>ML664174.1:3415459-4015459 GCA_007570785.1 Antilocapra americana | reverse complement strand
GCTTCCCAGGTGGCGCTGGTGGTTAAGAAGTCACCTGCCAATGCAGGAAACGTAAAAGATGCAGGTTCAATCCCTGGGTCAGGAAGATCCCTTGCAGGAGGGCACCGCAGTCCACTCCAGGATTCTTGCCTGGAGAATCCCATGGAGTAGGATCCTGGCAGGCCATAGTGTTGCAAAGAGTTTGACACGACTGAAGCTACTTGCAGTGCACAATGCTAGCCTCATAAAGTGAGTTTGGAAGTATTCCTTCATCTTGTGTGCTTTGGAAGAGTTTGAGAAGGATTGGTATTAATTTTCTAAATGTTTGGAAGATTCACCAGGGAAGCTGTCTGGTCCTGAACTTTTGTTGGGTTCAGTTGTCTTTTGTTTTAGTTGCGTAGTATTCTATCGCATGGATATATTATTTATCATGTTCCCTGCTAATAGATATTTGTTCATAGCCTTTTGCTAGCACAAACCATGCTGCAGTAAATAACTTGCACAGATGGAATCTTACATGTGTCTAGATACAATGTTAAGATAAAGTCCTAGACAGGAGATTGGTTGGTCAAAGGGCTAAGTGCTTTTGTTGTTTTCAAAGATAGCGCTGAGTTGCCCTCCAGGGGGGTAGTTAACCACTTTACACGCCTGCAGGCAATGTATTAGAGTGCCGGTTTGTGCTCCGGTGTGCCACAGACTCACAGAGTTTTGCGATTTTCATAGGTAAAAAGTAGTATCCTAGAGTGGTTTTAATTGAAATTTCTCCCATTTTGGGATTGAGCAGCTTTTCATAAGCTTAGGGGTCATTTTTTTCCTATTTGTCTGTAATAGTTTCATGTACTTTATTTTATAGTAGATTATTCGTTATTGATATCTAAATATATATTTTATATAGTAAGAATTACTTATATATTTGTAATCTGATTGGAAACATCTAATAGTTCAGCCTATTTGGAATTTATTTTGCTGTAAGTGATATGGATGTCTATTTAAAAATTTGTTTTAAAAATTTGTCTCAGTCAACCTAATTTATTAACGCTCTTATCTCTTTCTTAGTGATTTAATGCCTTGTTTTTCATAATCTTAAGTTTCCATTGGGGTATTTGCATTTTCTGTTTTATCAGTATATTTATTCTTACATGAATGCCATACTTTTTTTTAGTAATTCTAGTTTAATAAATTTTTCTTTCTTAGTAATTATTTCTTCTTCTTGTTTCTTTGCCCATTCTTGATGTTTATTCCTCCATTTTGTTCCATTTCCCAGGGATGTTATTGAATTTTTTTATTGAAAGGTGTTGAATTTTGGATTTCTTAAGGGAGGAAGGTTTGATATTTTTATAATATTGGGTTAAGATGAACTCTTCATTTCTTTTTTGTTCCTCAGTAGATTTTTTTTTTAAAGAAGTTTTCTTTTATGTTAACCTGACACACAAAAGATTATATAGTCAAAGCTATGGTTTTTCCAGTAGTCATGTATGGATGTGAGAGTTGGACCATAAAGAAGGCTGAGTTCCAAAGAATTGATGCTTTTGAACTGTGGTGTTGGAAAGTTTAGGAGTTTTCTCTAAGAGCCCTTGGACTGCAAGGACATCCAACCAGTCCATCCTAAAGGAGATCAACCTTGAATATTCATTGGAAGGACTGATGCTGAAGCTCCAATACTATGGCTACCTGATGCAATCATTTCTTTTGCTGTATTTCTAACTGATAATTACTTGTATGTAAGAAAAATTTTGTGTTTTTTTTTTTAGTCTTAGTTTAGAATAGTTCTAGATGCATAGAAAATTTGCAGAGATAGTATAGAGAGATCCTCTATCTTCTGTACCCAGTTTCTCCTGTTGTTAACATCTTAGCTTACTATGGTGCATTTATCACAACCAATAAATCAATGTTAATACATCATTGCTAACTTATAATTGCTACTTTATTCAGATTTCTTTCATTTTTATCTCATGTCCTTTTTTCTGTCCCAGGATTCCATACAAACCTGTTGGTTTCAATTTATCTTAAAATTAGATACCATAGAATTAGGTTATTCTTTATAATAATTTTTCCATTTTATTTAAAAGGATTTTCAGGTATGTTACATTTGTAAGTAACAATTTTAACTTCTTCCCAGTATTTATACTTTTTTCTCTTGTGTGATTTCTTGGTATGATACTTCACATATCTATATAAAATAATGCTGAAAATATAGGCAGCCTTGCCTTATTCCCATCTTTAGTGAGAATTCTAGTGTTTTACCATTGAGCATGCTAAGTTTTTGTTTGGAATATAGATTCTTTTTTCTTTACTGTGTTATGGCAATATTTCTCCATTTTCCAGTGACTTCTGGTGGTTCAGTATCAGACTAATATTTACCTCTGTGTATTCTGAGGTCTCACAAGTTTTAACTACCTCATCTTTTTTTTTTTGCAGTTCATATTTGATTCTTATGAACTTTTTTCACTACGAGGTCTTTTTGTTTGCTTATCTTAGTTTTGTCACTACGTTGTTGTTCGGTTGCTCACTGTGTCCGACTCTTTGCCACGCCATGGACTGCAGCATGCTAGGCCCTCCCTGGCCTTCACCATCTCCTGGAGTTTACTCAAACTTACATCCATTGAGTTGGTGATGCCATCCAACCATCTCATCCTCTGTCATCCCCTTCTTGTCCTGCCTTCAGTCTTTCCCAGCATCAGTGTCTTTTCCTATGAGTCAACTCTTTGCATTAAGTGGCCAAAGTATTAGAGCTTCAGCTTCAGCCTCAGTCCTTCCAATGAATATTCAAGGTTGATATCCTTTAGGACTGACTGGTTTGATCTCCTTGCCGTCCAAGGGACGCTCAAGAGTCTTCTCCAACACCACAGTTTGAAAGCATCAATCCTTCAGTGCTCAGTCTCCTTTATGGTCCAGCTCTCACATCCATACACGACTACTGGAAAAGCCATAGCTTTGACTGTGTGGACCTTTGTCACTACATTGTTCAAATATTAACAACATCAAACAGTTGTGCTATTATATGCCCATGCACTATCTCCTTTCAAGTTTTCTCACTTAATACTTATTGTAGCTCTGTGAAATGAAGATACTGTTACTATCCCTATTTTTCTAGTGAGGAAACAAAGGCGCCTTAAAGTTAAACCACTGGTTCAGGGTTATACAGATTGCCTCTGTTGTTTCTTCCTTTTGGTCTCAAGATGACCATCATGGTCGCTTTCCACCATGCTCTTCCACAGTCATGCAAGATGCTTTTCTGATTAATCCATGTCTGAAAGCCTTCTTGTGATTGACTGGGGTGAACTAAGTGTCCCCGGATCTTTTTCAGTATGTATTCTGAGTCTAGAACTCTCAGAGCTGCCCTTGAAATCACCATCTAATTATATCTTTAATCTTGGCTCCCCTTCTCAACTAGCATATTATGTGAATACAGTGGAAGCCCATTATAAATCTCCTGCAATTTAGTTACGGTTCTCAGTGAGATAACTTGTCTCACTCATCATTTTGGGGGGAGGGCTAAGTTGGCCAGGTTCTGTAGCGTGTACAGGCATACTTCATTTTGTTGTGGCTTCCCTTTATTATGCTTCATAGATACTGTATTTTTTCACATGTTGAAGGTTTGTGGCAACCCGTTCAGCAAGTCCATTGGCACCATTTTTCCAACCGTGTTGTTTTCTTGTGCCTCTGTATCATGTTTTGTTAATTCTCACATTATTTCAAAATTTTCATTATTACTAAATTTTTTATTATGATCAGTGATATTTGATGTTACTTTTGTAAGAAGATTATGACTTGCTGAAGTCTTAGATTATGGTTAGCATTCTTTCCCAAAAAAGTATTTTTAAATTAAGGTATGTGCATTTTTTAGACATAATACTATTTCACACTTAATAGACTACAGTATAGTGTGTATATATATATATATAGGAAACCAAAAAATTCGTGTGGCTTACTTCACTGTCCTGTTCACTTTATTGTAGTGGTCTGGAACTAAACTTGCAATATCTACAAGATATGCCTGTATTATAAATGGATTTTATTAAAATTTAATATCCTTTTAGTTATTGGTCTTATGCAGCCTTTTTTCCCTGCTATGTTTATTTAAAATACTATTTATTTTTGCCACTCCACTGCTATTATTACATGTGCTACTTCACTCCAGCCACAGAGATGCAGCATTTGATGTCTGTTTAAATCCTGCCCATTCCAGTTTTTTTATGAACAAAATCTGAAATTGTTGTCCTCATAAATATGTAAATAGCAGCAAGAGAAGCAATTGTTTCAAGGGCTGGCACTTTTTTGGAAACTTTAACCTAAGTTTGGCATTGCAGTTTCTAGTGGGAAGAGGCCAGGGTTGATGCTAACCATGCTGTCTTGAATAGGACAGCCCCTAACCACATACGATTATCTGGCCCCAAGTGTCAGCAGTGCTGAGGCTGAGAAACTTTGTTCTGGAGCATTCTTTCTCTCTCTTTTTTAAAGTTTGTCTCTGCTGGATCTCAGTTTCTGCCTTTGGGCTCTTAGTTGTGTCATGCCGGATCTAGTTCCCTGACCAAGGGTCGAACCCCGGCCCCCTGCACTGGGAGTGCAGTCTTAGCCAGTGGCGTGACCACCAGGGGAGTCCTAAGAGTATTCATTCTCCATAGGTATGTGGTTGTCCTCAGGCGGGCAAAAATTACTGCTTGGGATGGGGGGTAGTGGTGAAATATTTTTATGTGCAAAGTACAGGTGTGTATGTAGTATATACAGAGACCACCACAGTGTTCCTGTGGTGGTAAAATTTTATGATGGAGTCCATATTTAGAAAACCTACACTTCTGTATGCTTCTCCTCTACACCTACAGCACTTCTGACACCGGATGTGGGGGGTTTTCCCCACCAGGGAATTCTCTGATCACTCCCTGACAGTTTAATTCAGTTCTGATGTGTTTACTTAGAGATAGCATCAGATCCCACAGGTTAAGTTTTTCATCCCACAGAACTGCTCCTCATCCCCACGATTAAAATGCCAGTCCAGAGTGCAGGCTGTTTCTTGTGCTTCTGACCAACTGACTATAAATCATTGGTTCCCATGACCCCATTCTGAGGTTTGATTGAGTTGCTAGAGAGGCTCACAGAATTCAGGAAAACAGTTCACTGACTACCAGTTTGTTGTAAAAGGCTGTAATAAGGATAGAGAATATGCATTTGGAACGAATTCATAGAGCAGGGTATATATGTGGGAAAGAGTTTCCAGCTTTTGTACCCTCTCTGGATGTGAAGCCCTCCAACACCTCTCTCTATTCACCAACCGGGAAACTCTTGGAACTTCATACTGCTGGGATTTTATGGAGATTGCCTCACACAGGCCTGATCAGTCATTAACTCCATTTCCAGCCCTTTTCAAACCGTACGGAGCTTGAAGGATGAGGCTGAAAATCCCAAGTTTCTAATCATGGCTTGGTCTTTCTGGTGACCAGCCTCCATTCAGGAACCCACCCAGAGTCACCTCATTAGAAAAAAGGCCTTACTATCACCCAGGAAATTCCAAGGGATTTACATGTCAGGAACGAGAGTAAACACCAGATATTAGAATGAAAGATGTTCTTTGTGCGCTTATCATTTAGGAAATCACAAGTGTTTAGGAGGTCTGTGCCAGGATCCAGGGACATAAACCAATATATGTATTTATTATTATTTCACAGGGAACACTTAGGGGAAAAATGTCTAAAACAACTCCTTAGGATGCAGCAGTGAAAAAAAAAGTTAACCCTGTCTTGGAAGGAGTGGTTCTGTCTACTTGTAGTGGTTAAAAACTAAGGTTCTCAACCACTGAAGTTATATTAGATGTGAATCCTATTTTTGCCAATTTACCAGCTACAGACAATGACTTCATAAGCCTTTAAGTTGTCCTGCTTGTAAGATGTAGATAGTGACAGTACTTTCTTCAAAGGATTGTTGTTTTGCCATTTAAAGCACGTAGCACTTGGTAAAAGCATAGTCATTCTCCTAAGATGCTCCAGGAGAGAGAAAGGATCTTATTTATCGCAGTGTAGCTGGGGCTTAAATCGGTATTCAATAAATATATGTTGAATGAATGAACAAAACTCTTATTCCTTGAATTGAGTGTGTCATTAACCACTGTGGAAACTGGGGAAGTGACAGCAGTAAGATAAACTGTACTTCCCTTCATTCTTTTTTTCTGTTGGGCAGCTTTCATGTTTACCTCACGTAAACTCTCGTGTGTGATACATTGCCTATTTGAGCATTTACTTCTAAAGTAGAAATGGATTATATAGCATGCAATACCATCATTCTGTTTCAAGCCAGTAGAGAGAGTTCAGGGCAAGAGTGATAGATGCATTCTGTTAATACTCTTAAGGAAGCTAGTGTACTTTTTTTTAAAATTTAATTTTGGCTGCGCTGGTCTTCTTGCTATATGGACAGGCTTTCTCTACTTGCATGAGCGGGGGCTACTCTTGAGTCTGTGTGTGCGGCTTCAGCAGTTGCAGTGCGTGCGCTCTGTAGTTGTGACTCATGGGCTTGGTTGCCCTGTGACAAGTGGGATCTTCCCAGACCAGGGATCAAACCTGTGGCCCTACATTGCAAGGTGACTCTTAACCACTGGGCCACTAGGGAAATTGGCTAGTATACTTTTAATTCATAAATCTTAACTGACTGTCATTCTTGTGTTAGGATCTCAACTTGCAATTTATTCCATTCTATTTTTAGTGAAACATGAAAGAATATACAATCAAATAATAATAACCTATTTTTTGTGTATTCATATTTTATTTAAAAATATTTATTTTTATTGAGCCTTGTAATTTTCCTGTGGCTTAATGCTTTTGTTATTGAATTAAATCTTTTGATTTTTAAGCCTTAAATCTGAACTGTTATTATTTGTGCTTATATTGTACCCTACTTTTATAGGAATATGGCTATTAAGTGCACAAAGAATTCCATTATTTTTTATATATTTGCCTCTAAGATAATCTCACTGAATATACCCTGAACTGTTGTTTTTTTGAGGTATAGTAAAAAGATAATAACCTAACTTCTGTTCTTCAGAATCACAAAGTCATGTGACAGATTTATTATTTTCACTTACTATAAATTCTGAAAAATTATTTCAATAGAATATATCAAAGACAGAATAAAGAAACAGGTTAAGCAGTTTAAGCTGGACTTTATGAGATAACTTCTGGTCCTCGTATTTACTATGTGATTAATTTTTTTTATCAGTTTACTCAGGGATTTACTTAGACTGATTAAACTATTAAAAGAATGATTCATACAACAAAATGTCAAGTTAACTAATTTACAAAAGGAGATATGAATCAAGATGGTTCTTAGTATAGGATACCTCATTCTTTTTCCAGGATGGTTAGGTTTACTCAGAAAAACATATGTAAATCAAAACATTGGTGCCTTTCCAAAAACAGACACACAGATCAATAGAACAAGATAGAGAGCCAAGAAATAAGTCCTTGAATTTATGGTCGATTAATCTATGACAAACGAGTCAACACTATATGAGGGAGAAAATGCAGTCTCTTCCAAGAGCTACTCAGAAAATTGGACAGATAAAGTTCAAAATGAATTAAAGACCTAAGTGTAAGACTGGATACTATAAAACTCCTAGAGGAAAATATTGGCAGACACTCTTTGACATAAATTGCAGCAGTATTTTTTTGGATCTGTCTTCCTAAAGTAAAGGAAATACAAGCAAAAGTAAACAAATGGGACCTAATTAAAATTGTTTGCACAGCGAAGAAAACCACCATCACAACAAAAAGACAGCCTACTGAATGGGAGAAAATATTTGCAAGTGATATGACTGGTAAGGGATTAATATCCAACATATATAATCAGCTTATACAGCTCAGGGCAAAATAACCCCCAGAAATCAGCCTAATTGAAAAATGGGCAGAAGAACTGAATAGACATTTTTCCAAAGAGGAAATGGAGATGGCCGATAGGCACATGAGAAGTTGCCCAGCATCGCTAATCTTCAGAGAAAGGCAAATCAAAGCCACAATGAAATATCACCTCCACACCTGTCAAGATGACTGTCATCAGAAAGAAGACACATGACAAATATTGGTTAGAATGTGGAGAAGAGGAAACTCTAGCATATTGTTGGTGGGAATGTAAGTTGGTGTAGCCGTGGTGGAAAACAGTATGGCTGCTGCTGCCGCTAAGTCGCGTCAGGCGTGTCCGACTCTGTGCGACGCCATAGACGGCAGCCCATGAGGCGCCCCCGCCCCTGGGATTCTCCAGGCAGGAACACTGGAGTGGGTTGCCATTTCCTTCTCCAGTGCATGAAAGTGAAAAGTGAAAGTGAAGCCGCTCAGTCGTGTCCGACTCTTCACGATCCATGGACTGCAGCTTACCAGGCTCCTGCGTCCATGGAATTTTCCAGGCAAGAGTACTGGAGTGAGTTGCCATTGCCTTCTCCGAAACAGAATGGAAGTTTCTCAAAAAATCTAAAACCAGAACTGCTGTATGACCCAGTAGTTCCTCTTCTGGATGTATTTCTTAAAAAAAAAAAAAACCACCACTGATTTGAAAATAAGCATCCCAATGTTGATAGCATTATTTATAATAGCCAAGGTATGGAAGCAACCTAAGAATCCAACAGATGAATGGATAAAGAAGCTGTAGTATATATATATATATACACACAATGAAATACTACCTAGCCATGAAAAAGAATGAAATTTTGCCTTTTGCAGCATTATGAATGGACGTGAAGGGCATTATACTAAGTGAAATTAGTCAGACAGAGAAGAGAAGTACTATATGATATCACTTACTTGTAGGATCTAAAAAATACAGCAGACTAGTGAATGTAACAAAGAAGCAGACTCACAGATAATAGAAAATAAGCTATTGGTTACCAATAGGGGTAGGGGGTTAATATAAAGGTAGGGGAGTGAGAGGTACAATCTGTAGGGTGTAAGATAGGCTCAAAGATATTGTACAACATGGGGAATATGGCCAATATTTTGTAATAACTGTAAATGAAAAATAACCTTTAAAATTGTAAAAAAAATTTTTAATTAAAAACAACATTGGTGCCTCTCAAATTATGTTTTTATAATTTCATTTGACTTTTTTTTGGTAAAGAAAAAAGATCACTTTCAAAATATTACTGCTCATTGACAACGTACCTGGCTTTTTAAGAGCTCAGCTAGAGATGTACAATGAGATTCATGTTTTTTTCATATTTACTAACACAATAGCCATTCTACAGCCCATGGATCAAGAATAATTTCTACTTTCAAATCTCATTATTTAAGAAATACATTTCTTAAGACCATAGTTGCCATAAATAGTGATTTCTCTCATGACTCGCTTTATTGCAATGCTCTAAATTCAAGCCCACGATAGCTCTGAGGTGTGCCTATATAATCTAGATTCATGTAGGTACGCCTATGTAAGGCTAGATTCCACCACCCAACTGTCCCTCAACAAAGAAAGAATTACCATATTATCTGAGTTGTTATGAAGTCTTTTATATTGCCTGCTGCTTGCTTGCTTACTTATTTTTTCCAGTTGCTTTTTTTGTGTTTTCAACAACATGGTTTTCTTTTTTAAGTCCTAAAATATTTAGTATAGTTATGGTAACTGTTATGAGGGTTTGTTGTTGTTTAGTCACTAAGTCACGTCCAACTGTTGCAACTGCGAGTCGTGAATGCCATAATGAATTATTAAAGCAATGTATGTTACTCAGTTATGAAGACAGGAATATGCATTTATGAGATGAATGGAAAAGGAATAAAAATTGTCGTAATAAAACACAAATGGGTATCTGTTATAAACACAGTTTCCAGTAACAGCATCATATACATTCAAAAAAGTATTATAAAAAAGTGCTATGATTTAAATGATACATGCCAAAGTCATGGGAATGCACTGTGTAAGCCTATGTCAGATAACTCGTGATGGCTTTCAGTTAGATAACTAAAGATACGTGTACACGAATGGAACGAAATTGTTGTATGAGACAGGAGGGCAGGAATAGAGTGGTAAAGAACCCGCCTGCCAGTGCAGGAGAAGTAGGAGACACAGGTTCCATCCCTGGGTTGGAAGGATCCCCTGGAAGAGGGCATGGCAACCCACTTCAGTATTCTGCCTGGAGAATCCCATGGACAGAGGCGCCTGGTGAGCTAGTCCGCAGGATAGCAAAGAGTTGGACACACCTGAAGCAACTTAGCATGCCCTCAAATATATTTTATGTAACATTTTAACTAAAGACATTGACTTTCACCAAAATTTACAGATTCAGGTCATCTAAAAGCTTTTTCTTTTCTTGTTGGGAAAATTTAAAGTATAGAAAAATTCCTATAAAATATGGAAGATAATTTTAGTCCATCAGTATACATCCTTACTTTTATTTCTTTGAACTTGTATTCCCTCCCTTATTTTTCACATTTGTACTCTGTCTTCTCATACATATTTTAAGCTGCCTATCTTTACTCCTAACACATGTATATTGATGGTGGATTGTATGTACTGTATATATTCCTTTGGTCTCTTTCCAGCTTGTTAATATGTATTTTTGAATGTTGCTTTCCTAAGAACATTCTACTGTAGATAAAAATGTAAATACAAGTACATGTTTTAGAGTGACATAAATATAAAATACAAGTGTAAACAGAAAAAGATCTAGTATTTTTAATAATTCTATTCATATTAAAATAATATGTAGATAAAATTCTAACTTCTGCAGAAATATGTATGTATGTATGTGTTAGTCACTCAGTTGTGTCTGACTCTTTGCAACCCCATGGACTGTAGCCCACCAGGATTCTCTTTCCATGGGATTCTCCAGGCAAGAATATTGGAGTGGGTGCCATTCTCTTTTCCAGGGGATCTTCCCAACCCAGGGATTGAACCCAGGCCTTCTGCATTGTAGGCAGATTATTTACCATCTGAGCTTCCAGGGAAGTGCAGGAATATGGGTAGGCTCAAGTTCCAATAGTTCATTTGTAAGCCATTGCCTTTGGGGAAAATATATTCTGAGCTTGTGAGAGGCTCCCAGCTGGCCTGCTGAAATCAATTTGACTTACTATGTAGTTAGAATTATAGAAAATTATATTTTGAGATTTTTTCCTTTGGGCATGTACATCTGAATCTTGACAATGGGAATAGTTTCTTATCTTCTGCAGCCTCATCCTCTGAAAGGATATACTTACCTGGAATCCTTGACTTCAACCCCCTGAAGGGGACTGTGGCCAGAGGGCTGGATTCCTCGAGCTGTGGTTGTGGGAGGAGGGCCTTCCTAAGTCATTTGGGGGCAGCCTCCGTAGGAAGCCTCTAAGGTTAAAAACATTCCTTTGGGGACTCCACAGGCAATGGGATAAACCCTACTGGAAGCTAATATAAATAGGTGTGTTCAAAATGCTAAGCAGCTAAGATCTTACTGCTTCCTGGTTGTCCTTCCCAGTTCCTTCTAACACTGTCCTAAACGTCTCCCCCCTTACCCGTGTACCATAGGGTACCTTGATGAATGGGATTGTCCTAAAGTTCTGAAGTGACTACCTCACTTATTGTGCAGAAGTTCTGCCTACGTAATAAAATACATACTCTTTAGACTAAAAAGATGAAATACAAATAAAAGAATTCCTTTGGGGATTTTCCTGGAGGTCCAGTGGTTAGGACTCCACATTTTGACTGCCGTGGCTTGAGTTCAATCTCTGGTTTGGGAACTGAGATCCTGGGTAGTGTGGCCAAAAAAATTCCTTTCCTTTCTGATCTGACCTCTTCCTTTACCTCTAATTAATAGTCAGTCTAGTTTTTGGACAATGTTTGGTTACTAAGACCTTCATCTTCCCTTTTTCCCAGCATTCTCTGTCTGCCGGAAATGAAAGGTGGTACAGACCGGGAACTGAATTCCACACTTTGTAGGAATTAGCTTATGCATTTACTTTTTTTTTTTTTTTGGTGAAGAAGCCAAAAGAAATTTTCCATTAGGATGATTAAGTAAAGGTAACACCCCCAAGCTTCAGGTATACCAGTAGAAAAGCTAGATCCCAGTGCCAGTTGACTGTCCCACTGTAGCTCTGTAGAAAAGGGCTCTTAATTCTTCCCCCAGTTGACTGTCTGTGCCCAGCGAAATAGCCATAGGACTGATGGATTTGAGGGTAGATTCTGGAAGGAATGCAATCCCCTTGTTATTGCAGTATAGTTTTTCTTCATCTGAAAAAGTATTAAGGAAAGTTGGTTCAGATACTACTGATGGATGGAATTTATAGTTTAGGACAGGATTAATACATGTGGTTCCCCACCCAACCCCATCTCCAGGCATACTGCTTTGAAATTCTGCTAGCTTTTGTTTTCATTTGCCAGATTTATTTTTGCAATTTTATTTTTGCTACAGAGCAGACCACTTTAAAGCTAATAAAAATTTAAGTTCAGGTTTTGTTTCCAAATAGACCAATGATTGTTTATGTTGTAGCTCAGTAGAAGCACCAGCTACCTTAGTAGTTGGCAACAAAGGTCCCAAACCACACAAGGAGAGAGCCTGGACTTAAAAGAATAATCTGAATGAATTTAGTGTTTTGAACTTGGAATCAAAACTGTTACTCAGTTTTTTTCTTATAGCTGAATATTGAACTGTGACTTACCATAGGGCAACAAAGAAAGGCCTCAGGGGAATGGTATTTGTATTACTGGTTACAAATTTATGGCTAAACGCTTTGAGGGAAAATGTCTGATTGAAGGAGATATTGAGAAATATAATCTTCTGGTTAACTATTTGTTTTGAAAGGCAGACCTGAAATTTTTTTTTTCCCCACTTCTACAATTTCTCTCGTAGTTAATCTATGAGATTATTAACAACTTTTATTTTTTTAAGAGACTGAGGTTTGGCATAAATAATGAACATAGTGTCTTTTCATTGCTGCACAAGGAAATGAGTGTGTTTATATCGTGTAAAAAAGTTACAGGGAGCACATAAACAAGGATGATTTATATTTGGAGTACAACCCTGTCTTATTCACATATTTTGTAATATGATACATTAACTGTCTATTTGGATTATAAGCTTTTTGGCATGAACTTCATACCAGTGCTGTCCAGTGGGCATGTAATGTGAGCCACGTAGGTAATTTAAAATTTTCTAGTAGCTGCATTATATATTTCATTTAACCCAATATAATCTAAATATATTTCAACAAGTAATCAATACAAAGATTGAGATATTTTGCACCCCTTTTTTCCATACTGAATTTTCAGAGCCCATTGTTATTTTATTCTTAGTGCACATCTCAATTCAGGCTAGCCACATTTCTAGCACTTGATAGCCACAGGTAGCAAGTGGCCACTGTATTAGATAGTGCTGTCTTATACTTTTGCAGTTTAGTATTGGGAACACAATCGTTGCTTTGTGTGAGAGTGTGTGTGTTTGTTATGTTAGCTACAGATTTCTCTAGTTGAATAAATTATAAACGATTTTAAAATGCCTATCTTTTCTTTCTCTTTAAGGCCCTTCCTTCTTCCATGATTATAGTAGCAGTTTATTGTCCTGTGATAGCTGCTGTTTTCATTGTTCTGAAGATGGTCAACTATCGACTCCACAGAGCCCTGGATGCTGGAGAGATTGTAGATAGGAACGCAAATGAGTTCACAGACCAGCGAGCCAAAACGGAGCAAGGCAACTGTTCAACACGGAGAAAAGATAGCAATGGCCCGAGGTAAGGAAACCCATGCCACTCAGTTTTTAAGAATGTACAGTGATGCCTGTGTCCAGTGATGTGGTTATTGTGTCATGCCTGTTCTGTTCAGCTGGTTTTACCACTATCGATACAGTGACAGGTATGATTGTCACATTAGACAATAGCAAAGCTGATTCTCTGGAGATAAGTCAGTATCCTTGGCCTTATTAATGAACAACATGTTTGAAAGATAATAATCATAATAGCATAATAATTAAACGCACCAAAGACCAATACCAATGGAAAACAGGTTAAAGAAATAATAAAACAAGACTTCATAAAGCATTTTTTACTTATACATATGTTTAGTTACATGTATGTACATATATACTTCTATATAAAATGTATATACATCTTAAGCAAGCTGTGATAATATTTTACTTGATACTTATAATCTGCAGCTTTTCCTTTATTGAAATTTTTTTTTTCAATTTTATATTCTCACCTTAGGAACTTAGCTATTCCTTCCCTAGACCTTAGCATGACTGATTTCCTGTGTAGTGGTGACCCCCTCCTAGAGGCTTTGTTTCCTGTCTCAGCTAAAATATTCTCCCTGCTGCTGTCAGTCACATTCTACCCCGTTACCTCAACCTCAGCCAGAGGAATTTAGTTATTGTAGTCAAAAGGTTGTGACTTTACGGAAACGATAGGTATCCCTGTTGTAACTCTTCAGTAGTTGCTGTATGAGCATACAGCATTTTTAAGCTCATGCAGTCCTCAGAAGCAGTTCTGTGAAATGGATGCTGTTATTATCCCTGACTTAGAGATGTGGAAAGTAAGGTGAGAAAGATCAACTAATCCAGGCATTCAGGCTCTGGAGTCCATGCTTTTAACCACTATGCCATGTTTCCACTCAGTATAATATATTATATCAAGATATAAATAATGCCATTAAAAGGGGGTATTCATCTTCTAAGACAAGGCAATATTTCTTTGTCATCTCCAGTGCACTTAAAGCCTTTGTCCTTTTTCAGTTACATTTTCCTTCATCCCTAACATGATTATCCCATTTATTCATCGAACAGATATTTTACTCTTGTGATAATTTTATTCATAACATAAATCACTATCTGAAATAATCTTACTTAATCATTTGTTTGCATTTATAAGTTTCTTGAAAGCAGTGCTTTGTTTTTCTTACAAACTATTTTACTCCTAGGTTTTTGAACAGTGTCTTGCACTAAAAGGTACTCAGGAAATATTTCAAATTAGTTAAAACATTTTTTTCCTGTGATAGTATTTTTTTTTCCCCTGTGATAGTATTGTTAAATGACTGCACAGTATTCCATTTTGTGGGTGTACAGTAGCTTAAGTTAGCTATCTTGTTTTTATTTAAGTTATTTTCTAATTTAAATTCAAATATTAGATCACTGTGATGTTTAAATTTTAAATGACTAAAAATTTTTTTTTTTAATTATAGAAATAAGTTTTATTTTTAACCTTCTGAAGTAAAAAAGCTGTTAATAAGACTTAGTTGATACCTGATTACCTCATACGGGATTTTTTTCTCTTGAAAATGCACTTTCACTGCACACTTTAGAAAACAGGCCAGAAGAAACTGGCATTTAACAAGTTCTGTTAAGAACATTCTACCACATTCATGTTTTTCATGATGCTGGAAACTGAGTTACGTGTCAATTTAACCTATCTCTCAGAAGAAGAAATAAGACAGTTGAAATAACTAGTTCTCTAATCTTTAGTTCTGTTTCCACAAATAAAACCTAATACTTTTCACAATGAAAGTGAAAAGAAAGGGAAGTCACTCAGTCATGTCTGACTCTTTGCAAACCCATGGACTGTAGCCCACCAGGCTCCTCCGTCCATGGGATTTTCCAGGCAAGAGTACTAGAGTGGGTTGTAAATGACTAAAATTTTTTTTTATCATGGTTTAGCAGGAGTAGAATTACTCAAAAACTATATTCCATTTTTTAATATATATTGCCAAAGTCCAAACATTTTTACCTTTTAATTATTGTGATCAGCAGTTGGAGGGTTTTTTTTTTCTTTCCACTTTTGCCAGCACTGATTATTTAGTATTTTCACAAGCTGGTAAATATCTCATTGTTTGACTTTTCAGTTTTCAGATTACTAGTGAAATGGAGACATTTTTCTTATGTTGTTCCATTTAAATTTGTTATTTTCTGAGTTGTATGTTTTTCTATCAGTGGTTAGTTTTTTACTGTTAGTTTGAAGAAGACACTTATGAATGATATCAACTCATCTTTTATGTCAAATACTTTTCCTCACATTATGGCATTTTATTTATTTATATGCCACAATTTTTTTATGATCTGCATATTTTTTATGGTTCTGTTCTATTCTTTCTGATCTGTTCTATGAAAGTTTATTAGTTCTGTCTTTGATATCAAGTTTTGTAAGATATTTTTCTGTCTGCAAATTATGTGAATATTCATCTCTGTGTACTTTCAGTATTTTTACCATTTTATTTTTTATTTTCAACTTGTAGACAATCTGAAAAACATTTCTAACTTTTTTCAGATTTGGTAGGACCAACAACATTGAATGAATAATGCATTGTTGTGTCCATTTCTGAGCTTTGTTTTCTGCCCCATTGATCTCTCTCTTTGCTTATAATACACTGGCTTTCTAATATGTTTAGTACTTAGCAGTGTGAATCCCTCTTCACTATTTTAATAGCATCTTAGTTATTCTCATGCATATGCTTGGTTTTTTGTGAGATGTTCCCTTGTGTGCTCATCCTCCAGAAAATCTCAGTAGAATTTTGATGACAACTGTATTAAATTTGGAGAGAACTCAGCTTTTAAAATAGAAAGCCTCACTCAGAGACATCATGTGGTCATTGTACAGTTGCTCAGCCTGGTCTCTTGTCTCTTACGGACCGCGCATGCCAGTCCTCCCTGTCCCTCACCATCTCCCAGAGTTTGCCCAAGTTCATGTCCACTGCATCAGTGATGCCATCCAGCCATCTCATCCTCTGATGCCCTCTTCTCCTTTTGCCTTTAATCTTTCCCAGCATCAGGGATTTTTCCAATGAGTCAGCTGTTCAAATCATGTGACCAAAATACTGGAGCTTCAGCTTCAGTATCAGTCCTTCCAATGAATATTCAGGACTAATTTCCTTTAGGATTGACTGCTTTGATCTCCTTGCTGTCCAAGGGACTTCCTTGTGTATGTATATGGTGTATGTGCATAAATTTTTTAGTGGATTCTACATAGTTCTTAGGTCTAATCTATTTCTGTTATGAAATGCATACCCCCCATTTAGTGAGTAAGCAAACAGAATGTAAATTCTGCATTTAATCTGCCAGAGGCTTGAATCAGTTCCTGATAGTATGACTTTGGGGGAGTTAAGCTTTTATGCCTTGGCTTCCTCATCTGGATGATGAGACAAATAATAGTACTGTCTCTAGGATTCAGTTCAGTTCAGTTCAGTCGCTCAGTGGTGTCTGACTCTTTGCGACCCCATGAACTGTAGCATGCCAGGCCTCCCTGTCCATCACCAACTCCCGGGGTTTACCCAAACCCATGTCCATTGAGTCGGTGATGCCATCCAACCATCTCATCTTTTGTCGTCCCCTTCTGCTCTCAATCTTTCCCAGCATTAAGGGTCTTTTCAAATGAGTCAGCCCTTCACATCAGGTGACCAAAGTATTGGAGTTTCAGCTTCAACATCAGTCCTTCCAATGAACACCAGGACTGATCTACTTTAGGATGAACTTGTTGGATCTCCTTGCAGTCCAAGGGACTCTCAAGAGTCTTCTCCAACACCACAGTTCAAAAGCGTCAATTCTTCGGCGCTCAGCTTTCTTTATAGTCCAATTCTCACATCCATACATGACTACTGGAAAAACCATAGCCTTGACTAGACGGATCTTTGTTGACAAAGTAATGTCTCTGCTTTTTAATATGCTGTCTAGGGGTCATAACTTTCCTTCCAAGGAGTAAGCATCTTTTAATTTCATAGCTGCAATCACCATCTGCAGTGATTTTGGAGTCCAGAAAAATAAAGTCAGCTACTGTTTCCCCATCTGTTTCCCATGAAGTGATGGGACCAGATGCCATGATCTTAGTTTTCTGAATGTTGAGCTTTAAGCCAACTTTTTCACTCTCCTCTTTCACTTTCATCAAGAGGCTCTTTAGTTGTTCTTCAGTTTCTGCCATAAGGGTGATGTCATCTGAGGTTATTGATATTTCTCCTGGCAGTCTTGATTCCAGCTTGTGCTTCTTCCAGTCCAGCGTTTCTCATAATGTACTCAGCTTATTAGTTCTGGATAAGTTGTATATGATTAGTCCTGGATAATTGTATATATTCTTATTGCTTATGTTCCTTCTTTTTTCTGTTTTTTTTAGTTTTCAGAAAATTTTATTGTGAAATATATATTTCAAACAGTATATCAAGTGTATGTATAATTTAGAGAATAATAACCAAGTGAATACTTACCCACCACACAACTTAAGTAATAGGACATTATGCAAATACAAGTCTTTGTTATTTCATTCTACCCTTTTCCTTTCAGGAGCGATCTTTATCTTGAATTTTTTTATTAATAATTCCCTTGGTTTACTCTTACACAGTCTTTGTAGATAGTCCTAAACCTATTATTACTTAATTTTGTCTGCCTAAGACATCCTAAAGACAGTCATACTGTTTGTATTTCTCTGTGAAGGGCTTTTTTCGTGCAGAATTTCATATTTTGTAAACTTACCCATGTTGCTTCCAGCTATAATTTGTGTTTGCTCTTATATAGTCTGCCACTATTGGAGCAGACTACAGTTTATCCATTTTTCTGTTGATAGTCATTCAGAGTATTTCTAGGGTTTTTGTTCAGATAACATATTATCATATATGTTTCTTTGGCCACATGTGTGTATCTAATATATGTAAGCTGGTTCACAGGGCATTTTCACATTCAGTTTTATTAGGTAATTCCAAGCTGTTTGCCGAAACAATAATACTAGTTTATACTTTCACCAGTAGTGTGTGAAAGTCCTTATTGTTTCATATCCTCAGTATTTGATTTTGTTGTTGCTTTTGTAAGTTTTACTAGTTTTACATTTTAACAGTTGAGTGTTAGATGTGTCTCATTTTGACTTCTATTAATAGTTAACCTTTTTGATTACTAATGAGGCAGGGCATCCTACCTCACATATATGGTCCATTTAAGCTTTCTGTTCTTTCCAGTCCCTGTTTATTTCTTGTTTCATTTTTCTTTGGAGTTCTGTTTTTGTTAAGAAGGAGTTCAAGAGAGAGAGAACATATGTATACCTATGGCTGATTCATGTTGATATATGGCAGAAGCCAATACAATATTGTAAAACAATTGTCCTTCAATTAAAAATAAATAAATTTAAAATATATATATTCTTTATATTACTCCTTTGTTGGTTACATACATTACAGATGTCTTTTTCCAATTTATAGCTTGTCATCTTGCTTTTCTTAAGATTTCTTATGATTATCATGCATTTCTTAAATTTATAGTTTCTTGGGGTTTTTTTGGTAAGTAACATTTTTTTGTCCTGTTTAAGAAATTATTTTCTACACAGGTACCAAAAAGATACTCTTAAAGATTATCTTTTTAAAGTTTCATGTTTCTTTTGTTTTCACATTTCAGTTGTACTGGAAATTATTATGATCTGTTGTCAGGTATGGATTTAGGATTTGTTTTTTTTATATATGACTGGTTTAGTCAGTATTTGTTATAAGACTCTCTTTTCCTTTTTGACCTGTGGTACTCACTTTATCATAAATTGTTTTCTCATATGTTTCTGGGCTCTGTTCTGTTCTGTTAATATAGTTTATGCCTGTGTAGTTAACTACACAAACATGATTGCTGTAGCTTTGTAGCATGACTTTTGATACCTAGTGGGGCAAATTATGTTCCTTGTTTTTTTTCAAGAGTGACTTTGCTACTCTTGATCTTTGATACAAACTTTAGAGTCTGTTAGGCAAAGTCTACAAGGACTTAGAGTTTTTATTAGAATTACATTGGATATGTAGATTCCTCTGCTGAGAATTGATATCCTTACAATATTGAATCTTTCCATTTATTTAGCCTTCTTTAATATCTTTCAGTAAAGATTTATCATTTCTTCATTAAAAGGCTTTCATAGTTTTTATTAAATTTTATCAACTTTTTCTAATTACTTTTTGTTTTTGTCCCTTTAAACATAGCAGTTTACTTTGTTTCCAGCAACCTTATTAAATTCCTTATTAAAATTTTGTAGGTTATTTCTTGATTTGCTGCAAATGATAAGTTTTATTTCTTCCTCTCTATGCCTTATTCTTCTTGTTTAACTTTTCATTGGCGATAACCTCTAACACATGGTTAAATTGAAATAGTATTGGTGTGTACATCTTTGTCTTTCTTTAATCCTAAAGAGAGTGTTTTTAAGCTTCACCATTAAGTAAGATCTTTGTTGCAGAATTAGCTTTTGACATCTCCTTTCTTTAACTCTCCCACTTACAAATCTCTGTTCTGAGAAAGAGAAATGAACAGGGAAACAAATACTCTTATTTTCAGAGCCTATCACTATGCTTGGTACTAGAGCTGTCAGTTTGTTGCATGGATCAACAAATGTCGTAGGACTGACTGCTTCTGCTTCTGGTTGCCATTGGCTATGGTGTGGCAGCTCAGAAATAATGATCTTAAAGAAAGAGTCAGTGTCATTTATATATGTATTACATTTTTAACGTTTCAGGAGAGGAAATTATTAGCACATTGAATTTTAGAATATGAATATGTGAAGACAGAACATATTTTTTTTCTGTTTCTCATGCAGTGATGCTTGCAATATTATAAATTAAGGATCCATTTAAAATATGCGCAGGTGAGTTTTAGGCTAAATTTTCTGAAGATTTATTCTATTTAGGGACTTTGTTTTTATCTGTTCATACTTTTATGAACATCCTTGTGGTCTTGATTAGCTTTGTAAATTTAGTACTGAGGTGGTACTGTGAAGTTCTAGTTAAAGCCTGAGCTGTTAATGATATTAATTATCAACAAATTGATTTGTGATATCTTGTTTATAATTCAGATTAGATCCTTTCTACTTTCCTCTTTCCCCTGTACCTGTTTTTTTTTTTTTTAAACAGATCAGGAAATTAAGTCATAAAGGTGTAGAGATTCCCTGAATTTGGTCAGTTTGGTCTACTGCTTGCTGCAGTAGACCACTTTGCTTCTGTGGGAATTGTAAACTACATACTTTCCAGGTACGTGCTGAAATCACCATTGCCAAAAATCTACAAGCCTTACTAGTAAAGAAAATTCTTATTCAGTCAATTAATATATTAGGACACTGATAACTGACTAAAAGTTCCACTTATTAATTTGTAGAGATGAGAAAGGTACAGCAAGTTTGCAAGAGGATTTAGTTTTTTTCTATAAAAAGAACTATTTGTTTTTTTCTTTCATCTTTTTTTCCCCCTAAGTACCTCCTTCCACTCAGTGTTGACCATTGAGCATTAGATCTAGATTATTTTTTCTCCACTGGAGATGACCCTGCCCCATAGGAGATATTTGGCAATATTTGGAGACACGTTTGGTTATCACAGGGAGAAATGCTACCGGCATTTGGTGGATTGAAGTCAGGGATGCTGCTAACCGTCCTAACAGTGCACAAGATGGTCCCCAGCAGCTGAGACTGCATGGCCCGAAATGTCAGTTGTGCGGATGTTATGAAACCTTCTCTAGATAATGGAGTTTATTTTTGGTTTTGAACTGGAAAGAGAACTTCAGTGCCTGTTTGTTAAAAGGCATTATTGATATCTTAGACTGTGGCCTTTAGACTTAGACCTGTAACCAGTAATCAGTCTTTACTGGTTATGAGTACCTACATTCTCGTGTGTAAGGAAAACAAGCAGAAAGAGCAGGTATGATAGCACTGTAGAGTGCTGAGCAAGCATTATTCGTGCCCTCCCTCCCACCTGAATTCCGGACACCAGTGGCTTGGCTCACCCTGTGTGCTCCTCTGAGATCTTAGGCGAGTTTACACCTTTCAGCTTTTAGTTTTTTCATCTGTGTGATGAGGCTGATAGTATTTGTAGCATAGATTTTCAGAGGGAATGTTTTATGAGAAAATGCAAATAAAACCTGTGCCCCTGTGACTAGAATATATTAAATATTTAGTAAATTTGCTGTTACTAATTTTATGTTCTAATTGGTTGAACTTGCTCTCAGAAGTGATGTGTAAAACTAAGAAAGATTGTTCATCAACTGATGATTGAATAAACAAAATGTGTTCTATCTTTACGATGGAATATTTGCCTATAGAAAGATATAAAGCACTGATACATATGACAACTTGTATGAACCTTGGAAACTTTGTGCTAGGTAAAAGAAGCCAGTTACAAAAGATTAGTGGTTGCTAAGGGCTGATGGGAGGAGGGAGGTGGGTTAATAGCTAAATGGGTCTGCTTTTGAGATGATCAAAATGTTTTAAAATTGACTGTGGTGATGGATGCCTCACCACATTCACTTTATGAATATATTCAAAATCATCGAATTGCACTGTTTCAGTGGATGAATTGTATGATATGTGGATTATGTATCATAGCTGATGGATAGGTACTAGGGAAGATGAGAGCCATCTGTCCTTTCTGTGGTATCAAACATTTTGTTCGTTAGTTTTCACCTTGCTCACCATCTTCTGATTCTTTACAATCTGAATTAGAGGATGCTTTCCAGTGGAGTTAACAGTAATATTGCTGGTTATCACTCATCACTCGTTCAGTGGGTGATAACTGCTTATATATGCACACTTAAGATTTTGCCAAATTAGAAAAGTATTTCTCATTCTGGCCTAGATAGCCTGTGTGACTTAATACCAAATGGCCAGCACACTTGAACCTATTCCAGTTTTCTCACACGCGGACATTTGTACATGGAGTCTGCCCTCATATTCATAACTGAGTTCCATTATATCTTGTTTTTATAGATGGGTAATTCAGATGGTAAAGAATCTGCCTGCAATTCAGAAGACTCAGGTTCAATCCCTGGGTTTGGAAGATCCCTTGGAGTAGGAAATAGCAACCCACTCCAGTATTCTTGCTTGGGAATCCCATGGACAGAGGAGCCTAGCAGGCTACAGTTCATGGGGTTGCAAAGAGTTGGACATTACTGAGCGACTAACAAGTTAGAAAGCGGATTTCCATTGTTGGACATTAGTTAGCCAACTCTAGTCAGTGGCCTAGACTTAGGGACCCAGTAAGCGAACAGGGACATAATGATTATTAGACCATTAATTAAAAAAAAAAAACCACTAGAATTCAAACAGCTATAGTGATAAATGCATAAATGATAGGTGTACTTGTGAGCAGGTTCTGTTTGCCTGTATCTTTTCATTACAGTTGATGGCATATCCCCCCTAAACAGGGTTAAGGTAATTAATTTATGGCTCACAATAGTGAAAGGTCTCTGTTTAAGGGATGTCATCAGATGTGGCAATGTGCAGACTTTCAAGTAACTTCCTGACTCTGGTTCCTTTTAGAGGGTGTGCTTTGCTTTTAGCTGGTTTCTCAGACAGGTTCTCCTCTTTTAGTTGTAAAATGGCTACGGCGGCTCTGTGACTCCTTCTCAGCATTTAAGACAAGCAGATACAAAGAAGTTTCTTCTCCCAATAGTGAAGTGCTTCTGACCTGAGTTGGGTCATGTGCTTATTCTGGAACTACTAATGGTTTAGACCAAGAGGTTGGGATACGCTGATTGACGTTGGCCAGTAGACCTTCCCCCTAGCCCTGAGAGTGGGGTCAGCATTACCCCAGTCATGTGAGAGCTTGGGTTGAGGTGATTCACCGGAAGAATTTGGGATTGCTTTTTCTTTTTGTTAACAAGGAAGTTGAATTAGATGCCAAATGGTAAAATAACCTATGCCTACAATAATGCTCAACACATATATTAGAGCTTTTATCCTTGGTAATGATAGCTAAAAAATTCATAGACTGTATATCATGTAAGAATGAATAAAAAACTTAGGGAAAAAGAGGATTATGATAACTTTCAAGCCTGAGTTGTTCTAAAAGTTTGTTCTAGAGGAACCTTATTATAAAATTGTCTTAAATGTTTTGAAATATGTCATGATCTCTTTTCCTTATTTTGGGATACTTTTAAGTACTTTAAGTGGACTTCTCAGTTATTTGAACTTAGTACCTTTCTCTTATGTCTTTCTAATGCCTGTTTTTACTGCATAGCATCATTTCAGTTTTTTAAACTTGTGCCTTCTAACTCAGCACATACAAATCCAATTCTGTAAAACAAGTTAGTATCCCAGTTAAATTCTGTTAACTTTAGAAGTACAGATACAAATCACTTGACCAGAATTATCGTTCTCATGCATGTTCTTTATTGTGTTAGGCAGCTTAGACTGTACTCTTGGAGAGATCAGGTTGTGTAAGATCTGATTACCTTCTGACCAATTTCTCTTTGCCGTTGGGAAACAAAATGCAAATCATCTCTTTGCTACAGTGGTTTTATGGCATATATCATAAAGTGCATGTTATATTTAGTATGGTACAATTATAATCAAGGCCGGTTTCTAATACTGAGTGGATATAGACAGATTGAGAGAGAGTTTTAAATATTTTGGAATAGTGACATGGTTATAAAATAGTTCATATTATTGGACTTAGAAAGGAAGAATACTTTTTTCTATTTGCTGTATTAAATACCTGAACCTCTTAGTTTTACAGAAAAAAAATATAACTTAAAAAACGAACAAAAAGAAAACAATTGGTGTCAGAATAAGGACAATTACTCTCTTTTTCTCCTTTTATCCCCCACAGTGATCCTGGTGGGGGGATTGAAATGGCTGAATTCATTCGAGAGGCCACACCCCCAGTTGGTTGTAGTTCAAGAAATTCTTATGCTGGCTTGGATCCAAGCAACCAGGTAGGAACCTGTGCTGTTCTATTTTGCTTTTTTCCTTCCTCCTGATGGTGGTCTCAGGTGTTCTCTTGTCTTTATAGTCAGTTGATGTTTGGGTTTATCTTGCTGATAATTTTTTGATGTTTACTAATCATCGTTTATTACTATTACACAGAATTTTCACATTAATTAAGTACTTTGTTGCTGAGCACATACCACATGCTCCTTGCCTGGGGTAGTTTTGACCAAGATAGTTGTGGTGAATGCCCTTAGGAACTTGTACTTACTTACATTCACAGGGTCTGTATTGGTGACATCTCAGTCTGTTTTTGTGGAATGAAATGGCTTAGTTCTTAAATGTGGCTGCACTTTGTGTGTTCTTAATTAAACCTGCACTTTCTTCTTACTGACAGATATTGGCAGATTAACCTGGGGAGTAAGCCTACGATTTTGCAACAAACTTTTGAACAGCTACACCTTTTTCTTTTTTTTGGTAGGGCTGATGAAAGGACAGCAGTGGCTAACCACCTTTGGTAACTATACTCTTGGCATTGTGTCCATTAGACTTGCCCTGTTGCAGGAAGGAGAGTGGGGCATGAGAGGATGGTCACATCCCAGGTTACGTCCGAGTCCGTGGGACAGTTGCCAAGTGTGGGTTCTTGGCTTCACACAGGAAAGAATTCAAGAGGTGCCATAGTAAAGCGGAAGAAAGGTTATTCAGGCAGGAAACACACTCCACAGATAGCGTGGGCCATCTCAGAAGGTAAGAGACACCCAGGGTATGGTGTTGTCAGATTTTACAGGGTTAAGAGTAGTTTCCGATCACTTAACCCTGTAGCGATAGTGAAGTCACTCAGTCGTGTCTGACTCCTTGCCACCCCATGGACTGTAGTGTACCAGGCCCCTCCATCCATGGGAGTTTCCAGGCGAGAGTACTGGAGTGGGTTATCATTTCCTTCTCCAGGGGATCTTTCCGACCCAGGGATTGAACCCAGGGCTCCCACATTGTAGGCAGATGCTTTATTGACTAAGCCACTGGGGAAGTCCCAGTTTCATAGGCTAATGAGTAGGAGGAGTACTCCAGCCATTTTGGGGAATGGGTGGGAATTTCCAGGAATTGGGCCACTGCCTACTTTCTGACCTTTATGATCAGCCTTGAAACTGGCATGGCACCTGTGGGTGTGTTATTTAGCTTGCTGATGTGTTTTTTTTTTTTAATTGAAGTGTATTAGCTTTACATTATTGTATTAGTTTCTGCTGTAAGACAAAGTGTATCAGATAAATATATATATTTATTCCCTTCTTCTTGGACTTTCCCCCCCAACTCATTCCACCCATGTGGGTCATCACAGAGCACTGAGCTGAGCTCCGTGTACAATACATCAGGTTCCCACTGTTGTTCAGTCACTAAGTCGTGTCTGACTCTTTGTGACTCCATGGACTGCAGTACGCCAGGCTCCTCTGTCTTCCATTATCTCTTGGAGCTTGCTCAAGTTCACGTCCATTGGGTTGGTGATGCTATCTAACCATCTCATCCTTTGCCACCCACTTCTCCTTTTGCTTTCAATCTCCCAGCATCAGGGTGTTTTTCAGTGAGTCCACTCTTTACAGCAGGTGGCCAGAGTATTGGAGCTTCAGCATCAGTCCTTCCAATGAATAGTCAAGGTTGATTTCATTTAGAATTGACAGGTTTGATCTTGCTGTCCAAGGGAATCTCAAGAAGAGTCTTATCCAGCACCACAATTCAAAAGCATCCGTTCTTCAGTGCTCAGACTTCTTTATATTCCAACTCTTACATCTGTACATGATTACTGGAAAAATCTCTTGTTAACCTTTGTCCTGCTTCGCCAAACTTGCCTTATTCCAGGTATCTCTTGACTTCCTACTTTTGCATTCCAATCACCTGTGATGAAAAAGACATCTCTTTTTGATGTTAGTTCTAGAAGGTCTTGTAGGTCTTCTTAGAAGTGGTCAACTTCAGCTTCTTTGACCTTAGTGGTTGGGGTATAGACTTGGATTACTGTGATGTTGAATGATTTGCCTTGGAAATGAACTGAAATCATTCTCTTGTTTTTGAGATTGCACCCAAGTCCTACATTTCAGACTCTTGTTGACTGTGAGGGCTACATCATTTCTTCTTAGGGATTCTTGCCCATAGAAGTAAATGTAATGTCAACTGAATTAAATTCCCCCATTCCCATACATTTCAGTTCACTGATTCCTAAGATGTTGATGTTCACTCTTGCCGTCTCCTGCTTGGCTACATCCAGTCTCCCTTGATTCATGGACCTAACATTCCAGATTCCTATGCATATGATTCTTTACAGCATTGGGCTTTACTTTCACAGACACATCCACGTCTGAGCGTCGTTTCTGCTGTGGCCCAGCCACTTCATTCTTTCTGGAGCTATACTAGTGATTGCCTTCCCACTCTTCTCCATTAGCATATTGGACACCTCCTGACCTAGTGGGGCTCAGTTTCTGGTGTCATATCTTTTTGCCTTGTCATAGTGTTCATGGGATTCTTAAGGCAAGAATACTGGAGTGCTTGGCCATTTCCTGCAGTGGATCACGTTTTGTCAGAACTCTTTAATATGACCCATCCGTCTTGGGTGGCCCTGCACAGCGGCGTGACTCAGTAGCTTCATTGGGTTACGCAAGTCCCTTTGCCACGACAAGGCTGGGATTCATGGAGAGGCTCCCACCAGCTGTTTGTTGTACATGTGGTAGTATATGTGTCAATCCCAGTCTCCCAATTCTTCTCTCCTCTCCTTGCTGATGTGTTTCACTGAGTGTATACTAAGGCCCAAGGTCTGAGAGAAGTAGGCCATTTTGGACCTAGTTGGTTCTAATCATTTTATCATTTCCTTGGACTGTGTCATTCTTTTAAAGCTTGTGTCCTGCCCCTATCCTGTCTCAGCCCTACTTGTTTTAGGGAGGGAGTCCCATCTTGAATAGAATTAACTCATGTCTGCACCTGAATGCATAGCACATCTGACTGATTTGGTTTTCCCTAAAATATTAACTCTTGTATTAAAATGGGCAGATGTCAGAAGCTATTGTGCTACTTGGATTTTGGTGGTTTAGTTTTATACTGTTTATAACAAAAGAAATTATTGACATAATTATTGTTATCCTTTAGGAAAGCTGAAATGAGTAAGTTGCACTTTTTGTATATCGGCAGAGATATTATCAATACAGATAAACCATGTTTCTTGTACATGTTTCATTATATGGCTCTTACTGCATGTTATCGTAGTTGTTTATAAATGTCCTCAGTACTAAATAGTGAACTCCTTGAACACTGTGGCACTATCATAGTCATTGGTAGCATTCTTTCCCTCATGCCACTGCTACCCTTCTCCTTTCCATCTTCTATTCTCCATCCCTTCCCCCCCGTTACATTCCTCTCTTTCTTTTTGTCACTTATCTTCTTCAAAATATTTTAATGTCTGATAGTAATTAAGGCATTTTGCTTGTCTTACCCTCTCCACATCTTATGCCCAAAGAGTTTGCAATTTCATACATGCTCAGTTGTGTCCAACTCTTTGCGACCCCATGAACTGTAACCCCCAGGCTCTTGTGTCCATGGGATTTTCCAGGCAAAAATATTGGAGTGGGTTGCCATTTCAGTTCATAGTAGATATCTATAAGTAACTGAAGTTATGATATATTACCAAGGAAATGTAAGTAAAAGGTGCAAAGTAATAGTTGCCATAGGAATGGTATAGAAAAGGGGCTAATGATTTCAGAGGAGAAAATAAATGTTTCTAGCTACAGAGATGGCAAGGTTTCATGGAGGAGGTGACCTTGCCTTATTGCCTTTTGTTGGAAGTAATTTTTGTTCTCTAATGTCCATAATTGTACCTGGACTTTTCCTTGGTCCTTCTCAAAGAGAAGAAACACTGGAGCATTTTGGTTTGTGCAAATCTGTTAAGGAAAACATCACCTCTAAGTGTATGTAGATACCATTTTTTTCTTAATTTTTTCCTTTTCTAAATGTATTTATTTTTAGAAAGTTAGCAGATGAAGGAAAGCATCAAGAAGAAAATAAAATCATCTATAATGTCATAATAAAAAAAAAGTTTTTAAACAAAGAGATTTTAGTGTGCTTGCTCTTTGGCACTTGATTCTCTTCACTGACTATATCATGAATGTTAATACTATTAAGTGTTTCCTGCAGTGAACATCTTGAAAACTGCATTACATCCTTTTATTTGTAGGAATATTGTATTTTATTTATTTGTTTCACATGTGAACAGTAATAACCCCATTATATTTGGGGGGATAAACTTGAAACAGTTCATAAAAGCATGAAGGATAAAAATATAGCCACACATTGTATCTGTTAAGATTGCTTTTGTCACCAAGTAATAGAACTCAACTAATTAAGGGACTTAAAGAAATAGGAATTTGTCACCTACATTTGGAGCTGGTTGTATAGCATTTGTTCAGCAGCTAAATACTATTAGGGCTCTGGGTTGAAATTTCCCTGGGCCTTTTGGCTTTCTTTCAGAGTTGCAGAATGAGCACAGCAGCTTCAATTGTGATCCTGTTGAAAAGTGAAGAAGCAGGTGGCAGTCTGGGGCATAGTTGTCCTTGCTCATCATCATCTCAGGCACAAGGAGGTCTTTCCCCAGTGCCATCCAATAGACTCTCCCATACATTCATTGAGCGGAACGAGGGCACACACCTAGGTTAGAGTCTGGGTCCTCTCTTCATCAATCAAAAGATAATATGTTAAATGTTCAACATTTGAACAAAATGGGAAGCTTGTTAAGGAGAGAGAAAAAGGAAACACTTTGAGGTTGTGAGCAAATGACTACCGTATGCATATTCAAAAAACTTTCTTTTTTTAAAGTTCAAATTCTTAGAAGGGTGCCACGAAATGGTACTTTCTGGTTTGCTTATTTGTTTGTAAGCTTCTGTCTAGGAAATTATGTGTTTATTATTCTAGTAGAAAAATAACTTGTTGGTTTTTTAACATTTATTTAGCAGGTGTGTTTGGAGTGAAACTCTTTGCAGTAAAATGCTTTTGGGGCCCTTTTCTTCCTGTCTATTGCAGTGCTTTCTGTGGCTAATTGAAAGCAGATATCAGGAAAAATCAGGAGAATCAAACTTAATAAACTGTTCAGAACTATTGCCAAGCTCATTTTTTGGTCTGTACTGCTTATTAGTAATTTTAACCTATATGCATATGCTTGTTTTTTCTGTTTTTCACTGACATATGGCTTTCATATGTGCAGCATATACGCATTAAGTGTACAGCTGAGTACATTTTTACATGATGTGTACACCCATTTAATTGTCATCCAGACCAAGAAAGTCCCTCATGCCCCTTTAAAGTCATTATTAGCTATACTTTTACCAAATTTCTCATTTTATACTTCTGTTTAGTTGAATCAGTTAAAGGGAAAGATTTGGCAAAATGCAAGTATTCTGTGAATGTTCTTGATTTTAGTAAAAAGATGTTAAATTTGGTTGACTGTTTTCTTCTTGAATCCCTTGAAAACAGGTTATGACAAGAACTACTCAGACTTATTTAGTAACTGTCATGTTGTTATATTTGGTTTCCTTAATGTGTTCATGGAATTTGTGGTGTTTGTTTATATGATTGTTACGATAGTATAATACATGATGGCTTTAAAATTTTAGGGAAATTGTATACCATCTTGAATATAAGCCCTAAAAACTCCACAGATTTATAATAGTGTTCTGTTTATAGAGTTTGTACTAAAAATTCCTTTTTCTTAAATGCCTTAGTTTTTTTTATTATTATTACTATTTTTTAAAAAATGCATTATAGCAGCCTACAAAGAACTTTCTGCCTGAAACTCAAGAAAGTACATATTGATGCACTAACAGTTTGACAGGAAGATTTAGGTTGCTCTCTGTTACTATGTTTTATCCTCTAAACTTTCCCTCTATAATCCCTGAAAAGTCTACATTTATTTCAGGTAGACTTGACACCTAGTTTTGCTTTGTTTATAAGTGGAACGTGTCATGATGCAATCTAAACTTGATGACGATTGTTGGACACAGATTGTTTGAGATTGGCGGCTCTCCCCCAGGGGCTCCATCATCCCTGAGCATGCAGCGGGACTCTGGGTCCTGGCTTCTGTGCGCCACACACGCTGCGGCAGAGTGTGGCTCTGATGTATCAGGGCCTTTTGGTGTAAGGCCCTGGTGCTGGGAAAGATTGGGGGCAGGAGGAGAAGGGGACGACAGAGGATGAGACGGCTGGATGGCATCACCGACTTAATGCACACGGGTTTGGGTGGACTCCAGGAGTTGGTCATGCGCAGGGAGGCCTGGCGTGCTGTGATTCATGGGGTCGCAAAGAGTCAGACACGACTGAGTGACTGAACTGAACTGAACTTTGGTGAAAGTGACTGATATCTTGTTTTGATAATATAATCTCATTTGATAATCTTGCTAGTCTGTGCTGATGGCGTAGCTAGCATTGTGTTTACTTCATGTCATGTTTTCAGATTGGATCTGGCTCCTCTCGTCTTGGAACAGCAGCAACTATTAAAGGTGGGTGTGGTCTCCCCTGAACATTACCTCTAACTTCCCATTTCTTTTTTGGTCGTAGTAGAGATAATTAATTGTATCATGTATTTACATGTAATAAAATATCATTCTTGAAATTATTTTGTGGATCAAATTATGTATCTTGTATTAAAGATTGCTTGTTTTAAACTGTGGTCCCTTTTCAACATGACTGAGTGACTTTCACTTCCACTTTTTTTATCGTCCAAATTTCATAACAGTACTTTAACCACTTGGATTACATTATATGAACTGTACATTTTGATCTTTAAGAAACTTCTTTGCCTTGAGGGAAAATGCTTTCATGGGTTTTAGTGGGGTTAATGAATTTAATGTGAAACCTTTAAATTAGGCACAAATAAGACAGTAAAAAATTTTTTTCCTGATATATCATGTATATCTCATTTATTCAATACATCTGTGTCAAATAAATTCATTATTATTTTTGCCCTGTAATTTTATAACTCTCTAATTTTTCCTGGGAGGGACTTTTAAGTTGTTTCAAGTTATTACATAATTTGCATTTCATTTTTAAAATTTCTTTTGAAAGAATTAGTTATATTAGCTGGCATTATGAGGCCTTTCCACATTTGGTTTGTAGCATATGGGATCTGACAGTCCATGATGCTTCCTATCAGTTTAATGCATCTTCTTTTATTGTAACCCTTGATACAAAAACTACTTTTGTTAATAAATATCTACTATATTCTCTCATGTCCTTCCTTGTTATGCCACCTGTACAGCTTTTATTCTTAATATAACGTCTTCTTGGGTTTCTCTTAACTTTGTAGGAGATACAGACACCGCCAAGACTTCTGATGATATCAGTTTAAGTCTGGGCCAGAGCTCTAGTCTTTGTAAGGAGGGAAGTGAAGAACAAGGTAAGAACAGTTTACTTCACGGCAGCATCATGTATTGTGATGACCAGGGTGAGTTTGTGCAATGTGCTTCTCATATTTCAGCAGAAATTTGTAATAATTTAGTGGGGTTTTTTAGAAACATTGAAATAAAATGATTCCCTAGCATCACAGTAGCACAGTGTTATAAGTACTCATAGCTTTTGGAATTCAGCTTCACATGATCTGCCAAGTAAACAGAGAAACTTTGTGAGCATATGCCGTAGAATGAATATGAGATGGGAGATAAGAATCTGCTATTCCTTTAGTTTGTCAGAGCATCTTGCTTAGCTTACTGATAACCTAGTATGTAAAGCTGTTCTTTTCCATTCAGTATGACCTCTAGATGCCAACTGCTGCATATGTTGCCCGATTCTGTGTGTTTGACAGAGAAATAACTTGCTGTTGGACTTACTTAAGAAACTGCCTCCAACATGGTGTCTTCCTGTAGCAGATTTGTAATGCAGATTTTGGTTTTAAGTGATTTTTTTTTTCTCCTTATTCAACTTTATTGTAAATGAGTACTTTGGATTTTATAGAGTTCTTTTTTTTTTTTTTAAAGAACTGCCACATGTTTGAGTTTGATTTTTAATTTTCAGACATGAAACGATGGATATGCCATACCCGTTTCCAGTTGACGATTATCCCAGGTTATATAATCAATGAGCCAGAATTGGATTAGAAACCTCTCTCCCTATTTCCAGCCTATTTTGTTGTTGTTGTTGTTGTTAGCTTATGGGTGATGTTTGGTAGGCAGGCAGATTGATAAATTTCCTATTATACTTAATTATGAAACTTATTTATAGAGTTACAAATCGATCATTGAATGGAGACATTTTCCCGCTAATTTAGAGTTTTACCCAGGTTTGATTCTTAAAAGGATATTTTGTTAGAATTTTAGGTTTACCACTGTAATTGCTTTTGGAGAATTGCAGTACCTCTTCATTATTTATTTGCTTTGGTGGACCACCCCTCACAGCCTATCCCCTCCCTTTAAAAAATACATTTGAATGTACTATATGCTCTGAAAGCTATCTTCTTATAAAAGGGAAAGGTGAATTAATCTCTGAGGATCACAGTGTTCTTTTTTATAATACGTAATCAGCAGTGTCTCAGAAACTGGGTAGTGATCTTAGAGGAACTGGCGTCACTGCATTTATGGGTCATAGGTCTCTTTATCTTCATCTGGGAAGTACCTTGTGTGAGCAAGAATGTTGTAGTCTGGCAGGTTGAGAATTACATTCACACAGGTCTACCCTGGCAGGTACATAATGACGCAGACAGTGATGACGTGTGCAGTCACCGAGTGCAGACTGTTGCCTGTGAAGAGTCAGCACACGTCTCCTATAAAACTTTGGCAGCCCATATGCTCTCTGTTGCAGCTATTCAACTTTGGTGTTGTAGAGTGAAAGAGGCTGTAAACAACCTATAAATGAGTGGGAATGCCTGTGTTATACTAAAACTTTCCTTACAAAAGCAGACAGAAAGCCACTTTGGCTCTACAGGCCTTAGTTAATCAAACCCTGGTTTAGGTCATCTCTTAGGCACTTTATGTGCATTCACCCAGTTAATCTTCATGACAGGCATTTGAAGCTCACAGTGGTGTTATTCTCACTTTACAGAGGAGCGAAGTTATAAGAAACTTGCCCCAAATCACTCATCTGCAAAGTAGCAGTCCTGTAGTTCAAATCTAGTTCTAAATTCTGCTTTTAATCACTATGCTATACTACCTTCATACAGTTTTATCACTTGCTTTTATCATATAACATTTTTCCCATGTATTTAGCAGTTATTATTGAGTATTCCTATGTGTCTGATACCATTCTAAGTACTAGAAATCAGTTGATGGACAGACAAAATTTTCTACCATTGTGGCTTTCATACTGTTAGTATGGAAACGTGCTTCTGTGAATCAAATGTGTATGTAGTAATAGAGACAGGGAATACAGAGTTGGTGGGGTGGGCTCTGTGGGCATTGTAAATTTCAATAGTATAGAATGGTCGAGGGGAAACCTTGCTGAGAGCAGAGACCTGAAGGAGAAGGAATGAGCTGTTCAGGATATTTGGGAGGAGGGAGACTGCCTCTGTGCCAGAGGTAACAGCACAGGCAGAAGTCCCATCGCAGGAACATGCCTGTCAGAAATAGTGTGGCTGGTACCGAGTGAGTGAGGGGCCAAATTTCAGTCTTGTAAGCCATTTTATTTTATTTATTTATATTTTTAAAAAAGTATTCCTCTGTCTGATTGTGCTGGGCCCTTGTTGTGGCATGCAGGATTTTTAGTTGTGGCAGACAGACTCTTAGTTGCACCATGTGGGACGTAGTTCCCTGACGAGGCATCGAGCCCAGGCCCTCTGCATTGGGAGCACAGAGGCACTGGACCACCAGGGAAGTCCCTCGTAAGCCATGTTAGAGATTTTGCTTTTAATTCCCAATGAGAAGAATAGCTGTATAGAGTTTTGAGCAGAGAAGAGTCATCATCTCTATTACATTGTAACAGTCATTTTGGCTCCTGTATTGTTTTAGTATGTATTAAAAGGGGAAGAGACTGATGGAGTTAGCAGATTATTTTGACCCTATGGACAGGCACCTCTGTCCATGGGATTCTCCAGGCAAGAATCCTGGGAGTGGGTTGCCATGCTTTCCTCCAGGGGATCTTCCCAACCCAGGGATTGAACCCAGGTCTCCAGCATTGCAGGTGGATTCTTTACCAGCTGAGCCACCAGGAAAGCCCAGTCTGACTGTGGCAGATGTTAATGAAAGGATATGATGGATTTGGAAATAGCATGTGAAAGAAATAGTAGTCATAGATGACTCTTAAGATTCTGGGGTTAAATAATGGAGAGGATGGATTCTCCATTAACTGAAAAGGAGAAAACTGAGAAGGTGTGGTTTAGAAGTGGGGAGAGCATGGTGAAGGGCACGAGACGAGGTTCATTTTGACCATATCAGATATGAGTTGTTGTAGGGCCTCTAAACAGCAGTAATTAGTAGATAATTAGATAGGCTTGGATTTTAGGTGAGAAATCTGGGTTGAGGTTTTAAATTTAGGAGCTTTCGTGTATAAATTAAAAAAAAAAAAAAGATACAGTTATGTCACATGTGGGGTTGGGTTAATGTCAAGTTCATGAACTAGCAGGGAATGCCCGTCCGGCTAGCTGGGCCTGGAGCCCAGGCAGCCTGGGTCCTGGTGCAGATCCCCGTAGGTCTTGGCTGCGGTTTGGCACCACCTAGTGGCTATTGTTCATTCTGGCTTAACTATCCGCTGAGCCTTCTGGCGCTCTGGCTGCTATGGATTTACAGGACAGTGACCTTTAGTCGGTTAGCAGTTAGTTGACTAGTTGGCACTCATTTTATCAGCCTGATTCAGAATGATTGGGAGAAAGCTGAGGTTGTGGGGATGTGTCATGTATGTTTTCTAAGAAGGGATTATCTGCAGTTTTCCTCCTCAGCCTCACTCAGGTTTTCCCTACCCAAGATCAGAACTCTCGTCCATCCCTGTGTGAGTACTGAGGCTGGGTAGAAGATGGAGGAACTGATTACAAGTATTTATGAATTTTAGTTATTGTGGGGCGAGAAAAGGTGGATGAGATGTGTGTGAGAGAGAGTATAGGTAGAAAAATGAAGGAGTTCCAACGGTCGAGCTCTGAGCCACTGCCGTCTGATAAATCCAGGAGACTGAACTGGAGCAACTGGTGAGGTCGAGAGGTGTATCCCCACATCTCAGGGAGAGTGGTCAGCTTAGTCAGATGTTGCTGGTAGGCCAAGTTTTATGAGACTGAGACTGGACCATCGGACGTCACAGCACAGAGGATATTGGTGACCTTGATAGCTTCTTAATGGAGTGGGAGTAGAATACGTGCCAGAGGAGAATAATCGGAAACAGTGACTGTAGACGACTTTTTGGTGAATTTCATCTCAGGTTGTTATGAAACACCTTAAAACAAAAACCATTAAAATAACATGCAGTAAAAAGGTTGAATAAATTATATTGTCTAATAATAACACTACGCAGGTACTAAAATGTATTCAAAGATTAACACAATAATATGAGAAATTATTTAAAGTGAAAAAGATGGCACTATATACAAACTATGACTGGGCTTCCCTAGTGGCTTGTGGTGAAGAGTCTGCCTGCCAGTGCAGGAGGCACGGGCTCAGTCCCTAATTCAGGAGGATCCCACGTGCCTCAGAGTGGCTGAGCCCGTGTGCCACCGCTGTTGAGCCTATGCTCTAGAACCAGGAGCCGCACGGCTGAGCCCACACACTGCGGCGGCTGAGGCCATGTGGGCCCTGGAGCCCGGCTCTGCAGTGAGAGGAGCCACCGCGGTGAGAAGCCCACGCAGGACCAGGGAATGGCCCCACAGCCAGAGAAAGGCCTGTGCAGCAGCAAAGATCCAGCAGAGCCGAAAAACTGAGTACATAAAATTATTTTTAAAAATATGAGTCCAGTCTATAAGAGTTTAAGAGAATACTAAGGGTATGTGTGAATATGTTTGTGGGAACGTTACAAAGTAATATACCATATTTAGCCATAAAAGAGAATAAAGTCCTGGTACATAATATAACATGCAAAGTGAAAGAAGTCAGACACAAAAAGTCATATATAGTTCCATTTACATGAAATGTGCAAAATAGGCAAATGCATAGGGACAGGAGTAGTTGCCAGGGGCTGAAGAAGGAAATGAGTATAATGGGTTTGAGTTTCTTTTTGGGGTGATGCAAATGTTCTGGACAGTGGTCAGGAGTGCCCAAATCTGTGAATATACTAAAAACCACTGAATTTTATTCTTAAAAGGGTGAGTTTTATGATATGTGATTTATAGCACAATAAAAAGGAAAAAAGTGATACACCGAAAAATATTAACAGTTATCTCAGTGGCAGAAATGTATATCATCTTCTTCCTCATACTTAACTGGATTTTATAGAATTAACATATTACTTTTATAAGTAAAAATCATAGCTTCCTCCTCTCTTCTAGATCATCCCTAACAATTATAAAAACCAAACTGCTTTCTCTTACATTCCTAAAAAAATCCACATCTCTTCCTTTATCCTCACTTCCTCTATTACCTATCACCTTGTATCTCTGGTGTCCTTTACATGAATAGAATAATCTTTTTCAGAACCTTGTACAAATATCTGATATTATCTTTTAGCAGGAATTTCTAGAAGTAGATTTTTGATCAAAGGGTAGGTATACTTGTTGAAGGTTTTTGGTTACCTCACCAAATTTCTTTGTAGAAGGTTGGTTGCACCAGTTTGCACACTATGAGTAGTGTGTAAGATGCCTTTCTTAATTTGAATACTACTAGTAGCAATCACTAGAAAAAAGCTTAATTAGGTGAAAAATAATATCTCTCTGGGTTGATTTGATCCTGTCTTTGACAGTATTGCTACCAGGAAGAAAAAAAATGTCTTACGAAAGCATGTTTACTTAAAATTTCCTAAAACCACCTAAAATTCTTCCTGACAGAGTCAAGCTTATTATATATTTATTTAGCAACACTGAAAAAACAAATGTGTTAAATTAAATTTGGCTATGTCTTTTAAAATGAAAAACTTAATTTCTGCTTCATTAATGTCTTGGGAATTGGTATTTTCTAAAGTCTATTGTATATTAGAATTAGTGATTTTCAACTACTTGCTCAGTTAAGCTTTTGTTTTATAAAATATCCTTGAAATGTGAATATTACATCACCCCGTAATTGCTTAATAGGGATGTATATTGAGAGTTTTTAAAAATAACATTGTAAATTACTGCTATAGAAAAGTAAATACAGTGCTGGTTTTTAAATTTGTTTTTTTTTTAGAGAATGTAAGAACCCAACTACAGTGGCACGGTTTTGAACAGATGAGAAGACTGTTGGTTTCACTTATCTTAAGAACTTTAAGACACACGATAAAGCCTCATAGGTCATTTATAAATCAGTTTGTATCATACCTTCTAGAGAGTATCTCTAGTTTATGTTTTTAGTTGTTTAGATCTAACCTACATTAAGCTTTTTTTGAAGTATGTAAATATTTCTAGAAGTCATTCTTATATTAATCTAACGGGGAAATTATGCTTGTATTATTTAAGGTAACTACTGGGAAGAGTCTGACTTATTATAGACTCTGTATTTTTCCTCTGCAGTTATGACAAATAAGATAATAGTATTTCTTTTTATTGAACTAACAGCAAACTCAGCAATCCTTGTCTGTTAGAAGGTATATAAAAAAATCAGCTATTGTACAGTTTGGTTGTCAAGCTATGTTTCAAGATAAATGACAATGTAGGTGGGTTTATTTATATTTTTATCTATCTTTATGTGTGTATAGTATATATGATAACTCAAGTCACTGATCCCTGCCCTAGGTGAAGGGTTAAGAAATAATCTTACAGATATAGGGAGATATGTATTTTTTTTTTTCATGAAGCATTTTTAATTGCTGCATCAGTGGTAGAAGATAAAATGTAGTATTTTGCCCTATAATTATCATTTTAATACTTTGAACCATTGTGAACAGGAGGACATCTTTATCATTATACCATATCTTGTCTGGGCCTTGGTCAACCTTTTGATTTTTTTGTTTGTTTCTGATTACTCTGTTTTTGTGGATTTGAAAAAACAATTAGTTTTTCAAAAAGATTTTAAATTTAGCTAGGTAAAATAATGATAGCTACCATTAATTGTGCCAGGCATTGTGTTACGCAAGTATGTGATTAACTCAGTTATCCCATGGTGAGATTGATATCACATTTTACAGATGAGGAAACAGAGGCTTGAACAGGTAACCCACCTTTACCCAGTTACTAAGTTAGGGACAGAACTTACACAGAAATCCAGTTCTGTTTTAAATGTAGTCCTTTGTTGCTTCTTATTTTATTGTTGCTAGTCCATAGAACTTTTTCTGAGGTTTGTTGAAGATTTGGAAGTTCAGTTCATTCCATTAGTAGAATGCTTTCTTTCTTTAGCTGGGAAGTAGAAACAAGCCTTTTGGAATGGCTGGCCAACTGTTATTCAGTGAGCTACTTGGGAAATAGTTGATGCTTAATTTATGGCGCACTGTGAGTTCTTTCCATTGTTAGACAGTAGAAAAACAGATTATAGATTTGTGTTAACATTTCCAAATATATGTTTGAAACAGATTTGGCAGCTGACCGGAAGCTCTTCCGCCTGGTCTCCAATGATTCCTTCATCTCCATTCAGCCGTCCTTGTCTTCATGTGGACAGGACTTACCAAGGGACTTCAGTGACAAAGTGAGCCTGCCAAGTCACAGCCAGCACCACCACGTCGAGCAGTCTCTGTCCAATGCCTGTGACACAGAAGTAGCTTCTCTCGTCCCTTTACATTCACACTCTTACAGGAAAGATCACCGGCCGCGGGGTGTACCACGGACTTCTAGCTCTGCTGTGGCTTTTCCAGACGCTTCACTGAATGACTTCCCTCTGTATCAGCAAAGACGTGGGTTGGATCCTGTTAGTGAGTTAGAATCTTGCAAGCCTCATTCTGGATCCAAAGAATCCTTGGTGGAAAATCCGTGTTTACCTGGGGAATTTCAACTGGTTGGCGAGCTGAAAAGCAGTAATTCTCAGCCACCTACCAGAAGTGGGAAGAGCAAACCCTTGAACGCAGACAAAAGCGTGGACAGCTTGCGCAGCCTGAGCACGCGCAGCAGCGGCTCGACGGAGAGCTACTGCAGCGGGGCCGACCGGGACAGCCACAGCACCGCCAGCAGCTACCGCAGCGAGCAGACCAGCTCCACCCACATCGAGAGCGTCCTGTCGGAGCACGAGGAGCCCCCCCGGGTGGCGGAGAAGGGCGGCCAGGAGGCAGCGGGCTGTGCCGAGGCGGAGGGCAGGAACAGCTGTGCCGGCGACAGAAGGACCGGCGGGGAGAAGGCGGCCGCGGGCGGGAGCGCGAACGGCGGGGTCCAGGAGGCCAAGGCTTCTGACGGCTCTGAGGACGCGCGCAGCCAGAAGGGTCTCAGCGCCTCTGCGTCCGAAGACGCCAATAAGAACCCCCACGCGAACGAGTTCCCTTCCCCGGGGGACACGCCACTTGGGAAGACTGCTGAAAACAAAGGGGAGGAGGGTGAGAAGCCAGCGGTGTCGGTGGACTCCAAAGTCGGTCAGGATGTCGGTGGAAAGCAGAAGGAAGGGGATGTGCGACCGAAGTCCTCCAGCCTGATCCACCGGACAGCCTCTGCCCACAGGTCAGGCAGGAGACGGACAGGCAAGAAGCGGGCCAGCAGTTTCGATTCAAGCCGGCACAGGGACTATGTGTCCTTCCGAGGGGTTTCTGGCACCAAGCCTCACAGTGCTGTGTTCTGTCACGATGAGGACTCCAGTGACCAGAGCGACCTGAGCAGGGCGTCCAGCGTTCAGTCTGCTCACCAGTTCAGCAGCGATAGCTCTTCTAGCACCACGTCTCATTCTTGTCAGTCTCCCGAGGGCAGATACAGCGCCCTCAAGACCAAACACGCCCCGAAGGAGAAGGGCACCGACTCTGAGCATGCACACAAAGCCCCCCTGGGTCCCGAGGGAACCGGCAAAAAGCGGACAGCACGGCGGACTTCAAGCACAAACAGTGCCAAGACTCGGGCCCGCGTGTTGAGCCTGGACAGCGGCACAGTAGCCTGTTTGAATGACTCCAGTAGGCTGATGGCGCCCGAAAGCGTAAAACCCTTAACCACTTCAAAATCCGATCTGGAGGCCAAAGAGGGAGAGGTGCTAGACGAGCTATCCTTATTGGGACGCGCTTCCCAGTTAGAGACAGTCACTCGATCTAGGAATAGCTTGCCAAGCCAGGTTGCTTTTCCTGAAGGCGAAGAGCAAGACGCAGTCAGTGGAGGTAAGTAAACTGCAGGAGGAGGTGTACCCAGGAATCACTGTGATTTTCGATGCTGTTGATCGGAGTACTACTTCTTAGAGTATATTTTGTGTTAAGAGCCCCATATCCACTATGTTGTTAAACTTTCTTTCTATGAAGAAGGAGATGGTTATCCTAGAAAAGGTTTTGATATGAACACTGAGAAAATTTTTTTTGTCATATTATTTGAGTCTGTCAATTTGTTCTCCATGGCATTCACCTTTTCTAAGCCATTTGCCACCTGTTAATGGTTTATCGTGAGTAACAAAAATCTTGGTCCCCTTCCTCCTTTGTACAACCACAGTAACAACAAAATGTAGAATTTATTTAGGGCGCCAAACCATTTTTAGTTATCTCATATACTGTGTGTGCCACTGAACTTTGAGAATGAGATCACTCAAACTATATAAGATTTTTCCAAATATTACTTTGGCTCTGTGTACTTTGAAAACATATGGCTTTTTTCTTTGTTTCTGTCTTAGGTTTATATCTTGCTTACTCAAGTTTTAGTCATTAAACCGTTTTTCTCTAACTTCACATTAAAGTTTTATTAATCTACATTTGTAGTTTATTACCCATTAGTGGATATATGATGCTCCCTGTGATAACGGTGGTAGTGCTTTGGTTAAAGTACTAGCTTACTGATTTCTGGTTTATGGGGAATTGTGCAAAGTTCAGTAGGTGATTTTGTTTTGTCAGTGTGTGTTGGCCATTTTGTTTATTTCAGAGTTGTCTCTTGGTATATCCTCCTGCCCAGAATAATTTGCTTAGTCTGTTTGGGTTATTATGGAGTCTTGTTCTTGAATAGAATCAGAAGAATGAAGTCCTCTTTTGCTAGCACATGACTTTTTTTATCATCTAACTCATATCCTTTTTTAAAGCTTATGTCTTTGACTTTATAATTTACAATCTATTGGTATAGTAACATTTAGTCTTATGAAAAGTTAAGCTGAGTTTTTATTTGCACAAACATACTGAAACAAGGAACATGCTTTTTCTCTCAAAGAATTCTAATTTTACCCAAAATTTTTTAAGTCCATAATGTAGTAAACATTCTTTTGCTTCTTTTGGTATAGTTTATAACAGAGATTAATTTCTAATGGGAATGTAAAAAGTGATTGTTAGTGCCTAAAGAAGAAACTAGTCTGACTTAAATATTGAGAACCAGTTACATCTGAAGTGATTATAATTATTTGGTAACAATATAGTAATTAACTTCTCTTGGGTCTTTGATGTGGCTGTCAATCTGTTTTTTGTAACAGGTCTGAAATGCTTTTAGTGATTTCTAAAAGCAGGAAACCACTGGGTTTTAAATTATAGCTTAATTTTTACTAAAAGTGTGATTAAAAGAAATTCAAAGAACGAACGTGCAATGATAGAAAAATATTGCCGTTTTAAATGTTGTTGAAATGTAAGTAGTAAAATATGTATAAAAGATAGTACATCTTATGCTTTTGTATTAAAAATGGCATTTCCTTTTCATAGGGAATGTGGGGTGTTCTGTTTTTTTAGGAAAAGTTATATGAGGTCTTATTTGCTCTTTGATTAATATGAGCCCTCATTTTTCCAGATTTCAGCTTTTCTTTCGTGTGTTTTTTTTTTAAAGTAAACCATCCACTATTAATAAAAAAACAAATAGGGAACTAAAAATTTCCATTTATTTCACTTTGGTGGAATAAATGTAATCATCTGTGGGCTGTAAAAACATTTTTTGGCCAAAGGAAGACATTGTCAGGACTATTTTTATCTGAGCTTCATTGAGTTTAGAATAAAAATAAGAACAAAACTAAACTGCTTAAATATATTGGATTTATATTTAGTTTGTTTTCATCTCATTTTATTAGAGTCTTGGTTTCTTGGAAGATTGGAGGTAGTGGGAGGCAATGTATTTTGGTTTTCATTATTTAAAAATTATATAGAATCTGAAATACTTGATAAAATGTGTTAGGTTACACTTATTGTTAGGTTTTTTTTTTTTTTGTATGATTAGGAGACATTTTTCTTCACCATCTATTCTACTTCTCGTACTCCTGAAATGTGTCAACACAACAGAGGATGCACCTTGGCCATGCGTATGGCTATACATTAACTATAATGGACAGCCATACTAACCATTAGATTTTATCCTAATGAATTTGGATGTGTTGCTGACCTTTCCAGTGGTTTCTGTTTTGTCTTTTAAACTAAATGGTGTTGGTCCTGTGGAAGGGTGGAGCTAAGGAAATGGAGTTTGAAGTACTAAAATGAACTAAAATGGGGGTTGCCTAATATAGTGACATGGCGTCATACATCCTTGTCAGTATATGGGCTCACTGTAGTCATGACCCTGGGAAAGCTGCTTACCTTCTTAAGCCTTGACTTCCTTACCTTAAAATGGAGATAATAGTGGTATCTGTCTATTCCTATAGGGTTTTTATGAGGACTGAAGGCTTTAATAGATTTAAAATGCTTACAACAGTGCCTGGTACATAGTAAAAGCTTATTAATAGTGCTGATGTTTCTGTTTCACTGGGTTTCCCTGATAGCTCAGTTGAGAAAGAATCTGCCTGCAATGCGGGAGACCCCGGTTTGACTCCTGGGTCGGGAAGACTCCCTGGAGAAGGGATAGGCTACCCACTCCAGTATTCGTGGGCTTCCCTGGTGGCTCAGCAGGTAAAGAATCCCCCTGCAATGCAGGAGACCTGGATTCGATCCCTGGGTTGGAAAGATCCCCTGGAGAAGGAAATGGCAACCCACTCCAGTGTCCTTGCCTGGAAAATCTCATGGACAGAGGAACATAGTGGGCTGCAGTCCATGGGGTCGTAAAGAGTCGGGCACGACGGAGTGACCAACACTTACTTACCCACTCAAGTATTCTGGGCTGGAGAAGGCCATGGACTGTATAGTCCATAGGGTTGCAAAGAGTCGGACATGGCTGAGTAACTCATTTCACTTCTGTTTCACCGACCAGTCTGTTCTGCTACTCATGTGTATCCTGTCCTAAAGAAAATGATTAAATATAAAAATACATTGGAGATACTCTCATTGTGCCATTTTGAAACTTGATAATAGTAAAAATAAAAAATCTGAATTCTTAATTTCTTACATAATACCAAAAAGAAAAACATTCATCTGATATAATATTACAGATTTTAATCTCACCTTGGCAGCAGTGCATGTTCAGCCTATCTTTGGATACTCATTCACATAACAGGTGATTGTTTTCATAGGACTTCTTACCATTAATCTAATACATTGATTAAAATTGGATTTCATTAATAATGTTCTGTGGTTGCTTAGGTAGGAGAAAAGTTTTACGTTCAAGCTAAGATATTTTCTGTTGTTGATCTCTTGTTTTTGCATTTAATTTTTCTATAATTATAAAGCATATCTTTAATAACTTATGACTGGTATTTTAAAAATAAAAAAGTACAGACAAATTATATATGATAGAAAAGTATTCTGTTTTCTTTTGGGTCACTTAATCGTATTTACTGCCTGATTCAACAGACTGTGAAGGACAATCAGAATAGAAAGATTTATGTTCATTCCATTATTTGTATTTTTTTTCTCAATTTCTTAACCTCTGTTTTTCTTTTTGAGAAAATTGTTTTAAATGTAATAGTTGGGTTCTGTAAGCATGAAATAGGATCCTGTTAAAATATTTTTGTGTTGGGTACCAATGATAATCTGTCAAGGGATTGTCCCTATATAAAGAAAAGCCAAATTTTCTTGATGATAGTTTATGAGGGTTTGTACCATACATGTAAATTTGATTCTAAGTATCACTGAAAGACAGGACAAAGACCACTGAACCAAAAAGAGTATGTGAATTAAAGCTTTTGTGTTTTTGAATAGAGGGACTCTAAATTCTGATAGATTTAATTTTCTCATTTCCCAGTTCACATGGGAATTTAGAAGAAGAAAATAAGTAGAAAAGGGGGGGTGCCTGTCGAGGCTAAAACTGATGGCGGCAGAAATGTGCTGCTGCCTCTACAGAAGCTGGGGTAACCGTGTGGACCAGCACCAGAAACGCATGGTAGGAGGTCATCAGCTGCGGGGCGGGCTGTCTGTCAAGGACATCGTAATATCATAACTTGATGCTGTATTGCAGTATAGTAAATGGGTATGTGACTAATAAATGGGTATGTGACTAAGGAAAGTTTATATTTTATTTAGTCTATACTGAGAAGAAAGCTTATGCATATAAAACCACATCGAAGAGTGTTCATTAGATGTAATAAACAGATTTGGATCCTTCAGTTACTTGGAAAAATTATCTTCTCTTAAAAAGTGTTAAGAGGCATTTTATTGATGAGGCAGATAAGGATTATTTGTCAAATTCCCCAGATCAGCTCCTTCTTTCTAATACTGGTAACGTTGTGTATAAGGAATCAAACAGTTACATTTCAGTGCCATCTCTAATTACTAACTGGATAGTCTGGCAAGCCATTAAACCTGTGACTCAATTTCCTCAATTGTAAACCAGTGGTAGTAAACTGTTCAGGTCGTCTCACAGTTAATGATCAGACTCTAACAAGCTTCCATATATAAAACTTCTTTGTATATTTATTATGAAAACTAAGACACTGATGCCTTTTAATCATTTGTAAGGATGTTTTCCATTTTAAATATGTCACTTCAAATATATATTCTTTACTAATGACGCCTTATTAGGTGAATCTCCTGAAGATATATTAAAAAATGTTTCTGAGTGCAGTTTTCCAGGAGAGAGGGTCTGTCCTTCCATTCACAAAGGATTAAAAAAGTAGGAACCACCTATGAAAGTAAGTAGTCCTTAAACTCTGTCTTTTAGGAACTATTCTGTGTGATAATGACTCCAGAGTATCATTTACTTTTGTCTACCAAACTGTATTTGATTGACTGCCTGGGATTATGGAAAGTATCGATAAGGATATGCAAATTCTCAATACAGCTAATAATTTTGTGGTTGTTTGCTATTGTTGCTGGTTTATGGGTCAAAGAATAATGTAGTCCTTTAAAATGTTTTCATAGATAGAAATTATTTTTGAATGCTTAGAAATTGTGCAGTAGATTCTTGTTCTTTGGCCTCCCAGAAAATGATGCTTATAAGCATTTGTTTCTATATTAAAATCTTTGCATGCCGATATTAGCATCATTCTTGACTGACATGGAAAGTAAGAAAAGGAAAAAATGGATTTCATGCCTAGACTAGAATATTTCCTTTAAAAGAATTCTTTGAATGTGCATTTCTTCATACAGTAACTTAATTATTAGGCAAAATAATTTTTTACCTTGAATATTTCAGTGTATTTCGGAATATTTGCATATATATTTAATTTTCTGAAATATGTGTATGTATATGTTTCATACTTTCATCTTTTTTCTTTAAAGAATTTTCTTAAGCTGCTTGATTGTGATCTATTTGTGGTACAAAAACAGATTTTTATTTTCATGACATTCCCAAATTTACTCCTTTTTCCTACAATAGACACTCCCCACTGAAAACAACACCTTTCTTGAGCAATTTCTTCAAAATTTTTATTAATTTAATAGTGATTGAGCCATTACAAGAGACCAGCTTCTGCAGTATGTAACGACTAGAAAGTAACAAACTACATATGAATCCTTCAGGTAATCAGCTGAATGATTCACATCATTTTTAAGTGGCGTTTTTTTTCTATATGTATCTTTGCTCATAACTTTTCCAATTGTTGAAATACAAAATCTTTGCCTCCTACCTCACCAAATCCTGATCTTTTGTGCCATCCCCAGTCCTCCTGAAAGTGTATTAGTGCTTTTTTTGAAAGTATTTATTGGATTTGTTATAATGTTGCTTCTGTTTTGTTTTGTTTTCTAATTGCTTCCACTTAAAAATGTTTCGATTTCTTGGCCTGCATGCATGTAGGATCCTAGCTCCCCGACCAGGGATGGAACCCACAACCCCTGCCTTGGAAAGCAGAGTCTTAGCTACTGGAGTGCTGGGGAAGTCCCATATTAGTTCTTTTTAGTGCTTTCCCCATTTTCATTCACATAGTAAAACAAACTGATGATCTTTTCTTTTAATACCCCCATATTAAAAAAGATGGTACGTTAAAGAAGTCAATATAGAGTGTGTAGAATTTTCCTTAACTCATTGAGATAAATGGAAAGTAACTCAGGTGGGAGGTGTGTATTTTGTTTTCTATGTGATCTTTAGGAATAGATCAGACCACAGCTGTTGGAAATGTCTTAGTATATCTGTGCCTTGTGTGTGAATTGCCGTTGAGTGCTCAGTAAATGTCTATTTAATTGAATGATTGTATCACTACTCCAGAAGTAGAACTAAGTTATCTGAAGTTCTTTCTTCAACTTATATAGTAATTCAGTTTCTTGAAGTCTTTTTAATACAAAGAAATAATTAGAAAGTCAAGATTCTCATATCTTAAAAATATGTTGAATTCACATTTGTCTAAATAAATGTCCTTGAAAGTATTTTATATCTGTCTTGTCATTCATGGCCTTTGAATCAGTTGAATGTTTGTGATTTTTTTTTTCTCTTTTACCTACACATGCATAAAATTTAGTTGTATCTAGAGTGCTAACTTTTTACTGTTTGCATTTTATACTCTTACTAATTTTATTCTTTACCAGAGATACTGAGTTTTAAGCAGTAAAGAAAGTGTTTCTCTTTCTCTGGTCCCCTAGTTAAAAGACTTTTTTGTTGTTTTCTTTCTGTTTATAAAGTTAAAGGATTCAGAAAGAGCTTTTTGTAGTTGGATTGTTAAGGTGAATTTTCATCAAGTAAAGCCATACTTATGTGACTAAATATACTTACAATAAGTTATTTTAAGCTCTAGACAACTCCAATAAACATTAAATATTCTTTTATCATTAGATATTTATGCCCTGAATATTACAGAGGACGACAGAGGGTGAAATAGGCAGCAATCATAACTCCATTTTAATATGTTGTTCTACGTATGTCTAAAATTTTATCTTGATGTTTCTAAAACTGTTTTATTAAGAAAGCAGTGTTAATAATTATTTTGCAGATAACAAAATATAAATAGTATGTTAAGAGAAAAAAAAGTGTCTTCTGGAGAAGCCAAAGAATATATTGACTACAAAGGGACACTGTAGTCTTATCTTTTTGTCCAAGTATTATGGAATAACTAGCTTATATTTAAGATTAATTTCATTAGTCCTCAGTAGAAGGAAGATAATAAAGAAAACTGTTTCTTACTTGCCTTCTTCCTATTCTCTCTATTCCATGATCATGTGAGCTTTTTTCAAATACTTCTGAATAATTTTAGTACATTTTATGAACTAAATTATTCTCTATAAATTCTATCTGGATGAATTTAACTGTTATTTTGGTTGAAATAAACTCTTAAATTAGGGAGAATGTTTGAAAGTTTAGGTGAATTGACCTGTAAATTGAGCAATAATTCATTGCAATAATACAATAGGAATCTTCAATATAATTTCAAAAAATACGTCTTGAGTCGGGGTTTAAAATAGTGACTTAAAATTTTATAACCCAAGTTCTTACTGACGTCTAAGAACTATTAGCAGTTATACAAGTCACTCATTAATTGCTCACTTCTTTCACGCACCTTGTTTGTTCCCCTTGGCTTTAGCCTTCATCCAGTCACTAAGCTAAGCCCTGCCAGTGTTAGTTTTCTCCTTAGTGACCGTGCTGGCTGTTGGTGGCAGTTAAGTTGTTAAGTGCTGGTTACTGTGTCCGTTGTTGAGGTCTTAGTTGTCAGGGACAGGTAAAGCATACGGTATGCTTTGTTACAGCGACAGACAGGCATTCTTGGCTTTCTAGACCAGCACTGCCCAGTGCCGCTTTCTGGGGTGATTGAAATGTCTTTGTCTGTACTGTTCAGTAAAGGCGGCCACTGGCCATATGCAGCTCTGGAGCGCTTGAAATGTGGTTCATAAATCTGGTAAATCGAACTTTTAATTTTCTTTAAGTTTGATTTGTTCTCACAGGTCATATATAAGTTTTGTGTACATGGGCTTCTGCATCACAAGAACCAGCTTTTTTCACATTAAAGGAATTTTCATGGTATCACAATAAAACCGGAGAAGAAGTATTAGCTCCAGGAGTCAAGTTTGATTTGGATCCAAAGCCCCAAAGTTTAATTCTGATTTAAGTTGTCTGGCTTATAATGTCACTGGAGTGTGTGTGCTGAAAAAGAAAGTAATAATGTAAATTACTGACCTGGGATTTGTGACTTAACACTTCTTACTGGAAGAAGTTTGCCAAGTGGGTGAAGTAATTCTGTGCTTGTCATCCCTTTAATAAAAGAAACATTGCCTGAAGATAGAGAAGTCCATGATTCCTAGGGGTAACCCATATATTCCTAATTATAATGAATTAATTACACAGAGAACATTCATTGGGGAAGGGATAAAAGTGTAAACATTTAAAAGAAAACTTTATTGAAATCAACAATGATGGAGATTGCCATTGCTGAGCAGAATGATGATGAGAATTAATAAGGCCTTTAAAATGTCAATAAGGCTTGTCATAGAACTGAAGTCCGAATACAGCGCTGTTGGTTTTGTAATCCACCTCATCTTTTTCAAATGAAAAGGAGTTTTCATTTTTTGTTTTTTAAAAAAGATGTTTTACGGGCCAAGTTGTCTCTTTTCATAATTAGCATCAAAATGCCCTTTCTCAAAATCAGGATGATTCTTAAAATATTTAGATCACCGTAGACAACAGTTGTTTAAGAGTCAAATGGATAAACATCATTTTGCTTTAGAAACCCAAATCAGTCATGGTTCTGTAAAATTTTATGTCATTCTGTTTAGCCTTAGTTTTGATTTTCTCATTTTTATATATTTGGTTTTAGTTTGTTGTTGTATTGCTTTTGGATTAAGCTATGGGTTTTAAATTTTTTTGCTGATGTTTTCTTTGTATTTGCTTCCTAGTATTGAGGAAACCAGTGTAGGGGCATGAAGTTGAATAAAGTTTGGCAGCAAACTACAACTTACCATATACTCATGCTACCTTGAATTGAGCGTTTAAAAAACTAGTTGTGCAGCTTAGCAGTCAACCGTTTGGTTTAATGCTGCCAAAATTGTGGCACAGGTTAGTGTCAGATAAACGCACTGCCTGACTCCTGTCATCCCAAGTACTGTCACTGCTGCTGTTACTGTCTTCATGAAAGGAAGAGACTAATGCTCCTTTCCCATTGTTCAGAACTAACCGATGTAATACATAGGGTACTTTTAAGGCTTTCTTAAGGGGCTAATAGAGGAATATGGGACTTTATAAGTAAGACTTTTAGAAAAAGATTGAAAATAACAGAGATCTTAAAATAGAAAATTTAGACTGAAGAGAAGATGAGGAGGCCAGGTAATCAGAAGCATTTTTAAAGAAACAATTACCTATAGCAAAAGGTGTAGTTCCTAACTTCTCACCCTTGGAGTAAAGGGAACCTGACTAACTGAACCAAAGGTGTTCATAGGCTCGCTGTTAATCTGTCGTATCGGGGAGGACAGGCTCAGCTGCTATTTACATCTCTGACCTAGGCTTCTGTTTGACCTAAGTCTGTCTTGATGCAGCAGCACAGGCCAGCGAGGAGACGGTGTCATTTCGCCGTGAACGCAGCACATTTAGGCGCCAGGCAGTACGGCGCCGGCACAATGCAGGGAGTAACCCTACCCCTCCTACATTGCTCATCGGATCACCCCTAAGGTATGGTATTTTAAAATTCCACCAAGCTTAGCATGCACTGTAACAGACCTCTAACCTGTTTTGTCAGTCTGAAGAAAGCATTTATTAAATAGTTTTGTTTTTCTTTTTCTTCGAGTTTCTCTCTTTAAGCTTCTTTAGACTTTTTCTCTGCATGTGACTGTGAGCTTATTGCACCATGCTGATGCACCATGCATGTCTTACGTTGCATTATGTAAACAAAATGATCAGATTGGTTTAGCCGATTTTAAATTACAGAAATTGTTTTTAGGACAGTTATAACTATTCCAGATTAGTGATTAATTCAGTATTTTCCCCAACACCTTAAACAGTGTTCAACATGAGCAAATATGGACTGAGTGATGAGCTTATTGAGGATATCAGCTTGATAAACCAGTTTGATTATTTTATTTCATTAAAATACCGTATATTTTATTTTGTGTTGCTTGAAAGTTAATCACGAGGGCTTAGTAAATGATGCAGAACTAGAATATTTAATTTTTGGTAATGTATGGTCAACTGGGGGCTTCCCTGGTGGCTCGGATGGTAAAGAATCTGTCTGCCAATGAAGGAGACCTGGGTTTGATCCCTGGGTCAGGATGATCCCCTGGAGAAGGAAATGGCACCCCACTCCAGTACTCTTGTCTGGAAAATTCCATGGACAGAAGCCTGGCGGGCTTCAATCCATGGGGTTGCAGAAAGTCAGACACGACTAAGTAACTTTCATGGTCAATTGGTGATACATGTACACAATATATATGTATTTGTGTGTACATATTTGTTGATTTTCTCAACCTCCATATGCTGAACAAACACATTTTTATTTTTATCACTGTTCCTAAGTAAGAAAGCTTCTTTATAATCTTGGGAGTAAGTTTTTATTGAAATTCTTAAGCTTTTTTATCCTTAATTATGTCAGATATAATGAGTCTGTGGCTTGAATCAGAGATATTTTAAAAAAAACCTATTCGAAATACTTGTGCTTTATTTTAAGAATACAAATATGGATGAAAATGTGTTTACTTGTTCATTAAACCATGTGTATGTTATTATAGTGAAAGTGAAAGCCGCTCAGTCCTGTCTGACTCTTTGTGACCCCATAGATAGTAGCCCGCCAGGCTCCTCTGTCCATGGAATTCTCTAGGCAAGAATACTGGGGTGGGTAGCTGCTCCCTTCTCCGGGGACGTTATTACACCATACGCTTTGTTAATCTCTGCGTCTAAAGGCTCCATTACCCAGGTTATTTTCGTATATTTTGAAATTCAAAAGGAAGAACATTTGATGAAATAACTGCTGTTCAATGCATGGTAGATTTGAAGAGAGAAATCTCTTCCCTTGTTAAAATCTGGTTCCTGAAAGTAGCAAATCCTTACTTTTTAAATTACTATTTTATTGTATATTTCCCTTGGTATTTAAGATGATTATTTTTCTGAGTTTTATATTACAATCAGGAACTTCATCTTTCATAGATCATGTTCCTGATTAATTCTACAGTAATACGTCATTTACAATATGTAGTATGGCTTAGTTAAACCAGTGTTTAAAATATAAAAATGAGAAGGCAGCCATTTAAAAGAAACATTTGGCCTAGAAATCTTTTCTGAGTGCCTTTGCTTTTAGTGAGCCCTCCTCTTCTATTTCTTTTGCTCCCTGAAGTAACTTTTTTTGCTAATGGATTTAAGGTGTGTAGTCCCAACCTGCATAAAGAATTCACCATTTCATTTTGTTTTCTATTTTGTGTTTTCTAACCTCTTCTTTTTTCCCCTTGAATAATACTTGCCATAAACATTCTTTGCTTCCCTTCTCACTCCATGTTGATATTTCTTAATCCTTTTTTTTTTTAACCATCTCTTTTTAGTCTTTATAAATCCTTTCATTCTTTGGATCTCACTCACTAAACAAATGTAGACAATTTTGTTTTCTCTGCCTGGTGGAATATTAAAGAACTGTGCTAACTCCAGACAACCACATAGGATTTTCCATTTTTTTTTTTTAACATTTTAAACACATCAGAATTCAAATGAGGATATGATGTGAGCTGTTTATTTGTAAAGGGCTCACTTTAGGATTTTTGGGAAGTAGTCTTCCAATAGTCCGTCAGCGTGTAAATTGTGTTAAGGTTCCATGATATTTCCAGTGCAAAGATTATGTGTATCTTAAAGAGGCTGACTACATCATGAATAAAATAAGGTAAAATTTAGCTGTAATGAATTAGGATAAATGCCAGTTTAATAAAAATCATTGTTTTAATTGCAAATATATTCAGGTAAAGTATAGTGATATTCTCAGTGTGAGTTATATAATAATCTCATCTTTAAGATAGCATGGTTTTGAAAAACTTATCAGAAAGAAATGAAATAGGTATGATAATAGTTTAATTATAATTATTCTATAGATACTAGTAAAATATATTAACTTATTTTAAAATTTAATGAATAGTGTAAGTAATCAACAGTCTAAAAAGCAACTTCATAAAAAATATGTATCCAAGGATTGGGAGTGGATCCAAGGATCCATTTCCTCACAGAATTTGCATGTATTTTTTATGCTAATTAGAATATCCTATTCCAGAATTATTTTTAAAGGTTTTTTTCTTTTTTAATTAAGTTAACCTTGTAGTCCCTTACTAGTTCTTCCCAGTTACTAGAGATGAAAACAGATGAATATTTAAAGATTATGTAATACTAATATTAAGAGTTAGTTCTGTGTTTATCAGCCTAGATGTGGTATCTTTTAGAACTCTAGTTAATAGACCGAAATGAAAGCAAACCATCAGTGCACTTGGGGAAAGGAAAAAAGCTTTACTATATAGTTAGATTTATTTTTAAAATAGAGTGAAAGACCTGTAATCAAATAAGGTCATAGTTAGAACTGAGTCTGTAATTGAAAAGTCATATCATTTTTGGTACACAGGAATGAATCCACCAAATACTTATGTTTGTGTACTGTATTCAAGACACTGAGTGCTCTCTGAAATCTAGAGATCCATAGCAGTAATGTACTCATACTCAGAGTTTGTTTAGTTGGAAAGATACATGCAAAGATAAAAAACAGCACATGGCAGAATATGTTACATACTAAATAAGTGCTACAGAGGAAGGAAAGACCAAGACCTATTATATATTTTTTGTCATTTAAACTAGGGAAGCTAATTAATTAGTAGAATAACATGTCAGTGATGCTACTGATAGCTGATAGTTTAGAAACCTAAATTTCTATCTTTTGCCACATTATGAAATGGTTACTATCTTTTCTGAAACTGGTAGTTTTGATATATAATTGGTATCATAGAAAAGGTTAATTTTTATCAGTTATTAGTTTAAGGTGAAATACAACCCTCCAGGAATAGTTTTCCTGGCAATTTGTGCAAAAATAATAGGCTTTTTAGAATTCAAGGGACATTAACCTTTTTTGTCTTGCTTTTGATGTTCAGAAACTTGACATTTATAACTGCATAGATTTTGGTTAATTTTCTTTGTTCTGGAGTTGATTTTCATACATTTCCTAGTACTTTGAAAATCTTTTATATATATGAATATGTTGAAGCTTAGTGTATCCTTAGTTCACTCACTCTAGAATATATCTGACTGCCGTAAAGCAACTTTATTTATGATTTTAATTGAAAAAAATCGATGGAAAAATTTGCTGAGCATATATATATATATATGTATATATGTATGTTTATGTATGTGAGTATATATACACACACACATGCATTTTAATATTTTACCTTCTGAATCTGAATGGTCATCATACTTGAGCTGAAAATTTTTTCCCTTATGAAATTGGGTCATTTTGGTAAAGTTTATGGATAAGTTTAGGTGGCTTCCAAGGACAGACTTACTGTTTATGTACATAAGAAACAAACATTTTAGTATATTAGTTCCCAAGATCACCTCTTGATTTATTTGTATGGTACAAAGATTCTACTCTGAAGGCATTATTAAATGAATACCTTTAAAGTTATGACTTAAAAAGTTAGTGCCAATGAACGTTGACGAGTCTTTGTAGACTTTATCTTTTTATATGTTGCATACATTCTTGTGCTCTACTTAGAGTATATAGTTTTTATTGGCTCCAAAAGAGGCCTGAAAACATGAATGTTTCAGGCAGTGATGATTAATAGAACGTTCTGTGGTGGTGGAAATAGTCTATAATCTGCACTATCCAGTACGGTAAATGCTGGCGACTAGCTTTACCTGCCCTGGTAGCTATGGTAGTCACTGTCTAGGTTACATGTCTCTTGAGTACTTGAAATATGGTTAGCATGATTGAGGAGCGAACGTTTTAGTTACTTTAGTCACGTATGGCTACTGTTTTAGGCAGTTGAGTTCCAGAGTGTGTTCTGCTGCATAACCACAGCTTTAAGCATAATGTATGCAGTATTTTCCCTTTTTATTTCATGGTTACAGTTGACCCTTAAACAACATGGGCTTGAACTGCGTGGGTTCAATTACATGTGGATATTTTCAGTAACAAGTAGTAGTACAGAATGACATGATCCATCGTTGGTTGAATCTTTGGATAAGGAGGGGCACCATAAGCTTTACATGGATTTTCGACTCTGCCAAGATTTGGTGCCCTGTCCCCCGTGTTGTTCGAGGCTCAATTGTACTTCAAATTTAGCTCTCTTCCCAGTCTATAGCAGATTAGTTTGTTGTCTTATAGACATCAGAGAAAGCACTCCTTTTAATTCAAAGAATTAGAAGTTGATATTCATGAAAATGGTACTGCATAAGGCTGTTGTTAGTAGCATTCTTCTTTTAATTCCTAAAAGGTCTAACAATTTTAATAACATTGTGTAGTTGCATTAAACATCATGTAGAGGATGATGTATAGAAGTGTCCTTATTAGTTTCATCAGTTTAAATTTGAGTGTTATACGAAGAAAATTTAAAGTTCTTAGTGTTTTAAAATAAATATGTAAAGATTAAAAATGAACCAAGAATATAATAGTTTCTTAATTTTATCTACTGTTTAGATAATTAAAATTATAAAAAATTTAGATAATTTTAATTTCATAATCATGAAATACTATAAATATTTTTAAATTTTTATAAAATTTGGAAAGACTAATATTCCTTGAACAGTTACTGGCTTCTAAATTATTTTTAAGGTTTCTTAAAATGATGGATTCTTGTAATGAAACTTGAGTATAAATTGGGAAAGATAAGATCAAAATTCACTAAGGGAACATAACTACTGTTAACCAAAACCTGTATATAAAGCCTATGACCTTATTTTAGAAATATGTAGGCTTTTCATAGAAAAAAATATGTAATATATTTCTTGTAGCATCTCAGCAGTCATTTTTATTTCACTTGGTTGAATCAGTTTTGTTTTTTTTTTAATTCTGTTTTTCTTCACTAGTTTGTGATTTTCTTTTGATTCAGAATTGTTATCTTGGTTGCATTTGATAAAGATTCTTTGGTTTTCAAGTGCATAGAAATTTTGTTTTATTGTGAATTTCAGATGCCAGAATATTTGAAAGAACAATTCTAGAATAATTATATCAAGGTTATAAATAAAAGTGCATATTGAACTTAAAAATTGAACTTAAAAGTAGGTATTATTTATGAGGGACCAGCTATAGCCTATATGTATTTAATGTACTTGTGACTTTTCTTTGTTGCTTTCTCTTTCCGTATACTAGAACTTTGTTGACTTGAGTTGGAAAGATGTTACAGATTGGTTGCTCTGCATATACATTGAATTTTTTTTCTGTGTTTGTCACCATGAATCAAATTTCAAAAAACCAGAAATTTCAAGCCAGCAGTATAATCTGCATATTTTACCAAGTTTGTTGGCTCTTTCTTAGGTTACATTGAAACCTTTTTTTTTTTAATTAGTTTTCTGTATTGACTTCTAGCTGTTGTTTTCTCTTTTCTTCCCTGTAATGTCTCCCCAACCCGTGTTTTTTCCTAGCCTTCAAGATGGTCAGCAAGGCCAGCAGTCCGCAGCCCAGGTCAGAGTCCAGTCCCGCCCCCCCTCCCAGGCTGCAGTGCTCAGTGCTAGTGCGTCCTTGCTGGTGAGAAATGGGAGTGGCCACTTAGAAGCGACCCATGACAATGCATCTGCTGTAGGCGGCAGCAGTTTGCACGATGGACTTGGTATGCAGGCCTTATGTAATCTTGGTGGCATAAAACTTGAGTATAGCAGATAATGGGTAACAGTGGTTACAGTTCTTTCCTGAGACAGCTTCATTTTGGAACTATGCATAAGAGTACCTTTTGCAGGATTTGCCCTGTGTATAAGGGAAATTTGACTTTTGCTTTTTTACCTTTTCTGTTTCTCTCAATTCATACTCTTCGTTTTCTTCTGAGCATGTCTGTAAATAAGTAAAGTATCAATAAATGTTCACACTTTACTGTCCCCTTGTAATGATTTGGGCAGTCTTGCTTGCTGTTTCTTGGTATTTGCACCCTGTGGTGAAATGTTGAGTTTTTAAAAATTATTTTGATTGAACCTTCATTTCTCTGAATTCTCTGCTTTAGGGAAGGCGAGAATACTTTCTAATGGCCTATATTATATAATCTTTCTTTTAGGTATTCTATATTTTACTTCAGTGTCTGTCACCTGCAGTAGGACTTAATTAATTCTGAATGCAGTACCTTGAGAACTTCATGGCTCTATATTCAAATCAAATAAATAACTTTATACGATTTTTTTCTTTTTCCCTGTTAATACATCTATAAATAGAAAATATAAGTTATTAAACAGTTAAGTCTCAGAGGGGTGGTAGAGTTTAAAGTCTCAGTAATGTGTTAGAGAAACAGTATTTTATACTAGTTTGTTTTCTATTTCTCTCTCCAGTTCAGCTTTCTTGTGATCAAAATGCAGATTAGTAGCAATTGAAGAAAGTCTTGTTATTCATAAATATACATTTCAAAGTATTTTATTTGCTTATTGTGATTTTGTTTCTCCGTTATAACTATCTTTCATTTATAAAGAAGGTAATCTAGCTGATGCTTTGACTAGAAGGATATAATTGGTAGAAGGTGCCCAAATTAGGTATAAAAATTTCATATGCTGTTTATTGACTCTTTTTCTGTTTTGTAAAAACTGTTACAGAGAAAATTAGTATCAGATATGCATATTGATGAAAATCATCACCTTTAGCAAATTTTATAGAAAGTTGAAAATTATATCTAAGATGTTTACACATTAGAACCTATGGTGATTTCTAAATAAAATGAGAAGGAAATAAGACATTTTAATTTTAGAGTGCTTGTGCTTGGGAGTTTGAAGAGGGCAGGGAGTCTGTTTGAGAATGTAAGGTAGACTTCAGTTTGGTTACCTGCTTTGACTTAGTTGCAAATATACTGAGTAAATAGTATCTTTTTATTGACATTTCTCTTGGGTCAACTCAAAGTTCCTGTGTTTGGAGGACTTGTCGATTTGTACAGTTACAGTTACTATCACCACTGTCGGTCATTTGGTAGTAGATGAACTAAGCTTAGTTTGGTTCATTTTGGGTTTTAAAACTTTTGTCAAATGAAGAATAAATTGAACTAGTAGGTGATTTTTCTCTGTAAAAATTCTTAATTTGCTCAAAATAGTTGCTAAGCAAGCAATCATATTTACAGATGATTGAGAATATGTACATATCAATTTAGCATCTACTGGTGAATATTCAGGACATTCACTTAAAATTTGGATTTTCTCTTTTGCTTTAACTACTTTCTGATAGTCCTGGGCCTCTCTTGTAGTTGCGTGTTGTCAGATTGAACGCCTAGTAATAATTAGTACAAAAGACACAGCCAGTGGACAGTGCCTACCTGTTTGTTTCGTAGCATGTAAGGTTGACTAGAAAAGATTCTCAAAATAAGCTTGCAGCTGAAGTTGAAGGAACTGACAGAGGTACTGATTTTTATAATGTATTCCACTAGGATATTTTTGTTGCATAGTTTAATCTTCAATGTGATTTTAATTAACAGTAAAATAATTTTACGTGAATTAATTGGGGATACTGTATACTCAAATATGTTAAAGTTCGCCATTTTGTTCCCTAAAAGTATGGAATACTTAAAAAGATTTGCTCCCTTCCAAACTTAGCTTCTTCAGCTAAAAATTTTAAATGTATAATTTTTACATGTTAAAATTTTTATATATACATATTTACATAACTCACACATACTGAGACATACATGTATACACTCATATATATATATTTATATATATGTTTGAGTACATATAAATATTTGTATGTGTATTCATATATATATTGTAATTGTGTGTTTTTAAAGTGAGGGATGTTTGCCTTTTCAATTAAAGGAAACTTGCAGTCAGGCATTGTTTAATTCCAAGCTAGGTAGTTTTCCTTAACTATTTTTGACATTTTTACTCTGTGGTGTCATAATAATTGATGACATGCATTTCCTCTACTAAACCCTGAGAATCCTTATTTTTCTGTTGCATTTTAACTAGCACTTCAAGACTATCAGGTAGCACTGGATATGGTAGAAAAGTTCATTGAAGATGGCATTACATGGTTTATTAGTAGCTTATCAGCAGAGAAAAATACATTTTCAGCAGGCATAATTGTTTATCATAATTAATTTTAAAAACTGAATCTTAAGTGTATAATTTAGAACCTTGTCTGAATAATTTGTTTCCTTTCTTATTTATAGACTGAATTTCCATGCAAACTTTGTTTAATTATATGAGTGATGGATAAGTTTTAAAGTTATAATCTTTGAAAATTACCATCAAAGAATTTCTCAAATCTTTCAATGTAACATATTGCCCTTTTTTATAAAAAAAAAAAATGCATCCTAAAGGTTAATTTTCTTTTTACGAGCCTTTTGGTGAATTTAACTTATTTGCAGTTGATTTCATACTAAAGTTTGAAACTTCAATTTTATTAAATAAAACAAGCTCTTGTGTATTACCCAGGTAAGTCACAGAAGAGACTTGATTTTTATGTTAATCCTGGCTTCTACTTGTAACGTAGGACTAATAAATTGATATAGTGATGAAACAGGTTATTATCATTGATAAACTCTTAATATATATAACACAGCATCTCAGAAGAATTGTTATAGATAGGATCAGATAAAATAGGAAAATTTATGTGTTTTTTTTGTGTGTTTGAAATTAGTAGTGATTAGTATTGAAGAGTATATATAAAATTATTTTCATGTGAAAAATAAAAATGCTGTTCTAGGCAAGAAATGAGGACAACAGAGTTTTATGTTTACCAAGACATAAGTATGTAGATATCATAGGTAGTGTTCCTCTGAATTTAAGACTTTCTTAATTTCATTAATGTATTAGAGATTTAGAGAGTAATGCACTGATTTTCTAAGGTTTTCTTTTGTTTCATTACTGTACAACTATTTACAAAGAAGGTATTCTTGAGATAATCCTCTTTACTACAGAACTTATTACTTTGAAATTGTGGTCAGCTCTAGAAAAAGACTTAACAGAAATCTGTTAACACCCCTTAGGTAGTTTATAAGCAACTGTGCATTAGTACGGAGAAATACAATTTGGAGGCTCTTAAATTTTTTACTTAAAAAGCACTCAGATGATCTATAATACTTTCAGTGATTTTTATTATTTAGTGTTAAAAAAATATATGAATTATAGATTACTCTAACATTTTGGGCTGTATCATTAAGTACTTCTCATTACTATAGATACAAAGTCAAGATGGCTTTAAGAAACCTTGGAGTCCATACTTTAGTCTTTTGTGTTACAGTAGATTTTTTTCATTTATCTAAACTAAAAGTTATATTCTTTTTTGCAACAACCTTGATGTTGTTCTTTACTGTTGTTTTTTAATACAAATTCTTTTTTGTACGTTTTTGCAGTGGAGGGCAGCATAAAGTATTATATGTATAAATCAAAGTAAAATGTTTATTTTTATCAAATCAGTAAAAATCCTTCATTTTCTCTGGAAGGAAAAAGTGTTAAGAATTTAAGGGGATGTATTCTGTTTACACTTTTTGGTATAAGGATGGGAAAAGCATGTTCTAATACAAGTTACTGGAAAATGAAATGAAGAAGATTAAGTCATATGTAATCTTATCACTCAACTTAATGACTAAACAGCAACAGTCGTATCACTCAAAGAAGAGTCACTATTAACATTTTCTATTTTTTTCCCTTTCGTTTTTAATACATACATGTATGTGCTTTTCAAACAAAGAACTGGGATGATGTTGTATGACTTTTATGAGTTTTACTTTCTTCTTTTAGCACATTTAAATATTTATTCATGGTATTGTTATTTTAACTTATTTTTAAGTGACTCCCTAATATTTTATCACTGGAAACTACCTGAAAAGTAGTATAGAATAGTGGACACTAGAGTCAAACTTCTTGGCTTCAAATTCAAGCCCTGCCACTTTTAGCTGTAGCTGTGTGATCTTGGGCAAGTTATTTTCTCTCCTTGTGCCTCAGTTTCCTCATGTGTCAAAAGGTGGGTAGAAATATACTTCCTAGGTTTTTGGTGAGAATTATGTCTATTAAAATATGCAAAGCAATTAGAACAGTGCCTATCAGTAAGTTAATTACATAAATAATCATTGCTGTTACTAACATTATTTATTAAAATAGTTGACTAACCTCACTGTTAGTCTTCAGGGTGATTCCTGATATTTTCTATTGTAATAAACCCTCTGTGAATATCCTTCACACAGACTTTTCTGTGCAGCTGTGATTATTTCCTTAAGATAAACACAGTGAAATGGTATCATCTATCAAGGGGAAAAAAACACTATTGAGACCTTGATGTGTACTCTTAATTGCTCTATGGAAAGCTTGTACTAGTTTAACTCTTTATCTGGCAGTGTTTGAAGGTGTCTTTTTTATCCCAAGTATTAAAATTAAAAATAAACCTAGATAAACTTTATTTCATCTACCCTAATCTTCATTTCCTGGAAATAGTCAGAAGTTTATCATTGTTACTGTGAAAAGACTGGCATATTCTATTTTAAAGTTTCAGATGCATGAATTACTCTAGAAACTGGTTGAGATAGCTGATTTGTCTCTTGCCAATCTGTGTTGTAAAGAATTCACTGAAACACTAGATCAACTGCTTTCTAACATTAAGATTCAATATTAAAGTTGACTAGTATGTGTTGCATCAGTTAGAATGTATGTAGGGTCTTTAGTTGAGAGACCTGTCCTCCCCTATCAAGTGACTGAAATTAGAGTGAAGTTTACATTTCTCTCATGATAGTCTGTTGGGAGCTGTCCCTGGAGGTGGGTTGGTTCTTTTTATGTTCCACATACAGCTTCCCTGCCTGGTCCATAGTGACTCCTCCAGCTGCTGACATTTCCCCCCATACAGGAGGGCAGTGAGGAGGGGTGCTAAAGTAATAAGTCGAGAATAGCTAGCCTATATCTTTCAGATTGTGACTTGGGAAATGTGCCTCTTGCTTTCTTCTAGCTGCAAGAGAGGCCGGGAGAGGTCTCTACGTACATGGACATAGTGGTGGTGGTGCTCAGCTGCTCAGTCATGTCTGACTCTTTTGCAACCCCATAGGCTGCAGCCTGCCAGGCTCTTCTGTTCATGGGATCCAGGCAGGAATACTGGAGCGGGTTGCCATGCCCTCCACCAGACACTCTTCCCAACCCAGGGATCGAATCCTTGTCTCCTGCATTGGCCGGTGGAATCTTTGCCGTTCTGCCACCTGGGAAGCCCGCATAGACATAGGCTTAGCTGAAATTCAGTGAGGGGAAAGTCCTGTTTTTAAAAGGGATAAGGGCAAGATGAATCCTGGAGGTAAGTCATTCATCTTTGCCACTAGACGAAAGAAAGCGCTAAGTCGAGTCCAACTCTTGAGGTCTCATGAACTGTAGCCTGTCAGGCTCCGCAATGAGACTTCAAATCAATAAGATAAAGATCCATGACCTGTTAGAAAAGTTGAACGTTACAAGTGGCTTGTAATTATTGGCAAATGGTTCACCTTTGCTCATAGTTTTTAAAATTGCAAATTAAAAATAGGATTAAGATATTTTTCATCTACTGAATGTATAGTGATATCCTTTGTTGGAAAGGTCTGGAGATGTAGACAGCTAAAAGATTGAACATTTTTGGAGGACAGTTTAGAACAATAGGCCAAAAATGACTATATATTTTAATCTACAGGTTTCGCAAACATGCAGATGTATATGTACATGGATATTCATTATAGCATTGCTTGTACTTTTGAAAAACTTGTAAGTCTTAATGTTTGTTACTAGAGAACCCCTCCTGTATTATTCTGCTCATGTGCATAGCTATAATATTCAGAACGTGATGTGTATGTGTTATCGACTTGTAAAGTTAAGCTATTTAGTAAGCAAATGTAGATAAAAATTGTTCAGAAGAACATAGAATCTGCTCTTGGCCATGGCTTTTCCTGGAGGTGAGAACTTTCTTCATTTTATGCACTGCTTCAGTCTTTCGATGTGTCATATTTTTAAAATGAAACACCAAAACAAAGCAACAAATGTCACTCACTGTCCAAAACCTTGATTAGTTACTTGTGGGAATTTCACTGACTGCCTGCTGTCTCAAGCTTATCTAGCTACTTTGTCTTTTACTCGGTCCGCCTTTTTTCTTTCTTGTTTTTAAATCAACTTTATTGACATAAAATTTAGGCATGATAAGCGGTAGCCCTTCAACATGTACAGTTTGTGACTTTTAACTGATGTGCACACCTGTGAAATCAAGATACAGAACGTTTTCACCATTTTCAAAAGATGGTGCTCCCGTCGCTGTCCATGCCTCCTCTGCTCCTGGCCACAGGCGTCCACTCCGTGTCCGTGCTTTGTGTCATTGTTTTCCCGTCTCCTAGGAGTCATATAAGCGCAGTCACATTTTAATGTGGCCTTTTGTGTTTAGTTTTGCACTTAGCATGATGCTGCAGAGATTCATCATACTGTTGCACGTGTTAGCAGTTTGTTGCTTGTTGATGAATATTCCTGCTGTGAGCTTCCTGTGTATTGTGTATTCATTCATCTGTCAGTGGACAAGTTTATGTTGTATCCACGTATTGGCTGTTGTGGATAAAATGTCTAAAATGTTTTCAAAAGTAGTTGTGTATTCCCACCGGCATGTATGAGAGTTCCAGGTGTTCCCATGCTTGCTGACATTTGTTATTGTTGGCTTTTTAAGTGTTAGCCCTAATGGGTGTGTAATGATATCTTACTGTGGTTTAAATCTACAAGTCTCTTAGGATTAAGGGTGATGAGGATCCTTTGATGGGTTTATTAGTTATGCGTATATCTTCTTCTGTGGAGTGTGCCCAGATCTTTTCTTCACTTTCAGAATTGAGCTGTTTGTCTCATTATTGACATATGACAGTTCTTCTGATATTTTCGATACCACTAAGTCATCAGATGCAAGTTACAAATATCTTCTCCCCAGTCTGTGACTTTTTTTGTTTACCTGAATCACTTGTAATGTCATCAGTGTCATTGTTATAGATTATTTTACCAAACTAAGGAGGACTTGTCCCTTCGAAAGAAATGTGAAATGATGAAATTATATCAGAATATGAATTTGTATATTCACTTTTGGACAGTTCACCTGATATGGGGATTCCACTTAATGAATTACAACACTGCTTAGCGCAGTGTTTTGTTAAATCAGAGCTAGAGAACGGTGACCAGGGCAGTAACATACACCAGTCTATAAGTCTCTCTCACTGTTACCAAGCAGTAGTTGACTGTCTTGCCCTGTGTATGTATGTGCACGCTCAGTCACTCAAAAGCTGTCTTCTAAACAAACTTCTTTTTCCTCATATCTGCCCTTTTTCTTACTGTTCTCCTGCTTTAAAAACCTAGCACAGTGTTGTACATTCTGGGAAGAAGGACTGGTTCTCAGTATTGAAACTTTAAATTATGAGTAGCATAGTAACTTGATTTCCATTTAGAACAAGAGTTAGAGCAATTTTATAAGACTAAGGCTTTTGGTCTAGGACAGAGATTAGCAAACTATGGCCTAGAGGCTAAAATCTAGCTTGATGCTTATTTCTGTAAATAAAGTAGATGAATATGTTACATGTTTTTTGTGGCTGCTTTCACATGACAGTGGCAGGCTGGAACTGTTGCACCAGTGACCATCTGGCCCACAGAGCCTAAAATGTTTACTACATGTCCCCTTACAGAAAAACTCCACTGACTTCTTGTCTAGGGAGAAATAGGTCCATAAACTTGTAGGCAGCAGTAAAATGAGTCATTTCTGTCTGTGGGAAAACTCATGTTTCCTCAGAGACTCCACTGAGGCACCATTCATGATGATAAGGGGGAATGCTGTCCAAGAAACTGGAACTTGTCAAAACCTTCTCCCTTAAAAGGGCAATATATTCCTTGGAATAGCATTGTGAGCACAATACTCATCGCCATCAGATGAAGGTCGTTTTTATAGTGTACTCAAGTGAGTCATATAGATTTATGTAGTCCCCCCATTGCCTTTTTTTTTCCCCTTGTGAGAGTACTATTTTATTATATTTAGGTACAGAAATTAAAAAACAGATCTCTAGTTTTCTTGTCATATCTTTTTTTTTTAATTGTAAGATATTTGCTTTACAACATTATGCAGGGTCCTGCCACACATCAACATGAATCAGCCACACATACACATATGTCCTCTGCCTCTTGAGCCTCCTTCCCATCTCCCACCCCACCCCACGCCTCTTTGCCCCCCATCGTCTTCTAAAGACACTTTGTAAAGCCCTCTCCTTTCTGCCTGTCTCTGTTTGCTCTTGTAGCCAGCCCCTCCGTGCCCTGAGAGTAATGCTAGAGAAGTGAGGTGTCAAGCAGCGTTTCTGGGGTAGGCTTGGAGAAGCCAGAATGAGTGGGGCTGGGGAGGTGATCTATAAAGGGAAATTATCCAAGAAATACAAAGAGGCCTTCTTTGTTGTTGGTACTGGGAGGATTTGAAAAGCTCTACAGTGATTTGCCCTTCTAGTAGCCACCTCTTTCTGAGATAAATGAGAGTGACATTAAGAATGCAATAAGCGTTTCTCATGATCTTTATTCACTGAACTTTGTATTATGTGATGATTATTTTTATTGAGAGGACTGATGAGAGAATCTCATTAATTTCTGTGTCTTTTATCTTTTGTTTTTCCAGTGTTTATTTTAAATCATTTGTGGCTTCAGGGAAATGCTTCAAGGGTCCTTGCTCTTTAAATCACTGTTCAGTTTTACTTACCTTCTTGTTCATCACTTATTTATTGACCTGTGGTTACTTGAAATTCTTCTACCTCAAAAAAAACAAAATAAAACAGAGTTTCGTGTAATTAAATTGAATTTTTGTAGATAATCGCAGTCATTATTGAATATTTGAGACACAAGTACCAGGTACCTTCACTTTTCTTTGTCTTAGAGATGCTGTATCATGACCAATCTCATTATTAAGTCTGAAATTTCAGACTCCACTCTTGTAAGAAATTGCTTTTCTTTTAATATCATGAGATAGCCAAACTATTAGATATACTTAATTATGACCTAGGAGTTGAATTAGGATGAAATAACTTAGTGTATAATCATAATATATGTGAAGAGGACTTATTTCATTAAGGTTCTACTTTCTTCCTAGTTTATGTTCACTAAAAATAGTATTTAAATAGATATTTTTCTTAATACACAAATTTATTAAAATAGGATTACTAATAGCAGCACATTTACTTCTTAAGAAAGGTTAACTGTGATTATGGTCTTAATCTCAAATGAGATATATATAAAATTGTTATGTTTGCTAAGAAGACTTGTGCAAATTTAAGAGATTCTTAATTTTTATAAACCAATAGAAAAATGTACTTATTTCTATTTTGGTTGTTTTCAAGGATGTTTTTAGTAAATTATTAATATATTAAAATGTGAAGTTTTTCACAGAAACCCTAAGCTAAACATTTTTTAATGTAATTTTTTTTTCCTGAGCTATCTTATGTATAGCATTTGTTACTTCTGAAGTGCTATCAGTTGCCAGGCCCAAAGATATAAGAGGGACATAGAATCTGTTCTTTTGGTGGAGTTAAGTTGGAAATACACCAGGAAGTCTTAATACAAGGTTAAGTTAGTTCTGTCTGACATATGCCATGTATGTTTTTATAAACCTTAACATGTTTATGAAGTTATTAGGTAGACAGAAGCGTCTTAAAAAAAAAACAAACTGTTGAAGTCATGCATGTTTGTTGAAATTATAGCTGCCCTTTTCTTAGACATGTTTTATGCCTTGTTGAAATTTTTAAATTTTATTACTTGTTAGTCACTAGTTTGTATGTATTCAGAGTTGTAGATTTATATAGTAATAGAATGACACATTTTTTCCAGCTTTCTATCTAAAATACTTTTGAGGAGGAATCTTTTATTTTTATTTAAAATACACTTATTTCTATATGTTTCATACTAGACATTTATAAATAAAGGACAACATAGTTGCATTAATGATTTAATCATCATTTACTGTTTCACGTGAAAATTACAAAGAGCAGTATTCTAGTTAATTTCAGGTGCATACAAATTTATTTTTTAATAGCCCAAGAATAGGACTTATATTACTAAAAATCCCATGGAATGCTTAAATGCTTAGAATATACTCCAATAATTTAAATTTTATTGAATATAGAACTAACTTACTTGGAAAATATACACAAATTATGTGATATAAACACAAATATTTATACATTACATTCTTACTGGATTTCACCCTCCCAGTTCTGTTAATGTGTGATTTAGTCATCTAATATGATTTTATAATTCTTCTACACTTACATGCAATGTGGTTTTGATCAGGTGTTTCTTTTTTTCTGCTAATGTAAGTTAATTGTTGTAGCACAGCTAGTCTCTGATTACACATGCTAAGTGAGGAAAGAGTACAGAATAAAAATTAAAATTTTAAAATAAAAAAATCTCAGTCAAGGCAGTTTTTAACTTTTTTGTTTACTAGCAATTCTGCAACCACCCCCCCATCACTTCAAAAAAATGATATCCTTTCATTTTAATTTCTTACTCATTCTAAAAGACAGAGGGGTGGAAAGTGAAGTTTTGGATAACCTACATGCTGAGTAATCCTCCTTTGAAATACAGCAAATAAGTTAAGGATTTCATAGAATTTTTTTCCTAATTTATCTCAGGAGTATTCTGACACCCCCCCCCAAAAAAAAACTACAGAAAAGATCATATTATAAAATATTTTCGTATTCTGTCTATGACTCATAAGTACTCAAATAATCCTATTTAATTAAGTAGTTTTTCTGATTCTACTCATTTTTAAATCAAGTAGTTGAAATGTTCTACAAACCCTTGGTTATATTATTAGTATATTAGAGGGAATTTTGTTGTCATTTTTCAAGGATTTCACTTAAATAAAAATTCTTATTGTATACTATTCTTATTGTAGTCCTGGAAGAGAAATCTTTTAGCCTTGCCATCAAGTTGAAATTGCCCTTTAGATTTCTCGTGTTTATAACCTCAATAATTCTAGCTAGTAAAACAAAAACTTCATAAATATTCAAAAGGCAGCCTGGACCAGATCCAGTTTCAGTTATATACTGCATTGTCCTACTAGAAATTTGTACTTTTTGTTTATGTTCCCCACCCGCCATTTGATACCGCTGTCATAGATCTTCAAAGTATAGAATGCATTTTAGTATTTAGATTTCTAAAATCCTATTATCAGAAGTAATTTTATCTTATATAGTTCATCTGTGTAAGAGTTTTTATTTGAACCTATATTCCTCTGCAACCAATAAACTTTTTAAACATTTTAGAGTTTTGTAGATAGTTGGCCACAGCAAATTGTGTTCCTAAATTTCTTTGTAGAGTTTTTGTAGAATCATACAACTAGTAATGTTCATTAAATACTATAGTTTAATTATCACCAACATTATTATACGTCATTCATCGAACTTTCTTAGATCCATTTAGACACTTACCACTTCTTCTTAAAAGTAACACAATACCAAAAAACTCTGAAGGTAATCACACAGATTTGTTTTCTTGCGGTTTGAACTATATTAAAACTTACAACCAGCCCTTCCAGATGGCCACTTATCACTTGTAAGTAGAGGTCAGATGACCTTAAAACAAGATTGAATTTGTATTTATTGTAACTTGAATTGAAAATGTTCTGGGAGGAGAAAAGAGAAGACTGCTGCTGTAAAGCTGACTTAAGTCACTTTTAGTACCTGATTATGTATGTTGACATTTTGTCCACTGTTTAGCATTCCCTTTTGATTTATGTCATGCTGAATTACATATAGATCATTGCTTTTTAAATGTTTTGAAAAAAGGAAGTTACAGTTCATTTTCTTAAACTCTAACAAGTTTAAAATTAGTGTTTCATGAGGGAAAATTTCTGAGTATTCTAATGACTTTTTTAAAAAAATGATTTATTTACTAGGTAAGTTCTCTTCTACGCTTTATGAGACTGGTGGCTGTGATATGTCACTTGTGAATTTTGAACCAGCAGCAAGAAGAGCGTCCAATATCTGGTATGTGTGAAGTCGTGTTAGGGAGTTTATTTACTTGCATAAGTTTGCCGTTTTTAAAGTTTGTAAACCTTGAGATAGAAGAGTCATTTATTTATATTGGCTTAAATAAATTCTCATTATGCACTGGTTGCCAAAAAGTAGAACTTTTTACTGTGAAAAAAAAGAAAACCATTAATAAAAGCTATTATGTGTTTTTTGTTTGCTATTATATGTTTTTAAAAATTAAGCAAAAATTTCCTGTAGATCTTACTGTGGGATAGTGGTTTCCCGAAATTTCAGATTTAACTCTATATATTACATGATGGAAAAAACCTATTAGAAAAACGTTTACATAAATATGTTCAAACCCATCAATTCTCTTTTTTTGGTGTAATTTCAAATTTTTATTTCTGTGTGAGGATTTCAGTCAAGTGTCTTTTTAAATGATCATCTTTCATTTTGTTTTAAAACCTGTTTACCAACAATAAGGAGGAGGAATTTCTTAAAATATGAGTCATGTGTTGCATTTAATTTCTTTTCTCTCGTTCCCTCAGGAAGAAATTATGTAAGATAACAGAGAAGTTTGGAGGAAAGAAAATAATAGAAATCTAGATCATATAACACAGTTATAATTTAGAATGTGTTAAAGTTTCTCTGAAAGTTTTGTCTTACTAATCTGTTCTAATTGCTGTACTGAAATTCATTGTTGGTTGGTTAGCTCACTTCCCCTGCCCCTCCCCCTGACAAGGGTCATTTGATTTTTATTTTAGGACTTCTGTTTAATAATGGTACACTTATTTAAATGCTACATATCTATGGGCAGTTCACTTAGTTTTTTCAGTTTTGAGGAGCTATTTAAAGAAATAAGATCTTCTGGTCACTTAGCATGCTAAAAACAGAACATTTAAAAAACTGTACTCTTTAAGTTCTGTTAGTACTGTTTCAGAGTTTACCCTGTCAGATTGAATTGGAGTGTTTAGATGATTTTGTAACTGTGGAAGCAATAGGATGGAGCAGTGAGAACAATTATGTTTAACATAATTCAAGATAAGAGCAATTCCTTACATCATAACATGTTAAGGTCTCAGGTTTTAAAATCTACACTTGAGTGAACTGTAGAAACTGAATTATCATGTTCTAGACTAGCTTATAGATTAAATTTATTGTGGCTCCTAGCAATATGTTATTTGCTTTCTTAAACAGTTTTCACAAGAACCTTAAGATAAGTTCAGTCGCTCAGTCATGTCTAACTCTTTGCAACCCCATGGACTGCAGCACACCAGGTTTCCCTGTCCATCACCAACTCCCAGAGTTTACTCAAACTCATGTCCATTGAGTGGGTGATGCTATCTATCTGTGTCATCCTTTGTCGTCCCCTTCTCCTCCTGCTTTCAATCTTTCCCAGCATCAGGGTCTTTTCAGATGAGTCAGTTCTTCGCATCAGGTGGCCAAAGTATTGGGAGTTTCAGCTGCAACATCAGTCCTTCCAATGAATATTCAGGACTGACTTCCTTTAGAAGAGACTAAAGGATCTCCTTTGCAGACTTTGGATCTCCTTGCAGTCCAAGGGACTTTCAAGAGTCTTCTCCAACACCACAATTCAAAAGCATCAATTCTTCAGTACTCAGCTTTCTTTATAGTCAAACTCACATCCATACACCATAATTTTGACTAGATGGACCTTTGTTAGCAAAGTAATGTCTCTGCTTTTTAATATGCTGTCTAGGATGGTCATAACTTTTCTTCCAAGGAGTAAGCGTCTTTTAATTTCATGGCTGCAGTCACCATCTGCAGTGATTTTGGAGCCCCCCCAAAATAAAATCTGTCACTGTTTCCATTGTTTCCCCATCTTTATGCCATAAATGATGGGACCGGATGCCATGATCTTAGTTTTCTGAATGTTGAGCTTTAAGCCAACTTTTTCACTCTCCTCTTTCACTTTCATCAAGAGGCTCTTTAGTTCTTCACTTTCTGCCGTAAGTGTGGTATCATCTGCATATCGGAGATTATTGATATTTCTCCCAGCAATCTTGATTCCAGCTTATGCTTCATCCAGTCCAGCATTTCTCATGGTGTACGCTGCATATAAGTCGAAAGAGCAGGGGGACAATATACAGTCTTGATATACTCCTTTACCGATTTGGAACCAGTTTGTTTTTTCATGTCCAGTTCTAACTGTTGCTTCCTGACCTGCATACAGATTTCTCAGGCGGCAGGTCAGGTGATCTGGTATTCCCATCTCTTTCAGAATTTTCCACAGTTTGCTGTGGTCCACACAGTCAAAGACTATGGCATAGTCAGTAAAGCAGAAATAGATGTTATCCTGGAACTCTCTTGCTTTTGCGATAATCCAGTGGATACTGGGAATTTGAACTCTGTTTCCTCTGCCTTTTCTAAATCCAGCTTGAACATCTTTAAGTTCACAGTTCACATACTGTTGAAGCCTAGCTTGGAGAATTTTGAGCATTACTTTGCTAGCATGTGAGATGAGTGCAATTGTGCAGTAGTTTGAGCATTCTTTGGCATTGCCTTTCTTTGGGATTGAAATGAAAACTGACCTTTTCCAGTCCTGCGGCCACTGTTGAGTTTTCCGAACTTGCTGGCATCTTGGGTGCAGCACTTTCACAGCATCATCTTTCAGGATTTGAGATAGCTCAACTGAAATTCCATCACCTCCACTAGCTTTGTTCTTAGTGCTTCCTAACGCCCACTTGACTTCGCATTCCATGATGTCTTGCTCTAGGTGCGTGATCGCCCCATCGTGATTATCTGGGTCGTGAGGATAATTTTTGTATAGTTCTTCTGTGTATTCTTGCCACATCTTCTTAATATCTTCTACTTCTGTTAGGTCCATACCATTTCTGTCCTTTATTGAGCCCATCTTTGCATGAAATGTTCCTTTGGTATCTCTAATTTTCTTGAAGAGATCTTTAGACTTCCCCATTCTATTGTTTCCCTCTATTTCTTTGCACTGATTACTGAAGAAGGCTTTCTTATCTCTCCTTGCTATTCTTTGGAACTCTGCATTCAAATGGGTATATCTTTCCTTTTTTCCTTTGCCTTTTGCTTTTCTTCTATTCACAGCTATTTGTAAGACCTCCTCAGGCAGCCAGTTTGCCTTTTTCCATTGCTTTTCCTTGGGGATGGTTTTGATCCCTGCCTCCTGTACAATGTCACAAACCTCTGTCCAGAGTTCTTCAGGCACTCTTTCTATCATATCTAATCCCTTGAATCTATTTGTCACTTCCACTGTATAATCGTAAGGGATTTGATTTAGGTCATACCTGAATGGCCTAGTGGTTTTCTTTGCTTTCTTCAATTTCAGTCTGAATTTGGCAGTAAGGAAATCATGATCTGAGCCACAGTCAGCTCCTGGCTTTGTTTTTCCTGACTGTATAGAGCTTCTCCATCTTTGGCTATAAAGAATGTAATCAATCTGATTTTGGTATTGACCATCTGGTGGTGTCCATGTGTAGAGTCTTCTCTTGTGTTGTTGGAAGAGGATGTTTGCTATGACCAGTGTGTTCTCTTGGGAAAACTCTTTTAGCCTTTGGCCTGCTTCATTCTGTACTCCAAGGCCAAATTTGCCTGTTACTCCAGGTGTTTCTTGACTTCCTACTTTGCTTTCCAGTCACCTGTGGTGAAAAGGACATCTTTTTTGGTTATAGTTCTAGAAGATCTTGTAGGTCTTCGTAGAACTGCTTAACTTCAGCTTCTTCAGCATTACTGGTTGGGGCATAGACTTGGATTACTGTGATATTGAATGATTTGCCTTGGAAACGAACAGAGATCATTCTGTCATTTTTGAGATTGCATTCAAGTACTGCATTTCGGACTCTTTTGTTGACTACGATGGCTACTCCATTTATTATAAGGGATTCTTGCCCTCAGTAGTAGATACAATGGTCATCTAAGTTAAATTCACCCATTTCAGTCCATTTTAGTTTGCTGATTCCTAAAATGTCAATGTTCACTATTGCCATCTCCTGTTTGACCACTTCCAATTTGGTTTGATTTATGGACCTGACATTCCAGGTTCCTATGCAATATTGCTCTTTATAACATCAGACTTTAGTTCCATCACCAGTCACATCCAGAACTGGGTGGTGATTTTGCTTTGACTCTGTCTCTTCATTCTTTCTGGAGTTATTTCTCTACTGATTGCCGGTAGCATATTACCTACTGACCTGGGGAGTTCATCTTTCAGTGTCCTATCTTTCTGCCTTTTCGTACTGTTCATGGGGTTTCTCAAGGCAAGAATACTGCAGTGGTTTGCCATTCCCTTCTCCACTGGATCACGTTTTGTCAGAACTCTCCGCCATGACCTTGGCCTAACTCAGTGAAACTATGAGCCATGCCGTGTAGGGCCACCCAACCTTGTGCTATAAGTACTCTTATCCTGTGAGGAAACTGAGGTATTAAAAGATTAGATAATTGTCCAAGATCTCATTCAGTTGAGAAGGAGGTTTGAGTATAGATACTCTGACCCACAGGCTATGTGCCTATTCACAACTCTAGGAAAATTTGATTTTGTATTTTGTAGTTTACATGGAAAAGTAAAGACAATGTAAATAGCACATAATTGTTAATGTATTTATTTCTCTTTCTACTCCTTGACAAGCTGTTTATTCCCTAAAGTATTTTTCATTTTATTTTAGTGACACGGATTCTCATGTATCCAGTTCTACCTCAGTTCGATTTTATCCACATGATGTGGTAGGTTTTCCTTTATTTTTATAAAATGATATATTTTTAGATTAAGTGGTTATATAAAGCAGGAAAATGAGGTTACATAGTATTGATTTTGTTGAAATCTATGGTAAAATCACCTTTGCTGTTCCATAATGGATTTCTTCTCATAAGTTCTTTGTTAGGAAATAAATATAAAATACCATAACGTTGGATTAGCTATATATGAATGAGTAATTATACTTCTGAAGATTTGTAAAGGTCTTATTTACTCACCAGTGTCATAATCTAGGTGAGCCATTTTAAAACTTCACTTGGAATATTATGGTTTGGGTACATAGCTAACTGATTTGGTACTTACCCAACTGTTGGTTAACTATTAGTTATTTTTATATCAGTGTGTATGTCTGTGTGTGTGTGTTTGAGGGGAAAGCTTAGTGATGTTATTGCTGTATTGAAAAAGAAACATACAAGATACAGTGGGTATGTTTTAAAAAGATAACAAAGATAGCACTGCCTTTGTGTGATTTATATCAAGATGTAAATATTGAGGTTAGAGAAATAAATTAGATGAAATCCTTATAAGCACTATATAAGAGATATTTAGATAAATTTAGTGCCAAAGGGATTAATTATAATCTATTTACTCAGGTCCTTTGTGTTAAATGGCATAGTAGCATTTTCCACCATTAAACGCAGTGAGAGCTTTGAGATAGCAAAACTCTGCCTAGTGCTGTGCGAGATGCAGTCAGCTTTTGATTCTTTCAGAGGAAGGAGAAACTGGTGAACAGGTATATGGATGAGTTGAAGCTGAAAGAAACGTAACGTGGTAATATCCTGTACAGCCTCAGCTGAGCAGTCTGCCAAAACAAAAATAAAGGTGTATGGGAGGGATTTGAAAATAGCAGTAACGATGTTAACAGAGTGTAGGAAGAATTGAAGTTGAAAGCATTGAATCCAGTGCAGAGGAGCTTAGATTTAACATAGTAGTGAGCTTTATAGCTTAATGAGAGAGGAGAAGGGACAGGGAGGGGGACATCACTAATCATTCTCTGTAGGTAATGGAATGGATCCACCAGCTATACAACCATAAAATGCTAAAATGTCAAATGCTTCCTAATACAATCTTTGCAAAAGCTCTATCAGTTGATTTGCTTTGTTGCAGTTTACTTCCTTTGTCACCTTCTGTAGTTTTTAATGGTCATAAAGTATCCACAAGAGTGGACTAGTATAGAGAATTAAGGTGGTTTTGATAATCTGCAAGCTGATTGGGTAGCCCTTGAATCATGACTCAATTAAAGATATTGTAAGCCTTTCAGTGCTGATTTTCTTTTAGCTTTCTCTTCCACAGATCCGACTGAACAGACTATTGACCATCGACACAGACTTATTGGAACAACAAGACATTGACCTAAGCCCTGATTTGGCAGCTACTTATGGTCCAACAGAAGAAGCTGCTCACAAAGTTAAACACTATTATCGCTTTTGGATCCTGCCTCAGCTGTGGATTGGCATTAACTTTGACAGGCTCACACTTTTGGCCCTGTTTGATAGGTGAGAATGTAGATTTTACTTTTAAATTGAAACGTATCAAATTACCTGTTGAGTATTTGACTTGGTTTGCATATTCCTGAGGACCTATGGCTGATTCATGTTGATACATGACAGAAACCAACATAATATTGTAAAGCAATTATCCTCCAATTAAAAATAAAGTAAAAAATTTTAAAGAATGTGTGCTAGCTTTCCATCTCAACCAGACATACTTTTTCAGTATGAGCCAAAACCTTGTTCAAACCTAGTACAAACGGGAAAAAAAAACATCGTAGCAAATATAATATGAACTTCATATGGATGTCTTCCCCCTTTTCACTCTGATTCATTTCTTATATTGATAATGTACTTACTCATAATTTCTTTCTGTCTACAGAAATCGTGAGATCCTGGAAAATGTGTTAGCTGTCATCTTGGCTATTCTTGTGGCTTTCTTGGGATCCATTCTTCTTATACAAGGCTTCTTCAGAGATATCTGGGTCTTCCAGTTTTGCCTGGTGATAGCCAGCTGTCAGTACTCGCTGCTTAAGGTACCAGCATCTCTCTTCTCTTCAGACTTTGGCATAGTAACTGAGTGAAAAGGCAGAAGGTTTTGTATCATTCATTGAATTATAATAAGAATATAACTTTTAGATTTATTTTCCTTGGATGTTTACATTAGATTAGGTAAGGAACAAAGAGACATATAAACTTTAAAAAAATGATATGTGAATTAAACTTCGTAAACTTTTTTTTGTATTAAATAAATATTTGGGCACTTACTAAAATAAAGAGGGTTTTTTTTTTTTTTTTTTTTTGGCATCACCTCATGGAGTTGCAAAGAGTTGGACGCAACTGAACTGAACATGTTTTGCGGAATCTTAGTTCCCTGACCAGGGATTTAACCCAGACCCTAGCAGTGAAATCTCCAAGTCCTAACCACTGAACTGCCAGGGAATTCCCAAGAATTTGAGTTCTTGAAATTCATTTCTTTTTAATTTATCAACATTAACCCTCCTAGTCTCATATTTTAAGTCTTCTGTAATGTAGGTGAAATTTGTTAAAATCCATCATTGGTAGAATAATGTCAGACAAAACTAGCATATTTATTCTTTGAGGACACCAAGAGCCTGTGATTGGAATCCCTTTGCTTTTGTTCAAACAGTGGCTCTGAAATACCAGTTTTCAGCTCTCCATAAATGGGAGCATTAAATGCTAAAATTTTCACCTTCCGTGCAGCATCACAGTGCACAGGTAGCATGGACTGTTTTCTTCCCTTTCTTAGGGAGTTCTGGTTATTTGCTGATACATACTAACATGCAGAACCCTCTCCCATCCTGAGGACTATTTCTTTGGTTCTGTTTACACCCTCAGCTGTCCTTGCTTTCTTCTCTCTCCATTTATAGACCTCTAGAGTAAACAACCTGTGTCAACTGCTCTATTTCTTCAGGACCCATCCATACTCTTTTCCTCATTGCAGTACTGGAATTACAGTCTTTGTGAGCTAATAATCTCTAGTCTTCGTGCTCTGTGAGTGCTCCTCCATTTTTATGTTTTCCTCATTGTCGATCTGTGATCTTATACTACACTCATGATTATCCTACTTTTCAAGTAACTTTATTTTTCTTTGGTGACTCCTCTTTGCTCTTTTGACCACTTCTTAATTTATGAGAATTCTCTAGAGTTTTATTTGGCCCTCTTTTCAGTTTGCAGTTGCTTGCCAGTGAAGTCATCCTCTTTTATTACTTTGCCACGCTTACATACGTCTATATAAATCATGTCCAGATTTTTATTTCACAGTCTCCACCTTTCTCATAAGCTTTAGTCCTATATATATATATCTAAGAGGAAGCTGGGCATATTCTGAAAAGGGCACATTGTCATCTTCTGATATTTTCCTCTCCCAGATCTTTTGCTTTTATCATAGTCTGTATGTGTGGGTGCTCAGTTGTGTCTGACTCTTTGGAACCCCATGGACTGTCACCCACCAGGCTTCTCTGTCCATGGTATTCTCCAGGCAAGAATACTAGAGTAGATTGCCATTTCCTCCTCAAAGATTTGGTAGTAGTATACCAACCCAAATCTTAGAGCCTCTGCTCCTTCCTTCTTGGACTCTAATAACATTAGCTAAAGTCTCTCTGATTAAATTTTGGTGATTCTGTGTTAAAATTTCTGGACTTTCTCCTTTTTGTTTTAGTTCCCACTAAGCCATCCCTTTATTGCCTTAAACCATTTAAATTCATTCCCTGGATTCAGTGTTTCTTATCCTGTTAATTTTGTTCACTGCTTAATATGGTTAGATATAGAAAAGGCAAAAAGATGAATGAGATTTTTTTAAGCATTTCAGATTTTTAAAATCTACTTGACTACAAGAATAGTAATATCATAAACAGAAATAAGAAAGGCAGGAACAGAGCTTTAGGAGGATAAACATTCAAATTGAGTTTAAAGAGACCAGACAAGGGCTATATGCCAAACTCTGTGATCTTGGTCCAATGTTGAATTACAGGATGGCAATAGACTATCCTAGTGAAATTCTTTGGTATGCTGTTGAAAATGAACTCCAACTTGGGAGAAAAGTCATCACTTGGGAAGTAACTGCATAATACCTTTTGAATATTTTTATAGCAAGTTGATGAAGTCTCTCAGATGGACACAACGTATTTGAGTTTGATGTGAAAATGTATCATGTTAAATGTATATTTAATACAAATGCCATTGAGTTGTTTAGTAAGCTTGAGTTTGGGGCATAACTGGAATCGTTTTCATAAGCCCACTAATAGTTTGTGCATTTCCTGAATGGAGTGATATTGCCATAAAAAAACATTCTGCCTTAATTGTACCTAGATATTCTAATATGCCAGGCAGTAAGATGGATCTATCAGCTGCTTTATGCTATTTCAGGAACATAATAAGGTTAAGAGTTAGGAAAGATTTGAGTGGAGCTGATGTTTTATCTTTTGTTGATGCTTCAGCAGAATTAATGACCTACAGGTCATAACTTGGCCATGGACTATTCACTTGAAATTATTTCACGTATTTTGGAAGTTAATGTATAATTCCCAGGTCTTCAATAGTATAATCTGTCTTTTCTGTTTCTTTTTTAGAGTGTTCAACCAGATTCTTCTTCTCCTAGACATGTAAGTCACTCTGATACACCTAAAACTTGTAATTCCTTGACATTCCTTAAAAAACATTTTTTTGGTCATATGTCAGATTGAATTAAGATTTGTGGTAGTATTTTCTCATCGGCAGCAGAAATTCCCTGATTGTGCATTTGTTCTTTGTAATCTCCTTTAATCCAGAGCAGTTCCTCAGTATTTGTCTGACACAGTATTGGCATTTTTAATGGGTGTTGGGTATAGGCTAGTTATTTTGTACACGACTTTCAGTTTGACTTTGTTTGATATTTCTTATGAGATACAGCTGTGCTTTTTTGGTAGAAATATTACAAAAGCAAGGGGTTCTTAGTGTATCATAGAAGGAAGCACGTAATCCTGACTTACGTTTTACTGGTAATAACTGATCTTTTGTCTAAGGGTAGTGTCTGCAATGTTTTTCAAACTCTGCAGTGTTAACATTTCGGGCTGGGTAACTGTTTGTTTAAAGTTGGGGGTGGGGAGGCTCTGTCCTGTGCATTGTAGGATGTTTGGCATTATCTCTGACTTCTACCCACTAGATGCCAGTAGCATGCTCACCCTAGTTGTGACAACTACAGTATCTGTGGACTTTACCAGATGTCCCCTGGAGGGTGAGATCTCATCCCCACCCCGCCCCTGCCCCTCGAGAATCAATACTCTAATCTTACCATTTTTCTCTTGTAGTCAGTAGGTATATAGGAGATACTTGAGACTGTGTATATATCCTATTGCTCTGCACATCTCCACCAACTTGTTTTGAATATCTGTTGATGTTTCTTACCTGAACCAGTTATCATTTCTTGGTGACCAAATAGTGATTTTTTTAGCTTCGTGTTTCCTTCTGTATTCATTAATTGACTTCTTAGTGTAAGTAAGAACTTTCCCTTTTCTTGTGTTGGTTTCATGGATTCTTATTTTATTAAGTGGACCATAGTGTTACTATCATTACTTTTGATGTTCAAATTGTCCCTGATTTGACCATTGGGAACCCATCAGCTGCCTTCCTTGTCCTTTTGACATACCCTTATCATTTTTAACGTGTTTTCTCCACTTGGAGCACAGTAATTTGTTCCAGGCTCATCTTATACTTTCCCTGTCTTAGCCTGAAACCAACCTTTTCTCTGTGGATCCTTGGTTCCTTTTAGTGAGTATTGTTATTTATAAACTAAGATCTGTTTGCTAGTAATCTTTATTACTAGAATGTCATTGCTTCTAGGTCTTCTCAGTGGATAAAGCTAGGAAAATATGTATATACACATAAACTCGCACATTTATTCTTCATCTCTCTGCGTATTAAAAATAATGAGTTCATTGATACTTAATTTCAGTCTATTATCATAAGATTTATTCTGTTCTTCCTCCTTTCCATATTTGTAATTCCCTTCTGCCACAGTCAGAAACCTGACTTCATATGGAAACATTTTGAATCTTCAGAATGTAAGCTATCAAGGATCTCAGTAGCTAGTTGTGACTCTTCAAATTAACTAAACTGACTTCTTTTTAATGTCATTTTCAGGGTCATAATCGTATCATTGCCTACAGTAGACCAGTTTATTTCTGTTTGTGCTGTGGTCTTATTTGGCTCTTGGATTATGGTAGCAGAAACCTAACGACAACCAAGTTCAAATTATATGGAATAACTTTCACCAATCCTCTGGTGCTTATATCAGCCAGGGATTTAGTTATAGGTGAGTCATCTTAAGGTATCGTAGGTCTTAACATTATTTGTATACAAATCATTCACTGATAAACAGACTGACTATATAGGTAAAAATAGTCTTAATGGACTTATTTTGCTATTTATTGCCATTCTCTCAGTGAGGAATGAAAAAACTATAGGGCATTAGGAATGAAAAAACTAATGATGAACAAACATAGCCTATGGAATGAAAGATTTCCCTTGGATCTTTATATCCGGTTCCTATTATGTCAAGCACTAAAGTCAGTTTCAAAAACTGTTGTTCATAGTTGGAAAGGTTATTGAATACTCAGGCATTTATGTAGAGAAATAATTTAAAATGGTAACTTTAAGGAATTTCCTTAGTAGTTTTAAGCAATTTTAAGAAACTTGCTTAGTAATCTATATTAATTTTATGTTTCTTTTTATCATTTATTTTATGATCTTAGATGAACCAAAGGCTGAATGTGATATGCTATTTATAACTTGTTTTTCTTTCCTTCTATAGTGTTTACACTCTGTTTCCCAATAGTATTTTTCATTGGTCTCCTGCCTCAGGTGAATACATTTGTAATGTACCTTTGTGAACAACTGGATATTCATATCTTTGGTGGTAATGGTGAGTAGCACTTCCTTATAAAAATTAAGTTTGAAGTATTACTTTTACAGATCATTAAATAATAAACTGACCATTAAGTTGTTTTTTCAGTTTTTATTTTAGAATTGAAAGTAGAAAAGGCACTATTTAATAATTAAAGATTAAACAGGAATTAGTTTGTAGGTAGGAAAAAAATAGTTCAGTCTGCTACTTTAGTGAAAGATCCAGGAATAATGGAGTTGATTTGTAGCAAGTGTTAAAATACTGAGTTACATGGAACCTATGTAGACTTATGAAATATTTATAAAAGATCAAATAGATTGAGCTCTGATACGTTGCATTATATTTACATTTTGAACTAGTGTATGCATTTGATATTCTATATATTTAGTTTCAGAGCTTTGTTTTATCTTTAGAATCAGTTCCGTTCCATTCAGTCGCTCAGTAATGTCTGACTCTGCAACCCCGTGGACTGCAGCACACCAGGCCTTCTTGTCCATCACCAACTCCCGGAGTTTACTCAAACTCATGTCCATTGAGTTGGTGATGCCATCCAACCATCTCATCTTCTGTCGCCCCCTCTCCTCCCACCTTCAATCTTTCCTGGCATGAGGGTCTTTACCAGTGAGTCATTTCTTCACATGAGGTGGCCAAAGTATTGGAGTTTCAGCTTCAGCGTCAGTCCTTCCAATGAATATTCAGGACTGATTTCCTTTAGGATAGACTGGTTTGATCTCCTTGCAGTCCAAGGCACTCTCAAAGAGTCTTCTCCAAACTACAGTTCAAAAGCATCAATTCTTTGGCACTCACATCCATACATGACTACTGGAAAAACCATAGCTTTGACTAGACGGACCTTTGTTGGCAAAGTAATGTCTCTGCTTTTTAATATGCTCTCTAGGTTGGTCATAACTTTTGTTCCAAGGAGCAAGCATCTTTTAATTTCATGGCTTCAGTCACCATCTACAGTGATTTTAGAGCCCCCCAAAATTAGGTCTGTCACTGTTTCCCATGAAGTGATGGGACCAGATGCCATGATCTTAGTTTTTTGAAGGTTGAGTTTTAAGCCAGCTTTTGCACTCTTCTCTTTTACTTTCATCAAAGAGGCTCTTCAGTTCTTCACTTTCAGCCATAAGGGTGGTGTCATCTGCATACCTGAAGTTATTGGTATTTCTTCCGGCAATCTTGATTCCAGCTTGTGCTTCTTCCAGCCCAGCATTTCTCATGATGTACTCTGAAGAGAAGTTAAATAAGCAGGGTGACAATATATAGCCTTGACGTACTCCTTTTCTGATTTAGAACCAGTCTGTTGTTCCATGTCCAGTTCTAACTGTTGCTTCCTGACCTGCATAAAGATTTCTCAGGAGGCAAATCAGGTGGTCTGGTATTCCCATCTCTTGAAGAGTTTTCCACAGTTTGTTGTGATCTGCACAGTCAAAGGCTTTGGCATAGTCAATAAAGCAAAAGTGGGACACCTAAAACAGAATGGTTTTAGTAAAAGCATTTTACTAAATAAGGTTTTTAGAAATATCTCTGCTCTTAGAGTAGGATATGTGGATGTGAATTGATACAGTTAGAAATGTATTCCCCTGTTATGTGTACATTTTATTTTCAAAATATGAAAATTACTCTGGAATAATGTTCTGTAGACTTGAAAATAACACTTTGGTCTGTGGTTAACCAAGCTTATTTAGTTTAACCATCCAACATTTTGCTGAGAGATGAGTGTATAGATAGAGAAAAAAATATGAAAGGGAAAGAAATTACTGACCTTTATTCATCACATTTCTGTTCATATCTCCCAAGTATAGCATTGAAATTATCTCTGCTGATAAAATGTTGATATTATGGTTTAAATTTTAAATAGAAGCTAAGCTTTTTCTATTTTGCTGTGTATCGAGCGTTCTTAATATTTTGAAATTTTGAAGGAGCATGAATTAAGAATAGTTGGTGTTCAGCACAGCTTGATGGATAGAAAACAATTTCAGTATTTAAAGGGCTATTATAGGTGCTGTATTCATCTATGGAGAAGGTTTAGTATAGTGGGCTTCATCATAATTTACACACTTATGCAAGGTGTATGCTTTTTAATATCTCCTAAGGAAAAATTTTCCTGGTAGGTTTTTTAAGGTCACCATATAAAATTACTGTTGAAGTCTGTTACCTTAGCCATCCTTTGTTCCTTATTATCAGTAATCCCATTGGATCTGGTTTTTTTGTTGTTAGTAATTATTCAGATCTATACTTTTTGTGAGAATTAATTAACTGATTATAGGAATATAAATTTACTTCTGTGGGTAGCACAGGTTCTGTTTACATAGACAGACTAACATCTTTTAGTGAAAAGACATTTCTAATTCCTTTTGAGGCTCTTCGGACTTTATTTTCCTAAACTTTTGTAAGTAATCTACATTCGAGAAGTACAATATAGGTATAATTTTTTAGATCAATATAGTAATAAAGTAAATAAATAAAGATTTTTATTACTTGATTACTTCCAAGGTGAATATATTTTACCTTGTATCAGAAATTGTCTCTAGGAAACCCTTATCATTTCCAAATGTTTTGAAAGGACAGGATGAAGAAACTCAGTGTTATAAATTAAGCAAGCAGATATTTAATTATAGTCAGTGTCATACCATTTAACCACTTTTCAGTGACTTTTTTATGTATGTTTTTTCCATCCGTTTATGTTTATAAATGTTGATTTCTTTTTCTCTCTCCTGTCTAGCCACTACAAGCCTGCTTGCAGCACTTTACAGTTTCGTCTGTAGCATCGTGGCAGTAGCCTTACTGTATGGATTATGTTATGGGGCCCTAAAGGTGAGCATTGCCTGTAGTATGTTTTGTCATTAAGGCTACTTTTCTATTAATATAATAGAAGATTGTTTTAAATTGACTAATTACTTTTCTCCTGGTATGTCTTCAGTATGAACTTCCATGGTCTTCATATGCTGAGCATTATTCTCATTCTCATTTAGTTTGAATTTGAGAGCAATTTTATAGTTAATTATTATTAAAAGAAAATTCTTTTCCATGCAGTAATAATAGGTTAATATTAGAAACAGATCACTAAAAACTAAGCTGGTCTAGGATAGAGGTGGGGCATGGTGATAACAGAATATGAAATTAATTTTATGTTTTTACTTAAGAATATGTGTATCCACTCTTCACATTGAGAGTTTTTTCAGACTTAAAGAACAAGTTTAAGGACTGCAGTTTAAGATACAGTCTAGTAAAAATGAATGCACTGAAATTTAATATCATTATTGGTTTAGAAGAATCTGATGAGCCCTATTAGCTCCATTTTTAAGTAATTGTCACAAAATTATAAGTAAATATTTTAGGTTTCTCATAAGCAATTCTTGGTATTCTTTTTAATGATTAATATAAGATAAACAGAATAATAGGGTTGACAGGGTTATGAGAAGTGGCTCATAGCATCCTTCCTTGATTCATGTACTCAGTAGCATTTATTGTGCTTACTATGTACCTAGTTCTGTGTGAAGTACCATTTTCTGCTTGTAAGTTGCCAATATGTTAACTGTGGTTAAGAAGTTAATTAATGCTCTTAACTGAGGGTAAATAGAGGGGATGAAAGCTGTGAAAACAGAGTATTACAGGTATATGAACTAAGACATTATCCTCTTCAGCCTAAAGGGATTAAAGATGATTTTCCAAGGGGGTGGTTTTTTACCAAAATTTGAAGGACAATAGGAATTAGCTAGTTGAAACAAGGGGTGAAGAACCATGGAGTTGTAAAGAAAGTGTGTTGTGTACAGGAAACAGCAAATAATTTGGAATTGCTGGAAATTTGGGTACATGAGGAAAGATGGCCTACAGTAAGGCTGGAAAGGTAAGCAACGACTGGATTTTGAAATATCTTTTACCCTGAACGTATTGGGTGGAGATGGAAGACCATCAAAATAATTCGAGGTAAGGCAAGGAAACGATCAGTGTTGCATTATAGAAAGATTACTTGGTCCCCAGTGTGAAATATAAGCAGGTAGGATCAGAAATAGGAAGTCTCTTGTGCTGCCATCTTCAAATGATAAGGGACTTAATGAAAACCAGACTCAGTGAATGTATTTGGGAACTCAGTGATTAAAGAGAAAAGAGGATCTGGAATGACTTCTGGGTGGGTGCTGGTTTGAACAGCTGATTACACAGTGATACTAATGCACATGATTGGAAGTCTTTGAGTTTATTGGGGAAGGGGATTGTTTTCATTTAGACACCTATTTGTTGGCATTAATGGGGTATCCAGAGATACATAGTGGGTAGTTATTTGTAGTAATGATGGAACGATTTAGAATTCATCAACAAATTAAAGTGTAAGAAAAAGATTGCTCCCCTGGGTTGGCTGGAGAAAATGAATGCAGATGGAACCCTGCGAATTGCCAATATTTAAGCAGTGGATGGAACAGAATCCAACAAGGGAAACTTCAGAGGTGGTACAATGTGAAAAAATGTTTACTGAATCTGGCAGTTAATAGATATTGGTAACTTGAGCAAAACAGCTTTTTTGGTATTTTGGCTGAGGAAGCTAGCTAGATTAACAGAAATTTAGGTTTGAATTGATAGTAAGGAAGCGTGTTCTACTATATCTAGAATATAGTTGAGAAGCTTGTGTGTATGAGAGGATTGTTTCCTAGGTTTTGTTTTCTAAAAAAGATCTGAGGCTTTGATTACATTTAAAAGGGGAGGTATGAAATTGAGCAGAGAGGGAGATGCTTGATGATGGCCCAGGAAGGAACTAGAGGTAATGCACGAGATCCAAATCCAAGCTCTCCCAGGTATGCCATCTAAATCATCCTGGTATACAAGGTTTCAGATCTGTGTTTGGAGAATATATTTTGGAAAATGGGTCATTATTGGAAATTGCAGCCAAAGAAGGTAACAGTGCAATAAGTTTTCTAATATTCTAAAAGCCTGTTTAACTGTAATTATGTGGCAGAAGAACAGCAGTTTTAAAGCTGCCAACTAGTACCATGTGTCCTAAGACAGGCAGGGAGATACATTTTTTTCCCTTCTTTCTTGGCCATGACATTTTATACCAGACTATTTTAGTTTTAGATGTTCCTGATTATAATAGAATAAGTGTGCAAATTTGATTATGTAAATGAGTAAAGATTATATACAAAGATTTTATCTTAGCATTGTTTATAATAGCAAAGGCTATAAATGACCCAATATTTGTCATTTGTGACTAGTTAAATTAATTATGGTATAGCCCCACAATGGAATACCATACAGTCATGGAAATGAATAAAAATAGATTTTTATGTGCAAATATGTGATGATTTCCAAGACGTATTATTTTTCTTTTTTCCCAAGCTGTATTGATATGTAGTTGACAAATAAAAATTAAGATATTTAAAGTGTACATGATGATGATTTGATATACATATACATTGTGAAAGAACTCCCCCCATCAAGTTAACACATTTATCACCTCACATATTTACTTTTTTTTTTTTAATTGATAAGAATGTTTAAATTTACTCTCTTGGCAAATTTCAATTCTACAACACAATGTTATCAACTATAGTCACTGTGTTACTTATTAGCTTCTCAGACCTTATTCATCTTTTAAAAATTTTTTAAAGTTTGTTATTTTAATGTTTTATTAAGGTATAATTGACATATAACATTATATTAGTTTCAGTATTTATTAAATTCAATATTTCTGTATATTGCAAAATGAGCACCACAATAAATCTAATTATTATCTGTCTCTGTGTCTTAGTTGCTCACTCATGTCCAACTCTTCGCAATCTCATGGACTGTAGCCCATCAGGCTCCTCTGTCCATGGAATTCTCCAAGCAAGAATACTGGAGTGGGTTGCCATTTCCTTTTACAGGGGTCTTCCCAACCCAGGAATTGAACCTGGGCCTCCTGCATTGCAGGCAGATTCTTTACCATCTGAGCCACCAGGGAAGCTACTATAGATGATTACAAATATTTTTCTTATGGTGCAAACCTTTAAGACCCTATCGTCTTAGCGACTTTCACATATGCAGTGCAGTCTCATTAACTCAGGCACTGTGGTGCATTGCCCTTTCAGCACTTATTCATCTTAGAACCGGAAGTCTGTGCCTCTTGACCCCCTTTATCCATTTTGCCCACGCCTTACCTAAATTCTGTCTTAGAACTGTTTGTACTCTGTTACCAACCTTTCCTCATTTCCCCTACCTCCCAGTCCCTGGCACCCCCTTTTCTATTCTCTGTTTCTATGAGTTTAATTGTTTTTTTTTTCCTTTTTAAAGATTCCACATATAAATGGTAAGATGCAGTATTTGTGAATGTCTTTGTGGCTTATTTCACCTAGTATATTGCCCTCTAGTTTCATCCATGTTGTTGGAGTTGACAAGATTTTCTGTTTTTTAGGTTGAATACTATTCCATTGTGTTTGTGTTAATAAAAATAATATGCCAAAAAATAAATGTTCCTTTATTTAAAAACACACCTGATAACTTATATAGACATAGAGCATTTATGGAAGAATACACAAGAAATTGATCATAGAAGTTACTTTTGTACAGTTAGATTCATTGAAGAACATTATTACATATCTTGAGGAATGGGTTAATTTTATCTATTCACTAATATAGACATTAGATGGATACAAAAGTAATTGTGGTTTTGAACCATGAATTTTAAATCATTATAAATAGACTTAACCACATTTTTATTAATCAGAATAGGAACCATTACAATCAACACATTTTTGCCAATGAGAAGTAAGTTTGTTTATTCCTGTAGCATAAAAAACCATCCTTTGGGATTTGACGAACTCATGGAAAGCATTTTCTGCCTCCTACTGTCTGTGGAAGTGTTTTCCTTGCAAAAAGTTGTAGAGATGCTTGAAGACGTGGTAGTCGGTGAGAGGTCAGTTGAATACAGCAGATGAGACAAAACTTCGTAGCCCGATTCGTTCAACTTTTGAAGTTTGGTTGTGCAACGTCCAGTCAGGCATCATCATGGAGAAGAATTGGGCCTATTCTGTTGACCAATGTGGACTGCTGGCATTGCAGTTTTCAGTGCATCTTATCGATTTGCTGAGCGTACTTCTCAGATATAATGGTTTCACCAGAATTCAGAAAGCTCTGGTAGATCAGATGGGCAGTAGACCACCAAACAGTAACATAGTGATCATGACCTTTTTTGGTGCAAGTTTGGCTTTGGAAAGTGCTTTGGAGCTTCTTCTTGGTTCAGCCACTGAGCTGGTCATCACTGGTTGTATAAAATCTACTTTTCGTCACACATGCTAACCCAATCAAGAAATGTTTTGTTGTTGTTGCCTAGAATAAGAGAATATGACACTTCAGAACAGCAGTTTTTTCTTTATTTTTGGTCAGCTCATGAGACACTCACTTAGCGAGCTTTTTCATCTTTCCAGTTTGCTTCAAATGCCGAACAACCATGGAGTGGTTGACGTTGAGTTCTTCAATAGCTTCTCATGTAGTTTTAAGAGGATCAGCTTCAATGATCCTCTCGGTTATTGTCAAATTCCGATGGCCGACCATTACGCTTCTTGTCTTCAAGGCTCTCATCCCTTTTACAAAACTGCTTAAACCACCACTGCACACTCTACATTGGTTAGCAGTTCCTGGGCCAAATGTTTTGTTGTTGCAAGTTGTCTCTGCTGCTTTACAACCCATTTAGAACTCAAATTTTAAAATTGCTCAAGTTTACCTTTTATCTAGCACCATTTCTAAAGTAAATAAAAACAGCAGGTAATAAGTCATTAGCAAAAAACATAAGAAATGCACATTAAAATAACGTATAACATAACCACATTTATTTAAGAATGTATCCCAGCATCAAACAGCAAAGTTCAAAACTGCAAACCATAGTTACTTTTGCACCAACCTAATATGTCTATTAGAAATTCTGACTTCTGATTATTTTATTTACATTTTTTCCCTTGAACTTTAAAGCTCATTAAAAGTTAACAGCTTTCCTCTAAGACAACTGTATTACTTATTGTTTTACATACATACTTCCTACATCTTTACATATTTTTAAAGAGGTTGCTAGAATGTGGGCCATTGTTTACTGAAGTAAAAGCATTCAGACCCTGTACAGCATGTAGAACGAATTCACCTTTTAATCTTTTAATCATCAGATTGCATGGTTCAGAATTATTAATCTAACTAAGTCATTTTGAGACCAATTTAAGGATGCTTTTCTTTTGTCTGAGAGAAAAAGTAGTGTCAAGCATTTGTTAAATCATACTTGTTTTGAGGCAGAATTTATACATAGTGAATCTTAACTACACAACTTGACAAGTTTTGGCAAATCATGTACCTGTGTAATATACACCCCTAGTGAGATATAAAATAGTTTCTCACCATCAGAAGGTTCCCTCTTGTTACCTCCCAGTCCTCTTGTTCCTTCCCAGTCACTTTTATTGTAGGTTTTGTGGTTCTTGAACTTCATTCATATAAATAGAGTCATACCATCTTTATTCTTTTGTTAACTGATGTGTTTTGTTTAATATTTTTGAGATCCGTCTACATTATGTGTATCAGTAGTTTTTCCCCTTTTTATTGCAGAGAAGTATTTCCCAATTAGTTTTTAATCCTCTGTATTTCCATTGTATGAATATGGCACAATTTATCCACTGCCTTAGTGATGAATATCTGGGTTGTTTCTAATTTAGGGCCATTTTGAATAAGGCTGCTATGAATGTTCTTCTGTAAGTCTTTTTTGTGGACATATGTTTTCATTTTTCTTAAATGGATAAACTAAAATGGAATTTCCAGTTTTCCAAAATGATTGTACTAGACCTCTTTTTTTGCAGTTTTAATTTTTACCAGAGTTATACATACTTATCTTTCAGAGTCAAATATTTCTCAAGAGTGCCGAGACTAGAAGTCCCCGACCCCTTTGTCCCTTCCTCAGAGTTATCACTTTCAGTTCTTTGAGCTGATTCTTTTGGTGTTTATTTCCCTATCTCTAAATAACTAACTTTCACTTCTTGTAATTTGTCAGGTTTTAGGCATTAGCCATGGGCTGCACATTATGGAAGCTGTAGGCTTAACTTTCTTTTGCCTCTCTCCCCACATTTCTCCTAGACAGTCTTCCTTGTCTCCCTCATACGCCTGATATGTTTACCTTATTATCACCATGCTAATGCTGTTCTTACAAACACTTAATCGTCTCCTCTATTTTGTTTCCTTATGTATTTATCTCTCTTTCATTCTCGAACTCTTCACATGCTATTTAATTTTATGCTTAATATATTCAAACATATAAGGAAGTTCAGTTTCTGGTTCCACCACTTAACTAGACATACTTAAACCATCTCTACCTTAGTTTCCTCATGTATAAATTAGAGGGTAACAGTACATATCTCCAGGGATGATTGTGAGAATTTATATAAATACTTATAAAGATCTGAGAAAGAAGCTTGATACAGACTATGATATACATAATATGATGATGATGATAAGATTTTTATGTAGCCATTAAAGAAAAGGTCTCTGTTGTGGAAGAATTTCCAAGACTTTATTATTAAATGGTGTGTGTGTGGGGGGGTGGAAGCAGGTTGCATAATAAACTTCCATTTGGTTACCTACTCTACCATTCTCCCCTCTTGAATCCCCAAAGACAAAGGTGCTTACCTCACAGGCCATACTTAAGAACTGTTAACTATTCCTTTTACCAGTGTTGTCTTCTCTGTACCAGGTACTGTGCTAGCAGACTCGAGAGATACCGTGGTGGGCAAAGCAGACATGGCATATCCACATGTCTGGTTGGCCTTAGAAGCTAGCTTTGTATTCTTTATTTCTGGGAATATACAGCTATTCACTCAAGAAACACTGAATCCTTAGTGCTTTAGGGAATATAATGGCATATGAACAAAGGCATCCAGAAAGTAGCATACAAAATGTCAGCAGTTTGTTTTGCCTCAAGTATTGTATCATGTGTTGCCTTTTCCTGCTCCATTATTATATATAGTCAGAAGTTTCCTACAACAGGCTATTTTTTTTTTCAGAAAATAGGACATGGTTTACTATAAACTTAATACCACTTAAAATATGACAGAAATTGATAGCAGCATGTATCAGAAACAGATGTGTCATTCCTAGTGTATAATAGAGCTTTAGTACCAAAAGCAACCCGATGATCGTTTTGCAGTTAGATTCTAGTTCATCAGGCAATAATAAGTCTAAGTTTATATGGAATAAAATGCAATTGATAACATGACTGAAAAGGTTTTAATTCAGTTATCTTTCTCCAAAATACTGACATAAAAGGATTATATGATACATTGTGAATTAGAAGCATATTGTTCTGTCACATTTTTTTTTTTCCAACAGGATTCTTGGGATGGCCAACATATTCCAGTGCTTTTCTCCATCTTTTGTGGTTTATTAGTAGCAGTATCCTATCATCTAAGCCGACAAAGCAGTGATCCATCTGTGCTTTTGTAAGTGATCACTTGTTATTGAATTAGAGAAATTTAAATAAGTTGGCATTTCTTTCATATTTAACTTTCACGATATGTTTTTCCACTGCCTTGTCAAAACACTGTTGACTTATCTATATTTGGTTTCAAAATACATTAACTTTGGGTCATTATAATCACCATGGCTGAGAGTATTTGTTAGCTTTTAGCTTTTTGTCTTCTGAGATGTAACACTGTATTTTCATAAAATATTCTTATTGTATTTATGGCATCTTAAACTTTGTCATTTGTTAATTAGTAAATATGGGCTTCTCTGGTGGCTCAGATGGTAAAGAATCCATCTGCAATGCGGGAAACCTGGGGTCAATCCTTGGGTTGGGAAGATCCACTGGAGGAGGACTTGGCAACCCACTCCAATATTCTTGCCTGAAGAATCCTCATGGACAGAGATGCCTGGCAGGCTACCTTCCATAGGGTTGCAAAGAGTTGGACATGACTGGCGGGGTTAGTCCATGGGGTCGCAAAGAGTAGACACAATGACCGAGTGACTAAGTATGCCTACTCATGATGAGTAAATATACTTGGATCACTTTGTTTTCTATTATATCATAAAGTTTATTTGTCATTTGAAGTACTAGTTTATAGATTATGATTTTCTCTCTCTCTTTTTTAACATAAAGCTCTTTGGTGCAATCCAAGATTTTTCCAAAAACAGAAGAGAAAAATCCAGAAGACCCTTTGTCTGAAGTAAAAGATCCACTGCCTGAAAAACTTAGAAATTCTGTCGTAAGTTTTAGCTTTTTAAAATCACCTCAAAGAATTAAATTTTATACAGTTCATCATGTTGTATAATGAGCCTTTTAGGAGATAACACAATTTTAGTAACTGGGGAAAATACTTGTATATTGTTATTGTATATGGTTGGTAGTTTTTATTACAGATTTTCACATGGAAAGAATGCTCATTCCTCAAAGTTTGTTTTGATGTAGAACAGTGTGCTAAATATTCATTTTAGATAAGGTGAAATTGATTTCATTGTTTATAGAATTCTTAATCCTGTTGAATTTAAACTAGGATTTGAAAGGTGAAGATTGGAATAAATTAGGCTTGTTTTCTTGTTATTAATAAACGCTGTACTTATGAGTCATCTGCTGGTCTTTGAGTGGGTTTTAGTTGTCAAAGGCAGTCTGAAGAGTGTTTGTGTATGTGTTTATTTTCTAGGTTGAAGGAGAGAACAGTAACCTATACTAATTTCATACACTTAAGCAGATATAGTAATTTAAAACTTTGTAATGTTGTTTGCCTTCTTTTAATAATTTAAAAAATGAGTTCTCTAGATTTATATTTGCTTTATGACACAAAACATAAAAACATTTTTTTCCTAAGTTACTTTACATATTTCCATTTATGAAAGACTGAATTTATATAGGCCTTGAATTAGATTATATTTACCTTTACTGAACTTGAGCTATTCACATAGTCTAAAAAATAACTTTAGAAAACTATAAAACTGCCTCAAGATATAATTTAAGCAGTTTCTCCTAACTTTAGTTTTCATGTTAGCAAAGGACATTTCTAGTTAAATATAGTAGGATATTTCTGAATATAGCGTAAAAGCATGAATCTATGGTGATGATGACCGATATCAAGAGGTTTTTGGTTTTTACTGTAACTCCCAAAAGAATCAAAATTCAGTAAGTAAAATAGGACTTGTACATGCAATTTCAATATTTCAGAAAGCCAATGAAAATATAACTGTTATCCAAAAGGATATAGCCTATAAAAGAACTTAAGGATCTCATTTCTTTTTCCCATGTTAAAACTTACAGACCAATGAGGGGAAAAATCTTCATTCTAAAAGACATTGTCACGATATATTTAGTATGTGTGGAACTAGTTAAGCTTGTTTAATTTCCTTGGTATTACAGCATCAAACCAAGATAGGAGATAAATAAAACTTAATTGTAGTTAATTATTATGTGTAAGAAGTACCTGGAAGTGCTACAGAATAGGATCAATGAAAAGTTATTTCTTAAATTTGGCCACTTGGGAGGAAAGATTTTGTTTAAATTTTTGTGTAATGCTTGATAAATTGTTCTGTTCCACAGAGCGAGCGTTTACAGTCTGACCTAGTAGTGTGCATTGTAATTGGTGTGCTGTATTTTGCTATTCATGTAAGCACAGTGTTCACAGTATTGCAGGTAAGGAATCATTTTGTTCTTTTCACTGGGGGGAAATAACTTTGTTTGGATTCACTTCTGATTTGATCATAATGCTGAAATATATGACTTTTTGTTTGGTTTTAACAACAAATACTTATTTTTCTCATGGTTTCTCATGGGTCATGACTCTGAGAGTGGCTTAGATGATCCCAGCTCAGTGTGTTATGCTACAGTCATATGCAACTGGAGTCATCTGAGGCTGTGAGCAGACCTTACTCCTTGCCGACTGTTGGCCAGATAGCTTAGTTCCTCTCCTTGTGGCCCTTACCATGGGCTGCTGGAGTAAACTCACTAGCTTCTTTGCCCCAAAGCTGGTGATCCTAGAGAGAGAAGGCCCAAGACCGACGTCCCAATCTTTTATAACTGATGTGGATGTGGCATACCACCACATCTTCATATCCATAGGTCACCCTGGGCAACCTGCTGTAGTGTGGGAGGGGAATACAGGCAGGCATAAACATGAGGACCTGAGGATCGTGGGAACTGTTCTGGATTGACTTCTACCGTATGCTCACTTTCCTCCATGACTGACATCCTTCTGAATTCCCCAAAGTTTCGTTCTGTTACAGCTGGAAGTCCAGAATCTCATCCTGTAAATCGGGCCCGGGTGTAGGTGATGCTCCCCAGATGGTGGTCCTGCAGGCCCTGTGGTTGCCCTCCTCAGTGCTTTTCATTCTCTTGTGCAGACCCGTGTTTCTACATGTTGTCAGTTTGATTATCGTGCCTCTTCACATTGGTTTCTTCATGTTTTTGTGCTTAGGGTACATTGCATCTGTGGTCTAGTTTTCATCAACTTTAGACAATTTTGGTCATTATTACTTTACAGTTTGTTTTTTCCCTTTTTCTTCTGCTATCCCTCCACCCACTCCCACTCATGGACTCTAGTTACATAATCTTTGGCCTTTGAATTGGTCCCATAGTTCACTTTTTTTTTATTTTAAATTCTTGTTTTTCCCCCTGCATGTTTAATTTTGAATGCTTTCTATTGCTTTGTTGTTAAGTCCACTAATCTTTTCTTCTTTAATGTTTAATCTGCAGTTAATGCCATCCAGTTTTATTTTTTATCTCAGAATTAACAAGTTTCATCTTTCAAAGTTGGTTTCAGGTCTTTTTCATATCCCTCATACCTCTGTTTACTTTTTTGAACTTATATAATTCCCTTCTATCTCTCTTAATGTCCTTGTCTCATAATCCTAACTTCTGTGTTACTTATTTGTTGGTTTTGATTAATTGATTTTTTTTCCCCCCATGAATCATAGTTTTCTGATTCCTTGCATGCATGGTCATTTTTGATTGGATGTCAAGCACTATATTTTGCCTTATGGGTACTGGATATTTTTTTTATTTCTAGAAATATTCTTGAACTTTGTTTTTGGCCCTAAGTTCCTTGTAAACAGTTTGATCCTCTCAAATCTAACTTTTAAGATTGCTTAATTGGGACCAGGGCTGTTCAGTCTAGGGCTAATATTCTGCCTATCTTTGGAGGCAACACCCTTTGGACTACTCTGCCCAGTGCCCTGGGAGTGTTGAGTTTTTCCAGCCTGGCTTGTGAGAACAGGCATATTAGTGTCTGCCATGTGAGTTTGGTATGGTTCTTTCTCTGGCCACACATGGTCTACTCCCACACACGTGTGTTAATTCCCCTGAATACTGGAGCTAGACCCTCTGCAGATCTCCCTCCTTGCAGTTCTCCCTCCATACAGTTTTCTGTTTGGGAAGCTGTTTACTCTGATGAGCTCTAACTGCCTTGTTCTCCCCAGCCTCTAAGTTCCATTTCCTCCACTCAGGAGGTTCCAGGCTTACATGGGTTCCCCTCCCTGCCCTGCAGTCTGGAAACTCTCTTGAGGGCAGTAAGCTGGAGCAGGCCTGACACTGACTTCATCTGTTTTCTTTCTCTCAGGGTTCATTGTTTATTTCCTTATGTCTAATACATTGCAAAACATTGGTTCATGTATTTTATTGTATTTTGTTTCATGCAGAATAAAGTAAGTCTCTATTATTCCATTTACCTAGAAACAAAGGTTGTATTATTTAATTTTAACATTTTGGCTTGTTTTCTTCTTTTCCAATTTGAACCATTAACTCCTGAGTACCTTGCAAACTGAGTGAGGTCCTGTGAGTCTTCAGGGGTCAGATGCAGGCCACTTTAGTTTCTAAATGATTAATTTGAATATTTGAAGGGATGGTACTTTGTTTTTTTGTGAATTTAGTCATACACAAGAACTCTCTTCTAAACTATATGAAGACACAACAAAACAATACTATTTTAAGTTTGGGTCTGCTCTTCAGATTTACAATTTTATTTAGCTCATGTCTTTTATCTCTGTTAGTAAAAATTTAGTACATTGCTCTGCTAGTCACGTAGAACATTCCGAGAGTAGGATGTGGTACACCTCAGGTCATACTCTAGTTCCATTGACAGTGTGAGACACCAAAGTAGTTAATACATTTTAAAATATCTGTATTACATGACCAGCCACTAACTTTTATAGCTGTTTTAATCAGAAAATTACATAATATGGAAATGTTAACTATAGACAAATGTTTAGTTCTCAGATGCTATAAGGGACTAAAATTGAGCTGACAGATTGGAAGTTCTCCTTTGAGTCATTTTCAGAATCACTCGTAATTTTTCCAACTTTATCCCCGTCTTAGCCCGCGCTCAAGTACGTGCTGTACGCACTGGTCGGCTTCGTGGGCTTTGTGACCCATTACGTCCTGCCTCAAGTTAGGAAGCAGCTGCCATGGCACTGCTTCTCTCACCCCCTGCTCAAGACGGCGGAGTATAACCAGTATGAAGTTCGGAGTAAGTGGTTCACCGGCACTTTTGCTTTCAATGACCATGGGTTTTTTCTTTTACTTAGTGGACAGGCGGGCAGTTAAATACGTTGCATCAGGTAACACTTGGGTTTGTGTTTCTCAGCTCTTTGTCAGACCTTTTGCAAGACGCTTTCATTTCATTTGAAGTGTATTTGTCAGTGCTAACTTTCCAGAGGATGAACCTTTCTCTTTCCCCCTCTAAACTGTCCATCACAGACCTCTCATTGATTAATCCTTCAGGGTATGTCTGTGACTTCTCTTTCCAGCCCCACCTTTACCCTCAGTTCTTCCTTGCCATTTGCAGGCAACTCAGTCCCCTGTAAGACTTCCATTTGACATATTTTTAACTCAGAGCATAAAAGGGATAGGTTTCTGTTTCCACCAATGATAAATGTGTCCTACCAGAGAGGGTTATAAAAGAGTTGATCAAGAGAAAAGAGGTGGGAAGCACTTGTTATTGCTGTTTCTCTTTCAGATAATTTAGGATAAAATGTAAAATGACTAAAAAGAAGTAGAAGGCCAGACCATTCGGCAAGCGTTTTACTTATTGCTATAAACCTTTACTTTTCCGTTATAAGTTATCAGTCTGGATCATTGGCTCGATAACCTATAATAGCTTCTAATGTACTACAGTTCCTCATTTTAGAGAAATAATAAAAGTTAATATCTGTGTCATTGTTATATGCCATTGATTAAATAAGCCAGTGTTTAATGAATTAATATGGAGAGTGAATTTCTCAATTGTTTGGAGATAAATTAAACTTCTGTAAAGAACTCAAAGCAAATTTCCTGGGCTTTTTAGCAACATTGCTTAAGTCATCATGGTACTGTGATCTTGATCACTTTTTGATCCTGGAGAGATAATTGAAAAAAAACTAATGTGTAGACTACAATAAAATGACATAAAACTAAAAGAATCTGTACTGTCCATTCTTAATATAAGGAAAATAACTCATAGTGATGTAAATATTTTTTATGGTTAATTATTAATTGCTTTCATATATAAATGTTAGCAAGTTCATCTGGTTTGTTTTAAAAAACAGTTTTCATTAAAGTTAATCATTGATCTTACAGTTTATTTTCATCTTAACATTTAGTCCAAATTTTTTTAAATTTTGGAAAAAACTTTTTCACTTATTAAGAGTGTTAGATGTCAGCAAAGTTGATGTTAACAGGTATAAAAAAATATCCATTAGAAAACTTCTTAAAGGTGATTGACATTATTTTCAGATAGCTGGAGAACCTTATTTTAAATCTTTGAGCTTATCCTGGACACTTTCCCCAGTGACATTAAATGTTCAAGTTTTGGGAAAATGTTGTTGGCAATGAAAATGACACTTATGAAGTGAGTGAATCCAAAACATACCATGCTTTCAAAGCTATTCTGAGATTTATATATTAAAGGTGTGTGTGTAAGTGTAAGGATTTTTAAAACAGTTTAATAGATCATTTATTTCTTGTGGGTGAAAGGGGCAGTTTAATTATCTTCAGTAACCTTTTCTCCAGATGTTATAAGTATAAATAAGAGAAAGTTCGGGTTAAAAACTGAGGTTTCAAGAAGCAAAGTTTAAAATGAAATTCAGCTCATCTAAATTTAAGTTAATATCCAATTTGGAAAATTGAATATGGTTCAGAATTCATAAATTTGACAAATGATTGATGTATTGGAAATTTTACATTATTTATAGTAGAACTGAATGTGAGTGGGAAGATTTTCGTTTCTTATAACATTGCCAGACTGTTTTATGCATTAAATGCATTTATATATGGTCTTCTTAACTTAATATTGCCTTGTAAGATGCAGCTACTGTGATGTGGTTTGAGAAACTTCATGTGTGGCTTCTTTTTGTGGAGAAGAATATCATCTATCCTTTGATTGTTCTCAATGAACTTAGTAGCAGTGCAGAGACAATTGCGAGTCCAAAAAAACTGGATACAGAGTAAGTATGATATTCTTCTTATCTTCTTATCTAAGTTTGACTGTTGAGGACTGTCACAGCACTCTCTTACGTTATTGATCAAATATCAAGTAATTATTGAATGTCTCTTTGGTGCAAAGTACTGTTTGAAAAATTGAGGTGAAATTCAGTCTTTGAGTTCCCTTTTCTGAACATCTGTTTCTGCTCTTGGCATATTACTAATCCAGACATCTTAATTGTCAATCTATATCTTATGAGATGATATTTGTTAACTAAGGTTGATTTTATTATTAGATGGTAAGTTTTGGAGATGATTATCTTTGTGTACTATGTGAAGCAGACCGTTTAGGTGATCACTTATGCAGTCATCCTGTAGGCCTGCTAGGTACATGTTGTTGGGTAAGCATTAATATGATATTTTTCCAGCATTGTTTCATACTCATTTTTATTGGGCTATAGTTGCTTTACATTGTTGTGTTAGTTTCTTGCTGTGCAGCAAAATGAATCAGTCATACATATACATATATCCACTCGATTTTAGATTTCCTTCCTATTTAGGTCACAACGGAGCTTTGAGTAGAGTTCCTTGTGCTGCATACTATGTCCTTATTAATTTCCTATTTTTATACGTAGTATATATTTGTCATTATTAATATGTTTTTATGTGCTAAATGTTATTAATGTTGAAGCAATAGAAATACTGAGAACCTGGAGAACCAAATGTTAGAATTGCAGTATTGTTACTTGTATGTGTGTTTGTGTGTGGTTTTTTGGTTACTTATTTTTTATGCATATTTTTATACTTTATTGTTACGCTTGTTTATATAAAAGATCAGACTCATGACACACATTATTAAAAAGGAATGTTTGAAGTTTAAATTTGACATAATATTCTAAGCTTAGTAAATGAAACAGTATTTTTCTGAAGTTCATCATTATCTAAAGTTTTCAGTTACTAGTTGATTAATGTTCTTTCTCTGTATTGTAGATTAGGTGCTTTAATGATCACCATTGCTGGTTTGAAGTTGCTACGATCCTCTTTCAGCAGTCCTACGTATCAGTATGTCACAGTCATCTTTACTGTGCTCTTTTTCAAAATCGACTATGAAGCTTTTTCAGAGACCATGCTCTTGGATCTCTTCTTCATGTCTATACTCTTCAACAAGGTAATTTCTGAAGAAAATATTCCTGTCTGTAAAAAGTGGATCCCTAAGTGGTATGCCATTTAGTGAGGATTATGCTTGCGTTTCATTTGCTTCATTATCTTTTAAGTAATATCTTTCTTCAGTTAACCAGTTATTTAAGATTAGAATCCCTAAACAATAGCAGTCAACTGTGATCCATAGAGGATACATTTCTTGCTGTAGGTAGGAAGGTAAGATTAAATATTATATGGAAAAATTAAAGGAACGCTTTAGGTGTATATTTTTGAATACATACCTAATTATGTATGTATGATCTTCCAAAAGGGGGTGTGATTTTGAAGTTTAGAAATAGACATGGTAATTGAAATGAACAGCTGGATAGATATAGGGAGGAAATAACCTGATACTGAGTGAAGGCGGTAGAGACAGAGGGCAGTGAACCCCTGTGGGAACAATCAGACACTAGTGTATTTGCAGAATACTCTGAAGTTTACGAAATGCTTCTAAGATTGGTTTTCCACCCATAAGATAGGTGCTTTTAGTCCTACAGATGAGATGGTAAAACCTGCATCTTCTGCCTCCAGAAATCTTATTGCTAAACCACACTGCCTTTCTGAATGACTTCAGTTGTGCAGATTATTTGAAATTAGAGTTTAGATTTCATTTTAACACTGACCACATACAAAGGACTTTGACATATATTATCCCATTTGATAGGTGACAGAGAGCTGAAGCATATGAGCAGCTACAAAACACAGAGAAAGCCCAGTTTTAGAAAAGTTAGCCTGGTCAGCCACATTTGGGATGAATTGGGGAAGAGAGAACCTAAAGGTATGGAGAACAGCTTAAGAGATTGTGACAGTAATTTAGATATGATAGAGATCTGGCTTAGCATGGGGACAGGACAAATGAGAACCATTAATTGAACAAGGTTTTAGTAGTAGTCAGTTTCTAAATATTGTACTGTGTATCATGCTAAATAGCTTCTAAATTATTGCAGTATTATATTTGCTCAATTACTAATTTGTATACATTTGTATCATTTATTTCCTCCTCTAGTGAGCATGTTTAACCAAAGGAAGAAGCCAGAGAGTTAGTAAGGGAATTGTTTGAATAAAAAAAGCATGTGATTCCTCACGAACTTAATATTTAGATTGGAAATTGTATGAATCTTCTTATACTGGCTGGAAAAAAGTGAAAGTTGCAGTAAAATATAAACTAAACAGTCCTTGAAATAGTCACTATACTTAACTCACATTAGTTTGAGTTTTCTTAATACTTTCATTTGTGAGGCAGATTGTTTTTGAGAGCATTTCAGAACTATTCTAGATGCTTAGGCTACATTAGTTAACAAAACAGAGAAAGCGTAAGAAGTTGCATTTATATGGCTACTTCATAGAACTTAACAGTCATATTAAGCAAATAATATTCAATATTTATTTTAAGATACCATTGTTAAGATATAGCATCAGTTTAATAATAGTTTAAGAAAAAAATATTCTGAATACGAAAATGGTTTCACCAGCCACTTTCCATGTCATTTTTCTCTAATATTACAGTCAAATCTGAGTACAGTCTGTATCCCATTTAGAGATGGAGGAGTTGTTCTGAGTCACTGTTTTTAAGCAGTTGTAATGGCTTCTAATAGTCTTCCCGTCATCCCGATCACATGAGTGCTGAGGATTGTCAGCACAGTTTTGAGTCATGGCAAATAATGCACGGGTTCATCTGCATTTTCTGATTGGTTGAGGTTGTGATTTCTTTTTTCACTTAGAAATTAAACAAGTTCATTTGTAAATCAGCTAAATTATTTAAATCTGAGGTGTTTGGTGCCTGAATCATGGCATTGAGTTAGTCAGAATCTCTTGCTTTTGAGATGCTGTGATCTGTTCTAAGAATGAGGTCTTGCATTACCTAGCATGCAAAGGCAACCGTGGGGAAACACAATAATTCTGTTTCAGTGTTGAAGACATATTCAGCACCAAAACAGATCCTAATTTAAATAAGATGAAAATGTATGTTATGTTTCCATTGGCAGTAACAGTTCTGATTATGAACAGATGCCTAACACACAGTAATAAAATTCTTCGGCAAATAGGCAGTGACAACTGTATTACAACTTATCCCCTTCTTGGCTGCTTTCAAATTCCTTTTGACATTGCCTTTAAAACATGCTCAGTTCCCAAAGCACTAAAATTTGAGGGAAATGTATTAGAATAAAAATAGACATCTATATCTCCTACCTTTTGTTTGTTTGTTTGTAGTTGTTGTAATATAACCAGTAGAGAGCATAGACTTTAAAAAAAAAAAAACACAAATCCATAAGTCAGTTAACCGTCTTTGCTTAAAAACACGTGCAGTGTTTTGGCATGGTTACTTCTTTTATTTCAGTGCTATTTCCTTGTTAGGAAGAAAATTGTTTTAGAAGTTTTTCATTTTCTATTTTAAAAGTCTGGTGATAAGCTTTTTACCGATTGTTTTTTTCCTCCTACAGCTTTGGGAACTCCTTTACAAGTTGCAGTTTGTGTATACTTATATTGCCCCATGGCAGATTACATGGGGTTCTGCTTTCCATGCTTTTGCTCAGCCTTTTGCAGTGCCCCGTATCCTTCTAATAAAAAGTTTATAAGAAACGGTAGTCATATCCTTGATGAGAATGTTGGTTTGTAGGCCTAAGTTTTCCCAGCCATAGAATATAGGGTGCATGCATGCATGCGAAGTCACGTCAGTCATGTCTGATTCTTTGTGACTCAGCGGACTGTAGCCCACCATGCTCCTCCATCCAAGCGATTCTCTAGGTTAGAGCACTGGAGTGGGTTGCCATGCCCTCTTCCAGGGAATCTTCCCTACCCAGGGATCAAATCTTACAGCTCCTGCATTAACAGGCAGGTTCTTTACTACTAGAGCCACCGGGGAAGCCCAGAGTATAGGTTACTGTATGATAAATTATCAGAAACTCATAATCCTTTGAACCCACACCTGTACCGTTTTTGATTGTTTAATTTGTATTAACATCTGTGGTCCACAGATCATCTGAGCATGAGGACAGAATTAAAGTTTTATAATTACGTCATGCTGATTAAAAATTTTATGTTAATATATGTATCAAAGTCTATGAATTTTCAATACATATAAACTGTGTTTAAAAATGTGTATAAATGAATGAGGGTTCAAAACATTTTCCATAACGAAATGATTATAATTGAACTTTTTATGTTCAAATTTTTCTGTTCTTATCTTAAATGTACACTCGAAGTAAATTTAAAGGTTAGTGACCATGTAGATGTTAATATGCACACTTTCTGTATCTTTAAATTTTAGTTTTTATCATCTGGAAGTTTAAAACCGAGCACGGTTTGGGTATATCTACCCAAGTGGTACATGGAATTTTGCCAAACACACGTTAGCAAATATTTATTTGGCTCCCTTCATAGCAGCGTGCCAGACTGCACACTCCTGGCTATGTCTTTTTACTTCTGCCCCTCATACTGCCCAGGGACACTTTCTTCTATATTCCTCTGATGCACCTCATCTTCTAACTGCTGTAACTCTGGTGTGTTTATGAGAGGTGTGGATGTGTGCGTGTGTGTGTGCAATAACTAGATCAACGTTAAGATCCTTAACCAGTTTTCCCATAGATTCAGCCATGTTGTTTGTTCAGGCTGCCGTGTCAGCCTTCTTTTCTACCCCACTGAACCCCTTTTTGGGAAGTGCAATATTCATCACATCATATGTTCGGCCTGTGAAATTCTGGGAGAGAGACTATAAGTGAGTAAAGACAAATCTTTGAAAGCCAATTTTTATATTCTTTTTTTTTCCTAGGAAAAACTGTTGACAGCATTATTATAAATTATTCTTGGTTAATTGGTTTTTTGTATTGAAATACTTGAAATTTTGTGAATACTCTTAAAGTTCAAAAATTGTATAAAATGGGAAGAGTCAGTCAGTTTTCTCTACCTTTTATTTTTCCCCTAAGATTTTAAAACATAGTCCTAGTTACATATACTCATTTTCTGTGTGCTTTTAATGTTATTTCTTAGAATTGTTTCACATTGATCTTACTCTGAAACTTTATGCTACACAATGTTACTTCATTATAGCAGTCATAATTGGTTATCTCCTAGTTTACTAAGAAAGCTATTTTTAGAGCTAAATTTTTTCTAGATTATTTGTAGTTTTTCATGAGGATAGACTTTTAAATGACCATCTTTGTATATTAAGTGTTTTCCCCATTGAAGCTTAGTTCCTTAGATGAGATATTTAATATGATGCCTAGAAACTATCTTTGTATATAATCTTTCCAAACTTTTTTTTTTAATATAAGAAACTATCTAAAGGAAAAATACTGAATCATGGAGCTTAAACTTTATAAAGACTTATGATATGTATTAATGTATTGATTCAGAAAGAACTTATACGAATTTATAACTCAGCTAGCCAGCTCCATGACTGCATTTCTCTCCACACTGTCACACATTGGTGCATATAGTAGGTGAAAATGGTAATCTTGACTTTTGAACAATGAACTAGCTTATGGATGTGAAACTTCTTCTCTGGTCTTTTATCTAAAACCACATATAGTGTTTCCCTTTTTGGTGAATGTCAGTGTTTATTTGTGTCTTTGTTTTCTTTGGGGCCAACTCAAATTTAGTTCAGAATAACTTCTGTGGCAGCAGTTCTTAAACTTTTTTGATCTCAGAACCCCTTCACATAAAATCTTAAAATTATTGAAGTCTCCAAAGAGTTCTTGTTGCAGATATTTTATCTGTTACATCCCTAGTGGCCCAGTGGTAAAGAACCTGCCTGCCAGTGCAGGAGACATAAGAGATACAGATTTGATCCCTGAGTCAGGAAGATCCCCTGGAGGAGGGCATGGCAGTCCACTCCAGTATTCTTGCCTGGAGAATCTCATGGACAGAGGAGCCTGGCAGGCTACAGTCCATGGAATCGCAAAGAGTCAGACACGATTGAAGCAACTTAGCACACACATAAATGCACAAATATTGTACAACGTGCTGTGTGTGATGTGCTTAGTCATTCCATCATGTCCGACTCTTTGCGACCCTTTACGCTGTAGCCAGCCAGTCTCCTCTGTCCATGCAATTTTTCAAGCAAGAATACTGCAGTGGATTGCCATTTCCTTCCCCTGGGGATCTTCTTGACCCAGGGATTGAAGCCATGTCTCCTGTGTCTCCTGCATTGCAGGCCCACTGAGCCATCAGAGAAGCCCAGTATAAATCAAAACTCAGAATTTTAAATGTTTATTAATATAAAGATAACAATAAACTCATTACATGGAAATGACATTTTTCTAAAATTCTAATATTTACTTGAAATCTTGAATTTTTATTAATTGGCAATAGGTATAATTATCAGTTATTTTCCTTGAAATGTCAGACTCACTTTCTTCACTTGAGAAGTGTCTGTCGGATACTCAAATCTGAATAGTCATAGTTGATTCAAGTGAAAATGGTGATCCATGGGGAGAAAAGCTAGTGCAGTCTGCAAGTCATGTAGCTGCTCAAGTGCTTTCCATTCAGATAGTGATCCTACTTCAGAATGCAGCAGAAATGCTTTATGTGTATTTTGTCACACACAGTATTAAAAAGACCTGTACTGAAGGACTGCAATTTAATAAAAATTAATATTTTTGTTGCTTCATTAAGGACATTTTTAAGGGAAACTGAATTTTAATTTTTTTTTTCTTATGCATGGGTAGCAGTGAAAAATAGTACAGTTTGGTACCACTGCCTTGGTTCATGTTAAAGCATCAGCAGTCTTATCCACCATTGTTTTTGCACCATCAGTGCAGTTGTCAACAGAGTGGGAAAAAAAAACAAAGCAAATACCAGTTTAGTACTACTATGAAAATGGTTTTGATTTGGAAATCGCCCTGAAAAGATCTTGAGTCTCATGCTCCAGGTTCTGTGAACCACATTTTCGAAACCACTGTTTTAATGAACATTGTCCCATGGACAATAATAACCTTCCCTTTACAAGGAATGTTTCCTGCACTGAGTATTTTTAGGAACTGTGTACAGTATGCATTTTTTCAACCTAATCAAATTTTTTTACATTAAACTAATTACTGTATTTCTATACACTGTTCAGTTAAAAATCAGCTAAGAAAAACTTTGTGTTTATGTATGATAGAGGTAGAAGAGTAAAAAATAAATCCTTACCCTAAAATTGTTCTATTGGAGAACTTTGTGTTACTAAACAGATTTTTCTCAGACATTTTCATAAAGTGGTAATATTTATTGCATCTTGTATTGTATAGTTTTCTCACTTTTAATTATTAAGCTTCTTTAATATAAAAAAGCATACTAAAGATGTTTTATTTTGCCCTTTTCAGCACAAAACGAGTGGATCATTCAAATACCAGATTAGCTTCCCAGCTTGATAGAAATCCAGGTAATAGCCCTATTTTTGAGTAAAGAAGCAAGTCTGAGGAATTTGTTATATTTGCACTTTGCTGCCAACCTACTGGGAATCCTCTGTGGCATCCAGAGGTCATTTTTAATAACTAAATATCCATTGCTTTGTTTTACTTTAGCAAAGTATATGTGAACTAGAGTATCTAAAATTTATATACTCATCTTTTATAAAATGCATTTTAAGAATGCTGATAAGCATAAAAACTGCCATTCGAAGGTTGTTCTTACATAGGAAGTTAAATAAGTAGAGCACAGTGAAAGTAAAACTGCTGAGGTGTATCAAAGAGTACGCAGTATGAACTTTACTTATTAATATGTTTGCTTCTCTGCCTCCCCAGATGTTTAGATAAATGTTAATGTAATTTTGTTTAGCTTATTGTATACAGAGAGGTCCTCTGTAGGAGCCAAATAGCCACTCAAGGTAACGCTTCAGTGGGTGAGATTTTGGTGGTCTCATTACACGACTGAGCGACTGAACAGACAGACAGATCATTACCATTGTCTAAACTTTGAGCCTGCCTGTTACCTATAACCCGGCACGGAAAGAGGGAATCTCATTGTCCCAGCCATAAAAGATTAACGTATCAACCGAAATGTCAGTGTATTAATCTACTAAAAGAAATAAGGCTCCCCATAGACTGGAATATTTGTTTTCATTGACTCACAGATTACTCAAGTGCTCTGCTTGAAAAACTAAATTATAGTAATCAGATTGATTCATAAGTATAAAATTAGATTAAGGAGGACTACTTATTTGATATTAATGACTGTGTTTATCATGTTCTGGTGGATAAAACAGCTGTCTCAACTCCGATGTGTCCTTGCAAGGGGCCTGGGATGATGTTGCCTTTCTGCATATCACAAAGACCCATTTCCTGAAGTAATATTAATATGCACACTTTCATAATGAGCAGACAGAGCATCAGATACAGCTGTTTTATTGAAGCTTGAGCGTAGGCTTTCCTTTTTATTTTGTTATTTAGTTGAGTTTAAAATAAACATTTAGCTTAGTATATTTTGCCATTCTTTAGTTCTCTACTTTGGGCACCCATTTACAGATTATTGCTTTGGATGCACTATTTTCAAAGACAGTCATCTCATTTATTGGGTGATGTTTTATCGTAATTTGTTTCCTTAAAGGATGACTCTAATGAATTTTTCTGGTTCCTTGTTGCTTTTATTATATATATGGTTTGTTTCTGTTAAATTAATATTAGACATTTCAATATACAGTTGTTTTTTGTTTTGTTTTTAAGTGACCAACTTCTCTTTGTTTTGGACTGTCTTGTTTGTCCAAATCTCGTATTACTTAACTCCCTTTATCAGTGTTGGGCTTCCCTGATGCTCAGTTGGCTAAGAATTCACCTGCATTGCAGGAGACCTGGGTTCGATCCCTAGGTTGGGAAGATTCCCTGGAGAAGGGAAAGGCTACCCACTCTAGTACTCTGGCCTAGGAAATTCCATGGACTGTATAGCCCATGGGTCGCAAAGAGTTGTACACGACTGAGAAGCTTTCACTTTATCAGTGTGTCTTTTTGTTGTGGTTTAAAATTGCTTTTAACTTTTTCATTTCTCTTGCATGGTTTTAATTATAAGGCATAGCTAATTGAGTAGTGGTAGAAAAGATCGTGGTCTGCTAAAGAGGTGGAAATGACCTTAGATTTTATCTAATCCACTTCTTAACATTTTACCAGAGATTTAGAGAGGTTATGTGACTTCTAACTGATTAATTTTCCCATTGTCTTTTGTTTCATTTTTATGTAGAAAGTTTAAGGATATCTAAATATTGTCCTCCTTGTTAAAGAAATATAGATATAACCCTCACTGGAAATTAGTTTTTGATACTTTTAACAATCTTATTTGTAGATATAAAGTGGACTTAAAATAACTTAACATTGTTTAATCCTTTCTTACAGGATCAGATGACAACAATCTGAATTCCATCTTTTATGAGCATTTAACCCGATCCCTACAACACAGTCTATGTGGTGATTTGCTCCTAGGACGGTGGGGAAACTATAGTACTGGGGACTGTTTCATTCTTGCCTCTGACTACCTCAATGCGTTAGTCCACCTTATAGAGATTGGAAATGGGCTGGTGACTTTCCAGCTGCGGGGACTTGAATTCAGAGGTAAGACATTACCTTTAATTTCTATAATGTACTCCTATGACATCTAAGTTTTATGTGTTTACATCTCAAATAGAAAGTTATAAAATAAGATTCTTAGTCTTTGGAATTGTGGAAGGAAAAAAGCTATTGAACAGTAATTACTACTTTTTTTCCAAATTTCACATTCAGAGAAGAACAATGTTTTGCAGTATGCTCAGTATGTAAAGGTAGTATCTATAGTGTATAATACACTTGTTTTCCTGGTGATAGTGAATTTCTGTTCTGTCCTTGCTATCTTGTTTGTCTCTTTGTGATGAGCTGCATATGTTCATTAGAGGCAGAGATTAGCTGAGTTACTTTCATGTGTTTGCCATGCTATTGTCTGCAACAGTTTTAATTGAGATGAAGTTCACATAACATCGATTTTAAAGTGAACAAATCAGTAGCATTTAAGTACATTCATGATATTGCACAACCACAACCTCTGTCTAGTTCCAAAGCATTTTCATCATCCCCAAATAAAACCTTGCATCCATTAAGCAGTTATTCCCTCTTCCCCTGCCAGCCCTCAACAATTTTGTATACTGACAAATGAAGCTATTTTTACACAAAAAATTGTGCATTCAGAAATATACCAGCTTGATGTTATCAGCTACTGTAAAGTGAGTGTCTTATAAGCAGAAATGAAAACTTGTTTCATAGGAATTGAAGGAGTCCTATTAGTGCACATGTTTCCAACCTAGAGAACATTTGGACTGGAAAGTTCTTAGAGAAAGCATTCAAGCAGTGTTTTGATCTATTCTAAGAAGTACCATAGGTGTTTTTAACTTGAAACAGGAAATAAAGCATTTGTCAAAGCATTTGTCTAAATAGAGGATCAGATCAGACCTATACCCTATAGCTTTATTTTTGCCATAATATTGAATCAGAAAGTTTGCACCTTTTTCATATAATATCTTTGTTAATGAAACAAGTGCTTTTCTAAAGTTACTCCATTCATCAGAAATAAGATTTTACTTGTGTAACTCTCAGGGTAGTAAATGTTAACGTTTGCTATTTGTTATTTATTTGTAATCCATTCTCTCTCTCTTTTTCAACATATCCTATTGTCTTATGATTTGTTCCTGACTCACCGTCAGAAGCTCAGGACCTTAATTCCGTCTTCTAGGATCTTAACCCACTGCTGTTCAAATTGAATGCAATTGGTCTCATCCAAAAGTTGGCACCCCCTCACCACTACAGATACCACTGCTGTAATTTCACTTTCTTTTTAAATTGCTGACACCTGAAGATTTCACCTTTGCTTTTTTAACTTTTTCATAAACAAGTATTTTGTGGGCTGTTTTATCCAGCATTTCTGTGTGTATGAATTGGAAAGGAGTCCTTCTTACTGCTCATTCCATCCGATTGGTCAGAAATGCTCCAAATCAAAAGTCGATCCGAATTTTCACCCTCCCAACCTTACTCTCCAGTACCAAATAGATTCAAATAAAATTTTGGATAAATCTTTCCCATCCAAACTCTCATTAAAAACAAATCAGTTTGAGAATGCAGTACTCGTTACTTTCTGAAAGTGAAAGTGTTAATCGTTCAGTCATGTCCAACTCTTAGCAACCCCATGAACTGTAGCCTGCCAGGCTCCTCTTTCCGTTGAATTCTCCAGGCCAAAATACTGGAGTGGGTAGCCATTCCCTTCTCCAGGGGATCTTCTTGACCCAGGGATCGAACCCAGATCTCCCACATGACAGGCAGATTCTTTACCATCTGAGCCACCAGTGAAGCCCCATGTTTCTTTCTGAACTCATGTTGAGTTTCAGTAGCAAGGGGCCCCTGTAATTCTTCACTCAGCCATAGTGATTCTTTTTCTTAAGGCAAAGTCAGTTATGTCCTTTCCATGGTTAAAATTTTCCATGGTTTTTTATTGCGTTTAAAGTAGAATTCAAACTCCTTAACGTGTCCTGCAGCAGCTACAAGATCTCTCCTCTGCCAGTTTCTCCAGCTTACTTTATTAACACCCGTCTCACCCACTCTAGCCACACTGGCCTTCTGTCAGTGTCCTAGCTATGCTGAATTCTTTACTAAGACCTTCTTATCACTCTCCTTTTACCCAGAAAGTACCAGCCATCTCCTCTCCTCCACCAATCTTCCACCTCTAGTTCCTTAATTATCTTTAATAATTAGAATAACTGTTAGAATTCTGATTTTGTGTTTGTGTTTGTTTTTAGTTTATTTCTTCTGTAGCCCAGTGGTTGGCAGACTTTATCTAGAAAGAGGCAAGATAGTTAATAGTATAGGCTTTTGTAGCAATGCACGTTCTCTGTTCCATGTTCTTTGATTTTTCTGTTAAACAACCTTTCAAATGTACCAAAACCACTGTTATCTTGAATTTGGCCCAGGGCTATATTTTGTAAACCTTTGCGGCAGATTATAAACTCCTCAAGGACAGTTTATATGTCCTATCTGCTTCATTTATCATTGTATATCCAGCACTGCTCATAGCAGACAGCATAAGATACAGAATTACTTCCTTTCATAGAATGATTATCTATTAAACAATAGCTTTTTCTTCTTTCTCTTCATTCCAGAACTTTGGTGAGGAATTATTATATTCTTGCTCAAAGGCTGTTGTGATCTTTGGTTATTTTCTTTTGTTCTCAGTGTTAGTCCCTGTTCCAAATATATGCTTCCTAACCCTCAAAATATTAATTAAGAGTGTTGTCAGTCTTTTGCCAGGCAGATATTTGGATCTGCTGATCCTTTTGATGTATTTTCTGATTTATATTCCATTAAGCCAATTTAATTCCCCTGATGTTATTGTCTGTCTTAGTGGATACTAGATTTTAAGTGACATTTAACTAAACTTTCTCAGTCAGTTGTTTATAGGCCTTCATATTTTTCATTTTCATTTTTATTTTACTGACATCCTCAAGATTCTTTTCCATGTAAATATTATGTCTAATATTTGAGTTATCAATCATTTTTTTGTCTATCAAAGTTTTCTGGGACTTTTCTGATGGTCGAGTGGTTAAGAATCCACCTAGCAATGCAGGGGATGCAGGTTGGATTCTTGGCCAGAGAATTGAGATCCTACATGCCAAGGGGCAGCTTAGCCTACCACCTGCCACAACTGAGAAACCCTCATGCTGCAGCAAAAGATCCTGCGTATAGCAGCTAAGAATTGACACAGTCAATAAAAAAAAATTTTTTTAATTTTTTTCTGATTAAAGCTTCTGCCAAGTTTGTAAATGTTACTTTTGTTTTTAAATGTTTCTTCAACCAAGTATAGTTTTCCAGGTCAGACTTTGTAGGTCAAAAATTTTTATGCTGATTGGATTCCTTTCACTTTTTACTTAGATTTATTTTAACATGGCTGGTTTTCATGTTAGTTTTACTTTTGGTTTTTTTTTTTTACCAGTTATGTTCACCATGAAGTGACTGAAAGATCTAGCTAATCCAGGAAACAATCAGTAATAGTTCCTTTAGAATTTCAAGTTGTAATTCTTCTTCAGTTATTAATATTCCTATGCTTATTGTTGACCTCATTTTCAAGCAAAATGTATGACTTGGGCATGTCATGATAGAAAATGTTCTTGAGATTTGTAAGAGTAAAAACACCCCACAATTAATTCAGTTATTCTATTTATTCTGCTACTGTGAACATGGACCTCATTCTGTCTCTCCTGAGAAAATGTCAAGACCTGTAAATTCACTCCTGCCCCATCTCTCTTCTGTATACTACTAACAGAGTCATCTGCACAAAATGTAGCTCTCTTTATGTTATTTCCTTTACTTAAAAACCTTTAACTGACTTTGTAGAAAGATGACATAAAATGAAGTAATAACATATAAAATGTAAGGACTAGACCCTACTTCATGCCACAGTTTTGAAAACTCAGCCTCAGGAAGTTTCTTCTAGAAATTGAATAATTCTTCTGCCCTTTCTAGTCTCATATAGATAAGGAAGGAAAATTTCTCAAGGCTCTTTTTATACAAAACCAATGTAACACTGATGTTGAAATACGACTGAGCTGGCTTAAAAAGTAATTGTAACCGTAGTTTTATGACTATAGAAACAAAAATCCTCAGAGCCCAGAGTAGAAACCAGTAGTCCCTTAATTTTGGGGTATCTCTCACCAGTTCAGCCATTTTTTAAAGTAAATATTAAAAGCAAATTGATTAAATTTCATTTTCATTATTGGTTTAAAAACTACTTTATAAAATTACATACGTCCTTATTCTTTAAAAAATGTATATATGTGTCTGTAGTCATGTGTGATGATTAGCCACAGCATGCATTTCTGTTTGTGTCAGTGTCAGCTTCAAGATAGTTTTTCTTGTCACCACTGTGTAGCACTGTTTTGGAAGTGCTCGTTACCGTAATTAAATGAGAAATCAGGTAGTAAAATTGTCAAAGGCTCTGGAGTACTAAACAATATAGCTCATTAGCTTGGCCAAGCTTACCTCTTCAGTCTTATCATTCATCATACACCACCATCACCAAGTGAAGCTAAATTTCATGACATCTTTTTCTCTCAGAGCAGTTTTTCAAATATGCATGTTGTATATGTTCTGTTTAAAATAAAAAATTTATTATAACATCCCATTTATTTTTGTTATAATGTAACTTTAATATATCCTGGAGAAGGAAGTGGCAACCCACTCCAGTAGGTTGCCATTTCCTTCTTGCCTGGAAAATCCCGTGGATGGAGGAACCTGGTAGGCTCCAGTTCATGGGGTCCCAAAGAGTTGGACACAACTGAGCAACTTCACTGACTTCTCAACTTTAATATATAGCTTTAAAATTAGCTATAATCACTCTGTAGTCCTTGTATAATGTAAGGAATTTACAGATTAAATGAAGGCAAGACCGCAGAACAAAATAAAAATCAACATTAATGTGATGGATGATATTTTGTTGGCATAGATGGCTGTGGCTCTAATTCTTTATTTAACCTGACTTTCTATTTTTATTTCACAAATTCTCAGACCCGAATGTGCTGGTACACATTCTGATTCTGCAGAAGATGAATGTATACTATGCCTCTCTTTAGGAGTGTCCTGCAGTTTGTTAATGGAGAGTCTAAAGCAGATCCAACACATATTCTCAATTGCTGTAAACTAAATGTGTTTTTATTTCAAAGTTTCTCGTATCTTTGAAGCATTCTTGTTTCCACTTCATGTTTTACCCGTTTGATGTAAGAACCTTCTCTCTTTCTCTGTCCCTGTAAGGTACTTACTGTCAACAACGGGAAGTGGAGGCCATTACCGAAGGTGTTGAGGAAGATGAAGGATTTTGCTGTTGTGAACCTGGCCACATTCCTCACGTGCTTTCATTTAATGCTGCATTTAGCCAGCGCTGGCTAGCTTGGGAAGTGATAGTCACCAAGTATATTCTGGAGGGTTATAGCATCACTGACAATAGTGCTGCTTCTATGCTTCAAGTCTTTGATCTTCGGAAAGTACTCACCACTTACTATGTCAAGGTAAGGGTGTGTGCCTCTTTAGAGCTTCTGGTGTCAGAGGCTCTTCTTTTAAAAAAAAAATATATATATATATATATATATTTAAGGTTGTTATAACTTGTGCTTTGCTTTTTCATAGCGATAGAAATTTTCTAGTATCCAGTAGTTAGTAAATTATACCTATGAAGATCTTGCTGTTTCTTTCCTTAGTGGAACTTGACTACATTTGTTCATTAACATTACTAATGAAAACTATTATCTGTAGCACATCTCTTTTAGGCACTGTATTGAAGAATACACGCACACATGCATGCATGTATACATATGCCTATGTATGTCATAGCTAATTCTCTAAAGGAATATCACATTCCTGTTCTACAAATAGGCAAGTTAAGGATCAAAAGTTAACTTGGTCACAATCCTCTAACTAGCAAGTGAAATCAGGGATTTAAAACCCAGGTTTGACTGACTCCTTAGCCCTTGCTGTTAACCACTGCTTTCAGAAATCTAAATGGAAGTATTGTATGATCTGGGAGGTCCCCCGAAACACCATCACATTTGACACCAACTATAATTTCAGGGTCTCTGAGACCACAGTCAGGTTCATTAATTTGCTAGAAGGACCCTCAGAACTCAGCAAAGCCATCATCCTCGTGGTTAGAATGTATTACAGTGGAAGGATACAGAGTAAAGTCTGCCCAGGAGAGAAGCACCTAGGGCAAAGTCTAGAGACCCTAAGGCGTGACTTGCAGTTGTCCTCTCCCAGTGGACTTGTGCAGACAATGTTTATTCCTCCCAGAAACAACTGAGGCAATACCTTCAGAGTGTTGCCAGCCAAGGATGCTCACCTGAGCCTCAGTTTGCAGAGTTCTTATCGACACACAACCAAAGTTTAGACTTGCTCGACCATCCACATGGCCAGCCTTACTCTACAGATCCTCTAGAGCTCATGGTTCTAAACCTCCAGGTAAATAAAGACTCTCTTATCAGGCAGGACATTGCCAGGAATTAAAGTTGAACTCCCAGAACCCAAGTGCAAAGGCCAAACCTCTCTTTGAGCAAGATTAGTTTTTTACTGCACAGCTATTCTGTTTTTTGCTAAAGATTTCACAGATAGACAACATGGTTATCGCTAGAGGTTCATAGGCAAAGCCAACATTTTCAAGAGAAAAACATATGCTAAATCTTCATGATTCATGTGTTATTACTTGTGTGTACCACCTTGTTTGTGTTGATTGGTTGGGTTGAAGCCTGAGTCTTCTGTTTAACTAATGTTTGGTTAAACTCAACCTCAGGAAGCTAAAGAGATTGACTTTACAACATTTTTTATTAATAACGCGTGTGTGTGTATGTGTGTGTGTGGCATTTCCTATCTCTAAATATGTGTTTCTATTGCTTTATTTATTAGTTATATTTTTATAACTTGACATAGGATCACAAGATAGTTTAATAGTTCTGTGAGAAATTTCTCAAAATAAATGCACCACAATAAAGGTTTTTCACCTCTCTTAAAAGATCGTAAATTCAGTAGATTGGAATTGTTTTTAGAGTATTTTAAAGTTAGTAAACCAATGTCACTTCGATTCATATTATCAGTATAAACAATTAATGAGATATTGGTGTTAATTCAGATTGTGATTTAGCTTGAGGTGTTTTTTTTAATGTTTTTTCTCATTAGGGTATCATTTATTATGTTACAACCTCTTCTAAACTAGAGGAATGGCTAGCTAATGAGACGATGCAGGAAGGACTGCGTCTGTGTGCAGATCGAAATTATGTTGATGTGGATCCAACATTTAATCCAAACATTGATGAAGACTATGACCATCGACTGGCAGGCATATCCAGGGAGAGTTTCTGTGTGATATACCTCAGCTGGATAGAGTACTGCTCTTCCCGAAGAGCAAAGGTGGGTGATTTACCTCAGCAGGAGAGAGTACCGCTCTTCCCAAAGAGCAAAGGTGGGTGATTTACCTCAGCAGGAGAGAGTACTGCTCTTCCCGAAGAGCAAAGGTGGGTGATTTACCTCAGATGGATAGAGTACCGCTCTTCCCGAAGAGCAAAGGTGGGTGATTTACCTCAGCAGGAGAGAGTACTGCTCTTCCCAAAGAGCAAAGGTAGGGATTTCTTTGTTTCATTTATAACTCTGAGTGTTTTTCCAATGAGGAAAGAATACCTCTATTTGTTATTATGTCAGTTTTTCTAGATTTTCTTCTTTCAAACTATCTGCATAAGAGGAGCTGTGTGGTTCATAATGGTTTGGCCAAACCACCTCTATCAAAGCAGATTAGAAAGAGAAGCCTCCCTCATTCTTTCACCTGCAGTGTCACAGTCTCACTGTCTAAATAGCACCGCCTCTACCAGTGCATGCACATACATATAAGTTGTAGATTACATGTGGAACCTTCTTAAAGACTGCATTTTGAAGCACCTCCAGCCCCAAGTCCCCAAACACACGTACCAGACTTATGGATAATTTAATATCTTTGTCCCAAATCCAAAGTCTAGACCAGTGCTACTAGAATCTTCAGCAATGATGGGAACATTCTCTGTTGTTCCAGTATCGTAACTACTAACCCTCCACATGTGGTGGGTTATGGGACACTTGAAATGTAGTATGACTAAGGAAATGAATTTTTAAGTTTTATATAATTTTAATTGATTTAAATTTAATAACTCATATAGGATAATGACTACCATACTGGACAGTATTCATCTAGATTATTGACTTTAAAATGTTAACATGGATAAAAATGATGTAGGAATGAGGAAAAACACAGGTTCCTGGGCCTTGCCTGTAGATTCTGATTCTATAAGTCTAGGCTGGGAACCCAAAATCTGTATCATGCTGGTTGATTGTAATTCATGTGGTTCCTAATCCACACTTCAGAACAGCTTGTCTTATCCTAAAGGAAAGGTGAGTTGTAGACTTCTCTAACTGCTGTTCTCCTGCGAGGTCTCATGGCTCTTGTGGCAGTGTTGCTCCTTCTGATTAGACCTCATGTACCATAACCACAGTACCAAGGCCTGTGATTCCAAAAGCTAACTCCTCTATCACTATTGCTTCCCAAGCAAAAGTCTTGTGTAGTTGAACCATTGGTATCCTATGTACAGGATTATTCTGTATCATGGAGCATAGGGAGCCAATTTGACAACCAGTGCCTTTATTGTGGTCTGGGATGTACACGCTGATGGACTTTAAGTGTAATACCTTGTTGAGTCCATCTTTTACAGCTACTCAATTAGAGTAAGGCACCCATCATATCTTTACTTCATCAATAAGAAAGGGAGCATCCTATAATTCCCCTCTGAACAATGACCTTTGAGCTTTTATGTTGGATGCACAGCAGATACTGAGCAGAGTAGCATATTTTTAAAGACGGACTAAGGAATAGAATAAAATAACCTCATAAGAGCTCAGAAAAAAGGTCAGTGGACAATGTCTGGAAATAGAGGACCTTGAAGCTTACTGTCTCTTCTTTCAAACACAAAACACGCAGTTTGGTTTTTGGATTTTTTCATAAATGAAATATACTTAAAATGCTTTGCATGCTTCTCTCAAATCCTTGGACTTATTTCTTGGCGCAACAGGGGATGGGGAGTGATCATATTATTGAAGTAGCCTACAGATTATATTGTTTACTTTAATTTTGTTTAACTGTGGTCATCTGGGCTAGGAGCTCATTGTCTTCCCACTCAGAAACAGGCTCCATTCTTTCTAAATTTAAGGAATACGTAATCTCTTAGAGATTATTGCTGAGGTCATGGATATATAATAGCTCAAGGAAGTCATTCTCTTAATTGCTAATAAGTCATAGTCAGAAGGTTTACTTCCAAACTTGGGTATCCCCAGTCTCTTCTGAGAGCTTTCTATCCCTAGATCATTGTGGCTTATAGTCTACTCTTGTAGTCCCCTTTAGAAGAAAATTGTCGGGAAAGATAATTCCTTCATGCTCCAGTTTTTTTAAGTTGAGCAATATTATCCCTACCTCCTTAAAACCATGCATTCTGTTTTCTGAATCACCATTCCCAGAAGAGCCTCTTCCCAGGGAAGTTAGTTAAAGCAGAAAAGTTTGCTAACCTGAGATTGTTGTACCCTCACTTGAATGTTAATGAAGTTGCCTTCAGACGTTTTCCTCCCATAGTTTCCTTCCAAGACAGCTTTCTAAGCTGCATGTTGTACAAAAATAAAAACTCATTCTTTCCACTTTCTCTCATTATATGTATTCTTGGAGGAAATATCTTTCATACAATAGCTGTACCTGTCTTCTAAAGAGCTTGAAATGATGTTTTTTGTAAGTGTGGCCCTGGATTAACTGCATTAAAACCACCTGCAACACTAGACTTCAAGGATTCTTCTCAGCTTGACTTTGCTTCCTGCTTTAAATGACTGTACTTTTCTTTCACCTTTGTTAGTGTTAGCAACCAGTCTGAGAATTCCTAATTCAGTTGAGGATATAAGACACATGCCTTCTCCAACTGTAACAAAATAGAGCTACTATGGTTGAACCAATTTTTTTTTCCTTTGAGTACATTAGCAATGCGGCTACACTTCCTCTGGCTTGCATTGTTTCTGATGAGATGTCTGTAGTCTTTCTTATCTTTGCTGTTCTGTACAAATAATAAAGGCGCACCTCAGAGATATTGCATGTTTCATTCCAGACAACCACAATAAAGCAAATATCACAGTAAAGCAAGTCACATGAATTGTTTGGTTCCCAAACAGTTGTAAATATTATGTTTGCATTTTACTAAGTGCCCTTTTAGGCTATTTGCATCAGGTGACCAGTATCTTGGACATGTGATACAAATGGCCAACTCATTGGAAAAGTCTCTGATGCTGGGAAGGATGGAGAGCAGAAGAGGGTGATCAGAGGATGAGATGGCTGGATGGAATCACCAATGCAATGGACGTGAACTTGGGCAAACTTCAGGAGATGGTGAGGGACAGGGAGGTCTGGCATGCTTCAGTCCATGGGGTCACAAAGAGTTGGACACGACTGGGCGACTGAACAACATATCAAGTGCGTGATTACATTATGTAATGATGTACATTACTTAATTTAAAAATACTTTATTGGTTAAAAAATGCTAGTCATCATCTGAGCCTTCAGCAAGTCATAATCTTTTTGCTGGTGGATGGTTTGAAATATTTTGAGAATTACCAAAATGTGACCCAAGGACATAAAGTGAGCAAGTACTATTAGAAAAAATGATGCCAATAGACTTGCTTGAAACAAGGTTGCCACAAACCTTCAGATTAAAAAAAAAAATAGTATCTGCAAAGCACAATAAGCAAAGTGCAGTAAAACAACATATACTGGTATGTGTCACTTAATAATGTGGTTTTTTTCCCCCACTGGTTCATTTTAAGATTTTTCTCTTCATCACTAGTTTAAGCAGTTTATGCTGTTTTCTTCATATTTCTTGTTCTTGGAATTCATTGAGCTGCTTGAATCCCTAGGTGTGTATCATTTTCATCAGATTTGAGAATATTTCAGTGATTGTTTTCTCAAAATTTTTTTTCTATTTTCCTCCTTCCCTTTGCGGGGGAACTCCAATTACATTTATGTTAGGCTGCCTAAAGTTGTTCTATGACTCACTGATGCTCTGTGGTTTTTCAGTCTTTGTCTCTGTGTTTAATTTTGTGTAATTTCTGTTGCTATATTTTTAGATCATTTGTATTTTTCTTCTGCATTGATCTCATCCAGTGTATTTTTCCTGTGCTCAGAAAGTGCACTTTTTTTTAAATCTCCTGAGGTTTAATTTGTGTCTTTTGTATAGACCTTCCATGTCTCTACTTAGCATCCTGTCATTCCTCTGTCTTTTTGAATGTATGGAATACAGTTATAATAACTCTTTCAATATCCTTGTTGAGTAATTCTGACATCTGTATCATTTCTGGGTCAATTTTGATTGAGTGAGTGATTATTTTTCTAATTGTGGGTTCTGTCTTCCTGCTACTTTTACATGCCTGACAATTTTTGATTGAGTGCTAGACTTTGCAAATTTTGCCTTAATGAGGCTGGATATTTTTGTATTCCTATAAATGTCTTTTTCTTTTAAGTTTTTTTTTTAATGTAGACCATTTTTAAAGTCTTTATTGAACTTGTTACAATATTGCTTATGTTTTATGCTTTAGTTTTTTGGCCATGAGGCATGTGAGATCTTAGTTCCCTGACCAAAGATTGAACCCTGACCCGCTGCATTAGAAGGCAAGGTTTTAACCACTGGGCCACCAGGGAAGTCCCTAAATACAATTTTTTTAATCTTTAAAAATTTGCTTGGCGGCCCTGGGTCTTCATTGCTGCTCGTGGGCTTTCTCTAGTTGCAGCAAGTGGAGGCTACTCTCTAGTTATAGTGCACAGGTTTCTCACCGAGGTGCCTTCTTTTGTTGCAGAGCACAGACTAGGGTGCAGAGGTTCAGTTGTTGCAACGCTAGGGCGAGCTGGCTCAGTTGTGGCTCACGGGCTTAGTTGCCCCACAACATGTGGGATCTCCCCAGACCAGGGATCAAACTCATGTCCCCTGCATTGGCAGGCTGATTCTCAACCATTGGACTACCAGGGAAGCCTCCTATAAATATTTTTGAACTTTGTTCTGTGATAGTTAAATTCCTTGGGGATAATTTGATCTTTTCAGGGTTTACTTTTACGCTTTCTTAGGAGGGACCAAAGCAGCTGTTAGTCTGGTGCTATATTTTTTTCCCATTACTGAAACAGTATTCTTTGGAGCACTGTAGCCAATCACAGAAATTTCCATTCTCTCTGCATTTTTCTGTTGGTTTTTTCCTTGGCCTTGGGCCTTGGCTCATGTGCTGATCAGTAATTTGCTGAATTCACAAGGGGCCTTCTGCAGGTCTTCAGAGCTTGCTCTCGGTGTAGCTCTCTCCTTCTTGGCACTGTGCCCTGTAAAATTCTAGCCACCTTGACCTTCCTAGACTCCCAGCTGTCTTCTCAACCTGGAGATCGCTAGGCTCCTGTGTTCCTCTTCCTTGTACTGTGGCCTGGAAACTCTTATAGGGCTACCTCATTTGTTTCCCATTTCCCAGAGATTAGTATCCAGTCTCTCAATGAATTCTTTTCTTGGTCATTTCAGGTGCAGGGGTGTTGTTGTTTGGTTGCTAAGTCCTGTCTGACTCTTTGCAACACCATGTACTGCAGCACGCCAGGCTCCTCTGTCCTCCACTATCTCCTGGAGTTTGTGAAAATTCATGTCCGTTGAGTCAGTGATGCTATCTAACCATCTCGTCCTCTGCTGCCCCCTTCTATTGCCTTTAATCTTTCCCAGCTTTGGGATCTTTTTTTTTTTTTTTAGTTATTTATTTTTTTTATTGAAGGATGATTGCTTTACAGAATTTTGTTGTTTTCTGTCAAACCTCAACATGAATCAGCCATAGGTATACGTATATCTCCTCCCTTTTGAACCTCCCTCCCATCTCCTTCCCCATCCCACCCCTCTAGGTTGATACAGAGCCCCTGTTTGAGTTTCCTGAGCCATACAGCAAATTCCTGTTGACTATCTGTTTTACATATGGTAATGTAAGTCTTCATGTTACTCGTGTTCCACATGTCTCACCCTCTCCTCCCCTCTCCTCATGTCTGTAAGTCTATTCTCTGTCTTTTTCTCCATTGTTGCCTTGTAAATAAATTCTTCAGTACCATTTTTCTAGATTCCATATATATGTGTTAGAATACGATATTTATCTTTCTCTTTCTGACTCACTTTACTCTGTATAGTAGGTTCTAGGTTCATCCACCTCATTAGAACTGACTGAAATGCATTCCTTTTTATGGCTGAGTAATATTCCATTGTGTATGTGTACCACGGCTTCTTTATCCATTCATCTGCTGATGGACGTCTAGGTTGCTTCCATGTTCTAGCTATTGTAAATAGTGCTGCAATGAACAGTGGTATACATGAGTATTTTTCAATTTTGGTTTCCTCAGGGTATATGCCTAGGAGTAGGATTGCTGGGTCATATGATGGTTTTATTCCTAGTTTTTTGAGGAATCTCCATATCGTCTTCCACAGTGACTGTATCAATTTACATTCCCGCCAGCAATGCAAGAGCATTCCTTTTCTCCATATCTTCTCCAGCATTTATTGTTTGTAGACTTTTCAGTGATGGCCATTTCATGTATTTGTTAGGCATCTGTATGTCTTCTTTGGAGAAATGTCTGTTAACGTCTTTTTCCCACTTTTGGATTGGGTTGTTTGTTTTTCTGGTATTGAGTTGTATGAGCTGCTTGTGTATTTTGGAAATTAATCCTTTCTCAGTTGTTTCATTTGCTATTATTTTCTCCCATTCTGAGGGTTGTCTTTTCACCTTGCTTATAGCTTCCTTTTCTGTGCAAAAGCTTATAAGTTTAATCAGGTCCCACTTGTTTACTTTTGTTTTTATTTCTGTTACTATAGGAGGTGGGTCATAGAGTATCTTGCTTTGATTTATGTTATCAAGTGTTCTACTATGTTTTCCTCTAAGAGTTTTATAGTTTCTGGTCTTACATTTAGGACTTTAATTCATTTTAAGTTTGTCTTTGTATATGGTGTTAGGAAGTGTCCTAATTTCATTCTTTTATGTGTAGCTGTCCAGTTTTCCTAGCACCATTTATTGAAGAGGCTGTCTTTGCCCCATTGTATATGCTTGCCTCCTTTGTCAAAAATAAGGTACCCATAGTTGCATGGGCTTATTTCCGGGCTTTGTACCTTATTTCATTGGTCTATATTTCTGTTTTTGTGCCAGTACCATACTGTCTTGATGTCTGTGGCTTTCTAGCATAATCTGCATTCAGGAAGGTTGATTCCTCCAGCTCCATTCTTCTTTCTCAGGACTTCTTTGGCTATTCGGAGTCTTTTGTGTTTCCATATGAATTGTGAAATTTTTTTTTCTAGTTCTTTGAAAAATGCCTTTGGTAATTTGATAGGGATCACATTGAATCTGTAGATTGCGTTTGGTAGTATAATCTTTTTCACAATATTGATTATTTCTACCCAGGAACATGGAATATCTCTCCATCTGTTTATGTCATCTTTGATTTCTTTCATTCAGTTCAGTTCAGTTCAGTTGCTCAGTCGTGTCCGATTCTTTGCCACCCCATGAACTGCAGCACACCAGGCCGCCCTGTCCATCACCAACTCCCAGAGTCTACCCAAACCCATGTCCATCGAGTCAGTGATGCCATCCAGCCATCTCATCCTCTGTTGTCCCCTTCTCCTCCTGTCCCCAATCCTTCTCAGCATCAGGGTCTTTTCCAATGAGTCACCCCTTCGCATGAGGTGGCCAAAGTATTGGAGTTTCAGTTTCAACATCAGTCCTTCCAGTGAACACCCAGGACTGATCTCCTTTAGGATAGACCTATTGGATCTCCTTGCAGTCCAAGGGACTCTCAAGAGTCTTCTCCAACACCACAGTTCAAAAGCATCAATTCTTTGGCACTCAGCTCTCTTTATGGTCCAACTCTCACATCCGTACATGACTACTGGAAAAACCATAGCCTTGACTAGATGGACCTTTGTTGGCAAGGTAATGTCTCTGCTTTGCAATATGCTATCCAGGTTGGCCATAACTTTCCTTTCAAGGAGTAAGCGTCTTTTGATTTCATGGCTGCAATCATCATCTACAGTGATTTTGGAGCCCAAAAAGATAAAGTCTGACACTGTTTCCACTGTTTCCCCTTCTATTTCCCTTGAAGTGATTAGACCAGATGCCATGATCTTAGTTTTCTTAATGTTGAGCCTTAAGCCAACTTTTTCACTCTCCTCTTTCCCTTTCATCAAGAGGCTTTTTAGTTCCTCTTCACTTTCTGCCATTAGGGTGGTGTCGTCTGCATATATGAAGTTATTAATATTTCTCCCGGCAATCTTGATTCCAGCTTTTGCTTCTTCCAGCCCAGCGTTTCTCATGATGTACTCTGCATATAAGTTAAATAAGCAGGGTGGCAATATACAGCCTTGATGTACTCCTTTTCCTATTTGGAACCAGTCTGTTGTTCCATGTCCAGTTCTAACTGTTGCTTCCTGACCTGCATACAGGTTTCTCAAGAGACAGGTCAGATGGTCTGGTATTCCTATCTCTTTCAGAATTTTCCACAGTTTTTTGTGATCCACACAGTCAAAGGCTTTGGCATAGTCAATAAAGCGGAAATAGATGTTTTTCTGGGACTCTCTTGCTTTTTCGATAATCCAGCGGATGTTGGCAATTTGATCTCTGGTTCCTCTGCCTTTTCTAAAACCAGCTTGAACATCTGGAAGTTCACGGTTCACGTACTACTGAAGCCTGGCTTGGAGAATTTTAAGCATTACTAACATGTGAGATGAGTGCAGTTGTGCAGTAGTTTGAGCATTCTTTGGCATTGCCTTTTTTTGGGATAGGAATGAAAACTGACCTTTCTTTCATTAGTGTCTTATAATTTTCTGTGTACAGTTCTTTTGTCTTCTTAGTTGTTGCAGTGGTAAATGGGATTGATTCCTTGATCTCTCTTTCTGAATTTTCATTGTTAGTGTATAGAAATGCAAGTGATTTCTGTGTACTGAGTTTGTATACTGCAACTTTGCTAAATTCACTGATTATCTCTAGGAATTTTCTGATACTGTCTTTAGGGTTTTCTGTGTACAGTATCATGTCCTCTGCCAACAGTGAGAGCTTTACTTCTTTTCTGATCTGGATTCTTTTTATTTCTTTTTCTTCTCTGATTGCTGTAGCTGGGACTTCCAGAGATATGTTGAATAATAGTGGCAAAAGTGGACACTCTTGTCTTGTTCCTGATCCTAGGGGAAATGCTTTCAGTGTTTCACCATTGAGAATAGTGTTTGCTGTAGGCTTATCATATATGGCCTTTACTATGTTGAGGTAGGTTCCTTCTGTGCCCCTTTTTTGAAGAATTTTAATCATTAATGCTTGCTGAATTTTTTTCAAAGGCTTTTTGAGCATCTATTGAGATTATCATATGGTTGTATCTTTCTGTTTTTTCTTGTAGTTTTCTTGTTTTGTGTTGTCTTTGGTTTTGGTATCAAGATTTGGAAGTGTTCTTCCTCTGCGATTTTTTTGAAAGAGTTTTAGAAGGATAGACATTAGCTTTTCTCTAAACATTTGATAGACTTCTCCTGTGAAGCTGTCTGTTCCTGAGCTTTTGTTTTCTGGGAGATTTTTGATCACAGCTTCAATTTCAGTGCTTGTAACTGGATTGTTCATAATTTCTATTTATTCCCAGTTCAGTCTTGAAAGATGGAACTTTTCTAAGCATCTGTCCATTTCTTCCTGGTTATCAATTTTATTGCCATATAGTTGTTCATAATAGTCTCTTATAATATTTTGTATTTCTGCATTGTCTGTTGTAACCTCTCATTTTTCATTTCTAATTTATTGATTTGATTCTTCTCTTTTTTTTCTTGATGAGTCTGGCTAAAGTTTTGTCAGTTGTGTCTGTCTTCTCAAAAGAATCAGCTTTTAGTTTTATTAATCTTTACTATTCTTTCTTTCATTTCTTTTTCATTTATTTCTGCTCGGATCTTTATGATATCTTTCCTTCTACTAATTTTGGGGTGTTTTTGTTCTTCTTTTTCCAGTTGTTTTAGGTGTGAAGTTAGGTTGTCTTTTCGATGTTTTTCTTGTTTCTTGAGGTAGGATTGTATTGCTCTAAATTTCCCTCTTAAAACTGCTGTTTCTGCATCCCATAGGTTTTGAGTTGTCATGTTTTCATTATCATTTGTTTCTAGAAATATTTTTATTTCCCTTTTGATTTTTTTCAGTAACCTGTTCGTTATTTAGAAACTTGTTGTTTAATCTCCATGTGCTTTCTTAACAGTTTTTTTTTCTTGTAATTGATATCTAGTCTCGTAGCGTTGTGGTAGGAGAAGATGCTTGATAGGATTTCAATTTTCTTAAATTTACTGAGGTTTAATTTGTGACCCAAGATGTGGTCTGTCCTTGAGAATGTTCCATGTGTGCTTGAGAAGATATATTTGCATTTGGATGGAATGTCCTAAGATATCAGTGAGATCCATCTCATCTAATGTGTCGTTTAAGACGTGTGTTCCTATTGATTTTCTCTTGATGCTCTGCCCGTTGTTGTGAGTTGGGTGTTGCAGTCCCCTGCCGTTACTGTGTTACGGTCAGTTTCTCCTTTTACGTCTGTTAGTGTTTGTCTTGTGTATTGAGGTGCTCCTACGTTGGGGGCATCGTTAAAATTGTTATGTCTTCCTCTTGGATTGATCCCTTGATCATTGTCTAGTGTCCTGCCTTATCTCTTTTAATCTTTATTTTAAGGTCTATTTTGTCTGATACAAGCATTGCTACTCCTGCTTTTGCTTCCCATTTGCATGGAATATTATCCTCTCCCTTTCAGTCTATATGTGTCTTTAGGTTTGAAGTGGGTTTCTTGAAGACAGCATATATATGGGTCTTGTTTTTTAATCCATTCAGTCAGTCTGTGTCTTTTGGTTGGAGCATTTAATATATTTACATTTAAAGTAGTTATTGATATATATGTTCCTATTGCCATTTTCTTAATTGTTCCTGGCTGGGATATGTATGGCTGCAAGAAGGACTGTGTGATTCCATGTAGGCTGCTGCAGATCAGCTGTTTCACTCTCAGCCTTGAATGTTTCTCCTCTGACTCAGAATTGCTCTGATGTGGGGATCGGACCCCTGCTTCACTTCCCCCACCCGCTAAGGGCAGGTCCAGACCTACTAACACTCTTGTTTTTCCCTAGTTCCTTCGTCCTACTGATTTTTTGCATGGTTCTATATATTTTTTTCCACTGGTCAGGTACTCCTATCTGCTCTCAGCTTGCGTTCTGCATGCAGTTCTGTGTCTGAAGGTGTATTCCTGATATGTCATGGAGAGAGATGTACTCCATGTCCACCTACTCCTCCACCATCTTGTTCTCCCAGGATCTTTTTCAGTGAGTCGGCTCTTCACGTCAGGTTGCCCAATATTGGAGCTTCAGCTTTAGCAGCAGTGTCTTTATTACTCTGTCTCGACCAGTTGCAGAAGCCTGAACTAAATTTTAAAATAATTTTTTTCCCCATCACAGAAGCAGTACATTTTCAGCATATAGAGTTGACTGGATTGGGGAAAGAGTGAGACAGAAAAGAAAGAAACGTAGGATTTCCCTCACAGTTAAAATTAACTAAATTACCCAGTAATTAATTAAACAGTCTATATTAAGCTAGTATCTTAGCTGCCCTTTTCTGTTTATATATATATATATATAAAATTGGAAAATACAGAATAAGTAAGCTCACGAAAAGCCTAGATCCACGATTCTGTAATGTTAGCATACATTAGAATGTGAGAGGAGTGTGATAGGTGGACCCCACCTCCAGAACTTGACTTCACAGGTCTGAAATGGCTCAGGAATTTGCATTTCTAGTAAGTTCCCAGGTGATGCTCTTATTGTGTCCCAGGATGACACTTTGAGAACCGCTGCATTAGATTATTTCTCAGTAATTGAGATGCTACCAACATTCTCTTTAGTATTATATAAGGTATACCATTTTGTTTGTGTGTATATATATATATAATTATTACATACTTTTATATATAATATATATTTAATAGTCAATAATAAAGGTTTGCAGTTGTTGAAAGAAAAGGTTGAAGGAAAGCAATATTCTATAGACATCAATTTAATTTTCTTTAACGTGGTTATAGTCACTGATAGGCTAATGCTGTTGTCACTGACGCTTACCAGGTTAAGTCCAGAAGTAACTAATTAATAAAGAGAATATTTCAGGAGAGGGCAGTATCAGTAATGAGGTATATCAGCAAGTACTTTGAGATATTTAGCTAAGATCCTAACACTCTAATACAGCCAGTTTTTTTTTTTTTTTAGTTTGTTCTGGTATTGTAAAGCATTAGTTTTATTTAAAGATTCCAAAGAACCTCCTTATACATATTCATACTTCATTTTATGCTGTTTCTTTTCATTAGAACATATTTGAGGAGATAGTAAGTACATACTAGTTGAGTTCCTTATCCTCTGATTTTTTAAATAGATTCTTCTGATTTGTTAAATGCTCATATACCATTCTGATAAGTAACATTCTTTTGTTCTTTTTTATTGAGGTATAATTGACAAAGAACATTAATTAGTTTCAGGTATACAGCATAATGATTTGATATTTGTATATATTGAAAAAAAGTGAAAATGAAGTTACTCAGTCATGTCCAACTCTTTGTGACTCCATAGACTATAGCTTACCAGGCTCCTCCATTGATGGGGATTCTCCAGGCCAGAATACTAGAATGGGTTGCCATTTCCTTCTCAAGGAGATCTTCCCGACCCAGGGATTGAACCCAGTTCTCCCACATTGTAGGAAGACGCTTTACCATCTGAGCCACCAGGGAAATCTATATATTGAAAAATGATCACCACAATAGCTCTTGTTAACATCCTTCATCATACAGCTACAAAATTATTTTTTCCTTGTGATGAGAACTTACAAGATCTACTCTGTTAGTAACTGTCAAATATACAGTCAGTATTACTAAACTGGAGTCAACTGTGCTATACATTACGTCCCCATGACTTACTCATTTTATAAGTGGTAATTTGTGACTTTCAACCCCCTTCACCTTGTTCCTTGTTTTCTTTCTTTCTTTTTTTTTTTGTTTAAAGCCACTGGATGTGGACAAAGATTCATCTCTGGTGACTCTTTGTTATGGACTCTGTGTTCTGGGACGGAGAGCTTTGGGAACTGCATCCCACCATATGTCCAGGTAAGGAAGGCATTGCTGTTCTCAGAAACAGACTGGGAAGCTCTATAGCCAAAATCTGAAATGGTTTGTAATGGAAGCATTCTATGTTAATTTATGACAAATGTTTCTTCAGATATTGTATAGATCGTTTTAGTAAACACAGTGGAATTCTAAATGGTTAAAAGAACTAACTTTTAAAATTCACACATGTGTGGGCAGCTACAGATAATGAGAATTTAATAATTTAAGACATTTAGAAAAATAACTCATAACGCATGATTGGTGTCTTCCCATATACATCTATTTTTCTAACAGTTCACCTCCTTTTATTTTTGTTTTTCTCCTTTCACTCTTTGCTCAGAGCATTTATATTCGTAATATAATGGTTAGATTTGGGGACTCTTAATGTAAACTGGATTTCTTGTCGTGAACAGCAAGTTGAATTAGAATTAAGAAATGCCACGTAACACTTCTGATTACTTCATGTTTTCCATTAAGCCCTCCTTACTTTCAAGTTACAGAGTCTTTACCTTCTGATTATGTTCAGGGACTCACTGTTACAAGAGTTCATAAACAAGGGTCCAGGGCAAATAGCCTTGACCCTTGTGATTCTGATTCAGGGGTGCTGACATTAGTTCTTGGCGTCTGTATCTTCAAAACACTCCCAGATGATTCTGATGCATAACCAGATGTTAGAATCAGAGTAATGGAAGACCTTTGTCAAAATATGTAAACTTTTATCTCCAATCTTAACAGTAATTTAGAGTCATTCCTCTATGGATTGCATGCCCTATTTAAGGGAGATTTCCGTATTTCTTCAATTCGGGACGAATGGATCTTTGCTGACATGGAACTGCTGAGGAAAGTAGTAGTCCCTGGAATTCGTATGTCCATTAAACTTCATCAGGTAAGATGGGAATTTCTAATACATTGCTGGTTTTAATGGTACTTCTTCACTTGACTCCCAAATTATGTTCCTTAGGATCCTTTTGAAAAATACTCTGATTTGAGACAAAGAAAAACATGATTCATGACATGATATTAAATCTCAAAGCCTGAAACTGTGTTTGTAACAGTGAATTTGAATAGTAATAGTAGAGCGTGACCTGGGCAAGAACTTGAAGAAAATTACAAGCAGTGACAAACTGAAAATAAAAGCCTTGGGCCCCTGTAATGGTTGCTTTGACTTCAAGTGATTGTAATTCATGCCTGTTCTCAGGTGATTGTAATTCATGCCTGTTCTGTGAGTCAATGTTAGTTGATTCCCATTGCAATATAACAACATCTCAGGAGTCTTTCCAGTGTTGCTCTTATTTAATTATGAGCTTCAGTTACCATATTTTATGGAATAAATGATGGTTAGGACAGAATCAGCCTTAATTATATAATCCTAGTAAGGTAATAAAATGAAAATGAGACCCCCAAAGGCAAATCTAAAGCCCTGGGTCCCTTTAAGAATATATTTTGAAGTTAGGCGCTGGCATTTGCTGCCCTTACCATTCCACATGACAGCCGTGATGAGATCTGAAGGTAGAGAGCCCATGGCAGTATTCATTTAATGCAGCTGCTGTGCTCGAGTGTGGGTGTCTCTTGCTGCCAAGTAAAAGGTGGATTACTCTTCAGATGATTTTGCCATGATCTAATGGAATGAAGTTAACATCCCATATTACTTAGGAGCATTACTAATAAAGACTATAGTATTTGAAAATTTCTGTGAAAAGAATACTGTTTTGAGGATGATGGGGAAAAAAAATATTTGGGATCAAGGAGAAGACGGTGGCAGAGGATGAGATGGTTGGATAGCATGACCTACTCAATGGCCATGAACTGGGGCAAACTCCAGGAGATGGTGAGGGACACGGAGGCCTGGTGTGCCTCAGTCTATGGGGTCACAAGGAGTCAGACACTACTTAGGAACTGAACAATAGCAACAGAATTGTCCATCATCAGACTGGCTTTAGAGTTGCAAGACAAAATTCAGTATATTTTAAATAGAAAGATAATGATTTCCTATTAAAATGTTTTTAAAACTTAATAATTTCTCAGAAGGTATTGTGTTTCTGTTATGTATGAAATACTCTTTTATGTAGCGTAATTATCTAACAGCTCCTGACAGACATCTTTAATTCTAAACATCCTGACAGGTATTTTATCTCCATCTGGCAGAGAGGAAACTGAGGCACAGACTCTCTGTATTTTCTGATCCCTGTCTCTCCCTACAAGTTCTCTTGCCTGGTGCTTCTAGTCCGTTTCCTTACATGTCTTTTTAGCCTGTGACAATGGTTGTCTACCTTATAATCAGGCCCAACACAGTGGAGTACAACACGGTCATCATTAGCCATGGCTGGCAGCAGCAATAACAGATTGGGAAGTGGTGAGGAGGTGGACTTGGGAACCCGGGGCCATAGAGTGCTGAGGGAGGGGAGACGATGTGAACATAGATGCAACCTGGGGAAGTTCTGAGATCCACAGACACCTGGAGAGGAGTGAGGTTGACCTGTGAAGTAACAAGCAGCAGCCATTCCCTGACCACCACTTTGACCGGTGGGTTGCTGGTGAGAGACCCTCAGGCCAGGAAAAGATAGATGTGTAAATCATTACTGTTCGTCTCCAAAGTTCATTTGTATGCATCCAAATCCCCAGAAGGCTTCTATATTAAAGTATACTACTTGGTATGTGACCCGGCAAGTCCACTCCCACATGTTTACCCAAGAGAATGAAAGCGTGTGTCCACTCAGGACTTACACACGTGTGCATAGCAGTTCTAGTTCCAGGAGCCCAAAGCTGCAGATAACTCCAGTGTTCATCAACAGATAGAATATTACTTAGCAATAAATATAAACGATCTACTGTTAGATGCCACAGGAAGAATGAATATCAAATATTAAACAGAGTAAGAGAAGCCAGACATGAAAAGAGTGCATATTGTATTATTTTATTTAGGTAAAATTTAAAACAGGCCAAACTAATCTGTAGTGACAGAAAGCAGATCAGTAGTTGCTTGGGATGTAGAGATTGAATGCCAGAGGGCAGGAAGGAACTTTGAAATGACAGAAATAGTCTATATTTAGATTGTAGCAGTGGTTAACATGGGTTTGCACATTTGTCAAAGTGCGTCTGACTGTACTCTTAAAATGGGTGCAATTTATTATGTGTAAATTATACCTGAACTGATTGTTTTTAAAAAGATTCTGTTTCCAGAGAGCTAAATATATAAAATTTCTGTTAACCTTTGTTTCAGACACAGTCTCTGATAGGGGGCTGTTTAATTTTTAATTCTGCAATCTAATATGTTATATGTTTTTACTTTAGAAATTAAAACTGCTATCTGTGTAATATTTAATTTTACAGTGTTGTGTAATTTATCAATGTTCTTCTCATCCACATAATCACCCACAGCCCAGAGATTTATGTTACTCACAGTTTTGTAGCTGAAGTTCAGCCAAAACTCAGAGAAATTAAGTAAATCCCCCTTTTCATGTGTTCTCTCTTGTCCTCTTATCATTTTGTAAAACAGCTTACTTCCTAATTTTTTTTTCTCACTAGTCTCTTTAAGGGAGTTTACTTGGTTGTTAGAGCTAAAATACACCAATTAAAGTCTAGCTTGGTTTATAAGATACATATAATGAAAATCTTAATAACCTGTGATCTCCTTGAGGACAATCATAGTATCTTAGTAATCTTTATATCCTCATTGCTTAGCACAGTACTTGGCAACCAGTGAATGTTACATGAGTTGCATCATTTTCAAAAAACAGTATTTCCTATGCAACTTCTCATAACTTCTCAAGTGTATTTCTAAATGCTTCTGAAAACTTTTCCTAGAATTGGAAACATTATCTCTTTATTTATTTGAAAACTAATGGAAAACAATGAGAAGTAAACATCTCCCAAGAGTGAGCGTCTTCTGTCATCCCATACCATCATACAATACTCCAAGAAGCAGTCACTGCCAGTAATTGGATGCTTATCTTTTCTTTCCCCAAGTTCATTCAGACATTTTCAACTATATTTATACATATTTTCCTTTTTAAAAATGTAATCATGCTGTGTAAATTGATCTGGGGTGCAAGCTTCTTTCCCAGTTAGTATAATGTGAACACCTTTCTAAGTCAGCAACTGTAGAGGCATTTCACTTTTTTTTAATGACTCTGTAGTTTTCCAGAGTGTAATTTTTACTGTTTATTCAGCTCTTTCTCTGTTCACAGACATTCTACTTGTTTCAAATATTTATCAGTAAAACATTTTTGAATGATGTACATAGAAGTTTACATATTCATTCAACAATTTAAGCCCAATGAAAATAAATACTTGGACAGGATTGAACATTCTCCACTTTTGGCATGCCTAATGATTTCAGACGTTGTGTCCATTTTACTGAGAATGTGTTTATTGCTTGTCTCTGTACTTTTATTTTCTATTCAAGTAATTGTACAAATACTACTAATCCAAGGATGTCATTTCTTCCCTAACTGGGTATCTTGCTGAAAGAGAGCATCTTATATCAGAATGAAAAAAATACTCAAAAAATGTATTCAAGTTCTGGCACTACATATACTAATTTTCTAAACCTCATTGTTCAGCCACTAAGTCATGTCAGATTCTTTGTGACCCCATGGACTGCAGGCTTCTCTGTCCTTCACTATTTCCTGGAGTTTGCTCAAACTTATGTCCATTGAGTCAGTGATGTCATCCAACCATCTCATCCTCCGTTGCCCCCTTCTCCTCCTGTCCTCAATCTTTCCTAGCTTAAGCCTCTTTGAGCTTCAGTTTCCAAATTTGTAAAATGCTGGCATTATCTGCTCAACCTACTTGACAAGATTGTTGTAAGAGTTAGGTGAGATCATGTGTTGGAGAACTTTGTACACTGTGTACCCACATGTACTTGAAGACTTCCGTTATCCTCATGTTGGTGACCCTCCCGACCTGGAGCTGCATCCTTGGGGATATCGCCTTCTTGCTCTCACTGTCTCACCTCCCAATAGCACACACTCCAGTCAGCTGGCCTGAGCACAAATGAGTTACTTTACCTCGGTGTAAAAATTTATCAGCCTCTTAACTATAAATATGAAGGCAGCCAATATAGTATTTGTGTTTCCTTAATAACATACCATTTCAGAAATTCCAAATTGTTATGATTATTGGGGTTTATATCCTATATCCCCTGTTCATTTGGGGTTTCTGAGTGGGAAGTGTTAATACATTTCATATACGTCATTGTTTCATCCAGGCTATCTGCCACAGAGTCTTCCATGTGGTAGATATTAAATAACAACTTACCAAGTAAATGAGTAGTTGCTAAGATCAAGAAGACCTAGCTTCTCTAGGACTTAGGACCCTTAATTTGTCTCAGAGCTCATAGTTTTGAGCCTTATCTTAACTAGATGAGAGGCAGGATAAAAATTGTATATTGTTATCATCCTAGAGATGAGACTTTAAGTGAAAAGCACCTGGTTAAAAAGAAACGTAATTTAGAGACCTTTTAGGTAGCTTTAACAGTGAGATAATCCTTTAACAAGAAAAAAAAAATATGAAGGTACGCAAACCAAATTGAATGAGGTAAACAAAATATATATAAATTGGAAATAAAAATGGTTTAGCTAATAAAACCTAGAGGACAGGGAGGATTGAATTGAGGAATTTGCAGAAGTAATAGAGCAATAATGAGCTAATTCCTGACCTGGATTAATTTAAGAATCAGTCATATACCTCTGATAATACTAACACATGCTGATAATGAAATACATAAGCCAGTTTTTAAGACTTATAATTTAGTAACTGATTTCGTTTTACAGAGGCTTTCATCGTCTTGGAAGTCATTCTCTAATTTTCCCAGAAATACAGGTCTGTCTTTATCTCTGTATATAGGACCATTTCACTTCTCCGGATGAATACGATGACCCCACTGTGCTCTACGAAGCCATCGTATCCCACGAGAAGAACCTCGTCATCGCCCACGAAGGGGACCCTGCGTGGCGGAGCGCAGTGCTCGCCAACTCGCCCTCGCTGCTGGCTCTGCGGCACGTCATGGACGACGGCACCAACGAGTACAAGATCATCACACTCAACAGGCGCCACCTGAGCTTCAGAGTCATCAAGGTAAGGCTCGGGGGCCCGGGTCTGCCTCGGGAAACAGGGGCGCCCAGAGCACCTTGCCCAAGGCTTCTAAAGAGTCGTGAAACTCGGGTAAAACAAAAGCATATGACTGCACTACATGATGTTTATTGTTTCTGAGCACGTAACAGTTTACTTTGTCAGTGATGTGCTCTGTCTCCTGAAGTTTTCTCATGTTCTGTAAAGCCTTAAAGCCTTTCCTTATTTCTGTTTTGGCAGTCTCTTGCCTGTTACATGTGCTGTTTGGGCAGCATCTCTTCTGAAAATGGCAGCCCTGTATTGCTGATATGATAGGATTCCAAGGTCACAAAATACTACTAGAACTTGTACTTGATCATGATTAGTAGCTCACTGTAAATGGTTCGCTCTAACCTGTGTTTTGGTTGGTTGATTTTGTTGTTTTTTTAAACATCTCAGGACTGTAGGAGGCATAATCTCTGAAATTTTGTTGTGGTAGTTTGAAATGGTTTACTTGTTTCTTCACTGAATCAACCCCCCCTCCCCATGAAATCACAAATATCTTTTCAACTCTAAATACTTGTTACCTCTCATTTCTGTCAAAAATGCCTCTTTTCTCAGTTGCAGCATTCCGTGCTTCACCAATTTAGAAAACTAAATAGACTGCATTTTATTTGGTATTTTTTACAAGACAGCAAAGGGAAGAGCTCTGTAGGTGCTTATTATTTAACAACGTAATGATGGTGGGAAGTGGTTAAGTCCCATTCAGATGTGACCTACTTATATTTGTTTCCTGCTTTTCACAGCTGGTTACTGTAATGTCTTTCATATCCCTCCCATTGCTGATCTTCTATTTATATAAATTTTATTCTTAGTCCCTTAACCCACTTCCCGTGTGTTCTGATTTTCAGGTGAATAAGGAGTGTGTCCGAGGCCTTTGGGCAGGGCAGCAGCAGGAGCTTGTTTTCCTGCGTAACCGTAACCCAGAAAGAGGTAGCATCCAGAACGCCAAGCAAGCCCTGAGAAACATGATCAACTCCTCCTGTGACCAGCCTATCGGCTACCCAATCTTCGTCTCGCCCCTGACAACGTCTTACTCTGACAGCCACGAACAGCTTAAAGGAATTCTTGGGGGACCCATCAGCTTGGGAAATATCAGAAACTTCATCGTGTCAACCTGGCACAGGTGAGCAGTGGGGCTGCCTTTTCCAGCAGTGGTGTGTCCTGACCTGCCTAATCTATGCCTTGTGCCTCAGCACCACCTGGAAAGCTTTAGAGAGAATACCGCTGGCATGGTACGATGAAAGCTTGTTACAGCTGAGCTTTAGGAAGTAGAATCTGAGCATGTGTACCTTTCAACTCTTATTAGATAAATTTAACGCACAACTCTGGTCAGGAACCACTGCTCTAGCATTTAATAGAATCTTAAATAATTACCTCTCTAATTTTTTTAAACTCTATTGCAGCATATTCTTGCTATTAGAATGTGTGGGTCAGCAAACAGGGCAAACTAGAGAAAAAGGAAAGAAACTTATGCAAGTTGATTGCATTATTTTTGAGTTCCATTCGAGCAGTAGGGGGAGCACGCTATCCATGTTGAAACTCATTGTGCAATATAGAGATACTGCTGCCGTTTGAACAAATAGCACTCAAGTCTGAAATCTGTAATGTCCTCAAGTATGCACATGAGTTTTTTCCTCTGCCTTTTCTCTAGTAAATTATGATACGTGGTATAGGAACATCATAATTTGATGGGTGGTAAAGAAAAATTGCAGATCAAGAATTGTTTGGATCTTTAAATATCAGAACTTAAGAAAAACGGGATTAGAGCAATAAACTCTAAAACAGGTGGTTTAAAATTCTTCCAGCATTAAAGTAAAATTTCACCATTTTAACATCAACCCTTATTCAAACAGGAGGAAGAATACAAACCAGGATAGTGTTCAGAGAATTTTTCTCTTCAAAAAATAGGTGTTGTGTTGAAATTGGCTTGTTTGCTAAGGACTGAGTGGTTTTCTCGGTTGCAGGATTTTTAGTGCCAAACTGAGACAGTTTAAACTTTACACTTTAAAAAAGAAGAAGAAAAATTATTACAGCAGCTCTCTTCAGTTTGCTATAGCATAAATTAGATTTAATTTAAATCAATTAGGTTTTCATGGGTTGTATACAGTGGCAAGAATTCCATTTCCAGATGAGATCTTAATGGAACAAGTTGTATGTGCAGTTCTTCATTATGGTGTAGGAAAGGTGATAGAGGGTATAAAAGTGAAGTCAGTTAAGGATGGAGTCAGTGAATTTAAGAGGGCGATATGAAAACATAATAGTTTTTTGCTTCCTGATGTTGATTGCCCCATGAAGACTTTCAGAGGTGAATATTCAGTTCAGTTCAGTCGTGTCCGACTCTTTGCGACCCCATGAACTGCAGCACGCCAGGCCTCCCTGTCCCAGAGTCTACCCAAACCCAAGTCCATCGAGTCAGTGATGCCATCCAGCCATCTCATTCTCTGTCTTCCCCTTCTCCTCCTGTCCCCAATCCTTCCCAGCATCAGGGTCTTTTCCAATGAGTCACCTATTTGCATGAAGTGGCCATAGTATTGGAGTTTCAGCTTCAACATCAGTCCTTCCAGTGAACACCCAGGACTGATCTCCTTTAGGATAGACCTATTGGATCTCCTTGCAGTCCAAGGGACTCTCAAGAGTCTTCTCCAACACCACAGTTCAAAAGCATCAGTTCTTCGGCACTCAGCCTTTTTCACTGTCCAACTCTCACATCCATACATGACTACTGGAAAAACCATAGCCTTGACCAGACGGACCTTTGTTGGCAAAGTAATGTCTCTGCTTTTTAATATGCTGTCTTGGTTGGCCATAACCTTCCTTCCAAGGAGTAAGCATCTTTTATTCATGGCTGCAATCACCATCTGCAGTGAAGTAGCGTTAATTGTTTAGAATAGAAAAAAAGAGAAAATACCTGTCTTGAAGTGACCTCGGGACAGTGCCTCCTACTCTGGTGTTTATTCCTAGGTTAAGGAAAGGTTGTGGAGCCGGATGTAACAGTGGTGGCAACATCGAAGATTCTGATACTGGAGGTGGGCCCTCCAGCACCAGTAACAGTGCAGCACCTGCCAGCGATCCCCACAGCAGTGCATCCCAAGGAAGCGCTGGAAACCCAGGCCAGGCACCTGGAGCAGGACTTCATCCGCCTGTCACATCCTACCCTCCAACCCTAGGTAATCTGAACCAAAATTAGGTGTGGGTCGTCAGCCCCTCGGCTGTGGGGTTCAGGTGGTATGTGTGTCTAAACAGGATGACACATTACCTACTCGGAAATATGTAAGCAGAGTGTTTTGTTTGATTCGCAGTGGGCCATTATCCTACCTATCTATATTAATCACTTTATATGTATAAATGTATAACACTTAAAAATAGCCTTTCTTTGGAAGTACCATTTTTAAAGGCTAATCATATGTAACTAATATAATTTATGTAACTTCTCTCCTGTTGAACAATGATTTGGTTTCTTCTGAGTATTATAACTTTGTATATAAATCTTTATATTATAATCTCTTATTCTTTTCTTGGGCTGGAAACTTGAGAAATGAAATCAAAGTTTATGAAGATATTTAAGACTCATGATATAAAATACCAAAACTCTTTCTAGACTTTCTTTTTTAAACCAGTTGGTACTCTGACCAGTCGTACATAGGAATGTCCAGCTTTGCGTATAATCATTCCCAGCTCTGCTTCCTGCTTGCTCTCTCAGAAAGGAGAAGGGGGGTGGTCTTTAGTTCCATTATTTTAATTTGCATTGCTGTAATACCGGTGGTTGGAAACTTTTGAGTTTATCATCTCTTCTTTCTGAAGTCATATTAAGTCTCTTGCCCTTTTTTCTATTTGGTTATCTTTTTCTTATTTATCTTTAAGATTTTTTTAATTAATTTATTTTTGTCTGCACTGGCTCTTTGTTGCTCCGTGTGAGCTTCCTCTAGCTGTGGCAAGCGGTAGCTAGTCTCTAGTTGCAGTGCACCAGCCTTGCATCGCTGCGGCTTCTCTTGTTGCAGAGCGGAGCTCTAGAGTGTATGGGCTCCATAGTTGTGACTCAAGGGCTTAGCTGTTCCACGGCATGTGGGATCTTCCTTGACCAGGGATAAAACCCTTGTCCCCTGCACTGGTAGGAGGATTCTTAAGCACTAGACCACTAGGAAAGTCCATACCTTTTTCCTATTTATGTTTGTATATTTTGGATTGAGTTTTTTGTCAGTTTTCTGTACCAAAGATAGTTCTTCCCATTCTGTATCTTGGCTCTCTCTTCTCTTCCTGTGAAGAGTGGGCTTGTCTTTTTTTAATGTGAAGTTCTTAATTTTTGTATAGAGCAATTTACTAATCTTTCCTTTTATAATTAAAAAGTTTTTGTATCCTATTTTAAAAATTTTCCCTTATCCCAAAGGAAGGTATTCTTTTACTAATTTGCCTTTTACACAAGAGCCATAATCTTACCTGGTATACAGGCCAGATTTCATCCGTTCCTGGATGGCTGGTCAGTGGATCAGCATTGTCCTTTTCCCCAGTGTTGAACATGAATCAGATTAAATTTTAAACTATTTACTTCAATTTTAAAAAAGACAACAGCACTGAAATTGCTAAGACTCTAAGTAGGTGTGTGATCAGCGTTTTGTCTGTTCTTTTCTAACTCCCGAGGGAAAACCTCAAACCGCCAGCGTGCTGCTTTAAATGACCTGCGACTCTTAACACTGGTTAGCTCTTTTTAATTTTCAGATAAAAAGCACATGTAATTATCTTTCAGTGTAAGTAATAATAATTTTCTAATAATCTTCACATCACTCTTCACAAATCTGAAGGATTCTGTCAAGCCATTAGAAAAAAGGGCACGGTAGAACCTGCATTCCATGTCGTTGACCGTATTCAGTATCGGTCCCTGATACACATGCGTGTTGTAGTGACGCCTCTCTGTTCTTCTGCAGGTGGCACAACTTGTCACTGCAGTAGATGGGAAGGGCGTTAATACTCTACTGTGAAAAACAGTAGTTACAGAGCTTACCACATAGTAGATCCTTAATAAGTATTTCTCACTGTCTCATTTCCATGAACTATTTCATCTCTGATGTATTAAAGAGGTACTCGTGTTATTCTGAAATATTTGAGTGAAAGAAATTTTAGGATTTATCTCAACCCTAAATCCTGCTGTTTCCTGTAGATTACCTAATTGTGTTTTTCCTATGGCCCAGAATTTGGATTTTAAAAAGCTTCAGCAAATGAAAACTATACAAACCACACAAGAAAAAAGATCTCAGATATTTATTTCTTTTCTACAACTTTAAAAGTTTCAGGTATAAATGTTAAATTCAGTAAATTCACCAGCTAATTTATGGTGAGATGCTTAAGGGAGAAAGTCCTAGAAACTACAAAAGAACCGACTGTGCTTGCATCATTCCGCTCCGAATGAGTGCTGCTGCCGTTTCTCCCTCCCCAGGCACTAGCCACAGCTCTCACTCCGTGCAGTCCGGCCTGGTCCGGCAGTCCCCCGCCCGGGCCTCTGTAGCCAGCCAGTCCTCTTACTGCTACAGCAGCCGACACTCATCTCTCCGGATGTCCACCACGGGATTTGTGCCTTGTCGGCGCTCCTCCACCAGCCAGATATCGCTTCGCAACTTACCATCATCCATCCAGTCCCGCCTCTCTATGGTGAACCAGATGGAACCCTCCAGTCAGAGCGGCCCAGCCTGTATGCCACATGGCTTGCCTTCCTCCAGCAGCTCCAGCCAAAGCATCCCCGCCTGCAAGCATCACACCCTCGTGGGCTTTCTTGGGACAGACGGTGGCCAGAGCTGTGCCGCTGACGTGCAGCCCGGCGGCACCTCAAGCCCTGCCAGTAACTCCCACGCCAAAAAGGGGGAGGTGATTTACAGAGTCCAAGTGAGTAAGCCTAGCATTCTTCTTCCACTGTTTCTCCTTCCCAGTTTTGATTTCTTGTGTTTTGAGTGAAGGACTCCTCTGAAAGCACACCTTGTATTAGTCTGAAGAAAGAACATTTATAACTGTTGTTAAAAAAAAGTTTCTGCCAGTGTAGAAACTGAAAGCAAGCAGTTTTTCACTAGTGATATTTGTTCTCTCTTCAGCCATGGTTATGTGGCCATGGCAGTAAGGTCTCCTGGGAGGCTAAAAGCAACTCACGTGGCTGTTTAGGTTGTTCTTCATCGCATTATCGGCAGTGGAGAATGTGAACACAAAGAGTACTGTGAAAGAAATTTTGTTTGGAATTATGTAATCATTCATCTTCAAGGAAATAATGAATTGGAAATGATTCATATTTATCTACAATGTAGATTGTGGATCCCGGTCAAATTCTGGATGGGATCAACCTGTCAAAAAGGAAAGAGCTGCAGTGGCCTGATGAGGGCATTCGGTTAAAGGCCGGGAGGAACAGCTGGAAGGACTGGAGTCCTCAGGAGGGTATGGAAGGCCATGTAAGTTCTTCTGAACCTGGTACCCTGACTTGTCTATAGCCTGTATGGATGTTTTTAGCTCATTTATGTACTTATGCTTAATTATCAAACTGTAATCCTGCCTCTAATCGTAAGGATAGAGTCTGTGAGTGTATTCAAGGTCTCTGCCACTAACTGCTTGTTTTGTTCTAAATCCTCAGGTGATTCACCGATGGGTGCCTTGCAGCAGAGATCCAGGTACTAGATCCCATATCGACAAGACAGTACTTCTGGTCCAGATTGAAGATAAATATGTGACTGTAGTTGAAACTGGGGTACTAGAACTTGGGGCTGAAGTGTGAGCCAGTGTTTTATAACTTCATTTCTTTTCCCTCAAAATTCCAAGATGTTGGGGAAAAAAAATAGAGGAGAGAGCAGAAGATGCCTGCAGTTATCACTTTGATCCTGTAGGAGGGACTTAAACATAGAGTGGGCTTGGTTAAGCACCTCTCCTTCGCCCTGACTCCCATCACTGTCTCCATCCCCAAATAAAGCTGAGATATTTTTTTAAGTTAGCTGCTGAGAAAACATTTTGCATGAAGGATAAAATTCTGTTAAAATACATCTTTAGAAGTTTTTTCCTATGCATTGCCTATGCTTTAAATCAACAAATTCTTGATTTTTAAACTACAATCTCATATTTTTCTAATTTCTTTGCCAAAAATAATTGCCATGTTTTGTCATAAAACATGAAATCCATTTACCTTGATTTTTAAAAACAAGTGTAGAAACCTTCAGTTTGACACATAGCAGGATAAAAGTTTAATGTACAGTGAAAGAGACTATGAACAGACATAGATTTATCTTATTCCTTGAGCGCTAAAAACTTTAATGAAAAAAACTGCACTAATTTTTTACAATGCACTAAAGTCTGAGATTTCTCGGAACATTTATTTATATATAAAAATAAAATACCATTATTTAAATTGCCTTTGGGATTAACCCCTTCCCCTTCCTGATAAACATACGTAGCAGGAACAGTGCTGCTCCCTCTTCTTTAGTAGTCTGTACTTCATGCCAGTCCACCAGTTGTTTCCTTTCAAGTGAGTACTCCATCTCAAGATACACGCGGCTTCATCGCTGGTGTTTCCCAAAGCCAGTAGTCAGTGACTCGGTCCCGTGAACACTCCTGCCAGCTTCCGTGCCCACACTTCAGATGGGCTCCAGCACCGCAGTACCCCGGCCACCCTGCCTCTCCCACCTGGGCAAGTTCTGCTGGGGTCACTTCTGGGAAGAAAATGCTTTTGCTTTTCAAAGAAGATGATGATCGTCCAGGAATTTAAAGAAAGGATTGACTGCCTTTTAAGAGTTCTTAGCTCTTGAAGTCCTTCACATGCAGTTCAGTTAATCAAGTAAAATTTTTTCAAACAAAAGTATCCAAATGGTGCCATTCTTATCGTTATATCCCACTTTAATAACCTTGCCTTTTCTTTTCCTCCTCTCTTCTTGTTCTGTGACTTGAATTTTATTTCCTGTGATTTATAGTGTGTAGCTGTAATTTGGAATATTTATATCTGTGATGAAATTGACTTAACTCATATGTTGTCTCATAACTTAAATTTTATTGTTTTTTTTTTAATGTATGTATTCAGGGAAACATACAACTCAAATTTACAGTTGGTCTAGGTGGGAACTGCAGTTTAGATTTCATTTTCAACATATGGCACTTTTTAAATCCTTCAGAAAACTTTTCACATTTTGTGTGACACTCCAAAGAAGACTGTGCATGTGAGCATTTAGGAGCAGCCATCTTCCTGCCCCCGTGAACGAAAAGTAAAGAGAAGCAGGTGAAATTAATTTCAGTCATACATTTTATTTAATCTGTTACATCCACAGTATTCCTATTTCAGCATGTGGAGCTAGCCATATTTCAGGTACTTGCTGGCCATACGTGCTTAGTGGCTACTCTGCTCAGCAGTGTGGTTTTGAAGTTATCTTTCTGAGACAGAAGGAGAGAGAAGCTATTTCTCTTGGTAATTCTATTGTAGATCTTACAGTATAGCATGACAGTTCAGTAGAAGGAATGAAAACTAAAGAAGTAAACAGCTAATACATATCATCTGATTGCATTTTCACTCCAAAACCTTTTTTTTTTTCCTTTTTCCAATTTTAAATTTTGTGGTTATTCAGGAGCCAGTGTGCCTCATGTTGATGTTTCTAGACTTCACACACTGCAAAACTTATTGTTGAGAAACTTTTCATCAAATAATTTATTAAACCTTTATACAAAGGTACCCCATTTCTCAAAACAAATTGAATTTTGTTATCTCTTAGTAATTTTATTAATTAGGAATCCTAAAAGGAGCCCTGTTCTTATTTTTTAAGTCTAAAACTTATAGTCTTTTTAAAATCATAATACTTTTCTAATAATTGCACCTGGGGAAGTACTTATAATTAAGGAAGTATTCATGTCTTAAGAATAATTTGACCTAAACTATAATAGAGAAATACACACACTTTCAGTAATTAAATTGATTATACATGTCTTATTTAATCATGTCCCCCGCTATCCCACACTCACTTGGGAGGATAGTGAACTATTCATTTAGATTCCCTGTGTAGCCTTTTTCATTAGTATCAATATAGAAGACTCCAGTATACACACATTTGCATCTTTAGTTCACAGTTGCCAAAACTTTGAGAGTTCCTTAATATGAAAGTAAAAATATGTATTTAAAACACTTTTAACTTTTTTCATTGTTTTAAATAGTTTCATTGATAGCTTCCTGGGGTTTTTTCTTGTTTGATTTTATTTAGAGTTCTGGAGTAAGTTATCAATGGTTAGCTTTTTTTTTGGTTATTATTTAGTGGTAAAAATCATTTTATAACTCAGATTTTTTGTTAATCTTCCAGTTTATAACTTGGTGTAAGCCCTCTTTTTACACCATTTTTCAATACTTGATAAAGTTTTATATGTTGACTTTTTTCTAAAGAACTATAATTTTCCAGAAGTCTAGATTAGTATAAGATGTTGATATTTAAGGGGCCTGAGAGTGTAGGTGGTGAGGCTCTATATTTTTAAGATAAGCGATTAATTACCTTTCTGAAAACTAGTGAACAGACTTCATCAGTGTTCTGCCTTTTTTGCGTTTCCATTACTGGGAGATTAACTTCCAGTTAATACTTAGACTTGAAGTATTTTTCTTAATATTTCAAGTATATCTGAGATACTTCTACGAATCCTTGAAATAGAATTAGTCAGACAAGATTTCTCTCGAGCGAAATATGGAAAAATTATTGTGTACCAAATGTCAGACAGTGAAAATATAAGCTTTAACATAAGAACAACAGCTCATTAAAAAGATGAATTTTTCTTCCTGGGTTGGTTTACTTTTCCATCTCGTATCAAAGTGTTAACAACCAGCCTCACATTTAAGCAGGGGTGGCTTAGCCTTAATGAACTCCGCTTTGCCTCTGAGCAGCAGCCCTGGGCCCCTGCTCAGGGATTCTTCCTTTGGTCGATTACCGCACCGAGTCATGTTTATCCAGAGCTGAGCCTTTTAAACTTATGATTTGCCCTGAGGCTAAAAGGATCATTTTCTCTTAGTTAACTCGCAAAAATCTTTCTTCATAAATATGTGACTTGAGAAAAAGGTAGCAGTAGTGTTGCATGAGAATTATTTGAATTTGTTTACTAGCTACAAAATTATAAGTTGCTGCCCACAATGTGAATTAATTTTGTGCTTATTTTCATCCTTTTCCATGAATATGGACAAAATCTCACCCTGTTTTTAAGTCCTCAGTATTCATTTTTGTTCTTTTCTGTAGTATATTATAGTCATAAAAATTACTTTGCTTGGACACAGACCCAGTCAATTTTTGACTTTTGTTGGCATACCTTGTTCAGATGAGGTGTAAAACATCCATTTTTATACTAGAGTCTTTTCCTTTAATTCCAAAATAAATGAAGAGAATAGTGTTGTTCAAGAAGATGATAGCTGGAACCCATGACTTTGAACTTCGTTTTGGTCTTGTGTGGAAGTTTTGAGTTTTATTAATCTGGAAAAAGAGGAAAATTAGACATTATTATATATTTGTGCAGCATAAACATTAATATTATGTTGGATATGAATAGTTTTTTTTTAATTAGGTATTAAAAAACTAGCCTCTTTTCTTCACTTCTCTTATTGAAAAAAAAAAATCTGGTTGATATATACCTAGGCCTTCTCTTTTATTTAGGTGAGAACTGTGATTAGAAAGAAGTTCATTATTATACAAATAGATCTGATAGGTATGTGAGTGAAGTATTAATTTTGCTTGAAACACAGGTGTATTTTCTGCTTTGAATCACCTCACCTGAGTCATCTTGTCAAGAGTTACATGGGATAAGAATTTGTCCTGTTGCCTATCAGCCACGTGTTCTTTCTGAATTAGAGAAGATAAGTTCTATTTGTGAGCTGAACCTCCTTATGTATGGAGGCAGCATAGCATTCTTGGGGCACCAGAGCTGATTGTCCTCACAAGGTTACACGCCAGCTCTGTTCTGAGACACACCTATTATATAGGGTTATACTTTTTTTCCTGTTTCTCAGCTCTGCACCTGAAAATTTATGATTCAGTGGAGCAGAAAGAAAGGTCACCTAAGATTGTGATAAGGATGAATTCCTGCAGGTTATTTGCACAGAATGGGGCAATACCTTGAAATGTGAAACAGAGAAGTAGTGGAAAAATGAGATGGCTGCTCCGGATGACTCTTGGGTTTAGTGTAATTATAGTATAACAAGATTTTTTTATATATGAAGTGTGATTCTACAACCAAAATAATAGAAATGGGAAAATCGTGTCTGCTTTTGCTTTTTTTTTTTTAAAGCTTACCATAGTTTAACTAAAAATAAATTGTAAAAAATGATTACCTTAATATTATACAAGTCTGGCAATGAGCTCTGCATGAGGAAATGGAAGGAAGAATATGAAAATGATTCCAGGAAAGTAGGTGGGAGGAAGGAGACTGGGTTTCCCTTTTCTGATCATGGGCTCTGGAAGTATTCATTGCCTCTACCAGCATTCAGTATAAACCAGAGATATGTACTCCTGTATGTCTGTGAGTGTGTGTGTGTGTGTGTGCGTGTCTGACTGTTTGTTATTCTGAACAGCTTGTAAATACTGTAGTTGTTTAAAATGGAAACTAAAAGCTGAGATTGTTTTTTCTTTGCAAATATATTGCATCAAAGATACAGTATTGACAGTGGATAAAACACTGAGGAAATAAATTTTTTTTCATTTTGCCTTCTGTCCATTTTTATCAAATTAAGAAAATCAAGAGTCTACCATATTGAAAGCTCTGCTTAGCATATTTTTAAAACATGTACTTGATTCTGAAGATAATCATTTTAAACAGATGCTCAGGCTTGCTAACATGGGATTCAGCCTATAATAGAAATGTATCTATTTCATAATAAAAGGATATCTTTTCACACTTGGCAGAAAGGTTGTAGTTTACATCTTTATGAACTTATCTGAATGTGTCTTGTTAATGATATTAGATGGAACATGTAGGATGAGGGATGAAAATGTGGATATTCACTGTGTTAAACTAGATTACAGTACAGGAAATGAACATACAGATTATGGTCAACAAAATCAGGCAAGTGCTAAATAAGGGTGTGTACTGACCTGCTGATTTTATGTATAATGCTTAAAGAAGGTGCAAGCTGACTTACAATGTTAATAGATGCACTCTTGACAGAGTCACTTATTAAGCCTTTAGTGAGTCTCTTTAAGTAACAGCCCAAACTGGCAGGGTGCAGGTGAATGTCCATTGGCATCAGAGTCCCAAACAGTTTGCTCTCTTTCTGCCCAGGATCACAGTGACTCACCTGGAGATGTAATGGCAGTTAGTCTTAGGACAGTATTTTTATCTAATGACAGGAAGCATGCTGGTTAAATGAAACACACCTTCAAAGGTGTGTTCAGAAAATTCAAAGGAATTTTCTGTGTGCGTAATCTACATTAATCTTAGACCCAGAGTTTCAAAGGGGGGTTGACCTGAAATCTGGGTCCCCTAAACCACTTCGTTGTTAACCTCTTAAAGTGCAGCTTACTTAGGGTTTTGTTGTGGTTGTTATTGTTTTCCTAAAGAATTGAAATATGTTTTGCTGGCCTGTAGCCAATGAATCTCACCATGCAGGTGCATTTTCCTTTGAAGAAGGAAAAAAGCACCTTGTAGGGTAGGGACGTGACCAAATGATGTCTTTGAGGGTATTCACTCAGCATTTACTATGCAAAACATTTGTTTTATTCCCCACTTCTCCCATTCATATGTGTTTATTAAAGCTATTCTTGAACTTCATGCTTAGAAAAATGTAATTTGGTCTAAGAGAATCCCTCGGTTGCTCTGTAATTTTCTCAGGAAATCTATTAATAGCAAGTGGCTGACTATTTGGGGGGGCTCCAAAATCACTGCAGATGGTGACTGCAGCCATGAAATTAAAAGATGCTTACTCCTTGGAATGAAAGTTATGACCAACCTAGACAGCGTATTAAAAAGCAGAGACATTACTTTGCCAACAAAGGTCCTTCTAGTCAAGGCTATGGTTTTTCCAGTAGTCATATATGGATGTGAGAGTTGGACTATAAAGAAAGCTGAGCGCCAAAGAATTGATGCTTTTGAACTATGGTGTTGGAGAAAACTCATGAGAGTTCCTTGGACTGCAAGGAGATCCAACAAGTCCATCCTAAGGCGATCAGTCCCAAGTGTTCATTGGAAGGACTGATGTTGAAGCTGAAACTCCAATACTTTGGCCACCTGATGTGAAAAACTGGCTCATTGGAAAAGACCTTGATGCTGGGAAAGACTGAAGGCAGGAGAAGAGGATGACAGAGGATGAGATGGTTGGATGGCATCACTGACTCAATGGACATGAGTTTGGGGAAACTCCAGGAGTTGGTGATGGACAAGGAGGCCTGGCGTGCTGCAGTCCATGGGGTCACAAGGAATCGGACACGACTGAGTGATTAAACTGAAAGAGAGATGAATCTGTCTTGCTTGAAAGCCTTTTTAAGAAACCATTCAGTTTCAGCGCCCAGTAACCTGTGCTGAAAGGGAGAGGTCATGTTTTAGTCCAGGGTTCCTTTATGCTGCCAGGGACACTGTATGAATACACAGTAACTGGACGCCTGTAAGGATACTCCAGGTTGGTCCCATCCTGAAGCATCCTGACTTGTTTTTATCAGATAGTCGCCATCTCAGGACAGCACTGAATTTAATCAGATACCAAACAGTGTGTCTGTGCTTTTAATACTGTTACTGGGTTTGCTCTCACATATCCCCCACCACTTCTCAGCTGTGTACCAGTTAGTAATACAGTATGTCCTAGTGGGAACTCAACAGTGGAACACAAATGGCTTATGCGAGGTATGTCTTTCTTTAGATACAATGCAGATTAGTCTCAGTTATAAATGTAGAGGTGACTCCTTTTGTACAATTACATCATGAAACTAAATAGTTCTAAAATATTTACTTAAGAAGTCTATGTTGCAAGAAAGAAAACCACCCAATTCAAAGTTCCTGAAACAGGAAATTGGCTCACTATAAAATGAAAGGTAATCTGGGCTTTTAGGATTGGTTAATTTATGTTACTCCATCTCTGTATATCTGTAATTTTCTAAACTCTGCATTTATATGTATGCTGGCTTTCTTTTCGGACTGGAACTAAGTGTCTATTTCTGGACCTCATTCCATACATATTACCATTCAGAAAAAAATACTTCCCATTGCCTCCCTTAAGGGAAAATCTCCCAAGCCTTAGCATGTGTCTCCTTGCACCTCATTAAGGTAAGAATGTAAGAAAATTTGATCTATGCAAGGTCCTTAACCTGCCCCTATGTCCTGGTTTTCTGAACCAGTCACTAACAAGAACAGTCATCATGATTGGCTCAGACAAATTAGAGCTTAGCCCAGAACCCAGACTTAACTCCACTAACAGCACAGCCGCTATACAGTGTGTGCTGAGGAGTTGGCCAGAGGCTCTGTAACAGGTCTGTACATAGCTTTTCAGAACTTGAGTGTTGTTTTTAAGAAACAGACTCAGGCCACCTATGAACTAAAGTGTTTCTTTTAGGTAGAATGGAAAGTCAGCAGGAACTGAGGTGGATTAGGTCCAAATGTTTGCTCTCTTTTTCTCAGGGATTTCCTTACATCTCATCATGCTTCTGCTTTTTTCCATGTAAATTATTTCCTTCCTTGTTGGGGTAAAAATAGTAAACACCTAGGCATAGAGTGATCTTTTTTTTTTTTTTTTTTTTGTTTTTGCCATACAATGTCATGATATCACCATGGGTTTACATATGCTCCCCCTCCAGAACCCCCCTCCCTCCTCCCTCCCTCCTCCCTCCCCCTGGGAAATCTTGCTGCACCAGCCCCAGGCATCAATCCTGGGCTGGCGATTGATTAGACATATGATAATTAACTTGTTTCAATGCCCTTCTCCCATATCATCCCACCCTTACCCTCATCCACAGAGTCCACGAGTCTATTCTATACATCTGTGTTCCTTTTGCTGTCTCGCATGCTGGGTTCTCGTTACCGTTAGAGAAAGCTTTTAACGATGGATTCAGTTTCTAAAGGACTATTATTCAGATTTCCTTTTTTTTTTTTTTTTTTGTTTTTGGGGATGGCCCCCGATGTTGTTTTTTTTTTGAATGTTGAGTTTTAAGCCAGTTTTCACTTTCCTCTTTCACCCTCATCAGAGGCTCTTTAGTTCCTCTTCACTTTCTGCCATAAGAGTGGTATCATCTGCGTATCTAAGATTGTTGATATTTCACCTGGCAATCTTGATTGCAGTTTGTGATTCATTTAGCCCAGCATGATATATTCTGCATATAAGTTAAATAAACAAGGTGACACTATATAGCCTTGTCATACTCCTTTCCCAATTTTGAACCAGTCATTTGTTCCATGTAAGGTTCTAACGGTTGCTTCTTGACCGGCATACAGGTTTCTCAGGAGACAGGTAAGGTGGTCTCATACTCCCATCTCTTTTAAGAATTTTCCACAGTTTGTTATGATCCACACGGTCAAAGGCTTTAGCATAGTCAGTGAAGCAGGGATAAATGTTTTGTTTGGAATTCCCTCGCTTTTTCTATGATCCAGTGGGTGTTAGCTCGTACATCTAGAAGTTCTCCGTTCATGTATTGTTGAAGCCTAGCTTGAAGGATTTTAAGCATGCACTTACTAGCATGTGAAGTGAGTACAGTTGTATGGTAGTTTGTATATTCTTTGGCACTGCCCTTCTTTGGAGTTGGAATGAAAATTGACCTTTTCCAGTCCTGTTGCCCCTGCTGAGTTTCCCAAATTTGCTGACATACTGAGTACAACACTGTAACAGCAACATCTTTTAGGATTTTAATAGCTCAGCTGGAATTGCATCACCTCTCCTAGCCTTGTGTGTAGTAATGCTTCCTAAGACACACTTGACTTCACACTCCAGGATGTCTGGCTCTAGGTGAGTGACCACAGTCATCTGGGTCATTAAGACTTTTTTTGTATAACTGTTCTATGTATTCTTGCCCACTTCTTTTTAATCTGCTTCTGTTAGATCCTTACTATTTCTGTCATTTATCCTGTTCATCCTTGCATGAAATTTGTTGTTCAGTTGCCAGGTCGTGTCAGACTTTTCCCGATCCCATGGACTGCAGCATGCAGACTCCCCTGTCCCTGACCATCTCCAGAGTTTGCCCAAGTTCATGTCCTTTGATCAATGATGCCATCCAACCATCTCAACCTCTCTCACTCTCTTCTCCTTCTGCCTTCAGTCTTTTTCAGCATCAAGGTCTTTTCCAGTGAGTCAACTCTTCACATGAGGTGGCCAAAGTATTGGAACTTCAGCTTCAGCATCAGTTCTTGGAAAAGTATTCAGGGTTGATTTCCTTTAAGACTGGTTTGATCTCCTTGCAGTCCAAGGGACTCTCAAGAGTCTTCTCCAGCATCGCAGTTTGAAAGCATCAATTCTTCAAGTTCTGCCTTCTTTATTGTCCAGCTCTCACATTCATACATGACTCCTGGAAAGACCATAGCCTTGAACATATGGACCTTTGATGTCTTTGCTTTTCAACACACTGTCCAGGTTTGTCATAACTTTACTTCCAAGAAGTAGTCATCTTCACATTTCATGACTGCAGTTGACCATCTGCAGTGATTTTAGATCCCAAGAAGAGGAAATTTGTCATTGCTTCCACCTTTTCCCCTTTGCCATGAAGTGCTGGGACCAGATGCCACAATCTTGAGTTTTAAGCCAGCCTTTTCACTCTCCTCCTCCTTCACTCTTAACAGGAGGCTCTTTAGTTCTTCTTCGCTTTCTTCTGTATCTGAGGTTGTTGATATTTCTTCCAGCCATCTTGATTGCAGACCAGCATATCGTATGATGTACTCTGCATATAAGTTAAATAAACAATGTGACAATAAAGAGCCTTGTACTCTTTTCTCAATCTTGAATGAGTCAGTTTTTCCATACAGGGTTCTAACTGTTGCTTCTTGACCTGAATACAGGTTTCTCAGGAGGCAGGTAAGATGGTCTAGTATTCCCATTTCTTTAAGAGTTTTCCACAGTGTGTTGTGATCCACATAGTCAAAGTCTTCAGCGTAGTCAATGAAACAGAGGTAGATGTTTTTCTGGAATTCCCTTGCTTTCTCTATAATCCAGAGAACGTCAGCAATTTGATCTCTGCTTCGTCTGCCTTTTCTAAACCCAGCCTGAACTTCTGGAAGTTTTCAGTTCACATAATGCTGAAGCCTAGCTTGGAGGCTTTTGAACATAACCTAACTAGCACAGGAGATAAGTGCAGTTGTCCTGTGGTTTGAACATTCTTTAGTACTGCCCTTGGTGGAAATTGGGATGAAGATTGACCTTTTCTTGTCCTGTAGCCACTGCTATGTTTTCCAAATTTGCTGGTATATTGAGTGAACACTTTAATTACATCATTTTTTAGGCTTTTAAATAGCTCTGCTGGAATTACATCACTTCCACTAGCTTTATTGCATGAAATGTTCCCTTGATATCTCCAATTTTCTTGGAGAGAACGCTAGTTTTTCCCATTCTATTGTTTCCTCAGCTTCTTTGCACTATTCATTTAAGAAGGCCTTCTTATCTCTCCTTGCTATTCTCTGGAACTATGCATTCAGTTGGGTATATCTTTCCCTTTCTTCCTTGCTTTTTGCTTCTCTTCTTTCCTCCGTTATGTATAAAGCCTCCTCAGGTGACCACTTTGCCTTTTTGCATTTCTTTTTCTTTGGGATGGTTTTGGTCACTGACTCTCATACAGTGTTACAAACCTCCATTCATAGTTTTTCAGGCATTCTGTCTATCAGATCTAATTCCTGGAACCTATTCCTCACCACCACTGTATAATCATAAGGGATTTGATATAGGTTATACCTGAATGGCCTAGTGGTTTTCACTACTTTCTTCAGTTTAAGCCTGAATTTTGCAATAAGGAGCTGATGATCTGAGCCTCAGTCAACTCCAAGTCTTGTTTTTGCTGACTTACAGAACTTCTCCATCTTCAGCTGCAAAGAATATAATCAGTCTGATTGTGGTACTGACCATCTGGTGATGTCCATGTGTAGAGTCATCTCTTGTGTTGCTGGAAGAGGGTGTTTGCCATAACCAGTGTGTTCTTTTGACAAAATGCTCTTAGATTTTCCCCTGCTTCATTTTGTACTCCAAGGCCAAACTTTCCTGTTACTCCAGGTATCTCTTGACTTCCTACTTTTTGCATTCCACCCCCCTGTGTTGAAAAAGACATCTGATGTTAGTTCTGGAAGGTCTTGTAGGTCTTCATAGAACCATTCGACTTCAGTTTCTTTGACATCAGTGATTGGGGCATAGACTTGGATTGCTGTGATGTTGAATGGTTTGACTTGGAAATAAACCGAGATTATTCTGTCATTTTTGAGATTACACCCAAGTACTGCATTTCAGACTCTCATTGACTATGAGGGCTACTCCATTCCTTCTAAGGGATTCTTGCCCACAAGAGTAGATAAAATGGTCATGTAAATTAAATGCACCCATTCCTGTCCATTTTAGTTTACTGATTCCTAAGATGTTGATGTTCACTCTTGCCATCTCCTGCTTGACCACTTGCAGTTTACCTTGATTCACAGACCTAACATGCCAGATTCCTATGCAGTATTGTTCTTTACACCATTGGACTTCACTTTCACCAGCAGACACATTCACAGCTGAGTATTATTTCCACCTTGGCCCAGCCTCTTCATTCTTTCTGATTGTTGTTAGTTGCTTAGTCACGTCCAACTCTTTTTGACCCCATGGACTGCAGCATGCCAAGCTTCCCTATCCTCCACCATCTCCTGGGGCCTACTCAAACTCATGTCCATTGAGTCAGTGATGCCATCCAACCGTCTCATCCTCTGTCATCCTCTTCTCCTCCCACCTTCAATCTTTCCCAGTAGCAGGGTCTTTTCTAATGAGTCAGCTCTTCTCATCAGATGGCCAAAGTATTGGAGCTTCAGCTTCAGCCCCAGTCCTTCCAATGAATATTCAGGACTGATTTCCTTTAGGATTGACTGGTTTGATCTCCTTTCAATCTGAGGACTCACTCCACTCTTCCCCAGTAGCATATTGGACACCTTCTGACCTAAGGGGCTCATCTTCCTGTGTCATACCTTTTTGCCTTTTCATACTGTTCATGGGTTTTTCACAGCACGAATATTGAGGTGGTTTGCCATTTCCTCCTCCAGTGAATCACCTTTTTTCAAAACTCTCCACTGACCTGTCTGTCTTGGGTGACCCTGCACAGCATGGCTTCATTGAGTTACCCAAGCCCCTTCACCTCGACAAGGCTGTGATCCATGAAGGGGGTTTTGGAATACTATAACATTTTTTTTTAGTTGAATCCCCCTGCCCCCCACCAAAGAACTTCTCTTTCTGTAAAAAAAACACTTATTGATACTTAACTACATTAGAACTTAAAGCAGCAAATACTAAGGACATTATTTCTAAATGAATTAATAAACTCGTTACATGTTAACATTTTTATTTAAAATGGTGCTTCCAAATTTTAAAAATTGAATAAAACGTGAACTATCTGCTTCTACATACAATGGATTGTATTGAATTATTTTGAATGAAGTATATGAAGAAAATCTGACTTCTTACATATATGTAGCTGGAAAAGAGTATTTGAATAGCCTTTTCAGATAATTGTTTATATTTTTGTTTCAGTGCTTCACTAAAATGTGTTAAGTGGTAATTTCTTAAAGGTTAATCTCTCTTCTGAGCTAAGTGAGATGAGTGTTTAGATAAATAAAGTGGTTTATCAACTGAAAACCATCCAATCCAGAGGCTTATGACTCATTTCCTAAGACCTTAGACTTTTTTCTTTTTTGCAAATATGGGGCGAGAAGACAGAAGGCAGAAAATACTTCACTTGGATAATATCTTTCCCCTTCTGGAAACCAAAAAGGTATCCAATGCCATGCGTTCTAACATGTTCTAGTTAACATTTCTGTTTCTCAACCTGTATTAGGTCACCCCTGGGAATGCAAGTCACAATTATGGTTATGTAGGCCATGGGTGAGAGGGTCAAAAAAAAAAAAAAGAAAACGGTAAGTACTGAAGCAGGGAAAGCTCTGGTGTCTCCAGGAATTAGATAGTGAGGTGTCACCACCAAGGCAAGTGTTGACTCATCTGCCCGTGGCCAACACAGCAAGCATAATAGAACTGGGTATTGGGCCTAAAAAATGGAACATCCTCAGCTCTTGTGCTTCTGCAGAGCATGAAGAATGAAGTCAAATTTAGGGTGCATTTTTTTTCAGAGTGAAGTTTTCATGAGCACCACTTTATAACTAAAGCTGCATAGAGTATGTTTTAGATAAAGGTGTAAGATGGCTTGTGAGCTAGAATTAATGTGGACAGAGGTTCTGAAGAAAGGCAGATTGCCTGTTCAAATATGCTTGGCTTGGAGTTTGTTAGGAGTTAATACTTGATATTGTCAGAACGTAAGTTTTTTAGGAACTTGATTTTTTTCTCAGAACCTGAATTAACCTCAGAAAGCAGCTAATGATAATGGAAGTAGTAGAAGGCCAATATGTTGGTGGAAATGCCAATGTATTGATTTACAGTTCTAGAGATTGGGGCATTCCCAGCCTCTCATCAGAAGGTTTGGTGATGGGAAGTTGGTTTATGGACATAGATTTAGAGCACAAGGACCTGCGTGATTCTGGATATCATTTTTCTTTCCTGGCTTGGGACAGCACACTTCATATTTTTTCTACTTTTCTAACGATGGAGTGTTTGTGTCCGTAATCTGCAGTAAACACTGTCAGATTCTGGTCTTTGGCTTCCTTTTTCGAGGCTCCAAGCAGACCACATTCCTTCTGTTGGCACATTCTTGCCTCAGGTGTGTTAACACGACTGTGCCAGGTCCCGGCTTTCTCACACTCAGTGGATTACTCAACACCGTGCCCTTCCTGCTCTGATTGCGGAGAATTAGTCTTACCCACTGGTGTGAAGTTTACTCGTTCGACCATGGGCAAGTCCCTTTACCTTACAATTCAGAAGATGTAAATTTACTACACCTCCCACTTCACTACATTTCCAACTAAGAATAATTTAATTATCTTCTCCAAGTACACCATTAATTTGAGAAAGGGAAAGATGTGTGCCTCATGACTTGTAGACTGAGCAAACATGTTTTAAGAGATTAACAGCAAAATCTGATTTTTTAAAAAAATTGAAGTTCAGACTCAAACTTTTCCAAGTTGTAAGTTGATCTTGGATAATCAGTGTTCAAGAATGGTGGAAGATAACAAACGACACAAACTGATTAGACGCAGTCTAATAGTGAAAAATTAAAATGATGCTGACATGTCTGTGGCAAAGAGCTGGCATACTGGCATATTCTTGCCAAATTAAAGATTCTGGAAAGTAAATTTTATTTCCAATGCAAATTTCAGCAAAAGGACTATATAAAGCTGTAATGACTTTCTTTGAAAAGTGTTTATTGAAGTAAGCATGTGAGCCCCCACTGTGTGCCAGATAAATTCACAAGAAATCTGCCGAGTGTTTTTACCATCTTGTAAATGTGGAAATTGAGAGTTAAAGATAGTTTTCAGGAAAAGATTAAATCATGGTCCTCAGGTATAAAAATGTACACATGTTCAAGACTTTATCTGATGCATTAATCTGGAGAAGTAACTGCATATTGTAACACATTCAAAATTAAAATGTTTTAAAAAGCACAAATGTCTGTGGAGTAAAGGAATGTTGAATTCTAAAATGGAGACCTTTTTTGTTGTTGTGTTGAGGAGGAGTTCATTGAACCTCCACTAGACTGGACAGAATTTACATATCTTATTATCAAATAAGACTTAACATTTTACAAAGTTATAAAATAACTCCCACAGAGTCAAAACCTGGTAAGACAGAGAATGTGCTATAGATGATGCATAGTTTTCCATTGGCGTTCATGTTTTGTCTACCTTATTTTCAGTAATTGGCCTGAGATAATACACATAATAAGTGGCATGATGGAGGTAAGATTGGGGAGAATTCCTGGGGAGTGGCGTGGGGGGGTGTTGTCCAGGACATTCAAGTTGCGAGGGGAGCCCTGAGGAAATCCTCAGTGATTCAGCCTTGAGGTAGTGTTGACTGTGGCAGTAGCTTTTGCGGAAGCAGACCCAAGCCTGGCGTCTTTGCATAGGCAGATTATTGAGAGTGCTCTTCAGGGACGGGACACGTGAGGGAACCAGAAGCAGGCTTGATGAACTGTTGATGTAATTACACCCAAGGCATTAGTTAAGATCCGCGGGAAGACCTGGAGCTGGGGTGGCCCTTCTGAGATGTTTGGAGGATACATCTTGGGGTGGCAAGACTGACAGTGGCGGGAGTCATTATCTCCATCCTGAAGTGGAGTTTGGGCAGAGCACCACAGCGCCCACCTCGGTGCTTGTCCTGCTCCTGTCCACGTGTCTCCCTCCTCTACCACCCTCCTGACGGGCACCTCTGCTAGTCCCTCATTCTTGAGAGCCCTGAGTCTCTGGTCACCATGCTCTTCTCCGATAGTGACTGCTGTACTTAACTGACCATTTTTCATTTAAATTGGGCAAGGGACTACCAGGAGACTCCAATGCATCCCCTGGGTGCCAGGTATGTCTTTTCTCCTCCCATTGCATGGGGGAGGAGCCCTGCCTCTCCTGATTTCCTTTCCACCAAGGGAAGAACATGATGGTGACTTTTTGCTCATTGACTTTTTAGCACAGAGGACCCAAAGTGACTGGGTGATAGCCATAGCTTAAAACTGAATGGGATTTTTGCTGAAGCCCCTGATGGAAGATTTCTACCTTCGGAAACCAGGTTCTTTAGATCCACTGAGCCTAAAGTTGTGGGAGTAGGAAGCAAATTCTCCAGGTGGGTCATCAGTAAAGATGGTTAGTGGGGCCATCCCCATTTCTATTTGTTGGTTCCAAGTCTGGTGTATTCCACCAACTGGGGTCACTAGAATGGTCATGAATTTAGGATATACCCTGCATCCTAAAGGGTGGTGCCCCATCCTCACAGGATGTCATTTCCAAGCTGGCACCTCAGCTGCACCTTTAAAAGGTCACTCCGTTGTTCTATCAGACCAGCATCTTCTCCAGTAGATGACAGGGCCAGTGGACTCCGTGGCCATGTGCCCACTATTTCACTCTCTTTGCCATAAAGTCTTGTCCTATTCAGTGCCATGTGAATCTGACACTCTGCAAACACTCATAAAACCATCATGCTGATGCTCTGCAAGCAGGAGAGGCAAAATCAATGCCCATAACATGTCAGTGCTGATCAAGATAAATACTAATGACCTCCCCATTTAAAGTAAAGGGGTCCAATGTAGACATCTTGCCATCAGATGGATGCTTGTTGTCTTTGAGGGGTGGGTATTGAGTCAATGCACAGGTACAGCAGTGATCTCCTTAGCACTCAGATTAAACATCTGGCAACGTCAGCACTAGATCATCCCTGGTGGCTAGAATCCCATTGTGTAGCTGCCATTGCCGCCACCATGGCGGCTCCCTTCATGTACACATCTCGCCAGCTCAGCTCAGCTCAGCTCAGCTCAGCTCAGTCGCTCAGTGGTGCCCGACTCTGCAGCCCCACGGGCTGCAGCACGCCAGGCCTCCCTGTCCATCACCAACTCCCAGAGGTTACTCAAACTCATGTCCATTGAGTCAGTGATGCCACCCAACCATCTCGTCCTCTGTTGTCCTCTCCTCCTGCCTTCAATCTTGCCCAGCATCAGGGTTTTTTCAAAAGAGTCAGCTCTTCGCATCAGGTGGCCAAAGTATTGGAGTTTCAGCTTCAACACTGTCCTTTGCCAGCTCAGGAGTGACTAATGAAGAAGATGGTAGATACCAACTGGCCAGATCATTTGTACCACTTGTTTGTTGAGTGCCTCATCCACAATGGGGGCTCTCTGGTGGCTGTTAACACTGTTCAAAGATCTTTATGCCCCATGCCCATCCTCATAGAATATCCTTGTGCCCTCATGTTTGTCCCTAACCACTTTTATCTTTCTCTTAAATTTCTGACCAATCAGTCAAGCCGTTTGCTACTCCTATCAATTCACGATTTTTTTTTTCCTCTGGCTTTGGACTTGTTCTATTTCCACACAAAGTAGATAATTGGATAGCCTAATTTTTGCCTTGCAGTGATTTTTCTTTATCCCTGTTAAAGGGCCACCTGAACGGGGCTCTATTGCAGCAACAGTCTGCTTTTGGCTTGCATCTACCTACCAAATGAACCCATCCGTGAACCAAACTTGGCCTTTTTCCTTTTGTAAGTCTGTTAAAAGGGACACATTCCCACGCCATCAGCCATAGGTATGAACTGAGGGAAAGGCACTCATGCAGCAGTAGTGAACAATGTGGCAGGGAGTCTAGACCACCTGCTCATACAGCTCACCCATGCCGTCTCTCCCTGCTCTGGTCCAAAGCCCTTGTACCACTTCCATCTTCAAATGGGTTGCTGCTGGACCTACTCAGACTTATGTCTGATAAGGCACATGGCCAAACAGTCTCCACCACGGCCGGCAGCAAACCAGGAGCTGGTACAAGTGCCATGGCCTTACTCCAGAATCCTACGGGTCTACATTGTATCTCTCCAATCAGGTCTACCATAAACCCTGTACAGCATCTTGTCCCAAGATAGGTACTTTGAATATCATAAGATCTACCAAGTTGTGGACCAAGTGGCAAGACTGCTTACATCACATTCTGGCCTGGCTGCAGAGTCATTATGCTTTGGGCCCGCTCAAAGCTTTCCATGTGACTTGGCAAACAGGTCAGAGCAGTATTCCCACAATTGGACTTTAGAATCCACCTTGATCTGTGGGCATTTTGAGTCCTGTTTAGTGATGGAAGAAATGAGTTCTTTACGTCAAAGGGGGTGTTCCAGCAGGTTCCTGAATTTTTGTAGGCTCTATCTCCTATCATGTTTGCTCCTTGCTCATCCATTCTGACTGACATGTTGTCATCAATGCGGACCAGTGTGATTTTCTGCAGCATGTCTACACAGACAGCTTCCTTCAGACAATCTTTGACGGAGGACAGAAGACCGTAAGTGTACAGTGTTACCCACCTCCTAGGAATGCATACTACTTCTGGCCTTCATCTGCAGTAGTGATGGATAAGAATACACTTGCCAGAGTGACCGTATACCAAGTATTTGCATTTGCCTGTTTTTCGTAGGGGCTTGTCTAGTGAATCCGTTGGGAATATGAGAGCCACTACCCTCTCTCTTATATCTCTTCTCATCCCCACAGGTCAGTTGTGCCTTGGGTGGGGGGATGGGTTGGAGGGAGTTTCATGGGTTTCTAGCTGGCCTTTCCCAGTGTGGTTGACTAGTTGGTTTGCCTGAGTGCCAACTATGTCCACTCTGATTATACATTCAGGGACAAGGGGGAAAGTGCTGGGCAGTTCTGAGAACCCAGTGGGCCCACTCTAAGTCAGACCTTCACTAGGACTTTATTTGTATTTTATTTACATGGTCCCCATTTGTCTCCCTGATCTGCATTCTTTAATTTTTTTTAATTTTAAACAAGAGGACAGTCACTTTGCAATGTTGTGCTGATTTCACAATAGCGTCAATCAGCTATAAGTATACATATATCCCCTCCCTTTTGAACCTCCCTCTCACCTCCCTTCCTGTCCCACCCTTCTAGGTCATCACAGAGCACCTAACTGAGCTTTCTGTGGCCATACAGCAGTTCCTGCTCGCCAGCTATTTTACCCATAGTAATGTATACATATGTGGTAATGTACATATGTTAAGGCTGCTCTCTCAATTCGTCCCACTCTCTCCTTCCCCACTGTATCCACAAGTCCATTCTCTATTTCTTTGTCTCTATTGCCGCCCTGAAGATAGGTTCATTAGTACCATTTCTCTAGATTCTGCTGCTGCTAAGTCGCTTCAGTTGTGTCTGACTCTGTGCGACCCCATAGACGGCAGCCCACCAGGCTCCTCCATCCCTGGGATTCTCCAGGCAAGAATACTGGAGTGGGTTGCCATTTCCTTCTCCAATGCATGCATGCATGGTAAGTCACTTCAGTCATATCCAACTCTGTGCAACCCTACGGACAGCAACTCACCAGGCGCCTCTGTCCGCGGGATTCTCTAGGAAGGAATACTGGAGTGGGTTGCCATTTCCTTCTCCCTAGATTCCACATAAATGTGTTAATACATGACATTTGTTTTTCTCTTTCTGACTTACTTCACTCTGTATGACAGACTGTAGGCGTGACCTGCATTCTGACAGGGATCACAAAGATGCTTTGGGTGCCCAATATCAGTGTCAACTCAAATTCTGTTTCTGTGTCCAGCTCGTCCTTAGAATCTCTGGTTTTTCACCTTGGCCCGTCTATCCCTTAGGGAGGGACAGGGAATCATCCTGAATATTCTGTTGTGCTGTTGCAGGGTGCTTCCTCCTGAGGGTCTGGCTTTTCCTGGTCTGAAAACTGACCCAGGTCCAGAAACTGGACAACAGATTTTAAATTCTTACTGGGGTACTTCCCTAAGCCTCCTTAAGTTCTTTTGATTATATAGATTGAATAAAAACCTTGTTGCCTGCCTGCCTGCCTGTGAATCTTGCCCTTCTGAATACCATGTTTTCCTACCCATTTCCATGTTCCCTCTGGGTCAGGCTCCCCAGACGCCATGCTGACTCTGCTCCTTATCACAGTCATCACAACCACATTGCTTCTGATGCCTTGTGCCCTGTGGCCTCTTAATCTGAGACTTTATCATCCCACTGCTATCAGGGAATCTTGCTCTATAACAGTGTCTCCTAGCCTCAGCCCTGGCCACAGAGAACAACCCCCACTGGACTTTCTTAGTCGAGCTGGTGCCTCTCTCACCAGCATGTCTTACTGTTTTGCTAAACAAAGTGTCCTCCCGGCCCTCCTTCCCATGGAACGTAGTTGGTGGGTTCTCTGACCCTTTGTAATACACCCATTTTAGCATGCTCGCTTCTCTGGGCCTTGGATCCCTTCTCTACCACTTGCCATGGCAATCCTGGCATTTCTCTTTCCTTTGTATGGATTATTGCTTTTTCCAGGCTTTGGGGAACCCACCTAGCAGCATATTTGAATAATCTTTTAGAGGCTTTGCCAGGGTATCAATCGTCTGTCAAGGAGCGTGTTCTCATGTTGAAAATGTCTTTCTCTGCCAACTTCATATTCGGTTTCTCTTGATTCGGCAGCCCCCAGACCCAGTCCCATCTATATTCTAGCTCCTGTCAGTTCACACTGGCAGGCTCACAGCTCCTTCATCCCATAGTCCTTTCTTCCCGTAGCAGCCTGAGCACATCCCTGGCCAGGTGATGTTGTGACCTGACCAGTTATTGACCAGGCATGGGAGGGTTGTTGTGACTTTGACCAATTATGGGCCCAGGAGGGGAGGAGGGAACAGATTGTCTTCAAGCAGCAGAGACAGACTCACACCTGCAGGCCAGTACTTGGGGATCTGGTGGGGTTTCAAGGTTGTCAAGAATGTCAAATTGGACTGCAGTGCAGGTACAGCAGGGCCATCATCCAGCCCCACGGGGAGCTTCAGACATGTCATGATCCCCTCTTAACCCTCACCTGTTCCCCGGCCAGGCCCTTGTTCTTGGCTTGCGCACCTGCCAAGTCAATAATTGGGTCTGCTCTGGAGCTCTGTTCCCTCCCACTTCTGCCCTGGGCCAGGCTTCAGCTGCTCTGCCCTCTGGCTGGAGGAGATGGAATCTCTGTGTGCTACTGAGGAGGCCCCTCTAACGTGTCTCTTTGCCTTAAATAGGCAAGTAATTGTCCTCAGCCTCTTGCTGTCTTTGGTTGTCAAAACTGCTCATCCTTGGAGGGGTGAAGAGTGCATGCTGGGCAGAGGGAGGTGTGATGCAATCACAGCAAGGCCTCAGCCCATCCCATGGGAAGCTCTGGGGCTTCGATGGTCCTTCCGAATTAGCTCAAATTGAGGGACAGAGGCTGGGACCACCCCTGCCAGCACTGACTCATTACTGCTTGTGTGTTATCTCCAGGAGCTGACTTAACCTTGGTTAGTTACTTCCTGTGGAAGGAGGGCAGTTCCTGGGGAGGGCTTTAGGTTTGGGTAATCGAGGGGTAAAAAGCACACGGCATCCACTGACCTTGAGTATAAGGAGGAGAGCTACAGACAAGAGAATGGCTCCTGGAAGATGAATTGACAGAATCCGCTGACCCAAGATCATAGAGGGCTTTCATTAAAGAAACATTCAACATCGCCTCTGTGCTCAGCCCTGTGCTAGATACAGACCATGGACACGAAAGGTCCTTGACCTTGAGATTGAAAGCAGACGCCGATAGAGGAGTCAGGATGTGCCAGGATTTCAGTCTGCAGCCTGAGCAGAGGAATGTGGCTAAGCAGTAAAGGAACCCTTTGGTGTAGCTGGAGTTTTCCCATTAGCTTCAGAGCTTGTATTTTCCCTCTCGCAAGAGATGCCCAGATCCCCGACAGAAACAGAGACAAATTTCCTGGAGCACTGGGAAGGACAGAGCTGCGGCGTTGGTACCTGACCCATCAGTGGTCACACACACACAGAGTCCCCACTCCCTGGCTGGTGTGTCCTCTCTCCCTGAATTGCACTGCCTGTGGGGACCGGACATCTCAACGGAGCACGGCAGGGACAGTTCGTCCCGGCAGAGGTAAGGCCCTCCCAAGTGACAGTGATGGGCTGAAAGGCCTCATCTTCTGTCCACGAAGGAAGTGCCAAGGAAGCCCCGCTGTGTACGTAGTCACTTCAATCGTGTCCGACTCTCTGTGACCCCATGGACTGTAGCCCGCCAGGCTCCTCTGTCCATGGGATTCTCCAGGCAAGAATACTGGAGTGGGTTTCCATGCCCTCCTCCAGGGGATCTTCCCAACTCAGGGGTGGAACCTGTGTCTCTAATGTCTCCTGCATTGGCGGGTGGATTCTTTCTACTAGCGTCACCCCGGAAGCCTAAGGAAGCCCCCAGTCTCTGCAAACAGAATGTAGGAAGTGTCCCCACGTAAACTGCCACCAGATGGCAGCAGGCGCTCAGCCCAGGCTGGGGCGAGGTTGAGTACGGGGGTGTGTCGGGGTCCCAGAGACACATGCCAGAAGAGGAGGGAGGAACAAAGAATGACTAATGACAACACTCTTGGAGTCTGGTAAACCAGGGAGTCTGCGTGTGGGTAGCTGCCCTGGCCACACGCCCCTGGATTCACACATTTCCTGCTTGAAGTTTGTGCCTCTTCGCACGGTCCCCTTGAGTCCCCGCCTGTGGTTCAGTGCGGACCCCGCAGTCGCAAACCTTAATGTCAGGACTGCCCCTTAGAGCATCCCAGGTCTTGCTGAGTCTTGCTTTCCCTCCATCCTTTCGCTGAGCCTCACAGGAGCCGTCCCTTAGGCTATGCAGTTGGACCTTCTCTCAGGACCTGCAGGGACACTCTGTGTCTCAGCCCCTCAGTCTCTTGTCTCGGGAGAGAGCAGAGGGGGACCTCACCCTGATTCCACCTTGACAGGCAGGAACGGGTGACCATGATAAGTTCAGGTGGCTGCCTGCTGAGTGCTATGTGCCTCCTACACCTCAAAGTCCTGGGCTGTTTCCTGGTGATGACACAGGAGCAGCCTCTAGGCCAGGGGAGGAGCCTTGGTGGTCCCCCCCCCCCCCCCCCCCCACCATCTAGGACCCCAGAGGGAAACCACGCTCAGTGACTGGATGGAGTATAATGTCCGCAACACGCGGACCTCACCCTTGAGCCCTTTGCTGCGTGAGTGGTCGTCTGGGCGCTTCTACGTCAGTAACCGGCTTCTTTGGCGAGGTGTCGGGAATTCAGGACATGATAAATCCTCTCCATATAAACTACATAAAAACCACAGCTGCTATTTATCAAGAGCTGCTCTGTGCCGAGTGCTTTACTCCCGGGCTCCTCAGCCTTGGCGCTGTGACTTTCTGGGCCTAACATATTGTTGTGATGAAGGCTGAGAGCAGCCTGGTAGAGAACCGTTGATTGATGCTGACTAATTTCACCCTCACAACCCTGCACTGTTACCCCTCCTCATTAAAAAAAAAAAAATACTTTAAAAAAACTGTGGTGGCGTACACATGACATAAACTTTATCGTCTTAGCCATTTCTCAGTGGCATTAAGCACATCCGCTCTGTGAGGCGGCAGTCACCACCATCCGTCTCTAGGCCTTCTCCATCGTGCAAAACTGAGACTCTGCCCACTGAACACAGACTCCTCATCCTCTGCCCAGCCCCCGGCCACCACCCCTGTGCTTCTGTCCCTATGAACCTGACTGCTCTAGGTACCTCATGTAAGTCAAATCATACAGGATTCGGCCTTTGACTTAGGATGATGTCTTCAGGGCTCATCCGTGCGGTAGCGTGTGTTACAGTTTCCTTTCTTTTTAAGTCTGAATGATATCTGTTGGATGGACATGGCACATTTTGTTTATCTATGCATCCACCAGCAGCCCCTTGGGTTGTTTCTACCTTTGGGCTATGATGAGTAATGTTGCTGTTATTACCCCCTTTCGACAGAAGCAAAAATGGAGGCAGAAGGGGTGAAGAAAGTTGCCAGAAGTTCCACAGCTGGTGAGTAGCAGAGCTGGGACCACAGCCAGACCGTCAGCTTCAGAGATGGTGCTGTTGACCACAATGAGCCCGGCTCGATGCGTGCGGGCAGCCACCAGGAAACACACCTGCTTCCGTTGTCACCTGATCAGCTCAGACCCATTACTCTTTGCTGGGAACGGACTCGGGCTGAAAATTTGGAGAGATGCAAGGGTGGTAGGAGTTGGAAAATGATAATTTTCTTGGTTTCTGCATCAGACCTTGAGTCTTATTTGATCCCTATAAAGCCTAGGTCAAATCAAGAGGTAGAGAGAATTCTTCAGTAATGAGTCCTATACAGGAATTTCACATCTCTAGGCTCCCACCATCAGTAACCACACCATTCCCACTCAGCTGCCTGATAGGGGATGAGGCTGGAGCTCATATACTTCCAGGTACAAAGAAGACACCTACTCTGCATTCTTATAAGGCTTTCCATTTGAAAAAAAAAATTCCCTAAACAGGCTCATTAATAAATTCTTCCTTGCATGTTGATTCCATGGCATGAGCATATTATAAAAGATGCATGTGTTCACTGTGGGGAGGGGAAAGAAAGAAGTCATCCCGTTGTTTCACCCAGTGCTTAACAAAAATGTCTAACAAAGTTTACAGAATTTAGAAGTGAAACATTTGTGGTTTGGGTCTTTACGTAGAAGTCCACCACACTTCTAGATGAGTCAGCTCTTTGGATGGATGGCCCCCGTGTATCAGAGCTTCATAAGAAGTCCCTGACTTCTTCAGGTCTGCAGGTTTCCAGATTCCAGGTTTCTAACACATAGAACAGCTCATGGTTTTACCACTTCCCCTGATGTCAGTACATTTCATTCTGAGTAAAGACAGGAAAAGGAGCCTATAAAATCGCATCACCACCAAGAACAGGAAACGTATGAGCTGGGTCCACAGTCCCTTGGACTTTGTGCCCATGGCTAAGGAGACTGGTCTGGTAGGCTGGCTTCCTGCCTTCTCTGCTGGATTCTGGAAGATGTAAATGACACGATGAGAGAAGACAGGCTCCTACCTCCCTCCCTCCGCTCAGTGTCCGCATGGCAGTTTGCAGAGAGAAAGCAAACTCAGTTGCTCTGTCTGCAAATCGTCTGGTTGCAAGGCGAGAAAGTAAAAACCGCAGTTTGCTGTGTCATCTCCGCAACTCTTACAAAAAGTCCGGCATCTGGAAAATCTGGTAGCCTGGTTGCAGTATCATGAGTTAATGGGGGCCCCCATACCACCTACATCCTGTGAAACATGAGGCCCCCCCTAACCACACAGGACAACTTGCGCTGCCAGGCTCTTGTCTCCTGACTCAAAAAATCTTCCCCTTCAGCCCAGCAGTTAACCTGTTGTGGGAAAATCCAGAATAAGTATGTGGTTTTTGTTCCCAGTGCCTGACAGATCCTCAAAACCCTTGGCATTTGCTGTCTTATATGCTAATGTGATGATTCCTGGGGCCGGGGTGGGGGTGGGGGGATGACGGCTTCAGGTCACCAGAAAAGTCAACCGCGTGATTAGAGGGTTAGAAATTTCAGCCCCACCCTTCACTCCCAATCCGAGGGAAAGGAAATGAGCTGGAGATTGTGTTCACTCGCCAGTGGCCAATGAGTTCATTAATCATGCCTGTGTAACACCACCTTCATTGAAAACCCTAAATGATGGGGTTTGGAGAGATTCCGGGTCGGTGAGCACATCAGTGGGCTGGTGGGAGGGCGGCGGGTATGTGCCCAGGGCGGGTGTAGATGCTCTGCACAGCCCCCTCATCTTGCCCTGTATGTCTCTTCCATTACGTTTGGCGGTTCCTGAGTTGTATCCTTTATAAGAAACTGGTAAATGTAAGTCAAGTGTTTTCCTGGGTTCTGTATATGAATTTTTCTAGTGGATTATCGAAGCTGAGGGGAGAATTGTGAACTTAGAACTCTGAACTTAGAGCTGGGGGATCGAAAGTACAGGTGGCCCCTGGGACTTGTGATTGGCATCTGATATGGGAGCTGTCTTGTGGGCCTGAGCCCTTCCCTTGTGGCTAACTCCAGGTAGTTACTGTCAAAATGAAACTGAGCTGTTGGACACCCAGTTGGTGCCAGAGGTTTGCTTGTTGGTGTGGAAAAAAAAAAAAAAACCCTCACTGTTTCCTATTAAACTGTAATCTGTTTCTACCACCTCCTGTTTTCCCCTCTTGCAGTTCTGTGTTTCCTGGAGGTCTGGGTGATCAGCCTAGACTGTTGCCTGCACTCACGACAGCCGAACACACTGACACTCGAGGCACGATGTCTCTGCCTGGCACCATGTTTAGCAGCATCCCTGATCTCTACCCACTGGGTGCTGGTAGCGCTAACCCACCCACAAGCCCCTGGCTTTCCAAACAAATGTGATCTTTCCCTCCTGCTGAAGCTGAATCTTAAGAACGGGTCATCGAGTCACAAGGAGAGACCTGGGGTCTGGTCCTGGCTCTGTTCCTAACTCCCTCTGTGAACTGGGCCAGGCGACCTCACCTCTGAGGTGGCCTCAACTGTGAAATGAGGGTCTGGCCAGATCCACCTAAGTTGTGTTCAGCGGTTAAAATGGGACACTGCTGGGCGTGTTTCCCTCGGTACACGGAAATTCAGCTCGTTAAAGGAGAGAAGTCAGGCTTTGACCTGTTTCTTGTTCCATTAAGGCCTGAATTTCCATCCGTCTGAATGACTTGACCCTCGATGTCCCATTGCACATCCTGAGGTTGGCAGGGGCCTGACAGAGGGTCTGTGTTGGGGTCAGATGCACTGACAACCTGAGGAGAAGCCACCCTGTGTTTCTGGAGTGAACTGCAGTAAAGAGTCTCATGGGCTGAGTGAGGGCACTTTCTCTGCCCAGAATGGTGCCTTTGCAGGATGTGTGTACATGTGTGTGTGTGTGTAGGGGGTAACATGGAAGCCCGGAGGCACTGCAGATAAACGCCCAGGCAGGGGTCTGAAGCCTGGCCTCGCTGCCTGCTTGGTCCCTGTAAGGTCAGCAGCCCTCATGGTCCAGCTTGTTCTGGGCTGACCACATTCTGGAGGCAGCGGTCACCAGCTGCTCACCTTTCTGGGGTTCTGCCCTTCAAACAGAGGTTTTTATCCTTTACAAAGATAAAAAACCTGAGCTCAGCAGGCACGAATAACATTGCAAGAAAATTCCATTCTCTAAATTAGATAGCAGAACACAGAAAGTAGAAGGAATTAAAGTCAATTGCAACAGTGTCTTGTGCTACCTGTAATGAGGGTAATGAGGATGGTAACACTTGTTAAGAACTTAGAAAAAAACAAAACTTTCTCAGTGCTTAGAACTAGTCTCAGCTGTTTATATGAAGCATTTCTTTTAATTGAGAAGATGGTTGTAATTTTTACTCCCATTTTACAGATTGGGAAACTGAGGTTATAGACTTGGAACGTCTTTTCCAAACATGCTTTCAGTTAGCTCAGTTAGTTGCTCAGCCATGTCTAACTCTTTGCAACTCCATGGACTGCATGCAACACACCAGGCTTCCCTGTCCATCACCAATTCCTGGAGCTTACTCAAACTCATGTCCATCGAGTCAGTGATGCCATCCAACTATCTCATCCTCTGTCATCCCCTCCCCCTCCCACCTTCAATCTTTCCCAGCATCAAGGTCTTTTCCAATGAATCAATTTTTCACATCAGGTGGCCAAAGTATTGGAGTTTCAGCTTCAGCATCAGTCTTTCCAATGAAATATGCTTTAATGATGCTTTGATGATGAATAAGCTTTAATGATTTTATCCTTCCAGGCCTGCAAACCCTCCCCCATATACTCCACCACCTTCCTTCAGCAGCAGGCTCACTGTGGGAGCATGAAGATAGCCTTGTTCCGCTGTGTTGGGCCCTTTCATCCCCATCCTTAGTTCCTCCTTATCTAGGATCTAGGCTAGACCAGACCCAGATGCATAGATCAATCAGACACATCCCTGCCCTCAAGGAACTCTCGGGGCTGGTGGAGGGCTTGTCTGCGTTTAGGAACACCTGCCATAGAGCTGAGAATTGAAAAGACCGCAGGGACGGTGGCCAGGAGAAGGTGATACTGGAGGCCAAGGGCAGGGAAGGTGACTGGAACATTCTCTGTGATGAGGAGCACCTGGGACAGCAGCTTAGGGTGATGAGAAGCCTGCTGTGCCTAGCGGAGACGCAGGAACTCACCCAGCTGCCAGGGTTCAATGTTCACCTCCACTACTCACTGCCTTCAGGGTGGGGCTGCTTACTGGCCCCTCTGAATTCAGATCCCCCCACAGTTGCACAGTGGAGAAGGAGCCTCTGGCTTAGGGCTGTGGTTGTGAGATGAAGTGAGAGGGCAGAACAGTGCCTGCCCAGAGTAAGCATTATGCACACATTCCTAATGTTGTGACTGTTATTCCCTGGTGTGTCCAAAGAGGCCAACACCAGGCAGCAGATTTTCTGAATGAATGAATCACTGAGGCTGGAAAACAGGATCAATATGCAGGTGTATACGTCATAGGCTTGTGAGCTGCAAGAGTGTGTGGGATGGAGTGGGGCCCCAATAATAAAAACATAGGTATAATTTATGGAATTTCTCCTATATGCCAAGGACTTGGCAGTTAGTATTTCTCCTCTCTCCCTCTCTCTCTCACACACACACTCCCCTCAAAGATTCTAAGCTGTAATTAGGGAAGGGGGTGGCCCAGGAAAGTGGTTAAGGATTTTTCTGCCAGTGCAGGAGACACGGGTTCGATCCCTAGTCATAGAACTAGGATCCTGCACACCTTGGAGCAGCTAAGCCTGTACACCATAACTACTGAGCCCAGAGCCTTTGCGCCTGAACAAGGGAGTTCATGGTTCTCTCCGCAGCTAGAGATAGCCTGTGTACCGCAACAAAGACCCAGTGCAGCCAAAAAAACAAAAAAGCAAGTGTAATTATTCTCAACATAAAGATGAGGCAACTGAAGCCGAAAGATACCTCTTCTTTCCGTCAGAATGTTTTCTCTTTGCCTAGAATGCTGGGTATTGATGGTGATGCTATAACTGTTATTTGGAAAGATAATGTTCTCTGCTGCTACTGCTGCTAAGTTGCTTCAGTTGTGTCCAACTCTGTGTGACCCCATAGACAGCAGCCCACTAAGCTCCTCTGTCCCTGGGATTCTCCAGGCAAAAATACTGGAATGAGCTGCCGTTTCCTTCTCCAATAATGTCCTCTCCAGGGGTTTAATAAAATAAACCAAACCAAAGGGAAAGTAACTTTCTTTAGAAGATGCTCATGAGACGGTCAGGTGAGGGTGCTCCAGAGGGCCCAGGAGAACTTGCCTGTGGAGGCCGATTTGGTGGCCTGGGCCCCCAAGTACTTGTTTAGGGGGTGAGGGCTGGGGAGGAAGAAGCCCTGTCAAGGGCTAAGGTGTGAGGCAGGGAAAGAGAGTCTGGTTTCTTGTCTAGAGTGAGTCCAGACTGAATCCAAGGTTGGCTCCATCACTTAGCAACTGTGCCATCCTGAACAAGTTACTTGACATTTCAGAGGTAACCTAAATGGAGACAATGATACCAATCCCTAGAATTTTGATTAAGATTGAAGACAATGTATAAAAAGGATAATCAACATAGGCAAAGGCTGACTTTCCATCATCATTAACGCAAATTTTTAAATTATGAAAATTTTAAATTCTTGGGCAAATTATTTAAGCTTAGTAATGGACAATATTGGCAAGGGTGTGATCAAGCAGGCACCTTCATATAGTAGGAGTATAATTAGTACAATAGCTGCAAAAGGCAGTTAGGCATTGAAAAACAATTTTTTAATGCATATACTTTCTGATATAGCAATTCCACTGCTCTGAATTAAGCTTATGAATATATCAATTTTAATTAGGATACTGGATTGATTGCCATAGTACCCAAAATAACAGTGGCTTAAATACAGTAGAGACATATTTCTTTCTGAAACATAACAGCTCAGCTTATCTAAGGCTGGGATGATGTGTGTAGGAGAACAGGAGGTTGTGATTCTGTGGTGTTGAGAGGTCTAGGTTCCATATTTTTTGCTCTGCTATCTAGAATGCTGCCCTCAACTGCATGGCAGAAGGCAGCACCCTACTACATTGGAAAGGAATGGGAGACATACCCCTTCTCTTTAAGCCACAACCCTAGAGTTCCATTCATCGTTTCTGTTATATCCCACCAGCTAGAACTTAATCATATGTTCATACTTAAATGTAGGGATGTTGGGAAATGTCGTCTTTATTCTGGCTATCCATGTGCTGCTAAAATCCAGGGGCTATATGACTAAAAAAAGCAGAGGAGTTTGGTTAATAGGGACCACTGAACAATCTCTGATGCAACACTCGTATACATAGGCCTAGATATCAGCATAGAGTATATTGCAGTATTTTTTATAATTGGAAAAACCCTAGCAACAATCTAAATGACATCTACAAGCCCAAGATTGATTAGGGAATGAGACATTTATTCAGTGGAATATTATAGAGCAATTAAAAATGAAAGCAGCAGGTATTTATCTCTTAATGAGGAAAGATATCCAAGATATAGGAAGTGAAAAAAGGGAGTTTCAAAACTATTAAATGAAATGTGAAGATACATAGATGTGAATGAGGTGCTCACAATTAATGGAAGTATTTATTTCAGAGCAAAATGAAAAGGGCAGTTAGGCAAATTTCCCATTCCATTTCTCATCTTTCTGATGGAAGTTCTTACCATGTGTATATAAAGTGGTTTACCAGTTGGGGTACAGATACTTACACTTTTTTCATTTCTGATATGTCATGCAGGTACCCACCTGCTTGAAGCCCAACACCACCTTCTTCTTCTTCTTGAGGCCTCAGATTGTCCTTTAGACTTAAGAGGACTCCGTCCACAGGACCAGCCTCCTTCCCAGTGTCAGGCAGAGACTGGGGTGTGGGGGCTGCTTCTATGACTGCAACATGGCATCGTCATGACACAGTCAGGTCCTGTACCAGGCCCCGCTGGGGGTGATATCCAGCCTGTCCAGGTCTGGACATGGGGGTTCCCAAGGTTCTGGCCTTTGTATGTTACACCCATGTATTTCTCTGGGCCAGTTCTGGAGTGGGTAGCCTTTCCCTTCTCCAGAGAATCTTCCAACCCAGGGGTCGAACTCAGGTCTTCCACATTGCAGATGGATTCTTTACCATCTGAGCCACAAGGGAGGCCCAAGAATACTGGAGTGGGCAGCCTATCCCTTCTCCAGCCCATCTTCCCAATCCTGAAATTGAACTGGGGTCTCCTGCATTGCAGGAGGATTCTTTACCAACTGAGCTATCAAGGAAGCCCAATACTATGGAGCATTATGAATTCACATGTTTTTGTCTCTCATAATACTTAGAGCCCCAGTTTTTTTCGCTGAGTGATGATGTTCAAAAATTAAAAGCATGACTTTCTTACAAATACATGAAAAACCCATGAGAAAAACTATTCAATTCACTCATTAAGAAGGAAAATAAAACTATGAGACTGGTTCTCAGAGCTCTGGAGTCATTGGGGTTTACGTAATTGTACTAAAGAAGGAATATTGGCCACATAGGTTGGACACAAAACTCATTAACATCCTCCAGGCAATTAGCCTTCATCTTTAAGGGTATCTTTTCTTTTAGATAGGAATCATTTGCTACACAACTCTACAAGACAACTTTTAGCTTCAGCTTCTGAGCCCTCAATTAATAGTCGAACAAATAGGACGTTCTCCTAAAATGTTAAGTAATCCTTGGGTGAGCCTGTTAAACAGTACTTCAGTGCGACATTGAAAGGACACACAGATAACCCCTTGGCCTAGTCTTCAGGTTCTGGGTAGATTTTCTTCACGCTTTTCAGTAACCCCTACAGCCACAGTATCTAGTCAAGGGCGCAGCCTCGTTGCCCTGGGGCAGTGACTAAACACACCGCCATTGTCAGGCGAGCCCTGGAGAAGGTGCCAAAAGTGGAGGTATGGCACCAGTGGAGAAAGGTCGAACTTTCCAGTTCTGTCCAAAAGGTCCAGTGCTTTAACCACAAGGCCGTGGTGCATGCTAAGTCACTTCTGCCGTGTCCGACTCCTTGGGACCCCACGGACTGTAGCCCGCCAGGCTCCGCTGTCCATGGGATTCTGCAGGCAAGAATACTGGAGTGGGGTGCCATTTCTTCCTCCAGGGTATCTTCCCGACCCAGGGGTTGAACCCGCTTCCCTTGCAGTTCCCGCATTGCAGGCTCTTTACCCCCGAGCCAGCGGGGAAGCCCCAACCCCAAGGCCCTTCCCAGTTAATCAGATAGTCCTGCCAGTCTGCTCTCCAGGCCCCCCAAGTTCTCCCAGCACAGGGCTCTGAAGACCGGATCCCTTCTCTGAACCCCTTCATGGCTCTGGATGTTCCTCGTGGCCCTTTCTGCCAGTGACTTCTCTATATTTAGGATGCACGAATGTGCTATCATTTAGGAGTATTGGCTTTTTTTGTTATTTCCTGCGGCCCCTACAGCATCCACAAAGGGCCCAGCATGTAGCACATGATGAGCAGACGTGATTAACACACACCTCTGTGCATCATCAGGGGCCCCAGCTGCCTTCTGCAGACATGTTCTTCCTTCCCTCTCTGCCTTTCATCCCCTCCTTGTCGCAGCTCTTCTCCCCACAGCCTTTGAGACTCCATCCTACGCTGCATCCTCCAGCGAAGTTTCTTCTCCGTACTCACAAGGCATCTTCCTTTCCCAGATTTTTCTCTGTACCTGGGCTTCCCCCTCCCTCTGCACTGTGTCACAGGTCATTCACACTTCATGCTGCCAGCCCAAGGGTCTTGGGCTCCCAGAAACATGGGCCAGGTCTTAATCACTTCTGTGCTCGTCACAGTGCTTTGCACCTAGTGATGCTAAGAGGATGCTCCCGGGCTCAAAGAATAGCCTTGTGAGTTCAGGGGTGGCTACTCCTGACTTTGGCAGCAAATTCTTCCTGGTTTGTTGCTGGCAGGGCTCCAGGGTCCATTCATCACCTGCAGGGGTTGGGCCTCAGAGGTGCTGGGGGGCACCTGATGTCTGTCCTCTCTTGCACTCACGTGGGGGCCTCTGGTCAATGGTCGACCTCAGCTGGAGCAGGTCCCTTCCTGCTCAGTCAGCAGCTCATCTCTTTCTCAGTTAGGGGAGAAGGTCAGGTGAGGCAGTTGCTGCCTTTGCTGTTGGTCCAGCCTGCAGCCGCCACAGGACACGGAGCCTGGACCTGATGCAGAGGAAAGCATCCCTCAGTGTACTCTTGGGAAGCACATTGACGTCCGTGAGCTTCTGCTCAACAAAGGCCTGCCCGCCCTTCCCCTGCAGCTGGCTCCTCCAGGGGAAGCAGCAGAGGCTTTGCAGCAGAGGAGCCCTAGATACAAGTTACTCAGCGTGTGGTCCATGGACTGGCAGCATCAGCATAGCCCAGAGCTGCTGAGAGATGCAGAATCTAGGGCAATACCAGACATCCTGAATCAGAGGCTACAGTGAGGGAGATCCCTGAGTCGTGCAAATGCCAAGAAAGTTTGAGAAGCAGGCTCCTGCCAGCCCCACCAGCCCAGGCCCAGGAGCTGAACTTGTAACACCTGCCATGGAAGGTCCTGATAATTCGATCAGGAGTGTTCTAAGGTCCTAACTGGGGCTTGGACGGTATTTTGATTGCTTTATGGCAGGAGACTGGAAATGCTCAAATGCTGTTCTCTTTTTTATACACAGGAAAGAGGAATCAATACCCCACTTTATTAATAGTTGGGCTGTAACCCAGTAACCTCTCTGCAGAGCTGGGGTGAAAACTGGGTAGGAGCCTGCAGCCAGCGTCCCTCATCCCACTCCTGAGTCCCCATCTCAGGATGCACAGGAAGACAAAGCTGAGGGCAGAGCTGAACGCCAAGGACTGTAATAAACTGAGGAGCCTCTGGATTCGGGGAGCCCCAGCCCTCCTTTGGAGCCTGAACTGGGGTGGCGTGGGTGTGGCAGAAGCAACAGTGCACCCATACCTCCAAGCAGCCCTTGGTGCCTGCTGGCAGAGTGCTGAGGCCTCAGTGGGTATCTTGTCCTTGTCTGTTCAATTGTCTATAGAAACTTTCTTTTGAGTTACTTTCATTTTCCTAAACTACTTTACTGAGGTGTAATTGACATACCATGAAATCCAACCATTTTAATTGTACACTTCAGTGAGTGTCAGTATCTTTGCAGGGTTGTGCACCATCCCACAGTCTAATGTCAGAACATCCCCACTACCCCAGAGAGCAAGCTGGTGCCCATTGCCGTCACTCCCCTTTCCCATCCCTAGCCCCTGGCACCACTAATCTCCTTTCTCTCTCCCCTTCTCTCTCGTCTCCTTCCCTAAATGTCCACAACAGTCTGGGTTCAGTCACTTTTCTCACCCAGATTTCTCAATTTCCCCCACAGGGCTCAGCAACGGGTGCTTTCTCCTATCAGGGGAAGGAATGATTTAGAAATGCCTGGAATTTAGATTTCGAAGATAATTTAGAAGTTCTTGGCACGTAGTAGACGTGTCATACATATTTTAGAAGGAAAATAAAATATCTGCCTTTTAAGTGTTTTCTGTGCATTTTGTGCACTTTTTTGTGCATTAAATGTTTCAAGTGTGTTTTGTAAAAAGGGGCAGCGGTGAGCTCAAAGGAATAAGCCCTTGACTGGGGATGTTTCAGACCTGGTGCCTCCACTCACCACCATCCAGCGTGGTAGAACTGCTGAGCTTGTTGCTCATCAGGATATGAAGCCTCCTTGAACCAGGTGCGTCCCATCAGCAAGTCATCAGAGCTAGAAACATGCCACCTGGCTTCCAGACCCTGACTCTGGGCCAGGGCGGTGATGGGGGGCAGGGGGCGGTCATAGAAGGAGCTCTGCCTTGCCTGGGCCTCCTGCTGTCACCAGCCTCTCTCTGGCTCTGCAGTTTCCCTGTTTCCACCACTGGACTCCTGTCCTATTTCCCCAGCCTCCTGGGCCCCCTGCTGCGGACATTTATTGCTCTGATTGTCGGGCATCTGCTTCAGCCCTTTATGCAGAAGTCAGAAACCTCCTCCCTTTGGGGCCCCCTCACCTCCCTGTGACATGAAGAAAGTAACTGCCTTTCTGCTTCAAACTCACCCTTTCCTATGATGCCTTGGGACTCTGTACCTGCCCGGCTCACCTATGCAGAGGAGGCATTAAAAGGACTCTGAGAAGGATAAGAACCTGCCTACGGCTTTCTGTCTCCTTGCTCCCTCTCCCCCCAGCTTTATTGAGATATAATTGATATTCAACATCGTGTCAGTTAAATGTGTACAACGTGTTTATTTAATACACTCATATCTTACAAAAGAATTACTACCAGGGTGTTGGCAAGCACCAGTATCATCCTTGTTTATTATTTTTTAAAACTTTATAGAGGTATAATTTACATGCCATAAAATTCACCTATGTAAAGTGTACCTTTCAATAATTGCTAGTATTATTGACAATTGTGCAACCATGCCACAATCTTATCTTACCACATTTCCATCTGCCCATAAAGAAACCAGAGCCAGTGAGCAATTGCTCCCAACCTGAGACGACTATCAGTCTCCTTTCTGTCTCTGGATTTATCTTTTCTGGACATTCATAAAAATAGAAGCGCACAATCTGTGTCCTTGTGCGTCTGGCTTCTTTCACTTAGTGTAATATTTTTTGACATTGTTTCATGTTTCAGCAGGCATCAGGGCTTTGTTCCTTTTTTATTGTTGAATAGTGTGAACTCCAGGTGGAAATACCACGTTTGTTGTTGCTATCAGCAGCAACACAGTCCCTATAGCAGCAGCTGAATCCATTCGCAGTTTTTCCAACCCTAGTTGAACCAGCTGTATTGTATTCCTCCCAGAGATACCAGGGCTTCCCAGGTGGCTCAGTGGTAAAGAATTCGCCTGAAGTGCCGGAGACATGAATTTGATCCTTGGGTTGGGAAGATCCCCTGGAGAAGGAAATGGCAACTCACTCCAGTACTCTTGCCTAGGAAATCCCATGGACAGAGGAGCCTGGTGTGCTGTAGTCCATGTGGTCACAAAGAATAGAACACGACTGAGTGACTAAACAACAACAGAGGTACCAACCAGCTGGCGTCCCCTTCTCAAAGGCTGATTCCCAGAACCCAAGATCCCTTCTTTCAATTTCTAAGCTTAAATAATTCCAACATCTTCCTTTTCTTCCCCGTCTTAGGGTTTAGTGGCTATTTCAGGCAGCTGCTAACTCCATGATCCATTAGAATTCTCTTTTTATCTTCCCAGGTCCTCAATTAACAAATTTGTGAGAGTTGGACTATAAAGAAAGCTGAGTGCCAAAGAACTGATGCGTTTGAACTGTGGTGTTGGGCAAAACTCTTGAGAGTCCCTTGGACTGCAAGGAGATCAAACTAGTCAATACTAAAGGAAATCAACCCTAAATATTCATTGGAAGAACTGATGCTGAAGCTGAAGCTCTAATACTTTGGCCACCTTATGTGGAGAGCCCACTCATTAGAAAAAACCCTGATGCTTGGAAAGACGGAAGGTGGGAGGCGAAGGGGACAACAGAGGATGAGCTGGTTGGATGGCGTCACCAATGCAATGGACATGGGTGTGAGCAAGCTCCAGGAGTTGGTGATGAACAGGAAGCCTGGCCTGCTGCAGTCCATGGGGTCGCAAAGAGTCAGACACGACTGAGCGACTGAACTGACTGACATATAGAAACTCTTTCTAGAAATTCCTCACCATTCATGGAACTGCAGCTGTTGTGATTTCAACCTGTGGTCCGAGTGGGAACAAACAGCTCTGCTGCCTTCTGCGTCCTCAGTTCCTGTCTGTCCAGAGGTGAGCATAGCTATCCAGATGGACCAGTCAGAGTCCTTCCCTGTGGTTTTGTTTAATTGAAGCTTCACTGGAGGAGTGAGTGATGTCTTCTCTGTTGGTGATGTGGGTGGTAGTCGGCCTGGGAGCTGTCTGAGCCTGGACAAAGCAGGCCTGAAAGGATGCAACTGGCAACAGGGGCAGAGGGGTGCAGATCTGAGAACCCCGTCTCCTCTAAACCCTGGAGTCCCAGTTCCAAAGGGTGATCCATGCAGCAGGCCTGATTCTGCCTCTCAAGCCCGACTCTGTGGGCCAGCCTCCGTGTCTTTCTACTGAATTCCACCTCCTTCCCTCGTGCCCCTAACCTAGCCAAGTTGGAAGGAAGTTATCCGGCACAGTCTATGCCTCTTTGAAGGCAGAGCCTTCCTATAAATTATTTTGAAATTCTTCTGCATGGAAGGTTTGTCTCCCCTCACCCATTTATTTATGTTTCTAATCATTTCTGTTACTTTTTTTGGTGTTACTTTGCAGCCTGTTTTTTTAATTTATTTTATTGAAGTATAGTTGATTTAGAACATGTTAGTTTCTGGTATACAGCAAAGTGATTCAGTTACATATATATATTCCTTTTCTTATTCTTTTGCATTATGTTTTGTCAGGATATTGAATATAGTTCCCTGTGCTATACAGTAGGACCTTGTTATTCATCTGTCCTCTATATAATAGCTTGCATCTGCTAATACTAAACTCCCAATTCATCCCTCCACTACTCCTTCCCCTGGCAACCACAAATCTGTTCTCTAATCATTTCTTTATATCCATATGGACTCGTGGAAATTTATTTCATACATAATCTAGCACTGTATTTTTTGTTGTCAAGTTGTACCAACTTTGCTCATTGGGAGTTCTTTCAGTTCCCTGCTCTGTTCCTTTTATAGAACCCCCCATCTTGACCCTACCCCCATCATTGTGAGTTGGGTGATTTTTGCTTTATTTTGCTTTTTCAGTACTTCCTTACTTCCTGGCACTACAAGGTGTTTCAGGCTTATCTTGGAAATTTCCTACTGCAGTTCTGGGATCAGCCCTTTTTCTCCTAGGAGCCCTTGTTCCTTTTGTTAGAGACTAGTTCTAGCCACCAAGATGAAGGAGCCAGGTGTGCTCAGGTAGTTAGCATTTATCCCTACATTACAGAGAAACTGCAGCTTGGCGAAACAAAATAATTAGCTCAAAGTCACATGGCTACTTTACTCCTACGTCTCATTAGAAAGCATCTGCCTCCCCTTCCTAATTATTAATCTCAAACTAAGCACAGCGTGTCCAGTGGGATTGCAGGAGAGGAGCGGTTGTACCCACGCTGTTCCTGCTCCTCGTACACTGTGAAGCACTGCGCTCACATGGGTGTAGTTACTGTCATTACTGCCTCATATCATTCTTTTACGGAAGCAAGTCTCTGTGTGTGCCTGCTCTGGAGCCCCAGGCACATGCCATGGGCTGTTGGGACTTTCTTCCAGCCTCCTCCGTGTTCATCCCCAGCTGGACCCAAGGTACTCAGAGAGTCTCCGGCAGATGCCAGCAGCCCTGGGGTCACAGCGGGTCAGCACTGCCCCACGCCTGCCATCTGGCCTTCCTCTTCCACCTGGGCTGCAACCCCCTGCGCGGGTGGGAGGTGCGGCTAACACCTGGAAAGTGCTAGAAGGCTGTGCCCCATGATGAAGTGAAGACAGGAGACTTGAGAAATGAGAAGCCAACCAGCCAGAGGAAGTGGCAGAGCTGCGGGCCCACAGGCAGGGCTGGAGACTCTGCTCCCTGCTCGCTCACACCTGCCCAGGGTGGGCTGCCTACTCAGGGCAGCTGGACACGCCTAAGTACAGCCTTGCAGCCGCTGAGCACATCACTCTTCAGTGGGCCCCCCAGGGCTGGGCAGCCTCTCTCCCAGTAATCCATTCCCTTCCAGCCAGGGCTTTCCTTGGCTTCTCATGTTTTACATAGATGAAAGGCTGTGTCTGAGCCCTGCAGCCTTTGAGAGGGCCCCTCAAAGGGGGCCCCCAGACTCAGACCAGCTCTCCCCATCCATCCCAGCCATGGCCCTGCCCTTGGCCCAGAAGGCAGCCAGACACTGAGTACACAGTGCAGAGCCTGGGGGTGGGCAGCGATGGCTCACAAGCTGGGGGTCTGGAGCCCAGAGCTCTGGGTAGGCTGCTATGAGCAACATGGAGACCAAACCCCTGCAGGACGGGCATGTATTAGGCAGGTAGAGCCATAGAGGTGTCCTTTCTCAGCTCGAGCCTTCGGTAGTATGGAACCACCTTTCTCTTCCTTCCCTAGGGTCTCAGCTGATAAAGAGTCCGTCTGCAATGTGGGACACCTGGGTTTGATCCCTGGGTTGGGAAGATTCCTTAGAGAAGGGTTCAGTCCCTGGGTTGGGAAGATCCCCTGGAGAAGGGAAAGGCTACCCACTCCAGTATTCTGGCCTGGAGAATTCCATGGGCCGTATAATCCATGGGGTCACAAAGAATCAGACACGACTGAGCGACTTTCACTTTCTCTTCATACCAAGGGGAGAATCCAACAAAAAGAGAGCCAGGGACTCATCAGGCATGGAGGAGACAGACCAATTTTCAAGCCAAGTTTTGCCAAGAAGACGGGGAGATGGAGGCCAGCAGAAAGAGCAGGTGCAGAAGCCTCTCGGCAGAAAGCTGTGCAGAATGGTTCACCCCCTCCCAGAGAGCGGCCCCGGCCCCAGCCAGCATCGTCTAGGCTCGGCAGGGTCTGAGAGGGGGTCCCAGGGCTCTGGCTGGAGGCACGGCTCTCCTCCCCTCCCCCTTTGGGAATGGAGCTTCCTCCTTGGCTCAGGGTGGCCTGAGGAGCATCTCCTGCAAGCCCGAGGTCAGGATGCAGAAACTGCACCGACACCCAGCCAGGGCACATGCCCAGCCTGCCCCCTGTGTTCTCTCTCCTTCTCCAGTACATGTATTCTTTCATCCACACGTTCCTTCCTTCTCCAATCATTTGCCAAGAGCCTGCTGTGTGCTGGGCACAAAGTCAGGTGCAAACGCGTCTTCCTTCCCAATCATGTAGGAGTGCCACTTGCCGCTAAACCAGGTGGTTCTCAAGGGTGCTTGGCATGGACTTCCTCATCTTTGAGCTCCAGCTTCTGTAGTGGTCCCTGTTCCCCAGCCCTCATCTCACGGCATCACGCCAAGGACTGACTTTTCACGTCACAGGATATAAGCAGGGGCAGAGGAGAGTCCTCTGTGATCAGCCGCCAGCATCGGTGGGGCTGGGAATAACAGCCGGGCAGTGCCATTCTCGCTCGCCATATGGCACCAGCTGCCACCTTCCGAGTACCCTGTACCGCATACCACTGGGATGCAGCTGGGACAGTAAGGAGGGGTCTTGGGGATGGAGACCACAGTGAAAATTCAAGCCAGAGGAGTGAGTTAGGGTGGAGGGAGGGGTGTCGTCTGTCCCTCAGGTGTCAGGGTGGGAGCAGCCTTCTTGGACACTGAGGACAGCATCCTTACATGCCAGGCCCGCTCCCCGTCTGAGCTGGGCAACCGTGCGTATGGAACAGGGGCCTGGCAGGGAAAGCGCACTCATTCAACACACAGCACTGAAGAATGAACAAGCCTTTGGGGACAGAAGAATTCCCTGTCTAGAGCCCTCTTCTGTCCACCCTGTTAAGTTCCCAGGTGTCACCATCTCAGAGAAGGTGTCCTCAAGCCTGTGGTCTGTCTGTCCTTTCATCATACAACTTCAGAGATGACCCTGTGTTCCTCTCCTCCGTGGAACTGATCTATTTCTTTCTTTTTTTTTTTTTAATTTTCTTTACTTTATTGTGTTGGTTTTGCCATACATTGACATGAATCCGCCATGGGTATACATATGCTCCCCCTCCAGAACCCCCCTCCCCCCTCCCTCCCGATTCCCTCCCCCTGGGTCATCTCGGTGCACCAGCCCCGAGCATCAACCCTGGGCTGGCGATTGATTTCATATATGATAATTAACATGTTTCAATGCCATTCTCCCATATCATCCCACCCTTGCCCTCTTCCACAGAGTCCACGAGACTGTTCTATACATCTGCGTTTCTTTTGCTGTCTTGCATGCAGGGGTCTCGTTACTGTCTTTCTAAATTCCATATATATGCGTTAGTATACTGTATTTTTGTTTTTCCTTCTGGCTTACTTCACTCTGGATAATAGGCTCCAGTTCCGTCCACCTGAGTAGAACTGATTCAAATGAATTTTTTTTTTTTAATGCTGAGTAATATTCCATTGTGTATATGTACCACAGCTTTCTTATCCATTCGTCAGTTGATGGACATCTAGGTTGCTTCCATGTCCTGGCTATTGTAAACAATGTGGCGATGAACATTGGGGTACACGTGTCTCTTTCAATTCTGGTTTCCTCGGTGTGTATGCCCAGCAGTGGGATTGCTGGGTCATATGGCAGTTCTATTTTCAGTTTTTTAAGGAATCTCCACAGTGTTCTCCGTTGTGGCTGTACTAGTTTGCATTCCCACCAACAGTGTAAGAGGGTTCCCTTTTCTCCACATCCTCTCCAGCATTTATTGCTTGTAGACTTTTGGATGGCAGCCATTCTGACTGGTGTAAAGTGGTACCTCATTGTGGTTTTGATTTGCATTTCTCTGATAATGAGTGATGTTGAGCATCTTTTCATGTGTTTGTTAGCCATTTTTATGTCTTCTTTGGAGAAATGTCTGTTAAGTTCTTTGGCCCACTTTTTGATTGGGTCGTTTATTTTTCTAGAATGGAGCTGCAGGAGTTGCTTGTATATTTTTGAGATTAATTGTTTGTCCATTGCTTCATTGGCTATTATTTTCTCCCATTCTGAAGGCTGCCTTTTCACCTTGCTTATCATTTCCTTTGTTGTGCAGAAGCTTTTAATTTTAATTATGTCCCATTTGTTTATTCATGCTTTTATTTCCGATATTCTGGGAGGTGGGTCGTAGAGGATCCTGCTTTGGTTTATGTCAGAGAGTGTTTTGCCTATGTTATCCTCCAGGAGTTTTATAGTTTCTGGTCTTATGATTAGATCTTTGATCCATTTTGAGTATATTTTTGTGTATGGTGTTAGAAAGTGTTCTAGTTTCATTCTTTTACAAGTGGCTGTCCAGTTTTCCCAGCACCACTTGTTAAAGAGATTGTCTTTTCTCCATTGTATATTCTTGCCTCCTTTGTCAAAGATAAGGTGTCCATAGATGCGTGGATTAATCTCTGGGCTTTCTATTTTGTTCCATTGATCTATATTTCTGTCTTTGTGCCAGTACCATACTGTCTTAATGACTGTGAATTTGTAGTATAGCCTAAAGTCAGGTAGGTTGATTCCTCCAGTTCCATTCTTCTTTCTCAAGATTGCTTTGGCTATACGAGGTTTTTTGTATTTCCATACAAATTGTGAAATTATTTGTTCAATTCTCTGAAAAAGACCTCTGGTAGCTTGATAGGAATTACATTGAATCTATAGATTGCTCTGGGTAGTATACTCATTTTCACTATATTGATTCTTCCAATCCAAGAACACAGTATATTTCTCCATCTATTTGTGTCCTCTTTGATTTCTTTCATCAGTGTTTTATAGTTTTCTATATATAAGTCTTTTGTTTCTTTAGGTAGAAATACTCCTAAGTATTTTATTCTTTTTGTTTTGATGGTGAATGGAATTGTTTCCTTAATTTCTCTTTCTGTTTTCTCATTGTTAGTGTATAGGAATGCCAGGGGTTTCTGTGTGTTGATTTTGTATCCTGAAACTTTACTATATTCACTGGTTAGCTCTAGTAATTTTCTGGTAGAGTCTTTAGGGTTTTCTATGTAGAGGATCATGTCATCTGCAAACAGTGAGAGTTTTGATCCATTTCTAATTATAAACGTTTAGTGTCATTATTTGATTGCAAGTGCCCAGAGAGTAGACATCTCTGTTTGCTCATCCCTGCGTGTAGCAAGTGGAATTTCTCAGCAGTTAATGAAGGTCACACTTCAAGACCCTCTGCTGCCCGGTCGCCCGTAAATGCTGGGAGTTACAGAATGTTCTAGTGGAGCAGGCTGCAAGGAGGCAAGCATTTCTGTTCAAACATGACACTCCATTGCCCAGGGAAGCCTCAGAATAAAGGAGCTCAGTGTCCAAGACATCAAGAATATATTGTAATTTCTCATTATAAATATTTGTTTTGTACTTGATTTTTATTTGTAATTTTTCTTACAGAAGGTTCCCAAGTAAGTGACCCCACAAAAAGCTAGGTTTGCCCTTGAGAGAATTCAGTACCATTTTATTGAGTGAATAAATGAATGAATCAAAAATAATTAGAATAAAATACTGGTGTAGGATAAAACAGTTCACATGCTACTCCCCTCCTAGCCTCCAGGGCTGCCTGGACATTCCAACTTTAGCCTGACAGCTCAGCTGGAGGGGTCATCCACCCTACAGGATGCTCTGAGCTTTGGAATCTTGGGAACCGAAGTCCGTGAGGAGCCCAGGGACTGGGCCCTGGCTTCCCACTTGCCCTGCCAGCTCTCCTGTCACACTGCTAATTGTATGACATGGCTTGGAAGAGAGTGGTGAGGATCTGAGTTGACTGCTCCTCCCAGGGACCTTCAGACTCTGGGGGAACAGTAACTGGCAATATCCTGGACCAGTCTCAGTTTTCCTGTCTCTGAAATGGATCAAGAATCCTACTTTTTACAGGGCTATTGTAAGGATCAGAGTCTCTCTTGAAATCCTGTGCAGTTAATATGTAGCAAATGCCAAGTAACATCCACTCCTCTCCCAATATTCCTTGGAACCTCTCAACTGCCACCTGATGGAGGTGAAGTTTGATCCTATGGAACCAAAGAGTTGGCTCAGTGTGGGGTGGTTGCCCACCTGGCTCACCACTCAGAAAACTGTCTGGCCTACAGATCGAAACTCGCTTGCCCATGTGCCTGAGGTGGGTCAGTCCAGCTGCCCTTCTCTCTGTTCCTGCTAGAGTCTAAACGATGGAGAAGGAACCATTTATCTCACCCAGAGAGCTTGTAGTAATTAGGGAGTGCTGCAGAGTTGCAAAAGCCCCTGTTTCTCCAGGTGGAACGTTGCTCTGTAAGTTACAACACTGAGGAATTCTGCCGGTAGGGTTGGCAGGAACTAGGCTTTTGTTCGAGGCTCATGGTGCCACTTCTGCAGTGCCAAGAACTTGGCCAGCCAGGGTCCTGAAATGAGAGAAAAGAGAAGACTACAGGTCCAAGAGTTTTCTGGGCAGCAGGAGAGAACAAATGTGTTTTATGGTACTTTATTGAATAAATGATGGATTTTCACTCTTGCAAAAGCATTTTAACATAGCTGGCTATTTAGGCCATTTCCAAATTTTCCTTTTGTAGATATTGCTGCCACCAATATTCTTATATATAAATTTTCACTCTATCTCTGACTACCATTGGACTATATTTCTAGAAATGTCTTTCTGGTTCAAAAGATAAGGACATTTTGCTAAGTATTGCTACTTCCACCTTTTGGAGGCCCATTATTAAGAGAATACCTGCAACAAAATAGCAGGCTTGCCAACACTGTAAATCATTGTTTTGTGATCACTGTTGGTCTGCTGGGTCCCAAATTCTTTTTTCCAAAACATCATTTAGTGAAATCTTTTAGAATCAGCTTACACTTTCTGCTTTATTATTCCTAATGACATTTTCTCCAGAAGCCTCACTCTTTTGATTTCCCTGACCCCTTACTCATTTGTCCTGGAAACATACCCCCATTTGAGATGGAATCCTGTGCTCAACATGTTCATCCAGAGCTAGTTTTTCTAGGGCAAATTTCAGCCAGGCAACATTTACTAGATGCCCTCAGCCTGAGCAAGACATCACTAGCCAGTGTTGAGCTGGGCCATGTCCAGGGCAAGCTGGGCATCCTGAATCTCATGGGAAGCAGGTAGGTGCCCGTGGTGGGGGCTGGGCAGACCAAGAGAAGCAGGGTCTGGGAGACACTTGGTTGAATAGATGATGGCAGGAGCTGCGAAACTGAATGTCAAAGGCAGGACCACAGGCGTGAACGCAGTCAGGAAGCTATTTCCCATAATAAGCAGGCTGTGTCAGTGAATGATAAGTGCCATAGATGTGATTTATTGTTTACTGTTTGCCAGACATTTTTAAATGTATTTTAGGTATAATATTTTCCTCAGTTCCTTCCTCATCTCCAGCAACTGCAGCAGATGTATACTACAGATGGCCCTGACTTAAGGTCGTTTGACTTTACAATTTTTCGACTTTCCTGTGATGCAAAAGTGATATGCATTCAGTAGGAACTGTACTTTGAATTTTAAGTTTTGACCTTTGTCTGGGCTACTGACACGAGGTTTGATTCCTCTCTCCTGATTCTGGGCGGTTGTAGCAAGCTGCATCTCCCAGACAGCCATGTGGTCACGAGGGTCAACTACTCAAAACCTACCACCATTCTGGACCCAGATAACCATCCTGCTTTTCACTTTCTGTACAGTAGTCAGTAAATCGCATGAAGTTATTCAACACTTTACTGTCAAATAAGCTTTATGTTAGATAATTTTGCCCCAAATGTAGGCTAATGCGTTTGGAGTATGCTTAAAGTAGGCTGAGCTAAGCGATGATGTTAGAATGTTAAGGGCATTACATGCTTTTTCAACTTAGGATATTTTCAACTTACAGTGGGTTTACTGACCACAACCCCATTTCTAAGTATAGAAAGATCTGTATTTATATCCCCATTGTACAGAAAAGGAGGCTGAGAGAGGTGTGATCACTTTCCTGATGTCACCCAGTGAGTAAGTGGCCAACGAGGGGTCTGAGCTTGTAGAGACATTCCACCCCCTCTCCCGAGGCAGGAGCGATGGCTGAGTGAAGCTGCGGTTAGTGGCAAGCACAGAGGCCACTGTGTCAAGTGTGTAGTGCAGGGCCATCCCCCAGAGCTCTTCAGGGTGTATTCTCTAAGGCTCATAAGAATTAGGTCCTGCAGCTGTGCAAGCGAAGTTATTCCAAAATCCTCATGATCTTTACTTCAATGACAAGGATAATAGTTCTCTCTTCAAAGCCTTTGGGAAAACTCCTGACTACCTTCCTAGTTCTGTTCTCTTTCCCCTTCCTTCTTTCAGACTTTTATTAGGTACACTGACACACTCTGTCAATAAAATCTTCCTTGCTTCTCCCATCTGATTTGCTCCCCTTTGCCCATTACAGAATGGGTTTCTTTGCCCAAGACAATCATTTTGTCTGGGCAGGTTCATTCTTTGGAGAGCTCATGGGAGGGAGTAAAAACTCACAGGCGGAACTCAGATCCACTGGAATGCTCAAGGGGGTTGGGTACAGCCCAGGAACATTCACATCCCATTGCATTGCAAAACAGGGAGATGTGCCCAAAGTCAGCGGCTCCGTGCTTTAGCAGGCAATCAGCAGCCAAGCCAATGTCTAGTCCCTCACCTCTTTTCCTTGCAAATTCAACCCTGATTTGATTTAACCAAGGGATTATATTCAGATGGTGAAAACTAGTCCCCTTTGTGAACCTGTAGCCCCCCAGCTCCTCTGTCCATGAGGATTCTCCAGGAAAGAGTACTGGAGTGGGTTGCCATGCCCTCCTCCAGGGGATCTTTCCCAACCCTGGGATTGAACTCAGGTCTCCCTCATTGCCGGCAGATTCTTTACCGTTTGAACCAAACGTGGTTAGTCTTAGCTAATCATAATCTTCTGCTCTCTTTCACAGGCTAATTGACTTATCAGTCTCCTTTGCAACTGGTGGTAGCCCTGGGATCTAGTTTGGCTAAGGAGGTTGTGGTAGGCAAAATAACAACCTCAGAAAGATGTCTGCATCCTAATCCTCAGAAATTGAGAATATGATACATGATAAAGAGGACTGAAGGTTGTAGAGGGAGTTAAGCTTGCTAATCAGCTGACCTTGACATGGAGAAAGTATCCTGGGTTATCCAAGTGGGCCCAGTGTGACCACAAGTGTCCTTTAACACAGAAGAAGGAAGCCAAAGAGTCAGTGTCAGTGTAATGCAGTGGGAGAATGTCTCAGCCAGGCATTGTTGAATTTGGAGATGGAAACAAGCCACAGCTGCCTCTAAAAGCAGGAAAAGGTAAAGAGATGGATCCTGCCCTAGAACCTGCTTAAGAAATGCAGTTCTGCTGACACCTTGGTTTTAGCCCAGTGAAACACATTTCAGACTTCTGGTCTCTAGACCTGGAAGTTAAATATGTTGTTTTAAGCCACTAAATTTGGGGTAATTTGTTACAGAAGTCTTATGAAACTACTACAGACACATAAGAGAAACTCTGCTGAGGGGTTTCTACAAAAACTTTTGCTTTTCTGATTAAAAAAAAAAATGACTGGTTCCACTCTTTCTGCTTGAAAATAGACATGATAGCAGGGGCTGTGGCAGCCCTCTTGTGACCATTAGGGCACACCGTGAAGATGAAAAGACGTGTTTCATTGAGAGTCAGAACAGACAAACCTGGGATCTTGATTACATTGTTGAGTTACCAAAGTAATCCAAGAACTGTGACCTTCTACACTCTGTTATGTGGGAATGATACTGTTTAAATTAAGCCTTGTCAGTTGGATCTTGTTACTTACACAGTCCGTCAACATTTTTATTGTAGCAGAAAATGAGAGTGAATCAAAAGAAAAAGGAAAGACCATATTCTGAGCACTTACTGTCTGTTATACATTATAGAAAGTACTTGTCTGATCTCACTTCTATGACCTAAGTGGGAGGGGAGACAAGGAGGTGGAGGATACAGAGCCCATTCCCAGCCCCAAGGCTTTAGGGGAAGCTAGGTAGCCCCTCTTTGGAAAGCCTGATCCCTACCTCTGGAGTTTGGAGAGGAAGTGGGGGCTTCTGGCAACCCTTACACCTGAGGAAACAGGCCAGACTTTCCTGGGCAGGGGCTAAAATATGGACTCCTGCCACCTGACCTCAGCTTGAAGCCATAGACTGATTTCTGAAGGACTCCCTGAAGCCACTAAAAATTTAGAGAAGCAGAAGTAGCATGTCTCTGTGACCTTCTCCAGAGACTGGGGAGCAGGGAGGGAGGTGGGTCTGTTCTCTCCAGGCTGAGCAGAAGGCTGCAGTTCAGGGCAGGGTTATGGTGATGGAGACAGAGGGCTGCAGCTCCCAAGGCTGCTCCCGCAGGTACTAGGAGAGCCTTTTCACACTGTGTAGCCGCTGGAGGGGCAGGCGGTACTGAGACTGCCCCTTCCTTAATGCTGGCCAGCAGTGCAGTTGGTAATAACAAAGCAGTCACTCTCCCTTGAGTGCCTGACAGCTGTGGGTCATAGCTAAGTGCAAAGCAATTATATAGAGCCCCAGCGTCCCTTCCTGCCAGGCAGGATGGGAGCAGGACAGAGATCAGACAACAAACCTAACACCTGTTCAACACTGTGATACCTGATTTATAAGAAAGGTACGGATTGTTTGCTGTTTATCTCTGCTTCTGGCCCAAAGCTCTTAAAACCCTTGGAATTTTCTGTAACAAGAGACATAAAAATGCCTCTTGTTATGTTAAGGAGGTGATTTTTGGACCTGCACCTGAGGATGGAGGGACTGGTTGCTGGAAGAACAGACCACTTTCAGCCCCATCCCCCTGACCTCAGGGGAGGGGAGAGAGGTTGGAGGCCGAGTCAGTCGATCTGGGCACCTGATTTCCTCAAGTGTGCCTATGTAATGAAGCCTCCAAAGAAGCCTGAAAGGATGAGGTTTGGGGAGCTTCCTGGGTTAGTGAGCACGTGGAGATACAGGGGGACTGTCAGTTGAAGACATGGAAGTCCTTCCTCCATCCCCTCCTCTGCTCCCTGCTTCCATCTGACTGTTGCTGAGTTGTATCCCTTTACAACGAACAGGTGATATGGTGAGTAAAATATTCTCTGAGTTCTGTGAACTGCTTTAGCAAATTATTTGAACCCAAAGAGAGGGTCATTGGAACCTCTGATCTATAGCTGGTCAGTCAGGAACACAGGTGGCAGCCTGGCCTTGTGATTGGCATCTGAAGAGTGTGTGTGTGTGTGTGTGTGTGTGTGTGTGTGTGTGTGTGTGTGAGATGGGGAGGGCAGTCTCGTAGGACTGAGAAACCTGTGGAATCTGATGTCACTGGTGGTTGAATGTCAGAATTAAGTTCAACTGTAGGATACCCAGCCGGTGTGGGGCACTTGCTAGGATGTGTGAGACTCTGCCTCATCCCCCTAACAACACACATGTTGAAAATCAGTGGCTAGAATCTTTAGTGGCTGATCAGAAGCGGGATCAGAGTCAGAATACTTTGAATACTCTTGTTAAGGGTCTGCTATGTGCCAAGTATTTGGAATTACAAAGAAGAATGAGAAAAGTCCTGGCCTTAAGGACCAACCTGGCCTTGTGGAGAAACAGTAGATAAGAATGACTCCAGCCAGGCAGAAGGTGCACAGTGCCATGAGGAAGACAAATTCCTGAGGAGACAGAAAGGATTATAAGCTCACTTCAACTGAGAGGCCCTGGAGAGCTTCCTGGAGGAGGTGCTATGAGAAGAAGACCACAAAGAAGCCAGTCTAAGTGGAAAGGATTGGCATGAGAAGAGGAAACGTGGGAACCCAAGTGCAGTCTGACTGAGGCCCAAGGCCCGGATAGGGTGGTAGCTGATGGTTGGGCTGAGGAGACAGCATAGAGCAGATGTGAGCCTGGAACACTGTGTGACAAGCCATGGAGGGCCATTAAAAGGGAAATGACCTGAATAGAACTATGTTAGGGGGATTTAACCTGGCTGAAGAAAATGCAGAGGGAGATCTGAGAGCCTTCCCGAAAGACAGGAATGCCTTGTGATCTTCCAGCCAGAAACCAAGAAAGCAAACAACAGTAGGGGCAAGGGGCAAACAACAATAGGGGCAAGGGGCAGAGGGGACAATGAGGGCCGACCCTAGCCCTAAGGCGCCCACCCTGCCCACCAGACTCTCTGGTCCCAAGTGTGACCAAAAGAGCTCATTTTGCTGCACAGAAAGGCATACCTTTGTTCATCACCAAGCAGCGCTTTCTTTGACAAGACGAACCAAAGTTTAAAGTTCTGGAAAGTTAAAGCAACATAAAATATAAAGAAGAACTCTGTCATTAAAAAAAAGTTTTTGCTTTAGACAGACCCAGAGTGATTGGTACTAGAACTGAGCATTGAATGCAGGGGGTGGGCATAGGGTCATGTCTCCCCCAACCCCTCTCCACTTCAAGTCTCAGAGCACCTGAGAGCTCTCTCTTCAGGCGTGCACACCCAGCTGGGAGGTGCCCTTGGACTCCTCTCTGACACAGCTCTGAGTGTGACACAGCTCTCACACTCAGCTCTGGCAACTCCCCCTCAGGGGCCATTGGTGGAAACACACCCTCTGATGAAGGGGCAGCAATAGGGACAGTGAGCAGCACCATCACCTCTGAGACTAGCATCCGACGGATGCTATGGTGCCTGAAACTGAGCTTTGCAGGCATTTTCTCTCTCTTTTGGCTACTTCAGGTCTTCGCTGTGGCACATGGAACCTTGTTGCCTTATGCAAGGTCTTTTCATTGCAGCCCACAGAATTGTGGCGAGCGGGCTTAGTTGCTCTGCAGCATGTGGGTACTTAGTTCTCAGACCAGGGATCAGACTCGCATTGCCTGCATTGCAAGATGGATTCTTACCACCAGACTACCAGGGAAGGCCCCTGCAGGCATCTTTTGTTGAGCTAAATGACCCAGGGTTACTAGAGTTTCAGCGCATACCACTAGTCACATGACAGGCCAAGAAACTGAGAGAGAGTTAGTGGGGTGAGGAATAGCAACTTATTTGGGAAGCCAGCAAACTGAGAGGTGCTGGACTAGCATCCCAAAGAACCGTCTTCCCGAAGTTTGAATTCAGGCTTCTTATATACTAAAAAGGGGTTGGGCCTATGTCCTGGTTTTGGCCAGACTCAGAGGAGATGTTTTTCGTACAACCATTCACTGGTGGGCTTGGTCAGGATGTTTCCTGTGAGCTAAACAAAAGTATTTTAGTTTAATGCTCATTATCTGGGTGGCAGAGTTTCTAGAGATGGGCCTTTATGTGTAACTAAAGCTTATAGGCAACATCCCTTTAGTGATTAGCCTGTAACAGGTCAAAAGTTATTCCGTATTACACACCCACTTAAAATGGGCAACTAGATGGTTTTTAATATATACATAATTTGCACAAGCGCTGTCTCAATCAACTTTAGAGCATTTTATCACCCAAACTGAAAATCTGTACCCATTCAATTCAGTCGCTCAGTCGTGTTCGACTCTTTGTGACCCCATGGACTGCAGCATGCCAGGCTTCCCTGTCCATCGCCAACTCCCAGAGTTTACTCAAACTCCTGTCCATCATGTCAGTGACGCTATCCAACCATCTCATCCTCTGTCGTCCCCTTCTCCTTCTACCTTCAGTCTTTCCCAGCATCAGGATCTTTTCAAATGAGTCAGTTCTTCACATCAGGTGGCCAAAGTACTAGAGTTTCAACTTCTGCCATCAGTCCTTCCAATGAATATTCAGGACTGATTTCCTTTCTGTCCAAGGGACTCTCAAGGGTCTTCTCCAACACCACAGTTCAAAAGCATTAATTCTTTGGCACTCAGCTTTGTTTAGAGTCCAACTCACACATCCATACATGACCACTGGAAAAACCATAGCTCTGACTAGACAGACCTTTGTCAACAAAGTAATGTCTCTGCTTTTCAATATGCTGTCTAGGTTGGTCATAGCTTTTCTTCCAAGGAGCAAGCATCTTTTAATTTCATGGCTGCAGTCACCATCAGCAGTGATTTTGGAGCCCCGAAAAATAAAGTCTGTCACTGTTTCCATTGTTTCCCCATCTATTTGCCATGAAGTGATGGCAAATCACTTCCTGTACCCACTAGCTGGTCCCCATTTCTCCTTCCCTCCAGCCCTAGGCAGCCAGTCTACTTTCTGTCTGCAGATTTGTCGGTTCTTAACGCTTCGTATACATGAAATGGCGCAGTACGTGGCCTTTTGTGACCGGCTTCTTTCAGGTAACCGTGTCCTCCAGATGCATCCACATGAGGCATATGTTGGTAGTCTCTGTAGCCTAATGTTCTATTGTGCAAAATCATCACATTTTTATCCACTCACCTAGTGACGGATATGGGTTGCTCCCATTTTTCTGCAGTTGTGAACAGTGCTGCTGTGAACATTTGTGTACATGTTTTTTAAGCAAAGATGTGAAGGGGACGAAGGCGTTAACCACACACAGCTGTGTAAAGGCCCTAAGTCAGGAGCCTGCTTGGTGTGATTGAGGAAAAGCGAGGAGGCCTCCAGGAGAGGGCAGAGATGGAGGGAGATGAGGCTACGAGAAACAGCTGGTGAGTCAAGGGAGGTGCTGGGGGCCACTGTAAGGACAGGAGTAACGTGAGGATCCCTGGATGGCCTTGAGCACGGAGACACATGGCCTGACAGCTGTCTAGTCCTCTGTGTTGTATCAGCGTGTTTCCTGGGTTCAGGGGAGGACAAGGCTGGAAGAAAGAGGGGAAGAAAGCGAGGAGAGCCCCGATCAGGAAGGCCCAGGGGACAGAGGGGAGAGGCCACAATCCCCGACAGCCAGGAGGTGAAGCCTGGTTGACACTGGGATGAGCCCGAGGCAAGACTGGGCACCTCTGGGTTGGATAGGTTCTTCATCCCATCCTCCTCGGATGAACACTGATGTTTCTTTATCCAGAGCGCGCCTCTGAGCAGCACATCCTTCTGTCATCCTGAGGTGGGCAGGTGATGGGAGGTGGGCTGCTACCGTCACTCGCTCAGGAGTCCCACACTGTCTGACACCTGCTCGCCCTCCCTCTGACAACTGCCACCCCCTCCCTCACTCACAGGAACTTGGCTTTCACCCCCAGGAACTCTTCAGAACAACTTGTTTCAAAGTCGTTTAGGCACCTTAGCAAGATGCCTGCTAAGATGGTTTGAGAAGGACCGTTTTCTCTGCCCATCTTCAGGGAGGGCGGCTCCTTCCACCAGTTGGTCCAATTAAGGAGTGGGGCTGCTGTCCTTTGACATGACTCTGCCCCCGCCCCCCGGGCCTCAGTGACTGTTGAGCAATGGGCCCAATTAAAATCAAAACCCTGGATTTTCCCTCTCCTGCACCCACAGGCTGCAGAGAGTGGAGCCTGGGTCTCTCTGCACCTAAATGATTCAGTGGAGTAAGTATCACTGTCCAAGGGAGAGAAAGTGAAGCCTGGAGTACCAAGCGTCAGTGCTGTTGGCTGGATACTCAACCAGACACTGAATCGGGGCACTGCGCCTTTAAGAAGATGAACACACATCCTGGGGGGTGGAGCCCAGCCCAATTATCCAGGTGCTGGGAAGTTGCTGGGGCCTGCCTTTGTTAGGATCAGGTCTTGGTGGTTCTGGTTTGCAGTTTTGGCAGCACCAGCCCTGCTTCCCTACTTCCTTGCTGCCACACGAGGAAGCTTTGGCAGCGGTGAGCACCCCTCCCACCTGCACGCCCACAAGCTCTCTCTCTTTCCAAGCCCAGTGTTGACAGCTATCATTTTCAAACTCCTCTTCAGGCCCTTTTTCTTCTTCCTTTCAAGTTCAGGCTCTTCTGTGGTTAAAATTATCTGTTCTACATTTTCCCTTTCCTACCTGTCAGCGTGTGCTGGGGGAGCAGCCAAAAGCAAGGAAGAAGGCTGACCTTTGGGGGTGACCCAGTCTGTTGACTGAGCAAGTGTTTCAAATTCTGTGTTCATGTGTGTGTGTCTGTCTTGAGCTAAACTGGTGACTCTCTGAAAAGAGGGTCCAGGCATCCCATGCCTCCAACCCCCACCTGGTATTCCAGCTGCACACAGGAGGTCCTTGATAATAATGGGCAAAGATTAAGAAAGGCAGAGTATTGGCAGGAGAATTGGCCAGGGAAGTTAAGACACTTGGGTTCTAGCTCCAACTTCACCTGAAGCTGTTTCAAAGCTTCTTAACTTCCCCAGCTTATCCACATTCTATAAAAGAAGTCGATATTTCCATCCTCACCTCCTCTGGCTACTGTGAGATGATTGAGCAGACATTTTCTTCCAAGGACCAAAGAATAGATCCAGCTGGGCAGAAGTCATAAGGGGGTAGATTTTAGGTCAAAATCAGGAAGAAATTTCTATTAACCAAAGTGCCCCAGAGGCCCCCTAATTGAGCAAAGAACCTTCTGTTCTGGGAACTGCTCAAGCCAGACAGAAGGATCAGCTGACCCCTGGGCTGTAAGGTCCCTTTGAAATGTGAGTGGCTACGTTTTGGTGGATGTTGAAGGGCTTCAGAAAGAATCTGCATGAGGCTGGAAGTATGTTGGCTTTTCTGCACATTTCCCAGAAGCCAGGCCAACTTCAGGTACTGAGAATGGGCACCAAAAGCCAGAGGAGAACAAACTGACAGCCTGGGCTCTGGTGTCACAGAATGGCCTTGCCATTCCTTCCAGCACTCGGAGTCCAGAGCTTCTGCGTCTGCCGAGGGCACTGAACAAGACACAGGCCCTTCTGCTGGGGTCCCCACCGTGGGCTGACTCCAATGGGAACCGCCTCTCTGGACCCAGAGTCCAGGCTCCTCCAGCTGGGCCACATGCTCCCAAGAGAGGCCGATGTAGGGTTGGCCCCTCAAGGAGATGCCAGTGTCCAGAGAGGGAGGGCTGATACCCTCCACTGTGAAATCAGACCCTGTAAAGCAGGTATAGGTGGGGCCTCCCCAGGAGACAAGCCCGCCCTTCCTTCCTGGTGGTTCTTGGCCATAAACTTTGGTCAGAGGAAACACTATCTTTCACATCTTTCCAAGCCTACCCTTCAGCTCCAAGATTAAGAATCAGACCCTCTCCTTTCACCTCCTCAGGGTCCTTCGGGGAGGATTCTCTTCCATTCCACAAGGATTGACTCAGTGTGGCTGGGTGGACAGTTCCTGCCGTCGGCGCCCCTGAAGGAGCCCGGTCGTCTTTTCCCTACCATACACACCATCTGGTCTCTGCTCGCCCACCCGCCACGCAATGGAAATTTTCTTCTGTAACTTGGGGAGGATAAAATATTTTTGGTAGGGAAAGGTCAGAGAAGATGAAGAGGTATCTGACATCCCTTCTCTTGGTTGGTCCTGTGGACTGGCATACAGCCCAAGTTGGGAGTTGAGAGTGGGTAGGGATGTTACAAACCAGGGCTCTTGGCCTTTCTCAGGCAATAGAAATTGACTAGAGGCCAGACCAGAAATTCAAGCAAGGCTCTACTGGGGCCCTTGCTGCAGCGGGGGGCTGAGAGAGCAAACAACAGACTCCCTTGCTTGCTCACTCCAGGAGGGGAAGGCGAACTTGTTCCTTATATGGGGTGACGGTAGGGGTGTGTCCAGGGGTTGGGCAGAGGCTTTGGTCCACCCTTTAGGTGTTGGTGTGTGCAAGGGGCATGCTTAGCACCCTGTTTCTGCTCCAGACTCTGCAAAAGTGGCAGTTGGGTTTTGGGGTCTTTTTGTATCTTTGGGGGCCAGAATTTGCCCTGACTGTGCATGCACACAGTCATTTTTAGTCCCATACAGTTTCTTTGTATTTTGTTGCTTGAGGAGTAGTGTTTCAGGTGCTTGCAGTGCAGCAAAGGGTCCTAGGTCTCAGCAAAGGTCGAAGTTGAGGAAACCTTGAACACAAGTACGACGGCTCTGGGCCTCGAGAGGTGTGCAGCTGGGACTCCCAGGCTCGAAGCCCAGCTCCCTCTGGTGCCCTGAGGACTAGACGTGTTAAGAACATCCGAGATATTTGCAGGTGTTGATGTGCCCACGGCAGGCACCAGCAAGGGGGGGACTGAGCGGAGCCGGAAGAGTAGAGATGCTGGGCAGCATGGTGGTGGGGGGGCGGGGGATCTGGACTCCTTGGGAAGTAAGAGAGGAGAGAGAGCAAGTGCAAGCTGCTCTGAGAAGAAGCTTTGCAGTGAGGGAAGCAGAGTAACTAGAGTGGAACACATGTTTGGTTTAGTTGGGTTTTTTTTTTTAATATGGGAGAGACAGAAATGTGGTTATAGTCTAAGGAGGAGAAGCTCACAGAAAAGCAGAAGATGAACCACCAGGAGAATGGAGATAATTAGTGGATCAAAGACGGGCGAGGAGAGGGAAGGGATCTTGAACACAGAAGGGATTTTCCTGAAACAGGATAAGGGAGGAGGAAGGCAGGAAGGAGGTAGAGATCCACCCAGGAGCCTTCATCCCACTCATGAAATGGAAGGGTCCCTCACTCTGACTGCAGAGGTGCAGGCGAGGGGCGTGAGGAAGGGCAAGGTCCGAAGTGGCCGCAGTGGGGCTTGGGGGTGCGGTGCTGCACGGGATGGAAGAACCTTGGGGCTTGAGGATGTGCCAAAGCCACCACAGCCATGTGTGAGCCTCGGCTGGGACTCCGTAGACGGGACAATGGGAAATGGACCGAGAATCATCAGGTGGGACTGGTGAGTGCAGACGTTCACCACCCCAGGGAGGGCTGGCCTAAAGACTCCAGAGGCCCACTTCTAGCTCTGTTCCCAGGACGCCATAATGGGTGGATATTGGGGAAACTGGAAACTCTTAGGGTTTCCACAGTCTGATTGGTAGATCGCCTTGGCTTAGGAGTTGATGAAGGTGGGGAAAGCTGGCTAAAGACTCACTTTTGCTCTTGGGAAGAGTAGAGTATGTCTTATTGTTTTATTTATTTTTGGCTGCCCTGGGTCTTCATTGCTGCGTGCAGGCTTTCCTGAGTTGTGGTGAGCAAGGGCTACACTCCAGTTGAGGTGCTCGGGCTTCCCATTGCGGTGGCTTCTCTTGTGGCAGAGCATAGGTTCTAGGGTGTGGGCTTCCATACTTGTGGCCCACAGGCTTAGTTGCCCTGTGGCATGTGGGATCTTCCCAGACCAGGGATCAAATCCATGCCCTGCCCCCTGCATTGGCAAGTGCATTCTTAACCACTGGACCACCAGGGAAGCCCCAGAGTATGTTATTAATTGCACCACCCACTGCCCCAGAGAGCAGATATTGAAGATAAAGCCAATTGTTCAAGACTCATCAAATTGTTTCCTTGAGATGCAGAGTCTAATATCTGCATTAGTGCATTAGCAGATTAGTGCTCAGGATATTAGGAGGCCAGCTTGACTCTTGCCTCTGAAAACTGTGGGACTTTGCTTAGGTCACTGGCCTCAGTTTCCTCCTCTTCTTGGGGTGTATTTGTAGTGTATTCGTGGTCACATCGTGTGGTGAGGGAGCAACTTCACAGGAGTTAGAGCAAGAGGAGTGAAGGGTCGGGTTCTCATCCCTTCTCCCCACCCCACCAGTAAGCACAGATTTCCCACGGACTGGTCCACCCGGTGCCCAAGGGCCCTGTGTGCCCTCCAACCACCCCCCACCCCTGCTGCTACCATCAGGCACAGGCAGCAGGGGTGGGGTGTCTGTCACCCCTTGTCGCCTGCTCAGGTGGCTGCACCTGCTTCTTTGCTGCTGGTCCCCAGCCGGCTCCGTGACCAGCACAGCTCCGACGGTGCCCACCGACCTGGTGTCTGAACCCAGAAGCATCCCCAGCTCCCTGGGGGCTGGCGGCTTGTTCTCTGCCCCTCCAGGAATCTGGGATCGATTTAGCCGGTTTCCGTGGCAGCGCGGGTTGCAGCCTCCCCGCAAGGCTGGGTGAGTCACGGCTGCCCACGCTCACCCTCCACAAGCCTGGCGAGATCGGCAGCGGGATGCCGGGGCACTCTGCAGGGCTGGTGGCTTCCTGCCTGGGGTCTCAAGCCCAGGACAAATATTGCGCTGGGCACAGGGCCCTGGACTGGACTCACCCACCCAGAAACCTGGTGGGCTCTGCCCACGAGAGCTGTTAGCTCTGCTCTGACTGACTTCAGAGTGGATACTTTCTTGGCTGCTGCCAGCAGCTGCAAGGCCTCATGGGAGAGATCTGCAGGTGTTTGGACTCCAAGTCAGTGGTCGTTGCACCGCCCAACGATCGGCTCTCACACTTGTGTTCCTCTGGCCACCTCAGCACCCAGGTTCCTCTCGGCTCTCCTCCCACAACCTCCCTTTGTGACACCCATCAGCCCTCCCCTCTGAACAACAGGCCTCATATTGCATTCTTTCCCAGGTCTTCTCCTCCCTGAAACTTACCTTTTCTTCCTCTTTTCCTCTCTTCTGATCTGGATAAGCTGAAAAAAAAAAAAAAAAACCACAAAACAAACCCAAGTTCATTCTGTATCATTAAGGCTAATAGCAGTTATAGGGCTCATCTCAAAGGTATTGCTTTTATATCCCTGGCTTTGAGAAGCAGAACATCTGTCTAAGGCAATGGTTTCTCAGAATATAATCCTTGGACCAGCAGCATCACTGGGGAGCTCGTTAGAAAGGCAGAGGCCCCACCCCAGGGCCCCGCGTCACAAACTCTGAATGAGGGCTGACAGTCTGTTTGACAAGCCCTAGCTGACTCAGATATCTGCTGGAATTTGAAAGCCCTGGTGTAAGGAAGTGGATCCATAGCAATGCGGTTGGAGTGTTTTGGTCCACACCTCTGTCTATGGTCACAGCATGGCTGCCAGCGTCTCTGTTTTGTTTTCAGTTTATTTTATTATAATTTTTTGGCTGCATTCTGGGTCTTCATTGCTGTACACTGGTTTTTTCCTCTAGTTGTGACGAGCTGGGGCTACTCCCTAATTGTGGTGTGCAGGCTTCTCAGTGTGGTGGCTTCTCTGGTTGTGGAGCGCAGGCTCTAGGTGCACAGGCTTCAGGAGTTATGGCACACAGGTTTAATTGCTCCACAGCATGAGGAATCTTCCCGGACCAGGGATCGAACCTGTGTCCCCTGCATTGGTGGGCAGATTCTTAACCTCTGGACCACCAGGGAAGTCCAAGTGTCTCTGTTTTGTGTGAGCCACACTGAGGGGCTTGGGTTAGACAAAGACCCCAGCTGCCCCAACTGTGGGGGCCCCGAGTTTTCCTCAGTGACGTCCTTCCTCCAGATGGTTTGCATCAACGGAGAGAAGCTGGCATGTCTTTTGCTGTGTGGAAAGGGCACCATTACCCTACCTACCACAGAGAGGGCCTTGGGGGGTGAAAGGAAACCCATTCATTGGAAATGAACAATCCAGCCATTGTGGCCAGGGCCCAGAGGCCACTAAGCGCATTTCTTAAGACCTAAAGAATTCCAGCAGAGGAAAAAGGCACTGGTGATACTTGTTAATCAACGCACATTCCTCTTTCGGCTCTCAGTTGTTGGCTCCACTGGGTCCTAGCTGCATTACGTGGAATCTTTCCATGTGGCTCAGGGACCCTCTAGTTTTGGCGCAGGGGCTCTGGAGTGTGCCGGCTCAGTAGCTGTGGCCCTCGGGCTTAGTTGTTCCCCAGCATGTGGGATCCTAGTTCCCCGACCAGGGATCAGACCCACGTCCCCTGCATTACAAGGGAGATTCTTAAGCACTGGACCACCAGGGAAGTCCCAAGCATGGGGTCACTTTGGCCCACGTTGGGTCAGGGAAGCTCTCTTGGTTCTGCCGGGGAAACACTCAGATCCAAAGCTGATGGACCTCTCTGACACGGGGTGATCTGCAAACCAGCTGAAGGACCCTATTGAAGTTTCTGGTCTGGTGTGTTTTTCTTCTCCCCACACTGCTGCTGCTGCTGCTAAGTCGCTTCAGTTGTGTCTGATTCTGTGCGACCCCATGCACAGCAGCCCACCAGGCTCCTCTGTCCATAGGATTCTCCAGGCAAGAATGCTGGAGTGGGTGGCCATTTCCTTCTCCACTCCCCACACTATTAACTAACGAATCTTTGTATTTGTGCAACAGTACCGTTTTCCAGCGGCTTTCCTGTGTGGCTAAGACCTAAAAGCCCCCCAGGCACCCAGCCTGAGGAGGTGGTTAGCTTCTGGTGCTGCATTCACTTCCAGTAGGGGATGTGGGATGAATCTTTTCTTATGAGGCTGGAACATCTAGTTCTTTCTACTTGCTCTACCTCGCAGCACATTCCCCCACCCAGCTGCCCAGGACTGCCTTGCAGGGCAGGTAGCGCTTCCAAAAGGCATCTGCAGAGAGGATGGGAAGGCTCCAATACAGCAATGATGGACACAGGTGGAGGATGCTACCTTCCCCCACAGGCAGGAACGGGACCCATTATTTTGAGCTCGCAAGGGAACACAATGACATAAGCTTCCCATCTGGCTCCCCAAACACTTTGGAAACAATTCCATCACAAGTCCGTTAGTTTTATGGGGAGTAAAGACAGGCCAGAGTGACCATTTATCATCTGAATCTCCATCACTCTCACTCAGGCTTTGTCACTCTGTGTGCCCTTCATCCCTGCCAGCTGCCTCACTCCTGCCTCCCTCCTCCTCCTGCAACCCTCTCCCTAACGCGGGTCCAGCTAGGGCTCCATTCAGTCTAACATTTTCAGAGCCTCCGCTCTGTGCAAGATCCACACTGGGTGTCGGAGATTCAAGGAGGAGCAGGACAAAGCCAGAACTTAAGGAGCTTGCTCTCAGTGGCTTTCGTCCAGTTGTGACACCTTCCTCGGATGCCTGCTTTCATCCTCTTCCACCTTGCACCCTCTTCCTTTCACAGAACAGTTATCCCCCTCAGATTCCCCTATGTGCCAAGAATGCAAGAATCTCCATGCATTCTTTCACATACATTTTCACATCAGGCATCTATTATGTCCATTTTCCAGATAAGGACATGAAAGCTTAAGAGGTTATATGAATTGTCCAAGCTCACAGATGAAAGGGCCAACTGGGATCCCTCCTAGATGGACTGCCTCCAAGACCCAGCTTCTTCCTACGCTGCTGTGTTGTAGCCACCAAAACTCACGCAGTTGATTATCCACAATCACAACAAAAAGAACAAAGAAATGTCCAGGGCTGTAGCTCTCTACCTCTCTTCCTTTTGACAATTGCGGGGGAGGGTTTGTTGTTTTGTTTTAGGTCTAGGGATTTGGAGATCATTGTCTCATATTCTTAGAGTTTTTAAAACTGGATGATTTGATCATTTCTTCACTCTCTAGAGGGCTTCTTTGATAGCTAGGTTGGTAAAGAATCCACCTGCAATGCAGGAGACTCCGGTTCAATTCCTGGGTCGGGAAGATCTGCTGGAGAAGGGATAGGCTACCCACTCCAGTGTTCTTGGGCTTCCCTTGTGGCTCAGCTGCTAAAGAATCCGCCTGCAATGTGGGAGACCTGGGTTCGATCCCTCGGTTGGGAAGATTCCCTGGAGAAGGGAAAGGGTACCCACTCCAGTATTCTGGCCTGAAGGATTCCGTGGACTATATAGTCCATGGAGTTTCAAAGAGTAGGACTCGACTGAGCGACTTTCACTCTCCAGAGTGTAGTAGAAACCTCTTCTGACATGCCGCATGAGCACTGTGGTCTAGCCTCTGTCTCCAAAGTCATCTCTAGGAGTCCTGGAAACAGCATGGATGCTGAGCTGCCTTTTCACATCATTGGAGAGGGGTGTTCAGTGGTCCAAAAAATGTTCACGCTGTCAGTCTACTTTTAGTCTTCACTCACGGCACTCTCTCACCCTGTGATCCCCTTGGAAGGGCAGGAGATGTCACAGACCCCCATGAAGACTTCTGAAGGGTCCCAGCCAGGAAACTGGACAGCCCTGGAGGGCTGTCTGTTGGGTGTCATGTGATTTGCATGTTGTGTGTGGTTTCCAAGCATCCTCACAAGCTAGCCAAATATCTACGGCAGGATCCACAGTAAGATTTTCTTGTCCTGGTGTTTGAAGCTGTCAAGTCTTAACTCCTTTTGTACCTTCCTGTTGAGTTAGTTGCTCAGTCATGCCTAACTCTTTGTGACCCTGCGGAATGTAGTCTGCCAGGTCCTCTGTCTATGGAATTCTCCAGGCAAGAATACTAGGGTGGGTTGCCATTCCCTTCTCCAGAGGATCTTCCCGACCCAGAGATCAAACCCAGGTTTCCTGCATTGCAGGCGGATTCTTTACTGTCTGAGCCACCAGGGAAGTGGGGGCCAGGGAAGGCACCACGGGAGCCACCCACCTCCCCACTCAAACAGGCAGACAAGCAAGTCAGGAAAAATGTAAGCACTCCCTAAATAGTCGTTTGGGGTCACTCTGCTTTCCCAGGCAATTTCGGTGCCGACTGTCTCCAGGAACAGTGACTCAGTCTCCTATCACATCGCTCCCCAACAAGGCTCTGCAAAGCCCTCCCACTGAACTTGGTGTCAAAGGCAGCCTTGGTGAGGTAGTGATTGTGACTCTGTTAACCACAGCAGAAGAGGGCAGATGCAGAGCTTAAGGCGTGGCAGCTAGGGATCCAGGAAAAGGCTGGAAGTCACGTGTTGACATCAGGAAAGTCCCCCAGAAGATAGTGAAGCATAGGACATAAACCCAGGTTCAGAATAAGGACCTCTGCCCTAAGAAGTCCAGTTCTAGAAAGACTGAGTTACTGGGGAGGTTACAAGAGTGGGAACTCATAAAGTGCAGGGTGAAGAACCAGACTCAGTTTCAGCAATCCAGGTGGAGATTTGTTTTCTCATCCATGGCTTACGTTTTAGAAGTGGGGCTTAATACCCAAGTCATAGGAACTGCAAGAGTAGCTCAATGTGGAGTGTCAGGGCCTGAAATCTCTCCAGCTAAAGGCAGAAATACTGAACTCATGTTCTTGCCTATCCTGTTCTTCCCCGACCCACCCACCCCGAGAGTACATAATCCACACAGCTACTTTCCCCACACAGCTACTACAAAATCACCAGCTATGCGGTGTGACTGCACCAGTCCCCCCTTGGCCCTGATTGACTGGCCCAAGGGTGACTCTGACCAAGGCCCTTCCAGGGATGTTTAAACCTGGGACCCAGCACCTGGAGACACCTTCTCGGCGGGGACTCTCACAGACCCGTTGGTGCCCAGCACAGGTCTGCTCACCCTTCTCTCTGTTCAGACTTCACATGACTCATCTCCTGTAATGGGGTCTGGATCTATTGACCAGCACACTCTCCAAATGGCTCATGGCCCTTTGAAAATCTGAGATTCCTGCTGCTTTTCCACATATGCCTTGCTCTAAAGCCAAAAGATCAAGCATGACTTAGTAATTTTCTTCAGTGGGTTTCACACAGCTTCTTTGAGAGCAGTCAAAGATTCTGATTTAATTCTGAAGCTAAAGGATTCCTTGCAACACCACGGTTCTCTTGCCAACCTCTGGAATCTTTCCTGGTACTCAGAGATTCTGAGGGGCCCTTTTTATACCAGATACCTGAGCCAAACCTTAGCTAATTTCAGTTAAACTCTTCAAGTTGGGAGTTAGGGGAACTTAAACTGTCTTTTTAAAGAAACAGACTGATTCTGTAATAGAATCATATTCAGTTATTTTTGCATTATGCACTTATATCATCTAGTAGATTGTAAACATTTAGAGGAGACTTAAGTGTTACACATCTTTGCATCTCTTGGCCGGTAACCATGCACTTATTATATATCCAGTAAATACAAGTTTAATACATAAATGAATCATTCAATTATATTTCTTATGTTTAATATAAAATTAATGATTTGAATATCATTAATCAAATAGATAATCCCACTAGGATACATTTTAAGGTATACTGTTATATATTAGAATGGCTTTATTTATTTTTATTTTTTATTGAAGAATAGCTGATTTGTAATGTTATTAGTTTCTGGTGTATAGCAAAGTCATTCAGTTATACATACAGATATACATATTATTTTTCATATTCTTTTCCATTATGGTTTATTACAGGATATTGAATACAGTTCCCTGTGCTGTACAACAGCACCTTGTGGACTGTAGCCTGCCATGCATCTCTTATGTCTCCCACATTGGCAGGAAGGTTCTTTACCACAGGCACCACCTGGGAAGCCCCATGTGTGTCATATTTTAGATTCAACATGTAAGATGTCATGTGGAATTTGTCTTTTTCTTTCTGACTTACTTTACTTAGTACGATAATCTCTAGGTCTGTCCATGTTGCTGAAAATCGCATTATTTCATTCTTTATGACTAAGTAATACTCCTTTGTGTATATTTACTACATTTTTTAACCCATTTATTGGTAGATGGACATTTAGGTGTTTTTTCCCCATGTCTTGGCTATTGTAAACAGTGCTGCTATGAACGCTGGGCTGCATATATCTTTTTGAATTATAGTTTTGGCTGGATATATGCCCAGGAGTGGATTGCTGGATCATATGGTGACTCTATTTTTAGTTTTTTGAGGAAACCCTTACTGTTTCCCATAGTAGCTGTACGAATTTACATTCCCACTGATAGTATGAGAGAGTTCCCTTTTCTCCAACCCTCTCCAGCACTTGTTATTTATAAACTTTTCAGTGATGGGTGTTCTGACTGGTGTGAGATAGTACCTCATTATAATACTGATGTGCATTTTAGAGTGATTTTATAATAGACCCAATATTAATAAAATTGGGTAAAACTAATTGGCACTTCCCTTTTACATATAGCATACCCTTCTGCTAAGAGACCAGTTTCCAACATGTGTCCTATATCAGGAAGATCTCCTATCTTCCCTGTCAAAAACTGTTTAACCCTTTGATGGGACAGGAAAATCTCACTGGCAAAGCAGAAATGGAAGTTGTTCAAGGAACTGGGGCCGGGGTGGGGGGCATACCTTGAACTGTCATTGAGTATTTGCTCTGTCTGCCTTGGGCTAGGGCTCAGTTAGAAGCAACTTATGTGTGCTATCCCCCTGCCCCAATCCAGAATGCAGGGGTCATGGCACCCAGACAGATGCTCAAGGAAGAACCCATTGGAAGTGGGCGCAGAAAGGTCCTACAGAAAGGTGGTAGGTCTGGTAGATCATGAGTGGGGACAGAGCAACCCTGCGGAGAGAAGTCGTAGCCCCAGGGTCAGTGTGAGCCCCAAAGCCTGGGCCACAGGGTTCCCCCAGCCTCCGCTTTGCTGCACCCAGACTCCTGCACATGGCAGGACAGCTCTCCAGTGTGCCGTTTTCATGTGGTCCCCAGATCTTCTGTGTATCGGGAAGGGAAGGTGGTCCCCTCTCGGAGGAACAAAGATATAAGGGCATAGAAATATATACTGCCTTATAGCCAAGAGAGAAAATTAGAAGGCCCAGGGCAGAGCAGAAAGTGTTATCAATTTACGCCTCGACTCTGCTTCTTGCTGGTGACCTGGGTGACATACACACACACACACAGATGACCCTATAGGATTGCAGATGGCTCAGGGGAAGTATAGAGATGCAGAGAGACACCGTGCTCCCGATTGCCTCTCCAGGTCCCAAATACCCTGCATTAGAGTAGGTCAGATGGCAAGAGGGCGAGGACGTTGGTTGTTCTGGCCTGCCCACTGTCCATTCCACCCTCTTCTGGTGACACTTGATCTTCCTCTGGGAACCCATTCTTCCCCCCACCCCCTCAAGTCCTTGTGGCCTCATACTCCTGTTCTGGAAGTGGACACCTGCCCTCGCTAGCCAAACAATGGGTTTTGCCTCCGGGCCGTGGTAATGATTTAGGAGAGTGGTGTGTGACCCAGCCCCAACCAGTCAGGCCAGGGTAGATGGCTGAAGTTGGAGAAAGAGGCACCCTTTTCCCATGAGGACAAGCCCAGAGATTTGAGGGTGAGTAGAAAAGAGACAGGTGCTGTATGGGGAGCTGGTGCCCAAGAATAGAACCAACATGGAGGGGATGGGGGTCAAAGGAGCAGCCTGACCCTTATTCAACAGATTTCCAAGCCAAGAAATTCCCTATTTTTAAACCCCCGGAGAAGGTAACGGCTATGCACTCCAATATTCTGGCCTGGAGAATTCCATGGACTATATAGTCCATGGGGTTGCAAAGAGTCGGACATGACTGAGCGACTTTCAGTTTTCAAGCCAGATAGAGTCAGCTCTTGATACAATCAAAATTCCCCTTGGTGAATACAACAGCAAAGGGTCCCGTCAATTAGAAAAGGAAACAAAAGAAGGGACCGTTACGCAGGTACCAACCTGGAAGGGCTTCACTTCCAGGCCTTTTCCATTTTCTCCCCTGAGGTTGCTTTACACAAGGCAATTCTCCTTGAGAGGCTGCCTGCAAATCCCCAAAACCAGAGGGCCCTCGGTTCCTTCCCTACCTCCCACCCCCTGTGTCATTGTTGAGGGAAGCCCACCCCTCCCTCCACAACATCACAGGGGATGGGTGGGTTTCCATGCGTGCCCTTCACCTGCAGAGCCATTTTTAGACCTTGTTTTCTGTCGACTAGAAAACTGCTGAAATTAGAAGACATTTGAAGTGGCTCTTCATCAAGCCCCGAGGAGATTTCTGCAGTTGCTATATTTGAAAGCCGGGCAGCAGGCTGTTTGGGCTTCCGTCCTGCTGTTATGTAATAAACATAATGTTAAGCTTTGGAAGAGCCTGGAACACGGGTTGGGAGGGAGGAGAACAGTAGCCTCACAAGGATGTCTGCCCTGCAGATGCTTTGTAGAGGTTGAGGAGAAGATAATATAGTTTCTGCCTTAAATGGTGTTAAAATAACAATGTGTGCACAGAAGACTTGAATTACCATGTAAATTCCCAAAGGAAACAGTAGGGGAGAAAAGACAGAAGAAAGAAAAGAGGTTATGTATTAGTATATGGGAAAATGTAATCAACAGCCAAATAGAAGCGGTTTTTAGTAAGATAAAGAGACTCAGAGATGTGGGCTGATCTGCAGAAAGGAGATTGTATTGGTTTTCCAGGCCTTGTAACAAATTACCATGCATGTAGTGGCTGAAAACACTATGAATTTATTATAACAGCGAAGTCCTATCATGGTGTGGCTGGGTTCTCTGATTAGGGTCTCATGAGGTGAAATCAAAGTGTCCTCCAGGCTGGGACCTCACCTGAAGTGTGAGATCCTCTTCCAAGCTCGCATAGCTTTAGGCAGAACTTAGTTACTTTTCGGTATAGCGTTAAGGGTCTCCTTTTCTTTTCAGCTGTTGCTGGAAACTGTTCTTAGCTCTTAGAAGCCTCCTACATTTCCTCACCATGTGATCCTTTCCATGAAAGTTGCTCAGTCATGTCTGACTCTTTGTGACCCCATGGACTATACAGTCTATGGAATTCTCCAGGCCAGAATACTGGAGTGGGTAGCCTTTCCCTTCTCCAAGGGAATCTTCCCAACCTAGGGATCGAACCCAGGTCTCCCTCATTGCAGGCAGATTCTTTACCAGCTGAGCCACAAGGGAAGCCCCTTCATAGGCCCTCTTAAAACGTAGCTGTTAGCTCCTGCAAGGCCCCAGAAAAATCTCTCTGACTTCTTCCATCTTTGTCTGCCAGATCCTCTTTAAAGGCTCACCTGATTAGGTCAGGCCCACTCACCTCAAGGAAGGGGCTTACACAGAGTAGGCACACTAGCGGGTGGGAATCTTGGGAACCAGCTGAGAATTCTGTCTACCTTAGTGATCAAATTTCCCTACAGAAGCAGAAACCCCAAACGTGTAATCTCTTCTTTTTTACATTTATTATTTACTTGGCTGGGTTGGGTCTGAGTCGCAGCAAGCATGATCGTCATTGCACGATGTGGGGTCTTTCCTGGCAGCGCAGGGACTCTACTTAGGCACCCGAGCTTACTATGGCACACAAGGAGGCGGGCTCAATAGTTGCAGCACATGGCCTCAGTTGCTCCGCAGCATGTGGGATCTTAGTTCCCCGACCAGGAACTGAACCCACATCCCCTGGATTGTAAGGTGAATTCTTAACCGTTGGACTGCCAGGCAAGTCCCCAAAACATGTAATCTTAATACACTACTGACATGGACTAAATGTTTACATCTCACCAGAAACGTGATGATGTTCAGAGGGGAAGCCTTTGGGAGGTGATTAGGATTATTTGAGGTCACAAAGGTAGAGCCCTGCATAAAGAGGTTGGTGTCCTTATAAGAGGAGGATCGAGCAGAGCTCGCTCTCTCTGCCATGTGAGGATTTAGTGAGAGGGCAGCCATCTACAGGCCAGGAAGAGGCCCTCTCCAGCACCTGAACTTGCTGGCACCTCAGTCCTGAACGTCCAGCCTCCAGGACTATGAGAGATAGATATCCGTCTGTAGTATTTTGTTATAGCAGTCCGAGCTGACTAGGATGACCACATGAGCCTTCTGGAAAACAAGGTGTTCACAGCCTGTGAAAACATTCAGTATATAGAACTTTCCAAGGATTTTCCTTCTACACTTCGTTTGTTTGTGCCCTTATGCATGCAGTGACGGAGGGCCTCTTCTCCCCTTGGCACTGTGCTTGATCCCAGGGCCATGTCTGGGGTGAGACCAGTGAGGTACCTGAGGACAAGATGCAAGTGGTGCCTGTTTGCACAACCCTGAGGGTAACTGCCCCCTGAGATTCTGCAGACTAGCTTTACAGGGGCACAAAATTTCCCCTAAAGAACACAGTTAAGTATAATTGGAAAATTGACCCCTTCGAGGCTATGGTTTTTACAGTAGTCATGTATGGATGTGAGAGTTGAATGGTGAAGAAAGCTGAGCACCAAAGAATTGATGCTTTTGAACTGTGGTGTTGGAGAAGACTCTTGAGAGTCCCTTGGACTGCAAGAAGATCCAGCCAGTCCATCCTAAAGGAGATCAGTCCTGGGTGTTCATTGGAAGGACTGATGTTGAAGCTGAAACTCCAATACTTTGGCCACCTCATGCGAAGTGTTGACTCACTGGAAAAGACCCTGATGCTGGGAAGGATTGGGGACAGGAGGAGAAGGGGACGACAGAAGATGAGATGACTGGATGGCACCACCGACTCAATGGACATGGGTTTGGGTAAACTCCGGGAGTTGGTGATGGACAGGGAGGCCTGGCATGCTGTGATTCATGGGGTCGCAAAGAGTTGGACACGATTGAGCGACTGAACTGAACTGCCTGTTAATGAGTCCATAAAGGTGCAGAGTCATTTCTAACACTATCAAGATAAAATCTGACACTAGCATAAATTCAGTGCTCCATTTCATTGAATCATAACTCTAATGAAAAACCGCCACCATCTGATTCTCCATCAAAATGTTTGTGCAGTTTTCTCACATCCTGGGGAGAAGCCATGGGTCCTGGGAGCATCCTTGTATCTTTTTCACCTCTTGTTCAAGTTTTCTTTCTCTTATTTGCTGTTTCAGCACCAGCTGGAGCGCCTGTTGGAAGACTTGCATGAACCTCTATTTTTCCCCTACTTCTATCCACAATGGCTCATCTGCTGAGCCAGTCATCAGAATCTGACATGCCGTCCTGTAGGTTGTCCAGAATTTCATCTGACTGAGAAGCCCCTGGCTCTGTTCTGAGTGCCCTGGGAGCCTGGCCAGTCTATGGTACAAAGGCCAGCTGAACCCCGTGACCTCAGCCCTAGGACCTTTCAGACTCTTTGGTGAACCATCTTCTATTCACTATTCTCTGCTCCCCAGCTGGGTGGGAAAACAAGCCACAAGATTACAAGTTTAGATAAACTTCCTTAACGAACCAAGAACAGCCCTGAGTTTAATTTCCTAGGGTGTTTGTCTGTGCTGAGTGCTTAACTAGAGAGAAGGTTAAACAGAGTAATGAGCTGATGGCAAATACGCGTGACTGATTCCCCAACCTCAGCCATGGAAGGGGTTTGAGGGGCTGGATCTTGGGGCCCCCGCATGCTGCCACAACCCAGATCTGCATCTTCTAGAATTCCTTGCACAACAGCAGAACTATTGTGAGGACTTTCTTTCCTCCTACCCTCATGCCCCAAGCAAGGCAGATGTTTACTTCCAGCACTAGAAGAAGGAGGAGGTGTGGGCAGAGGATGGGAGGAATGCTAACCAGAGCTAACCTAAGTCAGATCAGCAGACTGGCCACTAGCCAGCCTCTGCCTTGCCCTCTGGGGACAAGCTGGGTCTCTGTGCCCTGCTCTGTAGGTTAAGGTTCTGATTCAAGGCTCAGTCACTCCACCTCCAATGCTTTTAATATTATTAATCATCCTTTTGCCAAGAAGGTAACTCATGTAGACAACAAAGAAACTTGAGACTGACCCTTACCTAGAGGCTGTCAGAACCAAAGGAGTTTCATGCATTTCTCTCCACCTCGGTTTCTTCATTCAAAAAAGTAGGGGTAGTTGTATTTGGTGTGCAGGATTTTGGTTTTAGTTAGAAGTGATGTCTACTAGGCACCGTGCTTGGAAACTACTACCCCCTTAAGAAAGGGTTGCTACTACTGTTAATGTTACCCCTGCCTCAGAGTATGTGCTGTTGATCTGGGCTGTGAGTTTGAGAACTAAGACTGTGTGTAGGGTTGGTACCAGTGATGGTGCCTGGCATGGCAGGGATGTACAACCAGTGAGTAAGTCTGGAATTTGAGCAAGGGGCAGCAGCCACCAGGAAGTAACAGAGCAATTTTCTGCTCTATTTCCTGGGTCAGTGGTTCTTCAATTATTTGTGTTCCAGACACATCTGATGGGACTGACATATTCAGACAACTATGAGTCAGTGATAATTGCTACTCAATCCCTGTTATGAAAGAACCATGTCTCCCAGTATCTGTAAAAGTAACCACTTTGGTCCCACCGTTTATTTGGATACCCTTTGTCACTGTGGTTGGGGGTAGAATGCTTACTGTCCTGACCTCCCTGACTAATGTACACAAGAAGAATTCTGACATGTTCATTTAACCACTGTATTTCTTGGCGACTAGCCTGATAACATACCTTGTACCTTTGCCCAGCACTATAGGCTATAGCAGGGGCTTCCCCAGTGGCTCAGCAGTAAAGAATCCGCCTGCAATGCAGGAGATGCCAGTTGGATCCCTGGGTTGGGAAGATCCCCTGGAGTAGGAAATGGCAACCCACCTTTAGTATTCTTCCTGGAAAATCCCGTGAACACAGGAGCCTGGCGGGCTATAGTCCATGGGGTCACAAAGAATTGGATGCAACTGGGCGACTAAGCGTGCTTGCACAGTCTGTAGCCATGGTGTGTTGGCCTGCAGATCTCAGACAAGCATGGAACATTGCCCTCGGAATTCCAAGATTTAGCTTTGCAGTCTCTATTCATCAATAATCAACAATCCTGAAGGTCCTTGACATATACTCATTCGTAATTTTACTAAGAAGTCAGTTTTCAAAAATTAGCTATTATACGAGTACTATATGAGCATATATATTGCAAACTGCTTATAGAGTAGAGAAATACACAAAGGAAACGTGTAGAAGTAGTATTTTACTTGCATCAGTCAAAGTAGGACAGTTACACCGCAGTAACACACACACACACACACACACCCCGCCTCCCAAAATCTCAGTGGCTTATTGCAACAAATGTTTATTTCTTATTCACAGCACATGTATTTCACAAGTTTGCTACAAGCTCTGCTTCTTGCTTTCTTCACTCCAGAACCAAAGCTGATGGGAAAACGTAGCCTCTATCTGGAACACTGTCAATCTGGTGGCAGAAAGAAGACAAGACAAATGAGGTCCTGACTTCTAAAACTTTGCACAGAAGTGACAAACATCACTTCTTTGGTCAAAGCAAGTCACATGGCGTTCCTGAGGTCAACAGTGTGGGAATATATCCTCCTGCAGAGAGGAGCAGAGCTGGGAAAGAAAGTAAAAGTTTAGTGAATGAGAAAACATCTCCTTCTACCTCCTCGTAGGATGACTTCTTGCCCAGAGGTAACTGCTCTCAACACTTCAGTTCCCTTTCGTATATATTTGCCTGTGTGTGTGTGTGTATGAAAATATATATGCATATAAGTGTAGAATGTTCACATGTTGTTCTGCAACTTGCTCTGCTCTCTTAATCTGCCTCAGAGACCTTTACATGCAATATATATAAGCCTACCCTACTCCTAACAACTATAAGGCATTTCATGCCATAATATATTTAAATTTTTGGTGTATTTTTGGATGTCTTCAAAATGTTTTTCTATTACAATTAATGTTGTGATATTTATCCTTATTCACATGTCTTTGCACACATGTATATTTCTGAATAATAGATTTCTAGAAATTAACTGTTAAAGCAGAGCATGTGTACCTTACAATTTCTGATAGATCCTGCCAATTTACCTTGAAAAATGCCTTCATCAGGGTATACAGACCTCAGCAGTGTGCCTGATTTTCCAAATGCTCAACAACTCTTAATATTATTATTAAGCGTTTTCTTCTTTGTTGATCTGATGAATTTTTTAAATGTAGTTCATCGTTTTAATGCATTTCCTTGTTTATTGGTGAGGTCAGTTGTTTGTATTTATTGGCTAATTTCACAGTATTTTCTTTTGTGAGTTGTCTATTTCCACTCTTTGCCCATTTTCTAGTAGTTGTTTTTTCTTTCACATTTGAATATACTGAATTATACTTTTCCTCAATATTAATCCATTTATCTTGTAACTGGACTGTGTATCCTCATTTCCCCCTTGTTTGCCCCTGGCAGTCAGCATTCTACTCTCTGCTTCTCTGAGTTTGGCGTTTGAAGATCCTAAATATAAGTGAGATCATATAGTATTTGTCTTTCCCTGTCTGACTTACTTCACTTAGCATAATGCCCTCAGGGTCCACCCATGTTTTTGCAAATGGCAAGGTTTCCTTCTTTTTTGTGACCAAAGAATACATATACCATATTTCGTTTCTTTATCCATCCCTCAAAGAAGCTTAGGTTATTTCCATACCTTGGCTATTGTGAATAATGCTGCAGTAACTGGGAGTGCAGACATCTCCTGGAGATAATAATTTCGTTTCACTTAAATATATACCCAGAGATGGAATTGCTGGATTATAGGAAGTTCTGTTTTTACTTTTGTGGGGGAAGCTCTACACTGTTTTCCACATTGGCTGTGCCATTGTTTTTAATTTTGTTCATGGCATCTTTTTGTTGCAAAGTTTGCCATTTTTACGTAATCGAATCTCTTTTTGTTTGAAGTTTCCAGATTTGAAGGCTTGCTAAGGCTTTTCTTAACTCAGAAATTCTCCTATATATACAGATATTTTAAAGTTGATGGTTTTGCTTTATGTTCGGCTCTTTACTCATAAGGAATTTATTATTGGATAAAGTGTGAGGTGGGGTAGCAGAGGCTAAATTTTCTCTGCCCTAAAGCAGGTAGCTTATCACTCCAATACCATGTATTGGATATTTCCTCCTTTCTCCAACTGGTTTGAAATGTACCATGAATTAAATTTATAGCATTTAAAAAATGTATTCTGTACCTTCGGGCAGCAGATTTTGTGGTGGAGCTGGTGTACAGGTGGGCACACCTCAGGGAGTGTGAGGTTAATTATAGTACCCATGGATTGACACAGGTACTTCCTGCTTGTTGTAACTACACCCACAAACATAAAGACTTCTTTATGCGTAATGAACGGTTCTGATGGCCTGACAACTGGTGACGATGCTTGTCAAGGTACTACCAACCTGGGTCCCTGGACTATTTAATCAATAGAAATTGATAAGAGGCCAGACTAGGAATTCAAGCAAGACTTTATTAGAAGTGAAAACAAAGAACAGCTTCCCTTGCTCACTCTCTGTGGAGGGCAGGCTGGTTCTTTAACGGGGATGAGGGTAGGGGTGGATCTGTGGGTTGGGCCCAGAGGAGGTTTAGGTGGTCTGCCCACCAGCTTGGTGGTGCCATGTGCAGGGACCATGAGCAGTGCCCTGCTTTTGCTTTCTGCACCTCAGAAATGGCGGTTGGTTTGTGGGGGTTTTTTGTACCTTACTGTTTATAATTTGTCCCAACTGTGCATGTGTACAGTTATTTTTAGTCTTTTATAGTTTCTTTGTATTCTGTTGCTGGAGGAGATATTACCCAGGGGCAAGCACTCAAGTAAAGGGCCTCAGGTGCCAGGTCCCAGGCTATCTCAAAGGGATCTAAGGAAGTGAGAGACCATTACAGTAACTGGAGTCTTATAGTAATAGATGGGTTTCCCAGATGGCGCTAGTGGTAAAGAAACTGCCTGCCAATGCAAGATACGCAGGAGACACAGGTTCAGTCCCTAGGGTGGGAAGATCCCCTGGAGGAGGGCATCACAACCCACTCCAGTATTCTTTCCTGGAGAAACCCATGGACAGAGGAGCCTGGAAGGCTACATAGGGTCACAAAGAGTCGGACATGACTAAAGAAACTTATCATGCATGCCAAGTAATAGAATTATTAAAGTTTTTAAGGGGTCATTTTCTTTTTTCAGTTATTCTTTAATACATGTTACTTAGGGTCTGTTTGGGTTTGGTGATCCTCAGGAACTCAGGGAGTCAGTAGTTCTGGAGTGAGCCCCTAGAAGCATTCATGTTCTACTGTGCCGGGAGCTTTCCTGATGCCCAAGATTCTCCTGCAACTGATACTACCTTGAGGGCAGGAGCGGGCAAGATTTTTCCAAGTGTTTCCATTCCACACATTTTGTGAAAGAAAAGGCTGCCCTCTGTGCATCCATTTTTCTCACCATCAGTAGCTCTTCATCCAATGGCAACCTGAGTGGCCCTTCCCCACATTTCAGGAATGCCCCACGCGGGTCTGGTCAGAGGTGTCTGAAGATGCCAGGGTGGGGGCAGCAGAGCATAAGCAGTGATCAGAGAATGGCTAACCTCATAAGGCCGATGCTTGGAGCCGTCTGTGCCACGGGGGCGGGCGGGGGGTGGGTGTGGACTGAGAACAGATAAGTAGCCGGTGAGTTGACAACTGCCCAAAGAAGGAGAGGAACGGAGTACAGTAGGAAAGGGGAGTGGGTCAGGGGTCTGCCCTGTCTCCCCCATCTCCTCCCACTACACCCGCACTGGCTCCTTGGTGTCTCAAGAGGAGCCACTTCATCTACACCCTGAAGGAAGATTAGATGATAACTTAAAACAAGGCGAGCTGCCTGGGCTGAGGAGACAAAACTGAAAGCTGCATGGAGAATGTGGAGAATGCCACCACAGGTAAAGGAATTGCTGGCTGCCAATCTGGGCCAGGGATCTCCTGGCCCTGGGCTGCCTTCCAGCCAGCCAGTAGGTGTTTTCTCCTTTCTCTAGAGAGCTTTCACTTCTGGAGGGCTTCACCCCTGGAGCCCAGGCCTGCTGTGCCCCAGCCAGGGTTTCTCAAACTCTTCCTACTAAACCATCCCTAGATGCAGCATAGCCAGCCCCACCCCAGGCGAATGTGATTTCTCTGGCACCTCCACCTCGATCTTGAACACTGAAGAAAGTGTGTCTTCTACATCTTGTATCTATGCCTGTTTTGAAATCAAAATTGCATTTTCAATTTCATGCCTAACCTCCCCTTCCCCCTCCCATCAGCTCCCAGTATTAAACTCAATGCTGCTGTGTACTTCACAGGGCTCATCATGGTTGTAATTAGTTTATGATGTTTGTCCAATCGTGTATTTGCTGTCTTTCCCACTAGAGTGTGAGCTCCGGGAGGGTAGGGGCCATGTCTTTCTCGGTGGGAGCATTCTCAGGGGCTGGCCAGGGCCTGTCTGTGGCCTTTAGCCTCGGTGGTTAGAGCCCTCTTCCATTAAGCTCCTGCTTCCTTTCACCAGAAGAAAGGCCTGATACCCCACAAAGGGGTTATTGCTTTCGAAGGGTCCAGGTGAGAGGAGCCATCCATCATTGCTGGGGCCCAGCCCAGTCACAGTTCCTGGCCCCGTCCCAGTGACAGCGAGACAATGACATCATCTCAGAATATATGCAAAGGACAGCCTATTCTGTCAGTCTCTCTGTGGAGAATTACTTTGGCTCATTCCTGCTGTATTAGGTATATACTATCATAACTCAGAGTTTCCCAGATTTAGTTCAAGGGCATAGATGATTTGGTTAGGCATTTGATTTTTAGAAATGTCATTTCCAAGAAGAATTTGAAATGTGTCTTCCTGAGGGTACAAAATTACCTTGATTTGGGAGAGGAGCTGATTTCTCAAAAAAGTAACAGTAAATTGTGTCAACCTCCCTCACCTATGGGTCTAGTTCTCCCGTCTCTTACACAGGGATTTTCTGTGACAACCTTTATCTTTATTGCTCTTGATATCCACAGAGCACTGTTAAAAAGATTTATTGGTTAAGAAATGCAAATTCCTTAAAACAGCAAAGTGCTCGCTCCAAGTTTCATGTAAAGGTGTGGTTAAACAAACAAGTCAGCATTTGAAGACAGTGCTAATGAAAAGCAGTCCAAAATCTGAATTGTGGGGTAGTTATTTTTATCACAATTGCTTACATTTATTTGCACATATATTATGTTCTTTGTGTGAATCAGCTCATTTCTCACAGAAATCGTCTGATGGAGGGAGAATTTTATTCCCATTTCATAGATGAGTAAATTGATGTTAATAATTGGGAGGGAATACGTAGCTCTTCCAGGATCATGCCTAGTGGGGAACTGGGCCAGAGCTCTGGTTCTGATATATACTGTTCTGTGGTCCAGGCTGTTACCACTGAACATGAATAAGTGTTACCCAGCCAGGTCTGGCTGCTCACAGCTTGAAAATCAACATGCAAGAGAGAGATTTTGGTAGAAAGGAAAGTTATTTTTAATCAGAATGCCAGCAACCTGGAGAGATAGTGGATTCAGTGGCTCCCAAAACCCAACTCTGAAGATTCTACGTGGCTCTGAAAGTTTTTAAAGGGAAAAGGGGAAGTAATCATAGTGAATCAGAGATGCGAGGTCAGAGTTGTTGCCATCTCCCACTGTGTGTAGACTTCTGTGTGGGTTTGTCAACTTCTTGCAATTTTCTTTATATGCTCTTGTGTTCACAGAATTTGTTGATGGGATTACTGAAGGGAAAGCTAGGGAGGAGATCTGGTCATCTGATAATTATTTATTCTTAATTTCTATTTCTTTGATCTATGGAAAGAACCAACAAATTAGGTGAGGTGCTTCCCTGTGGCTCAGGTAAAGAATCTGCCTGCAATGCAGGAGACCTGGGTTTGACCCCTGGGTTGGGAAACTCCCCTGGAGAAGGGAATGGCGACCCATTCCAGTGTTCCGGCTGGGAGAATCCTATGGACAGAGGAGCCTGGTGGGCTACAGTTCATAGTGTCTCAGAGAGTTGGACACAACTGAGCGACTAACACTGATAGTGTGATCAAAACATTTGAAGGGTGTGTGAGGGCCAGAGACGAGGAGAGCATGGGGGCCCGGGTTAAGGTTGGCAACAAGACAGAAGAGTGCCTCCTGTAAAGAGTTCTTTTGGGGCAAAAGCCCCTGACACAAGCAGTGGACATTTGCGTTTAAGAAAGAAAAAATTTTCACCACTCCAGGTACAAGTGCTGGTTAACGTGTGTTGCTCAATCCAGGGCCTTAAAGATTTGTTTCAGTTAACCGGTTCATAATGATCCTTTCTAAGTGGCTCATTGGTTGATTCACTTTTTTTTTAGGTGATGGAAAACCTGTTTTTCCTCTTTAAAATGTTAAGTTTATTACAACTTAACAACGTCCAACTTTATTACAATCTCACAATTTTCAGAAGTGAGTTTGGCCCATTTGTAAAATGCTTCAAGATCCAAATTTCCATTTGACCAGTCATCAAACAGGAAGTGCTGACTAGTGGTACTCTTTAAAAAAAATTAATTGGAGGATAATCGCTTTATAGTGTTGTGTTGGTCTCTGCTGTACAACAACGTGAATCAGCTGTAAGTGTACAGATATCGCCTCCCTCCCACCCCCTCAGTCCACCCCTCTGGGTCATCACAGAGCACCAGGCTGAGCTCCCTGGTTTATAGCAGCTTCCCACTAGCTGTCTATTTTACACATGGTAATGTACATATGTCAATGCTACTCTCTCAATTTGTCCCACCCTCTCCTTCTCCCGCTGTGTCCACAAGTGCATTCTCTTCATCTGCATCTCTGTTCCTGCCCTGCAAATAGGTTCACAGGTACCATTTTCCCTGTGTTGATATTCAAAGTACTTGTTCAAATTCCTGGTCCAGTAGTTATCTTGCTGCAAACATTTATCTCATTTTATTCTTACAGCCACCCTCTTGGTCCCATGGTTTTCAGAGGAGGAAACTGAGGCTCCGAGTGGATGAGCCAGAGGTCACACAGCTAGTGGGCTAAGGATAAGGGTCGACTGCAGGTCTGACATCACAGCCTGAGCTTTTAATCCCTGTTCTTTAGTATCTTTCCAGTGAGGGCCAGGGAGTCTGGAGATAGGGGATGTAGTAATTCAGGAAGATTCCATGGAGAAAGTGGAGGATGAGCTGGACTTTGAGGATTGCATCAGAAAGATGAGAATTACACTGGGGAGGGAGTAAGGCAGAAAAGCAAACAGAGCAGGCTCCCTTGCTTTTGTAGAGGAGGTGAATTAGACCGTTTTGGGGTTGACATTGACAATTAATTTTCAATTCAACACCTGCCTTGCCATTTGAGCTTAATCTTATTATAGCAGATCTCTGCATTCCTTTTGTTTGTGCAGATTTTACACGCAGGGGTTTTAAGTCAATCAATGAGCATCTGTGCTGAAAGGAATTATATTGTGTGCATAAAAATAATTGGCCCAATTCCTCTCTGAACCAAGAAAAACCTATCTAATTCCTGTCTTAGAGGTAGAGGAATGCAATAGAGGAATAAAAGCAATTACCTAACTACCTCTCCTCTATTTTCTAGTCCATTCCATGATGTCCAGGAAAATGAATTTATACTGTTTTGAGGAAAAGCTGAGATCAGCATAACTAGTCTGAATTCAGCATAGAGGCAGTGTCCTTGACAGTCATGCTCAGTGTGCATAACTGTGCAAGGTATTCCGACAGCAGAAAGGAACCAGCTGAGAAACAGGTCTGAACTTTAATTCACGTGACAGCAAGATATACTACTGTCCTTTTTTTTTTTTTTCAATTTCTGCTTTGTATCATCCCACCATGGAAATGCCTCATACAAAATATTCTTTCTGAAATATCTGGACTTTTTCCCAAGTCGCTTAATTTTCCCCAGATTGTTGACCCTGTGTTCTTGTCTTTAAATCATCTACTTCGTGCACCATTTCCATCTTTCTTGTCATTTTTGCAGAAAGTAATTTTTTCAAAGACATTTCAATGCATAGTAGGGGGAAATTACTTCATTTTTATTTAGCGTCTCCAAAAACTTTCCCTGTTTCAGAGAAAGCTGGAGTCAAGTGATTTTCTCCTCTGTATATGTGGGCAACTCGGTTTCTCTATTTCTATACAAAGATAAACTTCACTGGCAGCAGCCACCTAGCCATCACTGAGTGGGGCCAAACCTCCTCTCGGCTCCAACAGATAGCCCTGATTGGTCTAGACTTCTGGAAGTCCAGTCGTCGTGGTCACAAAATTTGGCTCAGAGATGAGCCAGCCAGTGCAAAGCTTTGAGTTGCTGTTGGTTGGTTGTGAGAGACAAACTTTCCTGTTACATGAGGATAAGAGAGCGTGAATTCTTGCTACAATCACTAGGAAGTTAGCCCTAAGAGGCAACAAACATTGAGTATAAAAAAGAAAAGAGGTAGAAAGAAATTGAGTCCTCACATCATTGTAGTCATCAAAATAGTCCCTTTGCCTCTGGGCTCTCACTTAGCCATTAAATCTCTTCTTGTTTGTGAGTTCCAGTTAGGTTTTCTGTTACTTACAACCAAAAACCTTTTATCTAATATACCTGGCTATTGGGTTGAACAGAAACATTATATAACACCTCAAAATGCTGGACTTCTGTGCTTCCATTGCAGGAAGTATGTGTTTGATCCCTGAGCAGGGAAGTTCAGCATGCCACGTGATACAGCAAAAAATAAAGCAGTTTATCCAGTCTACCCATCTAACAATAGAATATTGGGTAATTAAATTTGACAATGATGTATTAGCTAGGACAGACGAGGCTGTTATAACGGTGACATAACAATTAGAAACAACTGTGTGCCTGGCTAGCAGCTGGCTTTATTCTGCATGGTTTCATTGGCTTTTCAGGAACCTAGGTTCCTTCCATCTTTTGGGTCCCCCATCCCTTAGAGCCTCTCATCACCCTCATGGATCTGGCAGAAGGAAAAGGAAGATGAAGAGAGCATCGCCGCTTATTTAAAGTCTTGGCCGAGAAATGGGACAGACTCTTTCCACTATCCCTTGATGACAATTGTTTACACAAGCACATCTAAATTCAGAGGAACCCAGGAAGAAGAAGTGGATCTTTGGTAACTAGTTCCTAATCCTGACCCAGATTGGATACTTTAGGGTATTTCCCTGGTGGCTCAGTGGTAAAGAATCTGCCTACTAATGTAGGAGACACAGGAGATGCTGGTTCGATCCCTAGGTCGGGAAGATCCCTGGGAGAACGGAATGGCAACCCACTCTAGAACTTTTGCCTGGGAAATCCTGTGGACAGAGGAGCCTGGCAGTTTATAGTCCATGGGGTCGCAAGCGTCAGACACGACTGAGTGACTAAACAATGAGATTAATAAATACGTAGGAAAACGCCAACAGAGCATTGCACATTGCACGTTTTCTAAGGTCCCTCATCTCTAAATGCATAAGCCCTGTCTCTTTCTGTTCCAGCCCTGTGGCAAGACTCTTTTCTTGCTCTTTTCCAGGCATGTTGATTCATTCATGATGTTCTCAAATGCAAATACACCCCACCATCCCCTGACGGGTGATGTGGATGGATGTCACCTGAAGTTCTTGGAGAGAGACAGAAATGTAATCAGATTCCTCCATGGACATCAGTTCTTTCCTCCAAAACTGTCTTCCCTGGTAGTAGGCTCACCTTAATCACTCCTCCTCTCTGTCACAGGCTGCTTTTTCATCATCTCCAGTCCCTGAAAGTGTCTTCATTGCCTGAGTAATGCTACTCCTGCCCTTTGTTATATGTCCTTTCAGCAAAACACAAACCTGATATTAACCCTAAAACCAAACAATATATTTTTTCTTTCAGCATACCCCTCAGGGAAGTTGACAAATCATTCACTGAACAAAAAAGTTCTCTTCTTGGGGCAGGGCTGGGTGGAGAGTTGCCAAATAAGAAAATGAATTCTATGTAAAAATTCATTTTCATAGAAAGACTAGAAGGATATTTCCCAAATGTTGACAGTGTTTATCTCTAGGTAAATGGATTGCTAGTGGTCGTTTCCCTCTTGTGTGTTCTTGTACTTTAATTTTTGTTTCCCTATCTTTCAAATCTTCTATTGTACATGATGTATTTCTTTAAATTAAAAAAAATAATAAAATTTTCTTTGGTTCAGTTTTGCTTATCAGGAGGGAAATGCAAATTAAAAGCACAATGAGATACCACTTCACCCCAGTTAGGATGGGAATCATGGGAAAAAATAGAACAGAAAATAACAAGTGTACCCTACTTCTGCCCACACAGAAGAATTGAAAGCAAGGTCTTGAAGAGGCAGTTGCACACCCCTGTTTATAGCAGCACTGTTCACAAAAGCCAAGAGATGAAAGCAACCTACATGTCCATAAACAAATGAATAAATAAAATGTGGCATATATGTGTGATAAAACATTATTCAGCTTTAAAAGGAAGGAAATTCTGACATATGCACACAGATGATCCTTGAGAATATTATGCCAAGTGAAGTAAGAGGTCACAAAAAGACACTGTAAAATTCCACTTATATGAGATAACTGGGTGTGGGTGCTAAGTCCCTTCAGTCCTGTCTAACTCTGTGTGACACTGTGCACTGTGACCTGCCAGGCTCTTCTGTCCCTGGGATTCTCCAGGCAAGAATACTGGAGTGGGTTGCCATGCCTGCCTCCAGGGGATTTTCCTGACCCAGGGGTTGAACCCACGTCTCTTGTGTCTCCTGCATTGGCAGGCGGGTTCTTTACCTCTAGCACCACCTGGGAAACCCATATGAGGTACCTAGAGTAGTCAAATTCACAGAAACAGAAAGTAATATGGTTGTTGCCAGGCCCTGGGGGAATCAGGGATGGGTTGTTAGTGTTTAATGGGTAAAGAGTTTTAGATGGGAAAGGTGAAAATGTTCTGGAGACGGATGGTTGCACAACAGTGTAAATGGACTTAATGCCACTGAACTGTGCACTTAAAAGTGATTAACATGGTAAATTTTATGTTACATATATTTTTCACAGTTCTTTAAAAGATGAATTTATGTTTCCATAGGCAGTTTTACAAGAATTCTAGACTTGGATGGCTTGTGATCTCTTTTGAAAACCAGATAGCTCCCTTGTTTGGGTTTTCCACCTACACAGTATGCCTTTTTAAATGCATTTGTAAAAGAAGAAGAAATACTTATTATACCCATATTACATAAGGCTCATGGGTTAATAAGATATGACTTCTCCAAAGTTTTGCTATCTAATACGTGGGCAAGACTGGTGAGCAACTAACTATAATCCACAGGGAAATGCAATAGTGGCCAAGTATAGAGAGGCGCTGTGCTGTGCTAAGTTGCTTCAGTCGTGTCCAACTCTTTGTGACCCTATGGACTGAAGCCCACCAGGCTCCTCTGTCCATGGGCTTCTCCAGGCAAGAATACTGGGGTGGGTTGCCATGCCCTCCTCCAGGGGACCTTCCTGACCCAGGGATCGAACCTATGACTCCTGCACTGCAGGCAGCTTCTTTACCACTGAGCCACCAGGGAAGCCCAAGTATAAAGATACAGGCAGTGAATTCTGCCTGGGTCGTTAAAGAGGCTTTTCAGAAAAAAATACATTTAAACTGAACTTTGAAGAACTCCTCGGAATTTACTAATGGAGAAGAAGGGGTGAACTTAGGAGGCACTTTGGAAAGTGACCTAGAGGTGGGGGACAGCATGGGACAGAAGGAAATCAATCACCCCAGTCTTAGGGCATCAGGGGATCCTGAAACAAGCCTGGCTGAACACTGGCAGTGGGGCAAGCTCAGGCCTGGACGTAGCAGTGGCATCTTTCCTGGAGAGATGACCCAGGATGTGGACTGGACCCAGGATGTGGACTGAACTCAGAAAGCAAAGTCCAAGCCAGCCATGTGTCAGGGTCAGAGCTGAGACTCTGGCTCTGTGGTATGATTCTAGGGGGACACGGAGCATGCCGGGGCTTCCAGAGCAGAGAAATGGCTCCCCAAGTGGTACCTGATGGTATGCTGCTGTTGGTTTTGCAGTCTGACAAGGAAAGGAGTAGAAGTGCTTTTCATTAAATGTAAAAGCTTATGTAACATTTTTTTGTTGGCATCTTGAACTTGGCCAGTCTATAGCATGTTGCCCCCTGGTACCCACGTGTTTGGACAATGCAGGGCGATGGTGTGCAAATGGGGCACAGCTGGCCCAGGCAGGGAGAGGACAGAGCGTGTTTGTGAACTGGAAACCTGTGGGTGCCATGTCAGTCATTCTGAGTCGTGGGATGTTGCTGGGTTTGGGGGAGGAGATTGGCTTGTGAAAAGGAGACGGAGGGCTTGTAGAAGTATGTCTTGGACCTGGAAGATGGTCAAGGTCAATTCATTCACTAGGTCAATTCATTGTCAGCCGATGTGGGTCATTCTTGTCACTGCAGCTGCTTCTGCTCTTTGAAGCCTCTGCCATGTGTTGGTCCCTGCCTTCTGCTGGGTACTTCTATTTCAGGCAGCCATAATGATGGTTGTCATGTCTCTTCTCCTTATCCTCAGGCTCCCCTAAGAGGAATTTTAACCCTCCTCCCAAGGCTACAAGAATGTCCAGGATCCATGAACGTTCACAGCCAACTCTCATCTGGCCATGGCGGGGGCACAAAGTGTAGGGGGCAGGTCATGTGGAGAATCCTACAAATATACCCGATCTCATTTTCCAAGTTCCTGGAATTCCTATCACTTTCCTGGGGTCAGACCTTGACTCTCTTACCCAAGTAGCACATAAACCTCCACCCCCTTCCCTTCTTGGACGCCTCCTTAATTCCCCAGGTGGGCCTGACTCACAAACAGTTGGAAATTCCCCGCCTGGGGGTCAGGACACCCAGGTCTGGGAACACAAAGCCCTGGCTGCCTTTCCTGGAAGGGAAAGGGGGAAGTTATCTTTCCATTGTTTTTGCTGATATAGGTCAGAGTAGCACAAAAGATAAATTATAACTACTTTCTCAATATCTCACCTTGTTCACATGGATGGTCTCACTTGCCTGAACACCTGGAGACAGGTGAGCTGTGTTGCTCAGTCAGGTGGAGCCATTGGCCCTACCACCAGTTAGTCTGTTCATAGGTCTTTGTTGACTCCCCAAGATGTAACTCGTGGATACTTTTAGGTGGGCCGTTGATGGCTACTTAATTTCCTGTTATTTACATTCATTGCTGCTCCTATATAGCACCTCCCAGCTCATCCCAGCTCTCTCTCTCTTGTCTGCTCCTAGTCATTCTCCTGCACCCTCCAGCACAGAGTCCCAGGGAATCTGATCTGATTTTAGGGCAGAGTCCCACTGATGGAGCAGGACCTAACACTCGCAAAGCAACGACTGAGGGCTGGGAATCTAAAGTGCGGACCTCCTTTTGTTGTTTAGTCGCTCAGTCATGTCCAGCTCTTTGAGACCCCATGGACTGTAGCCCACCAGGCTCCTCTGTCCATGGGATTTCCCAGGCAAGAATATTGGAGTGGGTTGCCATTTCCTTCTCCAAGGGATCTTCCTGACCCAGGAATCAAACCTGAGTCTTCTGCATTGTCAGGCAGATTCTTTAATGCTGCCAGGGACCCTCCTTACATTCATACAATTCTAAAACTCGGTTTGAACTAGGAATCCTGGCATGCCTGACCCAGAGGAGTACTGTCATTTGTGACAAGCCAGCTGTCCACAAGCCCCGGTCAAGAACCCCTGGGATCAGATGGCCTGAACTCTGCTAAAGGGGCAAGGTTCTTTTCTGGGCTCTGAAATGATTAAGTGGCTCAATGGAAGCACTTTTCTTTGTTCACTGAAGGAAGGGCCTTGTTGGTTGGCTTTTTCTGGAGTGTTCTTTAAGGAAGCTCCCAACCTGCCAGATGCTCTGTGTCTGATTTTCCGTCTTGTCCGGGTTACTAGTGAAGCTAAAGCCAATCTTCCATCTGATGTCCAAATGTAGGGAATTGATGAGCTCTTTACAGTGGAAGATTTGCTAACATCAGGGCCACTCCTTAGGCATCGTTTTCGAGCCGCTCCCAGCAATCTCTGAGCCTGAACTCCATGTCTGGTGTCTGGGATGTACGTCGACAGTTTGAAGGCCTCTTCTGCTTGTCAGATCCTGCCCTCCTTGCCCACCTTTCCCAGGTCTGGAGGCTCTGTCCTCTAGCCTCCTCCTGGCTGTAGCCCCAGAGAGTTTGAGGGCATGTCACCGTGCCTGCTGCAGCGCCTATGTGCACCAACAGATACAGCATCCAGCAATCTGATTTATGTTTTCCAGATTTATCGCATCACTCGCATCCCCAGGCAGGCTGATATTTTAGGAGCGTGAATCAGAGTGTCTGGCATGGCTCCCTCTGCAGCCGAGCTCCGGCTGCAGGCATAATGAAGCTGGTGGGGAGGGGGAACAACTCAACTTACCGGGGAGGAAATGTGTGTCAGTAACAAGTCTGCCTGGCAACAGCACCAGGAGCCATCCCAGGACCAGAGTTGGCGTCTCCACACTGGCGGAGCAACATCACACAGCACGGTTTTCCTCCTTAGTGGGCTGACTATCCTGTTAAAAAAAAAAAAGGAGAAGAATGTAGGTATTTTGGAGAATGTATTCTCCAAAAGCTATTCCCTAACCTGCCACCAAGCGGGAAGACTGTGATAAACTGAAATGTCACCCAGCTGGGGCTGTCCACACAGATGTTATACATGAATAGTAAGAGATGAGCTTCTGTGATGGAATGAGAGGCGAGAAGATGAAGCTAAAAGAGGCAGAACTAATTGACTCTGTGAGACCCAGTGTAGGACTCTGCTTGGGAGTAGGGCTCAAGACTAGGGACATAGGGAAATATTTCTTTACTTTTTACTAATCTCTTGGGTATGTGCTGCTACCTATAGTGTCCTATTTCTCAAGGAGTCTATTCAGAATGAGGGAGAAATGGAACAAGGACTGATCTGGACATCTGAACACATGTGACTATGTCAAGAGCAGTGGTTCGTTGTTTTTTTTTTTTAACCTCTACATCCCAAAGCCTAGAGCATCCATAGACACCAGATAGCAGCTTCCCACAGGTGTGTTGAACCAAAAAACATAGACTCTGTACTTTGAGTGCTCTTGAGTGTATCTCTTCCCCACTCCAGGCATCCTGTTTACCATCAGGAAGGTGAACCGATGATCTCTTAGGGATCATCCCAGGTCCAACACTTAAGGCCACCAACGTCAAAATGAATTTTACAGTTTTTTTTAAAAGCAGAGACTTAAAAATATTCCCATAAATGTTTATATCTCAAATGCCTGATCTTCAGGCTCAGCTTTATTATCAGTGTGTGCATACAAGTCTTCAGGCTTGAATGTTCCCATGAATACGTCATTCAGTGGTATCTGGGATACATTTACATTTTTAGCATCAGTGTAATTCTATTTGGTTTTATGCCATAGGAAGTTCAAGCCTGATTCAACTAAGGGGTTTCATAAAATGAGTTTTTAAAAAGGAAAGACAATGTGTTGCACATGTTATACCATTGTACTTTGCATTGTTATCCAGTCAGGCATGTTGCAGGGTGGCTTGTGCTTCGGTCCAAGAATCTGTTAGCAATACGTAAAGTTGAATATTTTACCATCTTATTTGGAAGCATGGAATTTAAGAGCTGGAATGGATCTTCGAGGTAGGCAGGCATCACCTACTAAAATAAGAGAAGAGAACTTGGGGTGCATTTTTGCATGCCTCTCACCTCCTAATGTAGCTTTCATATTGTTGGCCTGAAGAACAACAGAAAAGCCCTGGTTGCTAAAACTGGGAGTGAGGAGAGGGTCAGGAGCATCCAAGAGAATTGCATCCAGTCGAAGCGTGCTTCCCTTTCATAGCAAGATTGCAATTCCTGTCTGTCAGAGAAGGGGCAGAGGTAACCGTGCAGATCTGCACAGAGGGAGAATTCTTCCTAAGGAACAGCTGCAGCCGCCTGGTTCCACAAAGCACACGCTGAAGAGAAGCAACCTTCCATGGAAATAGAGTTGAAGTCAATCCAGACTTAACAGGGAGGAACACTGAGTCAATACAGACAGACTGAGGAATTACAGCAGTTAGCTAAAGCATCTGGTCTGAGTAGGCAGATGTGGTAGCAGTAGAACCCAGAAGGGAAAGTCAGACCCAAAAGGATGAGAGCCAAAGTCCTGAGATCACCCAAGTGAGGTATGAGATGAGAGGAGAAATCACAGGGACATCTTCCTAAGTCCTCCTGAGGTTGTGTAGTTGCCGGGAAACCCCTAGTCTTAACCAGTGAGAAGCGTAAGCTGTAATGGAGAAGGCAGGACTCAACATCAAGCCTGAGGATGAGGGGAAGTTGAATCTTGGAGACTGAAAAGAGAAGGTAGAGGCAGAATTGAGTAAAGGGAATTGAGTAAAGGGAAGGGTCAAGGCAGCAGATTCAGAACAAAGACAGTGAGCCTTAAATTTCTGGAATTCTTTTATGTGATGCTTGATCCATGGATAGGGTGACCATTTAAAGGATCTACATCGAAGTTTGGACAAATAAAAGGATTCACATAGGATTATGATAGAATTATTTTCTTTAGACAGTGTCCTTAAATATTAGAAGTTAATACCAAAACCACAACTGCATGTATCTATCTTCATTTTATTTTGACTACAGCAATGTTACCCCCAAATTGGGTCCATCTCTTGGTGGGTGTCGTGCCAAGAGACAAAACAGAGCCAAAGATTTGGAGAAGGAAGAATTTATTATTTACAGCAAGTAAGAAGAACACCAGGGAAGTTTTCATCATGCATGTTTGGGGCTTCCCGGGCACTCAGCAGTAAAGAATCTGCCTGCAATTCAGGAGCCACAGGACGTGTGGGTTCAATCCCTGGATCCGGGGGATCCCCTGGAGGAGGGCACGGCAACCCACTCTTGTATTCTTGCCTGGAGCCCCTCATGTACAGAGGAACATGGTGGGCTATAGTCCATAGGGTCACAAAGAGTCAGAACCGAAGCGGCTGAGCACACACGTGCACACACTTGCATGGTGATGAAGGGGCTTGAGCAGAGGGGACTTCAGCATTGAGCTCGGACAGAGGTTGGCAGAGTCCGAGTTTTAGTTGATGGAAGTGACAACTGTCGGGGAGGCCATTGTCATCACCCCTTAGGTTCTGCCCTAAGGGGTCAGTGGTTACCACGCTCCACCTAAGTAGGGTCCTGAGTTTGCACAGGACTCAAAGATGTGTATCAGATTGTGATACATAACTCTTGAGAAGGAGCTTGAACTCTGTTTTATTGCTGAACTATTGCTTCTTGACTGCTTTTCATTTCTTTGTCCCCTAAAGATCAATAAGTACTGAGACCTGCTCAAGGGCAAGCATTGTGGCAAGGCTCAGATCACAAAATGGCTTCTCTTATGTCAAGAAAGCCATGCCTGACATAAATTGGTAGATTCATGTCAATTTATGGCAAAACCAACACAATATTGTAAAGAAAAAAGTCTTTCTTGAATTTGTTACAATAAAAAAATCAAATCAAATTAAAAAAAAGGCTTTTCTTTGTTGGGAGGTTTTGATTACTGATTCAATATCCTTAGTTATTACTAGTCTGTTCAGATTGTCTGTTTCTTTATGGTTCAGTCTTGGTAGGGTGTGTGTTTCTAGGAATTTATCAATTTCTTCTAGTTATCTAGTTTGTTGATATAAAATTGTTCATAGTTACCTCTATGATTCTTTACATTTTTGTGGTATCATTTGCAATGCTTCCTTTTTCATTTATAATTCTGTCTGAGACAACCCCTCTTACTCTAGCTAAAGGTTTGTTAACTTTAACTTTTCAAAAAATTAACTTTTAGTTTCATGATCTTTTTCTATTGTCTTTATACTCTCTTGTTTTATTTTTGTCTGCTCTAATAGTTATTATTTCCTTCCTTATGCTAATTTTGGACTTAGTTTGGTCTCCTTTTTCTTGTTCCTTGAGAGGTAAAGCTAGGTTGTTTATTAGGGATCTTTCTTTTTTAATGTAGGCCTTTATTGCTGTATACTTCCCTCTTAGAACTTCTTTTGATGCAGCCCATAAGTTTTCATATGTTGTGTCTTCATTTTAGTCCATCTCAGGATACTTTCTGATTACCCTTTAGACTTCTTTATTAATCCATTTGTTGTTTAGGAGTGTGTATTTTAATTTTCATGTATTTGTGAATTTTTCAGTTTTATTCCTGTAATTGATTAGCAGTTTCATATCACAGCGATTGGAAAACATACTAGATACGATTTCAGTCTTCTTAAGTTTGTTAAGGCTTGCTTGGTGGCCCAACATATAATCTCTCCTGCAGAATGTCCCATGTGCACTTGAGAAGGATGTATGTTCTGGTGCTATTGGATGGAATATTTTGTATGTGTCTGTTCCATTTCTTGTATAATGTTATTCAGGTCAGCGAAAACTGATTTTGCCATGACATTGGAAGATACACAACATAACACTAAAGATAAGTAGCCAATTTGGTGGAGAATCAGATAGACTCAGTTTTATTCTTGACTCCATTTTCAGTTTAGAGTGCTTGGGCAGTTACTTAGTTTCTCTAGACCCATCTCCATCACCACTATTCCTTTGGCATATAAGTTATTTCATGGGAGGCAATGTTGTGAGGGATACCATGGAAATAAATGAGGCATTTTGTAAGTCCCCAGAAAAGAATACTGGTCTCAAGGCTGTGGACAAGGAGGCGGGGGAAACAAATGCCCCTATTTTCTTCTTCTCTCATCTGCTGATCTCTATTACTCTTCCCCCAACATGGCCAGACCCAACAAGAATCCAAAGGGACGAGAGTGAAGAATGGATGGGGGGGAAGGGCAGAGGAGACTAGCCAGCTCAGTTGTATATACCTGGTACATACTACTAAATGTATGCCTATAAATGAATGTGCTGAGTCACTCAGTTGTGTCCGACTCTTTGTGACCCCATGGACTGTAGCCCATCAGGCACCTTTGTCCACGGGGATTCTCCAGGCAAGAATACTGGAGTGGATTGCCATGTCCTTTACCAGGGGATCTTTCCAACCCAGGGATCGAACCAGAGTCTCCTGCATTGCAGGTGGATTCTTTACCAGCTGAGCTAGTATTTTTATTTTAATAATCTTGAAGTCAAGTTTTGGAAAAAAGTCAAATTTCCCACGTATAAGAAACAAGCTTGGTGTCCTAGACTGTGTGTTAGGAAGGCGGCTATGCTCAGCCCCGTATCACCAACATCATACTAGACAGTGTGTTAGGGACCATGGCGCCCAACCTTCCAGCTCCTCACTGCTCTCATCACAGATCAAGGCACACTAAGGGAAAACTAGGATCTACTGAGTTTCAGCCCTTTGAGGAGAGTTGTGAGAAGTGTGTTTCGAACAGTTTCGGCCCATGCAAATGCACTGTAGCTCCCCCTCTCAGACGGTTTGCCTGTGCTAAATGAGTTTCTCCCCTCTAACTAAGCTGACCTGGCGGTGGAACCAGACACTCGATAAACACATCTGACAGAAGCTCTAGTGAAACAACAAGGAAGGCCGTCTGTCTTTGGCTGTGATGACAGCGTCAATAGCGCATGCATCTTGAATAGTTTTTCCTGAAGTGATGGTGATTCCAGTCGACCATTCGGTACAGCTACTCTCTCTTCTCTGGTCCCATCAGTGACTAGTGAGTGATGACAGGGCACTATTCCATTTGAAACTTAAGGGCCAAACTTCTGTAGCCCAATGCAGTTTTCTCGTAGCTCAAAGATGAGTTCAATGAATTACAAAGGGGATCTGCTGAGTATGGAGATTTAAAGGTACACCCTTCTCACATCTCCTGTTCTCACCCACTTCACCTTTCTTCATTTCTCCCCACTGCCTCAGATTTTTGCCCTCTTCATCCTCCTTACTCCGTGCCCCCGTCTGTGAATTCACACAACCAACCAGACTTCCCTACCCTAGAGGGGTAGAGCACATTTCCCAGCTGCAGAAGAAAACCAGCTTAGTTTTCACAGCACATCAGTTTTCCTCACTCTAAGTTACCTTGAGACCTCAACCAATATGGCCCCCAGTTTTGATTCTTTATGACCTTTGGTGCCAGTCTTGGTTCTTTATTCCACAAATTACACTCTCTGGTGGCTTGGCTCATCACATAGGGATGCCAGGTATTTACCAACTTGTTCCAAGGGAACTAATGTGTGAATCCCTCCCCTGCTCACCCCGTACTCAACTGCCAAATGAGCCAAAGAGAAAGTGTTTTGTTTTGCTTTCACCTTGAGCGGCATATGGGATTTTAGTTCCCTCTAAGCACGTATTGGAAGCACTGAGCTTTAACCACTGGACTGGCAGAGAAGTCCTAAGAGAAAGGATTTTTAATTGGGTCGTGTTTTGATAACATTTTACGTGTTGCCTTTAAAATAAACCCATAAAAACCTTCCTCTTCTTCTACTCTCCCAATTTGTAGCAAAATAAATAAAAGGAAAGAACACTACAGGGAGGGAGACAAGGGGAGAAGACATGAAGCAGCTACACATTAATTTGGAAATTTATAGATAGTTCCAAAGAGGGGGGAAATTTAGAACAAAGTACATTTCCTGTAAAAGCAGCTATTGCCTGTATTTAATGGATATGTGGAAGAACTTTTTGTAATCTGTGCCTGGATTTATTTGCTTCAGTTATCTTGGCAGATGTCAATTTCAACTTTTCCTCTTCCCTTGAGAGAGAAGACATTGTTTATTAAAAAGGAGATCCAATTCCTTTTTAAAGTATCAGGTGCCTATCATGTCACTAAAGAAAAGTATCTGTAAACAGGCCCCTCTGCAGGGGTGGACATAGGATCCATGCTCAGATAAGATGATTAGATCTCAGCATCACACCTGAAGGGGTACAAACTTGAGTGTCATACCCTTAGAGGAGTGTTTCTCAATCCAGTTTGCACATTCAAATCACCTCTATGTGTGTGCGTGTGTGTATACATACACATACAGATTCCCTGGACCTCACCCTGGAGACTCTGATTCAATTGGTCTGAGGGCCAGGCATCGGCAGGTTTGAAAAGCTCCCCAGTGATTCTCCTGTGCATGCAGGTTGAGAACCACTAGCTCAGAGTTTTGAGAAGGAGTTTTCTCCCATGCCCCTACCTGGATTTGTTGCCCTGTGAATTTGATAACTTTCTTCTAAGATTCAGAAGGAGATTCTTGAAGTTGGTTACCTGTTTGCAGGTGATGACAGCCAGCAACAAAAGAGAAAGGAAGTATAACACCTAAAGATAGGAAGGACTTTCCTCTCACGATCCACTGGTTAAGACTTCACCTTTCAATGCAGGGGGTTTGAGTTCAATTCCTGGTTGGGGAGCTAAGATCCCACATGCCTGGTAACCAAAAAATGAAAACATAAAACAAGCAATATTGTAACAAATTCAATAAAGATTTAAAAAATGGTCCACATTAAAAAAAATCTTTAAAAGTAAACGATGCTGGAACAACTGCACATCCACGCACACACACACACACACAAATTAATACAGAATTGGACCTGAGAACTTTCACAAAATGAAATCAAAGTGGATTATGTTGCTGTTTTCAGTCATCCAGTTGTGTCCTACTCTTCAAATCCCCATGGACTACAGCACGCCAGGCACCCCTGTCTCTCACCATCTCACGGAGTTTGCCTAAGTTCATGTTCATTGCATTGGTGATGCCGTCCAGCCATCTCATCCTCTGATGCCCTCTTCTCCTCTGCCCTCAATCTTCCCCAGCATCAGGGACTTCTCCAGTGAGTCATCTGTTTGCATCAGATGACCAAAATACTGGAGCTTCAGCTTCAGCATCAGTCCTTCCAGTGAATATTCAGGATTGATCTCCCTTAAGATTGACTGGTTTGATCTCCTTGCTGCCCAAGGAACTTTCAGGAGTCTTCTCTAGCATCCAGTTCGAAGGCATCAATTTTTTGGTGTTCTGCCTTCTTTACGGTCCAGCTCTCACAATTGTACATGACCAGTGGGAGAACCTTGACCATGCAGAAGTTTGTTGGCAGAGTAATGTCTCTGCTTTTCAACACACTGACTAGGTTTATCATAGCTTTCCTGCCAAGAAGCAATCGTCTTCTGATTTCATGGCTGCAGTCACCATCTGCAGTGATTTTGGAGCCCAAGAAGAGGAAATCTGTCACTACTTCCACATTTTCCCCTTCTATTTGTCATACAATAATGGGGCCAGATGCCATGATCTTAGTTTTTTAATATTTAGTCTTAAGCTGGCTCCTTCACTCTGCTGCTTCACCATCATCAAAAGGTTCTTTAGTTCCTCTTTGCTTTCTGCCATTAAAGTGGTATCATCTGCATATCTGAGATTGTTGATGTTTCTCCCATCTATCTTGATTCCAGCTTGTAACTCATCCATCTCGACATTTCTCATGATGTGCTCAGCATGTAGGTTAAGCAAACAGGGTGACTGCAGACAATCTCCTTTCTCAATCTTGAACCTATCAATTTTTCCAGACAGGGTTTTAACTGTTGTTTCTTGGCCCACATACAGGTTTCTCAGCGACAGGTAAGATGGTCTGGTATTCCCATCTCTCTAAGAGTTTTCCACAGTTTGTCATGATCCACACCATCAAAGGCTTTAGTGTAATCGATGAAACAGAGATATATGTTTCTCTGAAATTCCCTTGCTTTCTCTATAACCCAGTGAATGTTGGCAATTTGATCTGGAATTTCTTGGTTCACATAATGCTGAATAATAATGCAAGATTTAAAGCATGAGCTTACTAGCATGGGAGATGAATGCAACAGTCTGATAGTTAACTCATTCTTTGGTAATACACTTCTTGGGAATTGGGATGAGGATAGACCTTTTCCAGTCCTGTGGCCACTGCTGGGTCTTCCAGATTTGCTGGAATAATGAATATAAAACCTTGTTGGTATCATTCTTCAGGGATTTGAATAGTTCTGCTGGAATTTCATCGCATCCACTAGCTTTGTTAACAGCAGTGCTTCTTAAGGCCCACTGACTTCACACTCCAGAAAGTCTGGCCCTGGGTGACTAACCACATCATCGTAGTAATTGGTTCATTAAGATCTTTTTAATACAGTTCTTCTGTGTATTATTTCCATCTCTTCTTGATCTATTCAGCATCTACTGGGTCTCTACCATTTTTATCCTTTATTGTGCCCATCTTTGGGCAGAATGCTCCCTTGATGTTTCCAATTTTCCTAAGGAGATCTCTGGTCTTGCCCCTTTTGTTGTTTTCTTCTATTATTAAACACCATTCGTTGAAGAAGGCCTCCTTGTCTCCCCTAGCTGTTCTTTGGAACTCTGCATTTAATTGCGTGTTCCTTTCCCTCTCTCCCTTGCTTTTCACTTCTCTTCGTTCATCAAGTATTTGTAAGGCCTCCTCAGATAACCACTTTGCCTTCTTGCTTTTCTTTTTTGGGGGGATGATTTTATTTGCCACCTCCTCTACAATATTATGGACCTCTGTCCATAGTTCTTCAGGTACACTGTTAACTAGATCTAGTCCCTTGAATCTATTCATTACTACTGTGAATTTATACAGGATTTTATTTAAGTCGTACCTGGCTAGCCTAGTGTTTTTCTTGGCTTTCTTTAGTTTAAGCCTGAATGTTGCTTTGAGAAGCTGATGATCTGAGCTACAGTCAGCTCCAGATCTTGTTTTTGCTGACTGTATACAGCTTCTCCAACTTAGGCTACGGAGAATGTAATCAATTTGATTTTGGTATTGACCATTTGGTGATGTCCATGTGTAAAGTTGTGTCTTGTGTTGTTGAAAAGGGTATTTGCTATGACTAGTGCATTCTCTTAGCAGAATTCAGTTGGTCTTTCCCCGCTTCATTTGGATCATAGTCCAAAATGGATCATAGTCTGAAGTTTAAAATATAATAGGAAATTCAGGTGAGCTTGGGTGTGATGATGACTTTTTTGATAAGACACCAAAAAGATAAAATCCCTGAAAGAAAAAACTGATAAGCTCGGTTTCATTAAAATTAAAAATTTTTGCTCTGTGAAAGATACTGTTAGGAGAATGAAAAGACAATCCACAGACTTGGAGATAATTTTTGCAAAACATACATTTTGTGGGATTGTATCCAAAATATACAAAGAGCTCCTAAAACTCAAATGACCCAATTTTAAGTAGACAAAAGACGTGAACAAACACTTCACCAAAGAAGAAATGAGGTGGCAAATATGATATGAGAAGATGCTCTATATATGTGTGTGCATTTAGTTTGCAAATGAACTGCAAACTAAAATGATGAGATATCACTGCATATCTATTCAAATGCCTCAAATGCAAAGCACATGCAACCCAAATGCTGGTGGGGATGTGCAACAACAGAAAATCTCATTCATTACTGCTTTAGAAGACAATTTAGCAGTTTCTTACAAAGCTAAACAAAGTCTTACCATATAATCTGTCAACCATACCCTTCATTATTTACACAAGAGTTGAAAACTTGTGTCCATACAAAAACCTGCACACAAAGATTTATAGTGTCTTTACTCATAATTCCTAAAACCTAGACCAACCAAGATGTCCTTCGGGAGGTGAATGGATAAAAAAAATCCTGATACATCCAAACAATGGAATATTATTCAGCACTAAAGAGAAGTAAGCCAAGAGAAGACACAGCAGAACCTTAAATGTGCATTGCTAAGTGAGAAAAGCTGCTCTGCAAAGCTATATGCATTGTGTGAATTCAACCATATAACATTTTGGAAAAGACAAAACTATTGAGACTTTAAAAAGGTCAGTGGTGACTAGAGGATTTGGAGAAGGGAGGGAAGGATGAAAAGGAGGACTACAGGTGATTTTTAGGGTGATGAAACTGCTCTATATGATATTATAGTGGTGGATACAGGACGTTATCCATTTGTCAAAATCCATAAAATCACACAATGTAAAGAATGAATCCTAATATAAACTATGAAAGTGCAAGTGTTAGTCGCTCAGTCATATCCAACTCTTTGCAGCCCCATGGACTGTAGCCTGCTAGGCTCCTCTGTCCATGGAGTTCTCCAGGCAGGAATACTGGAGTGAATAGCCATTCCCTTCTCTGAGGGATCTTCCCCACCCAAGGAGCAATCCTGGGTCTCCCACATAGCAGGCAGATTCTTTACTGTCTGAGCCACCAGGGACTTCAGTTAATAAAAATATATCATCAGTTTTTAAAATGTTGGTTACCTGTGTGTCTTTCTAAATTTGATACATGCCAACACTAAGTAGGCCAAGCAAACATATCCAAGTCCAGTTACCTCTTTGAGATTCTGGGCTTTCCCCGAGTCAACAAAATTCTAAAGTAAGTACCAAACAACAAAGCTGTGTTGAAGTATGGTGGGTGGTCAGCTAGGTATGCCTCATCACTCTTTCACATGAGGCAGCGCTTATAAATCCATGTTCCTGGAATATCATAAATTATAACATGTCATTGACCTTCTAGGCCACTCATGAGTGGTCAAAACTATGGGTGAGACTAGTTTGTTATATTAGTAATCCACGTTAAATGCCTGTTGGAAGATGAGCCATCAGCAGTAGGAGATGGAAGAGCAACTCTCCATGGGACCAAGCTTTCTCAGTCAGACAAAAGGCAGATCTGCCTGGCTAAAAAGAGAAAAAAAGTTATGTATGCAGTTTTAAATATGTGTATAGTTTGCAAATAGAATGAGGGTAACTTTTTGAGAAGGAAGTCACTCCATCCCCAGGTAAGGTCCTAATCAGTTCACTCCAAATGAGCTGAAATCCTTTCACCTTCCATGCACTGTGTTCTAGGAGACTGAGAGACAAAATGGTCCATGACATTTGCAGACAAGTACATAAGTGAGTGTTAGTCGCTCAGTTGTGTCCGACTCTTTGCAACCCCATGGACTGTAACCTCCCAGGCTCCTCTGTCCATGGGATTCTCTAGGCAAGAATATTGGAGTGGGCTGCCCTTTCCTCCTTCAGGGTATCTTTCCTACCGAGGAGTTGAACCCAGGTCTCCCACGTTGTGGGCAGATTCTTTGCCATCTGAGCCACCAGGGAAACTCAGATAAAAGTCATAGAAGAGGATTCTTTGCAAAGAGAGAGAGCAGGGCATCCACTGGAGAATTAATAAAAGAAAGCTTTCAAGGAAGAGGGATATTTTGGAGGAGGCTTGAAGGACTGGTAGAATTTTTATAGAAGGAAATCGGAACAAGGGGGACAGTTCAGATCAAAAGGGCATTGTGAGCAAAGATCCGGATCAACAAGGACAAATGGAAGTGATGTAGTTTGGCTGAAGTGGAGCACACACAGAAGGATAATGGAAAATGTGGCTGAAGGGCGAGATCTGGATGTTAAGTGGAGATTTCTGTATGTCAGACTAGAGTATTTGCATTTAATTCAGTGGGCACTTAAGCATTAAGTGCCAGATAGGATGCTAAAATTTTCCTTCTCTTCTCTGTTCTTGGACCTAATACTGATGGAAAATTTCTTTCTTCTCATTTATGTTTTTCTCTCTATCCTTGTCTTCTTCTTTGGCCACCCTTATTCTTCCCTTGCTTCTCTTCTTTCTTACTCTATTTCTGATAAATTTCACGTCTCCTTCCATCCTACTTCTCTCCTCTAGGCAAGGAGCAATGGCTACAGCCAAATCTAATTCCATTCTCCTTGGGCCTTTTATTTTTTTTCTTTTCATCTAAAACTTTTATTTACCAATCAAGAGGTGTGGGGTACATGTCATCACTATTTTAAATGATTTCTGTAAACTTTGAGGATAGGAGTTGTAGCCTTATCCCAACATAATAATATTTTAATTCAGCAGATTGCATTGTTTTAGTTGTGTAGATAAGTATCTTTAGCTGATCTGTTTGTATTTGTTTTATAAAATCCAATTACAAACTTGAATGAAACATTAAAAATTATTATTGTAAGAGAAAAGAAATAGTGTAAAGAATTACTGAATAAATGTCACTGCTGTTCAAAATTTTAGGTTGTATTAACAAACACTGAAGTCTAGAGAATGAATAAAAGAGGTGTATTTGTAGGTTTACTCCTTTTTAAAAATTAAAAATTTATAGCTTTTTTATTGGAATACAATTGCTTGCCAATGTCGTGTTAGTTTCTGCTGTACAATGAAATGAATCAGCTACATGTATACATTTATCCCCTTGCTCTTGAGCCTCTCTCCTACCCACCCCCATCTCATCCCACTAGGTCATCACGGAGCATCTAGCTGAGTTCCCTTTGCTGTACAGAAGCTTCCCACTAGCTAGCTGTTTTCCTCATGGTAGTGTATCCATATCAGTGCTATTCTCCCAACTCGTCCCACTCTCCCCTTATCCCACTGTGTCCACATGTCCAATCTCTATGTCTGTGTGTCTATTCCTGTCCTTAGGTCTATTTTTCAAGGACTTTTTCTGGATATTTCTAATAGTCTAACCTAACATATGCCACCAAATAAACAGCTCTCTGATCTCTGACTTTAAAAAATCTTTCTTAAATCTCCAAGTTAACAGCTCCATTAAGAGATGAAAGAACTTTTGCTTTGTGGTTATGAGATGACATATCGTCTTGGTAGGCCCAAGGTGGATTGGTTCCTTTTACTTTCTAGAGGGTGATAGAAATACAAACTTAGGAAAGAAACCCAGCATCCAGCCGTTAGGTGCAGCCCTCATCAAAAGTAAACAACCTCTTAATGGGAGCGTCATTATCTCCATTTTATTCATTCTGTAAGCACTTATTGGGCATCCACTCTGTACCAATGCTTTGCAGGTTTAAGGGCTAGAATATATATATATAGAATATTTATAAATGTTTCTATGTAGCTCACCTTCTAGCAGGAGATAAAAAGAAAACATCACAATGGTATGATGATGTCTAGGATAGTACTTCTCAAATTTAATGTATATGCAAAATTACCCAAAGATCTTGTTAAAAGTATTTTTTCTTTCTGTAGGTCTGGGGTTGGGCCAGCCTGCATTTCTTATATTTAGTTAAGGACTTACCCACGTGCCATATGTAACTGTTTAATGCATACTATTTATGTTCTTTGCCTTTAATGTGTTTATTTTTTCTTTACTGATGTGTAGAGACTCTATATGACATACATCATTTCAAACTTTCACCCTTTATCATTTGTATTTAGATATTTTATGTTTTTAACATGAAGAATTGTTTTTAAAATGTGTATAATTATAATTAATAATCTTTTAAAGTGGCCTGTATGTTTTATGTCATATATTCAAAGGTTTTTCACCACTACAAGATTATTTTTTAATCCTCCTATCTTTTAATCCACCGGGAAATTATGATACATGGATTGAGGTGGGGACCAAACTTTATGTTTTTCCCAAATAACTAAGTCTCCCCAAGGTGCTTATTGTATGATGCTCATAGCTACAGTCACAGAGGATGAAGGTATTCTGGCTAAGGTGGGAAGGAAAATGGGGATATCTTCCTGAAAAAGATTATACCTGAGCTGAGTCTTAAGGAATAGGTAGAAATTAGCCAGACAAAGACTGGAAAATTGAAGTAATTCATTCCAGCTACAAATTAGAATTTAAGAGAGGAAATGACTATAGACAAGTCTCAAGGGATAAGCAGGGTGGTCTTCAATGCCATGCTTAGAAATTAGAACTTTATTTTGAAAACAAAAGGATACTATTAAAATTCTTTAAAAGAGAAAAGTAACATGCTGAAATTTGCATCTTAGAAAGATTAGTCTGGCAGCAGCATTGAAAATGAATCGGAATGGGGCAAACCTGAACACCGCAAAGCCCATTTAAGAGAAAGCTGGCTCTTTGTGAAGGTCCTCTGCAGCATATCCCTTGATAAATAAAAGGTTGGACCAGGTGTGAAACCTATGTATTCTACGTTTAATTATTTATTCATAGCTTATACAATGGAGAAGGAAATGGCAACCCACCCCAGTATGCTTGCCTGGAGAATCCCAGGGACAGAGGAGCCTGGTGGGCTGCCATCTATGAGGTCACACAGAGGTGGACACGACTGAAGTGACTTAGCAGTGGCAGCAGCTTATACCAAAACCAGTAGACAATGTACAGGGAAGTATGAAACCTGCCAATAAGTGGTTTTATTAAGTAACTATTTTAAATTCCAAATCTAGTGTACTTGATTGTGGTCAGCAATGGCCACAGGACTGGAAAAGGTCACTTTTCTTTCCAGTCCCCAAAAAAGGTAATGCCAAAGAATGTTCCAACTACCACACAATTGCACTCATCTCACATGCTAGTAAAGTAATGCTCAAAATTCTCCAAGCCAGGCTTCAACAGTACATTAACTGTGAACTTCTAGATGTTCAAGATGGTTTTAGAAAAGGCAGAGGAACCAGAGATCAAATTGCCAACATCTGCTGGATCATCAAAAAAGCAAGAGAGTTCCAAAAAAACATCTATTTCTGTTTAATTGATTATGCCAAAGCCTTTGACTGTGTGAATCACAATAAACTGTGGAAAATTCTGAAAGAGATGGGAATACCAGACCACCTGACCTGTCTCTTGAGAAACCTGTATGCAGGTCAGAAAGCAACAGTTAGAACTGGACATGGAACAACAGACTGGTTCCAAATAGGAAAAGGAGTACGTCAAGGCTAGATATTGTCACCCTACTTATTTAACTTCTATGCAGAGTACATCATGAGAAATGCTGAGCTGGAGGAAGCACAAACTGGAATTAAGATTGCCAGGAGAAATATCAATAACCTCAGATATGCAGATGACACCACCCTTATGGCAGAAAGTGAAGAGGAACTAAAAAGACTCTTGATGAAAGTGAAAGAGGAGAATGAAAAAATTGCCTTGAAGCTCAGCATTCAGAAAACTAAGATCATGGCATCTGGTCCCATCACTTCATGGGAAAATAGATGGGGAAACAGTGGAAACAGTGTCAGACTTTATCTTTTTGGGCTCCAAAATCACTGCAGATGGTGATTGCAGCCATGAAATCAAAAGACACTTACTCCTTGGAAGGAAAGTTATGACCAACCTAGACAGCATATTGAAAAGCAGAGACATTTCTTTGCCAACAAAGGTGCATCTAGTCAAGGCTACGATTTTCCAGTAGTCTTGTATGGGTGTGAGAGTTGGACAGTGAAGAAAGCTGAGCACCGAAGAATTGATGATTTTGTACTGTGGTGTTGGAGAAGACTCTTGAGAGTCCCTTGGACTGCAAGGAGATCCAAGCAGTCCATCCTAAAGGAGATCAGTCCTGGGTGTTCATTGGAAGGACTGATGTTGAAGCTGAAACTTCAATGCTTTGGCCACCTTATGCAAAGAGTTGACTCATTGGAAAAGACCCTAATTCTGGGAAGGATTAGGTACAGGAGGAGAAGGGGACGACAGAGGATGAGATGGCTGGATGGCATCACTGACTCGATGGACTTGGGTTTGGGTAGACTCCAGGAGTTGGTGATGGACAGGGAGGCCTGGCGTGCTGTGGTTCATGGGGTTGCAAAGAGTCAGACATGACTGAGCAACTGAACTGACTGAGTGTACTTGAAGTCCAACAAGCTCATCTGAAACCTGAGTGTACAGTGATGTCAGCTCAACTATTGACCCACATAGTTAGAGGAAGTCCAGAGGTCCTGCTCCCACCCAGGGCAGGAATCTCTTCCAAAGCACACCCAACAGATGGCCTAAAGAGCCCCTGTGTGAATGCTCTTCACCTTCAAAGGGAGCTCCCTGGCCTCCTGTTTTTCTGTTGCAGATCTAAACATAGAAAGTTCTTTCTCATGTTGAGCCAAATTCCTCCTCTCTGTAACTTTAACCAGCATGGTCCTCTCCCTGAGTCTTTTCTTCCTCAAGGAGACACCATTAGTCTTAAAGAGAGTAGGAATTAGGAAATGCTATCATAATGCCATCATAAGGGTGAAATATTTAAAATATAGGGCTTCCCAGATGGTGGTAATGGTATACCAATGGTTGCACAACCTTGTAGATAATGCCACTGAACTGTGCACTTAAAAATAGTTAAAATGATGGATTTTGTATTATATGTGTTTTGTATATATTTAAATTAAAAAATTTTTAAACAATTTTTTAAAAACTTTTAAATGGTTTTTAAAAAATGCTGGCAATACCTGCCCAGTTAAAAGACTTTAACCTTGAAATGTTGATGTTTTGAACTTGAAATGGTGGTGGTTCTTCAGAATGATACTGGATTTTTATTCGGCTTCCTTCTAACTCTCCAACTATTGTCATGGTCTACCCTCATCTCTTCTGTCTTTTAGCCAGGATCTCGGTTTATGTTTAGAAACAGGTCTTTCTATTTTTGGCTTCCCCTTAATTTTGATGGTTCATTGGATCATGTGAACTTGCTTTAAAAAAAAAATCTAAATTAGAGTCTAGCTCTATTATTTCACAGCAAAAATTATACTTTAAACTCAGTTGTCCTCACGTTTCTTTAACACAGTTCTAGAAGAGGAAAGATTTTTTAAATATTTTTATTCCAAAATAACAGGAAGAGCTTCATTTTTCAAAGAAGAATCTAAGAGAACACTCATGACTGGAGGGAACCAATTAGAACAGGGAAGTTTTCAACTGGCCCACCTCATTGTTGTTCAGGCACTAAGTCATGTCCAACTCTTTGCAACCCCATGAACTGCAGTACCCTAGGCTCCTCTGTCCTTTCCCAATATCCTGGAGTTTGCTCAAATTCATGCCCATTGAATCTATGATGCCCATCTTGCTAATCTATTAACCAGTTATCTGGTTGTAAGACTAGGTTCAATTCTGTAACTTAAAAATTTTTTTGTCTGCCTGAGATGTTTACTATAAAATTTTCTTGCCAAAGAGTGAGCCTGAATTTTTCCATGGGGATAAAATCTGTCATGACCTCTGCTCATGCTGCAAGCCAGTCCCCAACATGCTGCTGTTCCCTCAGCAGCTAGGACCTTGAGTCTGCGAGATCACTCTGTACCTACCACACTCAGCCTCAGGGGCTCTGTGGCAGCTGCTTCGGCCTCAGGAATGCTTGTCATTTACAGCCATAGATAATTTGAGTGTGGTGGGATCAACTAGAAGACATCTAACATAGCAATGGACCACGATTTGACAGAGTGCATTTAAAATTTAAGACACTGAATGACATGCATTCAGAGTTAAAGTCTTCTGTGAAAAATACCGATTTTTAAGTTTGATGCAATAGTTTGACTGCTTATTCCTTTTTCCGTTTTTTTTTCCTCTTTTAAAAGCTAATGTAAGCACCTCAGAGAGATGAATGTCATTTTCCCATAAAGATATATATTTCCTTAATTTTTATATTCTTAGTAAGTCTTAACTCTTTCCAAAACCACATTCTCATGATCCATCGTACGTATATCCCTTTCCTATCTTACAATTTTTGCAAATGGTATGCTTTTCAAAAAAATTGTTTGAAAGCAAAGTTTGACCTCTAATAATGGTAGAGCAGCTTGGTTGGACTAACTCTCTCATGAGTAGTAATTATAAAACCTGAACAAAATATTTTTAAAAGCAATTTTAATACACTGGAGACCCATCAAAAGTAAATGGAGAACACCCTGCCCTTAAAAACAGAAAGTATACCTGTGAGATTTGCAAGTTGACAACTTTTTACCTGAACATACTCATCAGTCCTCTGTCTTGGGTTGTCAGGGGGAGAGCTTAGGGTGGCAGATCAGCCAGAACTCAGGGGGAAATCCTAGAAGAGGGTGAACTGTAGGTGTGAAACCCCAAATCTGTCTAAAACATCCACCCAACTTCTTGATGAAAAGAAGGAATGGAGGGAGGGAGGAAAGAAAAAGGAAAAAAAAGAAAAGGCATTGGCTGGAAGCTGAAATAACTGAGCAGAGAATTCAGCTATTGCTGAGGGCAGGAAAACAGTGCTTGGAATTTGAATCTAGCCAAGTTAATAAAGATTACTCTTCAAAAGAACATAACAGAATCAAGTCTCCACATTGTACATTCCTTTATAATCAGCATCCTATTATATAAGTCACTAGATATGCAAAGTAACAGGAGCATGTGACCTATACTTAGGGGGGAGAGAAGGAACTCTGAGATTATCTAGATGCTCTTGTAATAAACAGATAGGACTAAGGCAACCACTGTAAAAATATTCAAGGAGTTAAGAAAAAAAATGGTCACAGTAAATAAACAAAATAGGATAATTACAGCAAAGAACTAGAAACTATAAAAAACAGAACAAAATGGAAATTTTAGAGCTGGAAATTACAGTAATTGAAATGAAAAATTCGTTTGATATTTTTAACAGCATTTTGGATGCAGCTGAAGAAACAATGAACATGAAGATAGATCTTAGATATTATTCAATATACAGGACAAAAGTCCCAAACATTTGGAAATTAATCAATATATTTATAAAAATCCATGATTTATTTCATAAGAGAAATTTAAAAATATTTCAAATGGAAATATAATAAAAATATAAGATATCAAAGTTCATATGATGCAGATAAAGAAGTACTCAGAGGGAATTTTGCATCTTTAAATTCATATATTAGAAATGAAGAAAAAATGAAAATCAATCATCTATTCATATATTGATTAATGGATACATAAAATGTAGTGAATCAATACAATAAAATATTATTTGGTGGTTAAAAGGAATAAAGTGCTGACACATGCTACAACATGGATGAACCTTGAAAACATGTTTAGTGAAAGAAGCTGATCATAAAAGACTACATATTGTATGATTTCATTTATAGGAAGTGTCCTGAATAGGCAAATTATAAAGGTAGAAATTAGGTTAGTGGTTGTTTAGTGTTGAGGGAAGGGCTGGTAAGGGGAGAGGTGACTAACAAAGGTAGGATTTCTTTTGGGGGTGGTTAAAATACTATAAGTTGTTTTTTAAATACTGTAAAATTTATTTGATTTTGGTTTTACAACTTGGTGTATATATTTAGAACCATTGTACAGCACACTTTAAACAGATGAATAATATGTAAATTCTCAATAAAGCTGTTACCAAAAAAAAGATATACATATATATATATAAATCTTCAAGCATAAGAAACTAAAAACAAAGCAAGCAAATTAAACCCAAAGTAAGTAAAAACTAGGAAATGATAAAGATAAGAGCACATGTCAATGAAAAGAGATGAACAATAAAGAAAATAAGGTCAAAATCTGGTTCTTTGAAATGCTTGATAAAAGTGGCAAACACTTAGCAAGACTGATAGAGAAAATTTACCTATATGAGGAACGGAAGAGAGACATACAGGTCCTCTAGACATTGGGTGGTTGCATAACTGTGTATGTATAGGTGCCAAAATTCATTAAACTGTATGCTTAAAATGGGTGAATTTGATTGTAAGCAAGTTAGACTTCAATAAAACTGTATTGAATCAATCGATGTCATCTACCTGATTAGTAGAACAAAGAAGAAAAGCCATGGGATTCTATCAGTTGACGACAATTCTCCAGCCTTCGAGAGAAAGGACTCTTACGTTAGTTACCTAGCCTTTGCTTGTTAAGACTGCCCCCATCCATCCTCTGTCATCTTGCAAAGGCCATGTTGTTTCTTCTCATCAAGGTACCCCATGATTTGTGTTATAATAATCATTCCCACCCTGCCTCCATCCTTTTTCTTGCTCACTTGGAAAGGCCCAGGTGGGGTCATCCCTGGCTGTACAGAAGACTTTGTCTTCCAATGCAGGGTCAGAGAGCTAAGGTCCCACCTGCCTCATGGCCAAAAAACCAAGCATAAAACAGAAGTGGTATTGTCACAAATTCAGTAAAGGCTTTAAAAATGGCCCACATCAATAACAGCAACAAAAAAGGCCCAAGAAGATTTGTTTGTGCTGGCCACTTCTGTCTTAGCAGGATTCCAAAAGCTGATCACTGACTACAGCTACCACAGCTTACTGACCTCGCTGTGACAAAACCATCCCATCCCATTCCATTCAGCGGCTGCTTTTTCCTCCTGTGGTGGTGATGTGCTATAACAAAACGAAGTTCAGTGTCTGTCTCTGTGAGTGAACACTTATCCAAGGAGGATCAAACAGGCAGAGATGGCCCTGTGGGAACCTCAGGTCTGTGAGAAAGAATAGGGAACGTCTGAGATTTTCTGTAAAAACATAACCAGAAGTCACAGTTAGTTCCTACTGAATAACAGGCAGGAAAGGTGAAAATAAATTTCCTTTATTCCTATGTTATTTAAACTGTTGAAAACCATGAAAGAGAAGCCTCTGTATGTATGATTCTTAAAGGTTTTCTTAGTGCATAATACTGGTCTGGGGCTTTGTGGTATCTCACTTTATCCTGGAAGATACTGCTTCTACCAAATTCTAGCCTTTGTAATGTTACAGATTCTGGACAGAGTCTTGAGGCACGATAGACAAGTCTTTCCACGTTTTCCCATGTAGACTAAAGACCCAATAGGAAGAAATTGTATGGCAGTGGGATATGGGGTTTAAGACAATGGACTTGGTGTCAGACAAACATGTATTCCAGGCTGTTTTGTGGATGATGAAGTGATTGGCCTTGGGCAAGCTGTTTGATCTTTCTGAGCTTTAGTTCTTTATCTCTAGGGTGGGTATAATAATGCTACCTGCCTCATAGGGTAGCCAGGAAAATCACAGATAAAATGATTTTAAGGGCATATGATGCTGTCTGACAAAGAATAAAAGACCTCATGATGCTATTTTTTTCTTCACGTTTATATTTTCTACTAGGCAAATTGGCACTCTAGAACATTGCTAGTAGGAATGTAAATTGGTACAGCCTTTCTGGAGGACCATTTCTGTTTCAGTTTTTAAATCTCATGGGCTGCAACCCTGCAATTGCATTTCTGCTGTCTGTATTAGAGAACTCTTTTCATAAGTGCATATTTAACTGAAAACTTCAATTTGGTGTACTAATATGCTTTATTAAATGTACTTATAGGAAACATTTTTCTTAGGTCCTACACTGTGTTGTCCTGAACTGAAAGAATACTTAGACTTATTAAAGAATCAACAAGTTTCTCAGGCTTCCAGGAAAGTCAGTCACAGTCTTCTGCTATTTCAGAAATGGAATTTTCTATAAGCTCTTAGAATCATAGATTGTAGAATTTTTAATATCTTAAAAATAATATGGCTTAAGCACCTCCTCTTAAGCAAATTGTGGGGCTCAATGAGATGAAACAACTGCCCACAGTTATCCAACTAGCTGACAAGGGAAGCCCAGTACAATTTAGTGCATTGCCAGTCTTCGTTCTTAGCACCCACATTGTCCTTTACGTCGCCAGAGCATTCATTCTTGCTTATTGTCTGGGTAGCAGGCATAGCTAGGGGGTTATTTAACATCTTGTTTTTCCTTCCTAAGATTAAAAGCATTAACTAACCAGAATTTCTTGCAACCAGGCCTAGTTCTGGCCAGTGAAATACAAACGGAAATTGACACTAGTAGAGGGCTCTACTACTAGCAGAGGGCTTTCAGGAAAGTTATTATTTTCCTGATTTAAAAAGAGCAGAATACGTAGCTAGAATGCCGTTTCTTTGCCCTTCTACATGTTTCCTCCAGAAATAAAGGCAGGCTGTCTGGTGTCAGCTGCCATCTTGTCCCTACAATGGCAGAGAAAGAATACAGAAGGCATCTAAAACATTGGTGACATGGGAGCCCCCTCCCCAGCCTCAGATTGGTTCCTCCTGTTGTCTCTTGTTTGGTTAAGCCGCTGCAATCCGATTTTCATATTCCCTTTGCTTTCAAAGGAAAACACAGGTTGTGGGATGTCAACTCTACCATACCTAAATCCATTTTGCCTTATTCACTCTTGCCTCCGAGGAAGAAGGGACCATTTTTCTTTCCAAATGTAACCATTTCCATCTCTTTCTGTCTCTTTCTATGTTCTTTTCTTAAGTCCCCCTGTCTCTTTTAATCTCTACTCCTCACTCTAAAAACACCTTTTAAATTTTCCTTCAGCTTTGGCTCCCTTACAAAATACTTTATTCTTTTGCTTCACTTCACAATTAAAAATCTTGGGAGAGGAGACTTCCAAAGTCTGCCATCTCAATGGCTAAAAATGAATTATGGGTCTACTTTCCTGGTGGTCCAGTAGCTAAGACTCTGTATTCCCAGTGCAAGAGGCCCAGGTCAGGGAACTAGGGGCTTCTCCTGTGGCTCAGCTGGCAAAGAATCCACCTGCAATGTGGGAGACCTGGGTTTGATCCCTGGGTTGGGAAGATCCCCTGGAGAAGGGAAAGGCTAAACCAGGATTCTGGCCTGGAGAATTCCATGGACTGTATAGTCCATGGGGTCCTGAAGAGCTGGGCGTGACTGGGCAACCTTCACCAGGGAACTAGATCCCACATGCCACAGCTGAACATCCTACATGCTGGAGTGGAGACTGCAGATACCATTTGCCACAGCCAGGACCCAGCACAGCCAAATAAATAAGTTTAAAAAGTGAATTATTAATACCTGGCTCCAACCGACACCTTCCACTACGCCTCCTATCTGAACTTTGGTAACATTAGATATTGTTGGCCCACCTTTCCCATCTTGGACTCTGGTCTCTCCTGACTTCTTGACATCCCACTCTCCCATCTCTCTGGCCCCATCACAGCCCGGACTCTTCCCTGGCTCCTTCTCCTTGCCTTTGGACGCTGGTGCCTTTAGGTGTCCTTGTAGACCCTCTCCACCCACAGCTTTCTTTGGGAAGCCTCTCTCACTCACATGGCTTCAATTACCCGCTACTTGCTAATTGTCTACAAAACTACTTACATACCACCCAGTTGTTTTTTACTGAACTTTTAGTCATCTTTTGGATGCCCTCCAATACAGGAACTTCAAGCTCGGTATGTCCAAAGCCAAAGCCGCAATTTTCCCCACCCCCTGACCAAACTCCCTTTCTGTAAAGTGCATCATCATAAATCCAAGTATTTGAAGCAGAACCTTAAACATATGGTCAATTCTATTATAAGCCTAAAGTTTTAAAGTTTATTCTTACAAATATTGTTGTACAAAATTGATCAATGAAAACCATGGGGAAAATGAACGCAACTTTCGAAGTCTTCATTAGTGACATTTTAAAAAGAGAGAGAAACGTAATAAAACTGGTCGCATGGTCTTAAACATGTTCAGTGGATGCAAAACACATAAATAATAGAATAAATGTGGTACTTTCAAAAGACCTGAGGTTTCCTTGTGGACATGGGCTTCAGAAGTTTGCAGTGTGTAGATTACTGTGAAGGGGTGGACGGATGCTTACTGGAAATCAGGCAGAAGGCTGTAACCTCAGATATGGATGAATGTGGCTCATAACACATAAGGTGAAATGAAACAGCTGGTAGACATTTGAGGGTATGAGTGTGTGTGTGTACGTGTGTATCATGTATTTATTCCTAAGCTCGATGCAGTTTTCTGCTTTCACCTGGTGTTTCTTGAGGGACAAGTATGCTCAAAATGTTCCCTAATATCTCAGTAGGGTCAAAACAAATTTGAATTTTCAAACCGAAGACTATAGTTGAACTACTATGTCCTAATAAACTCTATCTTTTCATCCACAAAGACACTTGGTCACAAATTCCCATGCATTTAGCTCCTAATCACATCTGTTTCTTCTCTACCCCTGCCGCTCTAATCTAGATGTTCGTCACCTCCCATGGCAACAGCCAGCCATGTTCTTTGCACTGCACACCCCGTCCTGCCCCCCATCAAAGGCCTGGGAACTGCCACACCCGCAGTCGTACACCTGAGCAAATATCAGTTGGCCAGGGCTTCTGTTACTTAGTCGGGCCATGGTGCCTGATCCGCGAGCCATTTGTTCATTGTAAGATGGGGTGATGAGAGCTTTCCAGTAGAGTTGTGCTGAGGATTCAAGGAGGAATCTATATAAACAGCATCAAGCGTACAGAAGACATTCAGCAAGTGATTCTTCTTCTTCCCCTTTCCTATTTGTTGATTTAAAAATAGGATTTAAGGAATTCCCTGGTGGTCCAGTGGTTAGGGCTCTACACTTCCACTGCCAAGGGCCCAGGTTTGATCCCTGGTGGGGAGTTAAGATCCCACAAGCTGTGCAGTGTAGACAAAAACCAAATAGAAAAATAGGACTTAAAAATATTAAGAATATGTGTAAAGACTCTATACTTCCTGTAGTGTTTAGCCAAATCCTTTGAGGAGGGCTTAGAAGACCCTGTCAACCTGGATCTGGTATGCACAGCTTTCAACCTTGTATTCTTTATCCCCAGTCCAGCTCCCAAGTCACCTCCTTTTTGAAATCCCAACTGCCTCCCTCACCCAGAGAAAAGGCTTTGTTTTGCTCCATAAACCCAACGTGCAGTGTGCACACACCTCTGGTGTGGCATCTCCCTACATCTGTGTCATAGATGCTGTGTGTCACCTCCTAATCACCCAGAGCTCTCACCCCATTCTCCTTTACTAACAGAAATATTCAGGTATCTACTCCTGCCTCCATGAGACTCAGGGATGGTAACACCATTCTCAGCATTCAAGGTAGAACCTGATTAGTCTGTGCCTGTAAAAGTTATTACTCCCTTTGCCTTTGATGAAGTTTGGAAAGGGCACATGACCCAATTCAGTGAACTAAGACATGAATGAACATCTGCTAGGGAACATGTGAGAAGTGTTCTCTTTTCTTAAAAAAAAAAAAGATACAGGAAGAAACGGTCTCTTCCTTCCTTTGGATATTGTGGTATCTAATGTGATGGCTGGAACTGCTGCAGAGTCATGTTGTCTGTAGCCTGGTTTGGACACAAATACACATAGAGCAGGGCAAATCCAAGAATATTACAGGGAAGAGGAACTAAAATTCACCTGCTGTACTTCTGAACTATTTAATAGTTGATAAAATAAATATCTTTCTTGTTCAAGCCAATCTGAGTTAGGTTTTCTGTCACTTATAGTGGAACACAACTCGATGAAAATTGACATTAGAATTATTTATGAGTCTCTCTCCCCAGTGAGAACCCCAAAGAACTTTGATATTATATCCCCAGCACTCGGAAGCACGTGCCACTTTCTGGATGCTCAGCAAATATTTGTTAGATATATGTATGGACAGATGGATGGATGGTTGGATAAATGAATCTCCTGGCATCCTGCCTGTTTTGTTTTCCAGTGTCTGCTTCCTTCTCAAATATTCTGCTAATCATGAAATCTTGACATTAGATAAAAGATCTAGGGGAGAAAAGGTATTTTGGCAGGAAGTCCAGAAAGCCATAAACAGAAAGGCAGCCAAGACTGGGATCCTGGGCATGCTTCAAGGTTATCCAGGTTCTGGTCAATGTCCACAGCTGCTTCCATTCTCAACTCTGGCAAGAGCCTAGAGAAGATTAGCTATATATAGGAAGGTGCCCATGCATTTAATCCAAGTAGCAAGGTCAACTCCGTGTAACAAAATTGGAGAATGATCACCTATATTCCCAAACCACTAAAGTATCAACAAGCAGTCACTGAAGGGTCTGAAACCCCAGCCAAAGTTTCCTTGCAGACAGTAGTGTGCTGTGAACCAGCTCTTTGGAAGGAAAGCTGTGATTGGTAATGTTTGTCCTCCTTGTGTAAATTTGTGCCCCATGGCTGATTTTAGTAATCAAATGCCAAGCAGCTGGCTTGAGGGTGTAAACTGGCTCTGGCACACTCTACCTACAGGGCAGCAGCAGCTCGGCTCAAGGGGCAAATCAGCATTGACTGAAGCCCTGGAATTCCATACCACATGGGGCTCTGGTTCCCTCTCTCAGGAATGATACCCACATCTATCCAGGCACTCAAGGGCAAAAGTCAGAGACAGCTACTCAAAGATCCCCTCTGCCCACTTCTAAACAGTGACCACGACTGCTCCCTTCCAAAATATCCTTCAAGCCCACCTGTTGATTTCCATCCCTTCCACTCCTGCCAGATCCAGGCCTTTGTCTTCTCTGGCCCACACCTGATCTTCTAATTGTTCTCACTTCATCTGCTCTTGCCCTCCTGAATAGGTGTGGTCATCACAGAGTGACTGAGTCATCCTCTGAAAATGCAAATCTGATTCTGTCAGTCCATTGAAGAGAGCTTCCAATGGCCCATGGAGCTTTGGATTTATGCCCAGCCCTCAGCACTCTAGATGCAGCCCCACGGGCACAGCCCCTCTTTTCCCAGCATTAACCCACTACCCTGGCCCTGGCTCACTAGGCTGCAGCCTCTTTTGTGTTATTATGTTCCCTGCAATGAGTCTGTGCTTTCTCATGCCTAGATTTACGCCTGGAGCCTTGTGTGTGTGTGTGCTGGGTCTTGGCCTCTGCACACAGGCTTTCTCTAGTCGTGGCAAGCAGGGGCTGCCCTCTGGTTCCGACCCACAGGCCTCTCTTGTGGCAGAGCACAAGGTCTAGGCACACAGGCTTCAGCAGTGGCAGCACGTGGGCTCATAGTCACGGCTCGCAGGCTCCAGAGCACAGAGGCTTCAGTAGTTGTGGCACATAGGCTTAAGCTGCCCTGCCGCATGAGGAATTTTCCCAGTCCAGGGATCAAACCCATGTCCCCTGCATTGGCAGGCAGATTCTTAACCAGTGAACCATCCGGGAAATCTGCCTCGAGTTGTTATATGTGTCTTTCTCCTTCCCTGGAAAGCTCTTCCCCTCCTTTCTTTTTCTCCTCTATTCCTATTCACCCCTTAAGTCTCAGCTTAAAATCACCTCCTCCAGGAAGCCCTCCCTTGGATTCTCAAACAAGGGTCAGATCTTCTTGTTATAGATTCCAAAACATCCTGCATTTCTGCTTTCCAGTTACCCATTACCTGTCTTCCCCACTGGGCCGTTAGCTTTCTCACTGCTTATAGTGAGAAATGCTTGACTCTGAAGATAGCATTTTCCACACAGCAGCCAGAGGGTCTTTCTAAAAGGCAAGTCGGTTCTTCTCACTCCTCAGTTCAAAATTTTGAATGACTTTGCAGCTCTCTCAGCATAAACTTCAAAGTCTGTACCAGAGTCTGACATCTTCTGTCACTCTGGTCATCTCGTACTCTGCTCCAGCCACACTGGCTTCCTTGCTCTTTCTTGACAATGGTAAACATAACCCTGCCACAGGACCTTTGCATATGCTGTTTATTTGGCAAGAAAACCACAAGGCTCACTCCCTCGTTTTCTTCAGATCTCTGCTCACATGTTACCTTATCTGAGACACCTTAATGGCTTAACTTACCTAACTCTGATATGTGTTTTCCAACACCACCAAGGAATCTCTGATTCTTAGCAAACACTGATTGGGTGTCCTACAAATTAAATTAAATTCTGATACTATCTAACTAGAGATGGTGTTATAACCCACAGGTTAAGAGCTCACTCCCACAAGACTTATTCCACTTTGCAAGCCAATCACAAGTCCAGATTGTTACCTGTGCTTCTGACTGAATGGCTATAAACTGGAGCTTCCTACAGCTCCCTCCTCGGTTTTAATTAATTTGCTAGAGTGGCTCCCAGAAGGCAACAAAACACTTACCTACATTTATTACCTTCATTTACCAGTTTATTATAACGAATATTATAAAGAATAAAAATGAACTGCAGATGAAGTGGTACATAAGGTGAGGTCTGGAAACATCCCAAGTGCAGGAGCTTCTGTCCCCATGTAACTGGGATGAGCAGCGCCCTGGCATGTGAATGCATTCACCAACTCCTAAACCCATCAAGTCTCTCTCTTTATTGAAGTATAGTTGATTTACAGCATTGTGTTTGTTTCAAGTACACAGCAAAGTGATTCAGTTCATACACACACACACATAAGTCTTTTCAGATTCTTTTCCTCTATAGATTATTACATAATATTGGGTACTGACCTGAGCTCTCACTAGGTTCCAAATCTCACTGTCCAGGTATTTTTATAGAGCTTAATCTACAGCTCCCTTCTTCCCTGTCCCAGAAGTCAGTGGGAGGGGTTGAAAGCTACATGCTTCCTAATCTTAGCTTCTTTCTGTTGACCATCCCCATCCTGAGGGGCCCCACACTAAGTCACCTCATTAGCATGAACTCAGGTGGGCACAGAAGGCCCCACACTAAGTCACCTCATTAACATGAACTCAGGTGGGCACAGAAGGGCTGCCTTTTGAATACAAGAGACACTCACATCACTCATGATATTCCAGGGATTTTAGGAACTTTGTGACAGAACTTGGGAACAGAGACTAAATACATCTCTTCTTATACCACACCCCAACTCATCAGTATCACTCCCCCTTGCCCTGCTTTTTATGCCTTCTTAGCCTTTATCGTGCATTTGTGCTCAGTCGCTCAATCGTGTCTGACTCTCTGTGACCCCAAGGACTGTAGACCGCCAGGCTCTTCCATCCATGGGATTTCCCAGCGAAGAAAATTAGGCTGGGGTGCCATTTCCTACTACAGGGGATCTGCCAGACTCAGGGATTGAACCCATACCTCTTACAGCTCTTGCACTGGCAGGGGGATTCTTTACCCCTAAGCCACCTGGGAAGCCTTTATCACCACATGACAAATGATTTACTCATTGGTTCATTTGTTTATTGCTGGTTCTTCCCCTCTAGGAGATGAGCTCCAGGAGAGCAAGGGCTTCCATCTATTTCTGATCACTGTTGTGCCCCTGCCATCCAGAACAGCACCTGGCTTAATAGTACTTCCTTATAATGATGTCGGCAATTGTTGCATCCTGGAAAGATTAGTGTGAGAATCTCAGAATGGCTCTGGTACACTGCTGTTTATTTTTAGTTACACTGCCCTCGGGCGATACATTTACTTGTATTTTCTGGTAAAATCCTTCCAGCATTGGTCATTCTACTTTTCCACTATTTTTTCTTTGTGTGGAAAAAAAGAGTCCCCCGGGTCATAGTTCTAGCACTTACCATGCACAGTTAGAAGCAGCTTTTGAGAAGAGAAAATGGAAAGGTTCAGCGACACTGTAAAACCTGCCTGTGGTTTGCCAGCCTCTGAGAAAGAAGAAAAGAGTTTAATACCAAAGGTCAGAGGCACAGTTTATTTTATCTTCTTTCCCTCAGAAGAAATTACTTTTAAAGGACAGGCCCAGGTAATTTCTATCAGTGCATGCGTGCTAAGTTGGTTTAGTCGTGTCCGACTCTTCGCGACCCCATGGACTGTAGCCTGCCAGGCTCCTCTGTCCATGGAATTCTCCAGGCAAGAATACTGAAGTGGGTTGCCATTCCCTTCTCCAGGGGATCTTCCTGACCCAGGGATCTAACCCCACATCTCCTGAGGCTCCTGAGTTGCATCAGATTCTTTACAGAGCCACCAGGGAAGCCCATAAGGGGAATTTTGAAAGTGAAGAGATTAACATATTTGCTCAGGAGGAGCCAGTCAAAAGAGTTTCCTTCTTGTCTTAAGGAAAGGAAGGTATCAGAGGACAGGTGTGGCTTCCCAGGGTTCCTTTGAAAGGCTTTGAAAGAAGCAGGTCAGATCTGGAGTAGGAGATGGTTCCTGTCCTTTAGGAAGGGGGAGAAATCAGAGATAGAAACAGAAATGCATCTGATTTCTAACGTTTCCATGAGAAATGCCATCTCCTGGTTCGCCTAGAACTGAACCACTACCTGCCATAGAGGCTGACCAGATGTTTCTTGGGCCAATTCTACTGCCCTTTGTCCTTTCAAACTTTGGTTCTGTTCTGACTTGCTGCTTTGGCTGGAGAAGTCCTTTAATGTCCTTCAGGCTCTGCTTTCCTATTTGTAAAGTGCAGCCTGGACTCTGCAAAGTGGAATGCTCAAGTGTACAGGCTCTAGGACTTGACAGCTTGGGTTCTAATCCTGCCTCTGTCAGGTACCAGATTTCTTAATTAAGCATGCTATTTTATTCTCTCACATATAAAATGAGAAAGGGATATACCCACCATTTAAGGTTGTTAGGAGGATTAATTGATGCCTTAGAACAGTGTCTGGACTTCCACACTCCCTGGGCAGACTTCGGACCGATAATGTCAGGACAGGCAGGGTCTGGATCCTGGAAGCCATGTATGTGGTTCTTGTCACCAACTCATGTGTCCCTGGATAAGCTTCTTACCTGGAATCTTTAATTTCTGTCTTTACAAAATGATGGGCAACCATTGCCAACACACCTGCTCAGAGGCCTGTCTGATGGGAATGAATCAGTGGCAGCAGGGAAGGGCCTTCCCAGGTGTAGAGACCGACAGAGAAGCTTGACAATGGTGTGCGGGCTCGCCCTTGGCCTGACTGCGCGTTTAGTCCTAGCGTGGGGACGGGGACAGTGTTACCACACAACTATGCCAGGGAATAGGCACACATGTCAGAGGCGAAGATTCCCAGGCTATAGCCAGGATGTGTGCACTCTGGAGACAAAAAGCAAAACAGAAGTAAACCCCCATGCATGCTGTTCTATGGCACCAATATATGTTCTCCAACCACCTGAAGGATTTCCCCACAGGATAGCAATGAAGACAGTGCCCTTCCTTGTTGGGCAAGGATTGGACAATGTTTGTGAATGAAGAAAAAAAGAGAGGGGAAAAGAAAGCTTACAGGTTCCATCGGAAAATGCCATGTGTCTCATGAAGGCAGCAGAAGCTCTGGCTGTTGTTCAATGGGAGGGGCTGGTTGCAGAGCATCAGGGAGAGCTCAGAGTCCCTCAGAGTGCCAGCTGTGGTCTCAAAGGGCAGCATGAACTAGAGCCAAGGGAATGAGTGATGCTGGCCTGCGATCCAGGAAGACCACATCTCTGCGGGAGGAGGGAAACACGTGCTGGGCCTCCGCCGCTCCTTACAGCTGGCACGTTACAACCCCCTGCCGTGGGCACACAGCCGGCCTCTAGTGCCCTACTACAGGCAGAGCCTATATAGACAACTGCTGAAGCCATCATGCCGTCCACTTGGGGAAGAGAGTTGGGTTTTAATCAGAGATGGTTGAAGTGTGTTAGTCACTCAGTTGTCTCTGATGCAACCCATGGACTGTAGCCTGCCAGGCTCCTCTGTGCATGGAATTCTCTGGACAAGAATACTGGAGTGAAAAAAAAAAAAGAATACTGGCGTGGGTTGCCATTCCCTTATCCAGGGGATATTCCCAACCCAGGGATCAAACCCAGGTCTCCTGCATTACAGGCAGATCCTTTACCATCTGAGCCACCAGGGAAGCCTGATGATTGAAAGACCCATAAATAAATGAGAGGAAAAGGACTCAGAACAAAAATCCAATGAAAGAGAAGAGGGAAACGATGGGGATAAAGATAGAAGGAGACTGCATGCGATTCACAATGGGAGCAACTTGTGCTGGTTGCCGAGGTGGAAGAAACTCAGTCCTGCATGAATTAGCAACTCAGGAAAGCTGAGGACACAGTGCAAAATAATGCCAAGACAGCTGTAAAGCAAAACCAACTAGTACAAAATAATGAAAAACTCCAAAGAAGGATTACACAGAAGGAAGGAATATTTTAAGCAGTTAGTGAAGGCTGCTAGAAGAAGTGAGCTCTAAGCAAGGCAGAGTTGAGAAGGGGATGAAAAATGTACACTGAGAGAGATAGAAGGTTAAGGCAACATTTCAAAGGAGGTTGATTTTCTTCTTTTAGCTGAAGTACAGAAGCCTGAGTGCTAAAGAATTGATGCTTTTGAATTGTGGTGCTAGAGAAGACTCTTGAGAGTCTCTTAGACTGCAAAGAGATAAAACCAGTCAATCCTTAAGGAAATCAACCCTGAAATATTCATTGGAAGGACTAATGCTGAAGCTCCGATACTTTGGCCAGCTGATGTGAAGAGCTGACTCATTGGAAAAGACCCTGATGCTGGGAAAGATTGAAGGCAAAAGGAGAAGAGGGCAACAGAGGATAACATGGTTAGATAGCATCATTGACTCAATGGACATGAATTTGAGCAAACTCCAGAGATAGTGAAAGACAGGGAAGCCTGATGTGCTCTAATCCCTGGGCTCGCAAACAGTCGGACATGACTTAGCGACTGAACAGCAGCAATGTAATTGATTTACAATGTTGTTAATTTCTACTGTACAACAAAATGATTCAGTTATACATGTATATACATTTTTAATATGTTTTCCATTATAGCTTATCACAGGGTATTGAATACAGTTCCCTGTACAGTTGTAGGAGCTTGTTCTTTGCTTCATTGTTTGCATCTGCTAACCCCAAATTCCTACTCCATCCTTCCCTCACACCGCCTTAAAAGGAGGCTGAGTTCTGCAATATGATGAATGGGAGAGACAAACTTGGATGTGAATCCCAAAGCTTGATTTACAGCTCTGTGACCTGGGGAATTCTTTCAATTTGACTTCCCTGCATCGCAAAGTAAACATTATAATGCCTTCTTGGGTACTGTGAAGAATAAATAAGATAATGTATGCTAGAGGGGACAGCATTGTGCTCAGTATGCAGTAGGCACTCAGTACTTGCTAATTCCCTTTCTCTTTCAAGACTTTCATATAAGCCCATTATAAAGTCGTGCTCTTTCATAACTGGTAGAGATCATTATTTGCTCCAGAGTTATCCTATGGTCTCTGATTCTAAGAAGAAAGTAGCTGAAAAGAGAGTGAAAATATAAAAAATGGAGTTGTAACAAAGCAATCACTATACTGGGACTTCCTGTCTGTCTGTTTCCTCCAGCTTCTTGAGAATGGAAACCAAGTGCTGTGCACCAAGCATTCACAGTGTCTGGCACACAGTTAAACCTCCATAAATATTCTCTAAATGAATGGAGACAGGTGAGGAAAAACGGGGAGATGACCAAAGAATTAAATGTGATTATCCGGAAAGCATTTTGAGGAACTGCATATAAGAACAAAAAAAACAAAAGGCCATAAACAAGGGAGAGAAGAATGTCTTCAAAAACTGAAGAGGGTTAGAAAGACCACCGTAAATACTTGGTGAATACCAAAAGAAGAGAGCAAGAATGGAGATGAGAGAGACAGGGAGAGAGAAAGAGAGAGACTGAGAAATCATCCCCAGCTTGTAGAAGCCACAGGGGATGCAACCTAGAGCAGCTGGGTCCTGTTTAAACGTTTAGAGAGAGCAAAGGACTTTTTCCAGTTATAGGAGGAAGAACAAGGGAGACACATCTTTTTGTTTGCTTGGGGCAAGATGTGTAATGATATCAGATGACAGAGAAAACAGAGCTACAGGGTCCTGCAGGCCTCCTGCCTCCTGCACAGAGGGGAAGTTCTTTGTCCTGGAAGGGGAGCTGCAGGAGGTGGTGAGCACAAATGGAAGCCAGGAGTCCAGAGCTCTGAGCATCTCAGGTCGATCTGCATCTCTCAACCCAAGTAAGCTGTGTCATCCCAGATGTCAGAAGGAACTCATCGCAGATAAACTTGCTGTCCTCGTCTTGTCATCTCTGACAGGCCCCAAAGACCTGGAATGCTGCTTTCTAAAAATATATTTATTTATTTATTTTTGGTTGCACTGGGTCTTTATTGCTGCAAGGGCTTTTTCTAGTTGCAGTGACCGGGGGCTACTCTTCATTGTGCTGCACGGGCCTCTCGTTGCAGATGCTTCTCTTGTTGTGGAGCACAAGCTCTAGGTACTCGGGCTTCAGCTGTCGCAGCAGGCAGGCTCGGTAGTTGCGGCTCTCAGACTCTAGAGCTTGTACTCAGTAGTTGCGACACACAGGTTTAGTTGCTCTGTGGCATGTGGAATCCCGCTGGACCAGGGATAGAGCCCTTGTCCCCTGCATTGGCCAGCAGATTCCTATCCACTGTACCACCAGGGACGTCCTGGAATGCTGCTGATAAACTCAAGAGGAGCAAAGAATAAAAAGATGAGATCTCAACATAGCTCACTCCAGTTGTTTGCAAATTATGTCTCTCAGATCCCTCTTGAGGCCTTTTTTTTAATGCAGTCTGAAATTATAGAAATCAAATATAGAAAATGGATCAAAGCAAAGATACTCTGGGTGTCATAGGGAAAGGAAGCTAGGAATACCCCCACTTTGCCCCCCTCTTTCCCTGGAAAGGGAGTACACCCCAAGGCACTCTAATGAACCCTAGAGTGAAAACCACCTCTTTAGATCAGGAAAGTTGACATTTGCTGAATAAATCATTTGTGTGCTCCTCTAAAGGAAGCAGCAGACCCTGGAGGCCAGGCAGCAAGGGTTGCCTAGGAGAAAATAAGGACAGACTAGCCTCACTTCCTTTTCCATAGGCCACAGGTGGAATGCTACAGCAGATTTCACCTAGATTTGAGCAATATGCATAACAACATCTCTCACGATAACCTTACAAAGTGAAGTCTCTGTGATGACGCCATTGGGTGGATGCTACACTATTAAGACGATCCTCCAAAGGTTGTTGGTTAATGAGTTAATGGCAACCTTGGGGGAATTTCTTTCTTTCTTTTTTGATTTTGACTTTAAAAAATTTTTTATAGTTGAAGGGTAATTGCTTTACAGAATTTTGTGGTTTTCTGTCTACATCGATAAGAATCAGCCAAAGGTACACCCATATACACCCATATAAAATGTACAATTAGTTTGTTCAACATCACATTGCTAGCAAGTGGAAGAGTGAGGACTATGCCTAATGACTGCCAAAAACTTGGCTGTTAGCCAGACGAGGACATTGGTGACACTCACGACATGAAACTATCAAGGATAAGTAATAAGTCAGATAATAAAATTATCATTCAGAAGGTCAACAGCTCAAAATGATAGACCACATGTAAAATCATGAATGTAAACAGAATGAATAACTGAAGGTCTAAAACAAAATAAAAAAACATCAGCAAAACAAACTCAGTTACATAAATCCAAGATGAGAGAGATAGGCTTAACAACAGTGTGTGTAAAAGAATAAGGGTTTTTTAATTAAAGACAGACCTGTTATGAGTGAATGGTGAAATACAGCTGCCAAAAATGTTAACATGAACTTGAGTCATATTAACAGGCTTAGAGGGTCCCCAACCAAGGCATGCCCAAGTCTTCTGGGACCTGCAGTGTTCATTGTCATATCTACAGGGCTCTGTGCAGATTCACTAAGAGGGTTGGTGTTAGAAATTCAATTGAGATGGTAAAAAGTGTGGAAGTAATCTGGGAATACTTATCTTAGAAAGAAGTAGGCAGTGGGAATAGGAGAGCTATTTTCAAGCATATGAAGGGCCACTGCTCAGGTTGCTACATAGGAGTGTTCTGTGCTTTAGCAGAGAGAACCAGCCTCAGGGACACTTTGGCTTTGGGTGTTTTCAACACGTTTGACCAATAGAATCCCCAGGACCTGGCTACCAGATGGAGTTTCCAAAGCTAGTCTTTGGAGAGTTTCAGGTAAAGATGGCAAGAAGAACTGATTCTCTGATTAATATGTAATAATAAGCAAATAATAAAACCTACCCCTCCAAACAAAACCAACCAACTAAACAATAAACATACAAACAAGCTTCACTAACAGCAACAAAACAAGGAGACATAACTTGTTTCTGGCAAGACAAAACAAAAACTTCTGGCAAGGCAAAACTTCTTGCCAGAAATTTTTTAAAGGCTTAAGAATAAAATCCAGTTAGCCAGGGGATGAATAGCTAAACTAGCAAACACACACACACACAAAACCCCTGCACAGTACTCAATGCTAGGTGACAATAGAACAGTGTTTACCATGTTCTCAGAGAAAAGATTTGTGATCTAACAATTTTATCCAGGTTATCCTTCAAGAACAAAGACAACAGGCAAATAGTCTCAAGCATGCAAGAGCTCAATATACTTTACCAGGGGTTCTTCCTGAATAATTACTGAGCAATAAAGTTGAAATGCAAGACTCTAGAAGAGGACTCAAACAATGTATGGCAAAAACAATAAAAAAAAAATAAAAAAAATAAATGCTCATGGTAAACATTTAAAGAAAAATATTAATGAGGTTCAATATGCCTTGTTTACAAAGGCAAGAAAAGAAATCAGAACATTTCAGGAAGAGTCAGCAATATTGGCTGAAATGAAGCTCTAGCATGTAAAACAAAGTTTACTCATTCATCATACCTTTTTCCCTGATAAAATTCTCTGTGTGTGTGTATTTGTACATATGAATAAAGAAAGAACATGGAATTTAAAAAAAAAAAAGGAAAAAGAATCAGAAATTAGCATTGAATCCTATGGATTTATTCTATAAATGTCAATGTAAATGTTAAAACCTTGACAGGATAAATTTAATATAATCAAAATTCAGTAGCATTCAGAGGGGAACTGCAAACAAGCAATGAATGTATACTAGGAAATCAAAATATCTAAAATTAAAACAATTTAAGGGCACTTTAACCTGTTAAGCTTTGTTTTGAATAATATTTTCATCTCAATTGTAGGGATTCTTTGAGGAAGCAAGATCTTGAGTGGTGAAGATACATTTATCTGAAGTTTGACGCTTTCCTCTTTTCACTTCAATTTCATTTATTTTCTTTTTTCCTTTTTTCTGAGTAATATTAAACTTAATGCTTTGGTAAAAATAGCATGGATAGTATGGTAGATACAATAAATTGGACTATTACATCTCTTTAGTTTCAGTCTACTCTGTCTGCTTGTTCTTCAGGGGCTGGAATGATACAGTGGATCTGTATTTTCAGACCCTTTCTCTCTCTTTTTGTTTTCCATATCACGTGGCATGTAGAATCTTAGTCGCTGGACTAGGGATTGAACCCCTACCCCCTACATTGAAAGCACAGAGTCTTAACTACTGGACTGCCAGGGAAATCCCTCTTCAGACTCTCTTGCAGCTCCTATTCCAACAAAAATTTAGGCGTCACCAGTCAGATGCACTTTTGTCGGATGAATTCAGGACAGAGGTCAGTGAGGAAGGCTGGTGGCACTGGAGCCTCAGCTGTTGTATTATGACTCAATTCCGCCGGGTCTCTGACTCCTGCATTACTGCTAAGGCAGCCCCGTGCTTCCTGGAACCTGAGAAGTAAGGTGATCACTTCCTGTGGCTGGATTGCCTTCCTGGAACCCGAGAAGTAAGGTGATCACTTCCTGTGGCTGGATTGCACTGGGACAGTATATTAATTTCCTGTGGCTCCTATAACAAATTGCCACAAATCTGGTGGCTTAAAACAAAAGAAAATTATGGTATTATAGTTCTGGAGGCCAAAAGTCTGAAATTAGTATCCCTGGGCTGAAATCCAGGTATCAGCACGTTATTCCTTGCTTCTTCCATCTTCTCGTGGCAGACAGCCTCCCTTGGCTTGTGGCCACATCACTCTCATCTCAGCCTCCATCTTCAGTCTCCTTTTTTTTTTGGTCTGTGTTAAATCTTTCTCTCCTTCCACTTATAAGGATGCATTCACTTGTATCCATGTCTTTAGGGTCCACCCTGATAATCCTGAATAATCCTCTCTCAAGATCACATCTGTGGAGAGTCAGTTTCTAATAAGGTAATATTGACAGGTTCCAAGGATTAGGATGTGAATATATTTTAGGACTGCCTTTTAGTATACCATAAATGGCATGATCCTGGAGCCTGAATTTGGGGCAGAACCTTCCTGGTTCTCCAGACTCCTAATTGTGGCAGAAGTCAACGCTGCCTGACACATCAGTTCTAAAGCATTGTTCTGGAGGTCATACTTAGAGACCCGAGCCTGCGGCCTGCTGCCAGGGCCCTTCCTGAATTCTATTTGTACTCAACTCCCTGTATGCTTAAACCGCAAGAGCTTTGTATTACATGCAACTGCTAGTATGATTGTTTACATATTGTTTAGGTATGACTGTATACTTTTATCTGTATATCTACATAGATGAGCTAATCATTCACTATACTCCTATGTACAAAGAAAAGACACCACTTTGTTTTATTTTTAAGTTTTTTTTATAAAGTAATTTTATTTATTTATTGATTGATCATACCATGAGGCCTGTGGGATCTTAGTTCTCCAACCAGGGATTGAACCCACGCCCCCTGCATTGGAAGCCTGGACTGTTCACCACTGGCCCACCAGGGAATTCCCCCATCTCGTTTATGCTCTGGTGTTGGTTGTAAGCTCCTTCAGTTATGTAGTAATGGTTGTGGTGGTGGATGGAATACAAAGAAGGAGGCATTGAAATTTTACTCCAGTCTAGAAAATGAAATATAATGAACAAGTTTATGGAGTTCACTAAGGTAAATTCTCAGTCTCTCAGGTGCTTCTTGCTCCTCTCCAGGGTGGAGTCTGCAGATTGTATGCCTTCGTGGTGCCATCAGCGGGGAGGGGAAGACCAAGTCCTCCAATCCACACTCAGCTCTCTGGTTACCAGGGATCTCTGCTCTGCACTGGCAGCTGTAGGCTTTTTCTCTTGAAGTCCTGCACAACTAGACTTCTGGCTTACTGACTCCAGTCCACAGGTCTTCTGCGTTCCTGCCCTCAGACATGTAGGAACTCGTGGGCCCCTTGCAGGACCCACCAGGCTATGCAGGAGGAGGAGCATGTCTTCGGCTGAGCTGTCCGCCTGGCCCACTGGAGGTGGGGGCATGCAGTGCCGCTCTAGAAACTATGTCTTTCTGGATGGATGGGGAAGCCCGCTGGTTCTTGGACCCCTGTTAGCTATCTAGATATTTTAAGATTCCCTCTGTGCACACACATTTGGTGCTAAGGCAGGTTGAAAGCCAGACCTTTGTGTCTGAAGGTCTCATTCTCCGTCTGACCCTTCTACAATTCCTGGAGTGAGAAGTGGGCAGGTTTGGGAGTTTCTTTTTCATCTGCAGCAAGTCTGTCTACTGACATGTTCTTCCTAGGGTAGCTAGCCTCATGGCTCGGCCATTGCATAATGGAGAGAAGTCCCCTGTATGCCAAAGAAGAAGCTCTACGATCTAGTACTCATGTTAAAGGGGGAGATGACATGGCTTAAAAATCCGTTTCTCTCTTGATTACCTCTGACTTTCCTGAATATTTTCTTGTTTGAACTCAAGAGGTCAGGAAAGTTAGCTATCATCAGTGCTCCCTGATCCAGGTTGTACATGTTCTTCCCCAGCAGCAATAAGCTATTGGAACTCAACAACTCAACTCTGATGAGGGACGCCTACTGGGGAACCAATTAAGAAGGAAATTAAAATGGATTAATCTCATATTTAAAAATATTGACTGTTAATCTGTGCACTCGGATATGCCTATAATGTTATCCAATAAATTTTCATCATGGTTACTTTTAGACTGAAGCAATTGGTACTTTATTCTTTGTACTTTCAGTTATTGCTTGGATTTTTAAAAATAATTTAATAAAAATATTCATAGCAATTTGGCTTGAATCCTTTCTCTGCAACACTATATCAAGAACTGGCATCATATTGACCCTCCATAATTCAGTAGTCACAAATTCATTAACTGGTTGGACATCTGCTGTGCTCCAGATTGTATGTTAGGCATTAAAAATGAAATAAATAAACATCATATTTGTCTTCTGGGAAATCACAATTTCAAAAAGAATTCTAAGTACACAGCTCTAGCACAATCTGATAAGTATGATGACACCATTTCTTGACTTTGCGTGTCATGAAGGCCTGACTCAATTTCATAACACATTTCATTAAACATCCGCATACGAGCTGAACTCTAAGCAAGGGCTGGGTAGAGAAGCACATCATTTCAACTGGAGAGTTTTCCACCAGGAGGTCTCGGGGCTTTCATGTTTCCCCTAAAAGTCTGCAGGACAGAGTTCACAGGTTGGAACTCTCTTCACCTTCAACCTCTTGCCGATTGGTCTACCTGCAGGAAGCAAGAGCTGTTTTAAGAAGTCAGCATCGATGGGTTCTGTGTCATGGATCAAAGAGAACACAGGTGATGGGATGGGCGGCCGCATGTAGCTTGGTGGGATCTCCAGCCACCAGGGAGGGAGTGACTAAGACAGGGAGTTGGAGCTCTGCTCTGTTCTACACAAGATGATTCTCTCCAAACTTGGTCTCCACGTTGAGCTGACTCACCGACTTCCTCCTCCCATGGAGTCAGAGCTGCCCCTCTCCCAACTGCAGTGCTGAGCGCTTGTTTCAAGGTAGATTGTTGGAAACCTGTTTTACCTCTCCCTTCTATTTCTAGGGCTGTCACTGGTTTATTGAGTCATTTTTGGCAAACTCAGAATCTCTCTTTTCCCATTTTATCCATCTGGATAATATAGTTTATAAAGAGTTCTAGGCATTTTGTTTCAAAAAAGGTATAAGCAAGTACAAATAATAGTGTTGTTTACCAGAAGGTTTTTATCGGTACATAGCTCAATTAAAACATGATCTTACTGCAGTAAAAATATTTTTGTCAACTTTATTCTTTGCTGGCATGAAAGCTCTTTGAAAACAAGGACCATGTGTTTACATATTTCTATTCCCAGCACTTGGCATAGTACTGTATAACAAAGCCTGGTATTCTCTGCTTGATCCTTGAACCCAATGGGAAATCCATGCATGTTGATGAGAAGCCTGGAAGTACCGTGAAGTCTTGTGATACATTTGGACCCCTTTTGAGATGTAAGTCTAGAGCTCTCATCTGTTTTTTAATGGTGTAAGCCAAAAGACAGAAACCAAAAAAAAAAAAAAAATGCAAATGCAAACAGTTAAAAACCATAAGTAAAGTAAAGTAAGTAGAGTTGCTCAGTCGTGTCTGACTCTTTGCAACCCCATGGACTGTAGCCTACCAGGTTTCACCGTCCATGGGATTTTCCAGGCAAGAATAGTGGAGTGAGTTGCCATTTCCTTCTCCAGGAGATCTTCCTGACCCAGGGATTGAACCCGGGTCTCCCACATTGTAGGCAGACGCTTTACCATCTGAGCCACAAAGGAGACCCTTTAATATCTCTTTATTGAATGAATGTATAGCTGAAACTCTTCTGTCTCAACATTAGACAGTTAATTCTGGTCATTCCTAAGGAGTACCAGAGTTCTGGAGAAATCTACACCATCTCACAATATCTCCAATGGTCCATTTAATAACAAATGCAAAGGGGGAAAATAGAAAGAAAAGAAAAAGGTAACCACCATGACCATATTACTGACAGGGAAGAGTATCACTTAATACTATGCTCTTGAACCAGCTCAGGGTAAATATGCCCAGGTTATCTATTTAAATCACAGCAGTCAAACCACTATAAAAGCCTCAACACGGTGTCTTACAAAGAGAAGATACTGCATTTATATTTGATGGTACCAAGAAGGAAGCAAGATGAAATAAAAGTAAGATACTGTAAATATGTCACCATAAAAGTTTTGCTAGAACTTAATTGTGTCATAAATATTTAGGGACTTGGATTATAAATGTGATTTCTAAATTTATATTTATAAGCTTTTTTAAAAAATAAATCAAATATATTGAAGAGAGCAACCAAAAGTATAATCAGTGTTTCTAATTTTATGCAGCTTTATTTGTAACTTTTTAAAAAATCTGCTTCTCCCTTATAGACTGAAAGTGCCTTGAGATTAGATCCATGTTTTGTTTTGATGTGTTCCTTTTTTGCTCTCAACAATTTATACTGAGCACAGGGCTTTACTTTCACTGATGCTTTAATAACAGTAATTTAAATATTACTAATACAGATGAAGGAGAAGAATAAGTTATCCAATGCCTCTCATATATGAGATTGTTCCATTTTTCAGTGATTTATCTAATTTCTGTAGTAAAGCACATCACAACCTGTATTAAGTCTTTTTTTAAATTATTAAGTTTTTTTTTAGTGACTAAACAACAGCAATTTTAATAGAGTATAATGATTTGAATGTGTTAGTTTCAGGTGTCCAGCAAAGTGAATCAGTTATACATATACATGTATCCACTCTTTTTTAGATTCTTTGCCCGTCTGTGTCATTACAGAGTATTGAGTAGAGTCCTCTGTGCTATACAGAAGATCCTTATTAGTTATCTATTTCATTTACAGTATATTGAGTCTTGAACTAGAATGTAGACTATGCAAAATATGAGACAGGCATGTCACACCTACTTTCTGGTTTTGGAATGTAAGGAAATCACTCAATTGGACAGTGAAGATTAGAAGTCTATATATTTGTTTAATTTTGCAGAATTTTAATTTTTAACTATTATAAAAAAGTTACCAAAAAGCCACCTTAAAATGTATAGTTTAATGAATTATTATATGGCTGACATTCTTATATCTAACACCAAAGTCAAGAAATAGACCTTGACCAGTCACCCCAGAAACCTTTCTATGTATCCTATCCTAATTATAGTTCCTTCATTTTTTCTCACTTTCCTATCCCAAGTAATCACTGTCCTGACTTTTATAGCAGTGCTTTTCTAAGAGTGGTCTCTGGACCAGAGGTTTCATCACTACCTGGGGAACTGTTACAAATGCAAATTCTTAGGCCCCATCAGACCTACTAACTCAGAAACTCTGGAGGTGGAAACCAGTCATCTGTTTTATGAGAAATCTTCTTAGTGATTCTGTTACGTTTTTAAAGTTTGAATTAAGCAAGTAGCAGGGTACAAGATTAACATACAGAAATTGGTTGCATTTCTTTACGTGCATGGGTGTGTGCTAAGTTGTTTCAGTCATGTCGTGTCCGACTCTGTGCTACCCTATGGACTACAGCCTTCCGGGCTCCTCTGTCCATAGGATTCTCCAGCCAAGAATACTGGAGTGGGTTGCTGTGCCCTCCTCTAGGGGAACTTCCAACCCAGGGCTTCATGTCTCCTGAGTTGGCAGGCAGGTTCTTTACCACTAGTGCCACCTGGGAAGCATTTCCTTACACTAACAAGGAATTATCACAAAGGAAATGTAAAAATAAATCCCTTTTACAATCACATAAAGAAAAAAACAACTTCAGAATAAACCCGAATAAGGAAATGAAAGACTTATATACTGCAAACTATGAAACATTAATAAAGGAAACTGAAGGTGATTCAGGAAGTGAAAGACTTACATGCTGCAGACTATAAAACATTAATAAAGGCAATTGAAATAGAAAGCTGTCCCATGCTTCCAATTGAATTGGAGGAATTAATATTGTTAAAATGGCCATATTACCCAAGGCAACCTGCAGATTTAACACAAATGCTATCAAATCATCCATGACTTTTTTCAAATAATCCTAAAATTCATACAGTGTGGTACTGGTACAAAAGGGCCTCTTTGGTGGCTCAATGATAAAGAATTCACCTGCCAGTGTAGGAGACGCAGGTTCAGTCCCTGAGCTGGGAAGATCCCCTGGAGAAGGAAATGGCAACCCCCTCCAGTATTCTTGCCTGAGAAATCCCATGGACAGAGGAGCCTAGTGGTGACATTCCATGGAGTCACAAGAGTCAGACATGACTTAGCAACTAAACAGCAATAACAATTGGCACAACTGGATATGTGGATCAGATATATGGATCAATGGGACAGAACAGAGAGCCCAGAAAAACCCACATACTTACTGTTAGTTTATCTTTAACAAAAGAGGCAAAAACATACAATAGAAAAAAAATACAATCTCTTCAGCAAGTGGTGATTGGTAAGTTGGACAACTACGTATAAATCAGGGACATTGGAATATACCTTCACATCATATACACCATACAGTAAAATAAATTCAAAATGGCTCACATGACAATGTATGGCAAAAACAATTAAAAAAAATGAGTGTAATTCTCAAAAAAAATGGCTTAAAGACTGAAATAGAAGATATGATATCATAAAAATCATAAAGAACATAGGCAAAACATTCTCTGACATAAACCCTACCAATGTTTTCTTCAATCAGTCCCCCAAGGCAATAGAAATAGAAGCAAAAATAAACAAATGGGACTTAATCAAAATGACAAGATTTTGCAAAGCAAAGGAAACCATAAACAAAATGAACGGACTGGGGAAAATATTTGCAAATGATGCAATGGACAGGGGGTTGATTTCCAAAATATATAAATAGCTCATTCAATCAATAACAACAACAAAATAACTCAATCAAAAAATGGGCCAAAGACCTAAATAGACAGTTCTCCAAAGACCAGATGGTCAACAGGCATATGAAAAGATGTTCATTCTCGCTAATTATTAGAGAAATGAAAATCAGAGCTACAATGCAATAGGTAACAGCTCACAGTGGTCAGAATGGCCATCATTAACAAATCAACAAATAACAAATCCTGGAGAGAGTGTGGAGAAAAGGTAATCCTTTTTCCTATCAACAATCCTACACTGTTGATAGGAATGTAAACTGGTGTAGCCAGTATGGAAACCAATATGGAGATTCCTCAAAAAACTAAAAACAGAATTACCAAATAATCTAGAAGTCCCACTCCTGGGCATATATCCAGACAAAATCATAATTAAAAAAGATACAGGCACTACTGTGTTCATAGCAGCAGTACTCACAATAGCCAAGACATAAAAACAGCTAAAATGTTCGCAGACTGATGAATGGATAAAAATGTGGTACATATATACAATGGAATACTACTCAGCCATTAAAAAAGAATAGTGCCATTGGCAGCAATATGGATGGACCTAGAGACTCTCAAACTGAGCAAAGTCAAAGAGGGAATATTGTATGTCATCCCTTATATGTGGAATCTAAAAAGAAATGATACAAATGAACTTACAAAACAGAAACAGACTCACAGACTTGGAGAAGAAGCTTATGGCTGTCAGGGGATGGGGTAAGGGGAAGGGATAGTTGAGGAGTTCAGGATGGACATGTACCCACTGCTATGTTTAAAATAGGTAGCAGAAAAGGACCTAATGTATAGCACATGGAACTCTGCTCAATGGTGTGTGGCAGCCTGGATGGAAGGGAAGTTTGGGCAAGAGTGATCCATGTGTATGTGCAGCTGGGTCCCTTCACTCTTCACCTGAAACTGCCGTAATATTGTTTGCTAATTGGCTATACCCCAATACGAAAGCTCTTTAAAAGTGAAAGATAAATACTACATATTACTTATATGTGGAATCTAAAATATTGCACAAATGAACTTCTCTGTGAAACAGAAACAGACTCAGACATAGAGAACAGACTCATGGGGGAAGGGGGCATTGGAAGTTTGTGATTAGCAGCACCAAACTAGTATATATAGGGTGGGTAAACAACAAAGTCCTACCGTATAGCACTGGGGAACTATAGTCAATATCCTGTGATAAACCCAATAGAAAAGAATATGAAAAAGAATGTGTGTGTATGCATATATACATGTATGTATATATATGTGTGTGTACATGTGTATGTATATATATATGTATACATATATATGTATGTATATGTGTGTGTACATATGTATGTGTATATATGTATACATATGTGTGGATAACTGAATCGCTTTGCTGTACAGCAGAGATTAGCACAACATTGTAAATCAATTACTTCAATAAAATAAGTTTTTAAGAGAAGTTTGAGAACCACAGTTTTATAGTAATTACTTCCTTGTCTCTCTTTATAGTTTCATAAACAAAACATGCCTCCCTAACACTGTCCTTTATTCTTGCCCATTTTAAAAAGTGATTTATCTATTTTTGACTGTGTTGGGTCTTAGTCGCTGCACGGGCTTTTCTCTAATGGCAGTGCCTGGGCTTCTGATTGCTATGGCTGCTCTTGTTGGGGACCAGGGGCTCTAGGTGCTTGGGCTTCAGGAGTTGTGGCATGTGGACTCAGTAGTTGCGTCTCATGTGGTCTAGAGCACAAGCTCAATAGTTGTGGTGCACGGGGTAAGTGGCTCCGCAGCATGTGGGACCTTCCCAGACAAGGGACCGAATCCGTGTCTCCTGCATTGGCAGATGGATTCTTTACCACTGAATCACCAGGGAAGCCCCTATTCATGGCCATTTTTAAGATTTAATATGTCTTTTACACCTCTTTTAATCTAAATGGTTCCCCTTTAACCCTTTCCTTTCCATCCCAAGATTTATTTTCCTTACAATTTGTGTGTTAAAGAAATTAAGCCATCTGACCTGAAAAGTTTTCCAGGGTTTGGGCTTTGCTGATGGAATACATGAATTTGAATTTGAATAAATGAATTTGTTGATAAATAAAGCATCACTATGAATAAAACTAGTAGAGGTGATGGAATTCCAGTTGAGCTATTTCAAATCCTGAAAGATGATGCTGTGAAAGTGCTGCATGCAATATGCCAGCAAATTTGGAAAACTCAGCAGTGGCCACAGGACTGGAAAAGGTCAGATTTCATTCCAATCCCAAAAAAGGCAATGCCAAAGAATGCTCAAACTACCGCACAATTGCACTCATCTCACACATTAGTAAAGTAATGCTCAAAATTCTCCAAGCCAGGTTTCAGCAATACGTGAACTATGAACTTCCAGATGTTCAAGCTGGTTTTAGAAAAGGCAGAGGAACCAGAGATCAAATTGCCAACACCCGCTGGATCACTGAAAAAGCAAAAGAGTTCCAGAAAAACATCTATTTCTGCTTTATTGACTATGACAAAGCCTTTGACTATGTGGATCACAATAAACTGTGGAAAATTCTGAAAGAGATGGGAATACCAGACCACCTGACTTGCCTCTTGAGAAACCTGTATGTGGATCAGGAAGCAACAGTTAGAACTGGACATGGAACAATGGACTAGTTCCAAATATGAAAAGGAGTACGTCAAGGCCGTATATTGTCACTCTGCTTATTTAACTTATACGCAGAGTACATCATGAGAAATGCTGGGCTGGAGGAAGCACAAGCTGGAATCAAGATTGCATATAACCTAATATATGCAGATGACACCACCCTTATGGCAGAAAGTAAAGAAGAATTAAAGAGCCTCTTGATGAAAGTGAAAGAGGAAAGTGAAAAAGTTGGCTTAAAGCTCAACATCCAGAAAACTAAGATTATGGCATCTGGTCCCATCACTTCATGGGAAATAGATGGGGAAACGGTGGAAACAGTGTCAGACTTTATCTTTTTGGGCTCCAAAATCACTGCAGATGGTGATTGCAGCCATGAAATTAAAAGACGCTTACTCCTTGGAAGGAAAGTTATGATCAACCTAGACAGCATATTGAAAATCAGAGTCATTACTTTATCAACAAAGGTCCGTCTAGTCAAGGCTATGGTTTTTCCAGTGGTCATGTATGGATGTGAGAGTTGGACTACAAAGAAAGCTGAGCACTGAAGAATTGATGCTTTTGAACTGTGGTGTTGGAGAAGACTCTTGAGAGTCCCTTGGACTGCAAGGAGACCCAAGCAGTCCATCCTAAAGGAGATCAGTCCTGGGTGTTCTTTGGAGGGACTGATGTTGAAGCTGAAACTCCAATACATTGGCCACCTGATGCAAAGTGCTGACTCATTTGAAAAGACCCTGATGTTGGGAAAGATTGAGGGCAGGAGGAGAAGGGGACGACAAAGGATGAGATGGTTGGATGGCATCATCGACTCAATGGACATGGGTTTGCGTGGACTCTGGGAGTTGGTGATGGACAGGGCGGCCTGGCGTGCTATAGTTCATGGGGTCTCAAAGAGTCAGACATGACTGAGCAACTGAACTGAACATGAATACTCATGGTGCAGTGCAGCATATACAACATGTCCTCTCTATTTCCTCCAAATTGGCAGCTGGACCTAGAAGCTTAATTGGACTTCAGTTTGATTTCATTGGCTAGCCTATACGGAGAGTTCTGTTCTTTCATCAGGAGTCTCATGAAGTCTGGGTGTCCCTCTTTTTGTGATGTTAGAAGCTGATGATAATGTCTAACTCCATTAATTTATCAGGGACTAAAAAATGCTATCATTTCTTTATTTATTAGCTAGAATACTTTTACATAGATATTACTCTCATCTGTTAATCTGATGGTAAAATTTATATAGAAAAGGCAATAAATGTTTGATTCTTTCCCACTGTTCTCCAAATGTGATCAATTACTTTTTAATATCATGGCTCATAGATTTCCACATATTTGGTAGGTTTCAATGCATTATGATTACAATCATTTTTGAAACTCAAATCATCTCATCTTGAGCCAATGGGAGTCACTTTAAGTTGACTCCTGAGTCCTTCTGTGAGGACCCTAATAGACTTTGATAGTTTCCTTACTATCTGGAATAATAAGATGCTCTAGATCCATCCTGTATCTTTCCTACCCTGGACCTGAAATCCCTTATTAAGAAGGCCTGGCTCCTTTTAGTAAAATGGTGTTTCATGATCATATTCGGAGCCCTAGAGAAGCTCACTAGAATGAGACATTGTTTTTAGAATTTTTCAGTACATGGAGAAAGTTATAAAACATATGTGTGATTGTGAGTGTGTTTTAGTTATCTAATGCTGTGTAACAAATTATCCCCAAACACAGCATTTTTTATTTCAAATAGTTTCTCTGGATCAGGAATCCAAGAGGAGCTCTCACCTGAGTGGGTCTGACTTAGGATCTCTTATGAGGTTGCATTCAAAATGCTAATATCATCACCGAGAAGAGTTTTATAAAATGCTTTTGTACATGTGTTGTTGGAAGGGGGACCGCTTCCAGGGCCTGAGAGTGGACTCTTTTCTAATACTCAGAAATGAATTGTTCAAAGAGACACATGTGGTGTCAAAGCAAGATACTTTATTGGGAAGGGACGACCTGGCAGAGAGCAGTAGAGTAAGGGAATCCAAGAGAACCGCTCTGCCACATGGTTTGCACTCTTGGGTTTTAAGGTGATGGGATTAGCTTCCTGGCTGTCCCTAGCCAGTCATTCTGACTCAGAGTCCTCCATGGATAGATTCCAGCCAGAAGGATTCTGGGAGGTTGGTAGGACATATGGATTGGCATCCCCTCTCTCCTGTTGACCTTTCCTGAATTCTTCCAGTTGGAGGTAGCTTCTTAGTTATGCATTCCTTACTGGGATTTTCTGTTGTAAGAAAACTCATATAAGTGGCTATTACCTTTCTTTCCACGATGGGCAATTTCAGTTAGTATTTCCCTTAACACATGCTCATTCCAAAATACCTCTTATAAAATTATATCTGTGTTTATGATTCAGAATATAGTCATTGCATACCCTTCTAACCCTCATTTAAGATGCTTATATATTTACAAATCCTTCTGCCAGACTAAAGTTACAGACATCCTCTTCTTGTGCTATTTCCTCTGTCCTTAACCATAATCAGCAAAGTTAACCTGATTTCAGTGTATCCTTTTGTATTTGGTGATCTGGTGGCTCAGTTGGTAAAGAATCTGCCTGCAATGCTTGGAGACCTGGGAAGATCCCCTGGAAAAGGGAATGGGACCCCACTCCACTATTATTGCCTGGAGAATCCCATGGACAGCAGTCCATGGGATCTCAAAGAGTTAGACATGACTGAGTGACTAATACTTGTGTATTTGAGCAAGAATCTGAAATTCTGACTGTAGCACAGTCTGGTTATTTATACTGTTCTAAGTAAAATGTAAATAGGTCTATGACATTTGGTCACAAATGTGACCTCAACGCCCAAACTGTGTGAGCCAGAGCTGATCTGATGGCTCAGTCGGTAGATGCCTGACCTGTACCCATTCCTGTGCTGGGATAACTCAAGCCCCCATGGTCAAAGCAGGAATGCAAAACCTATGTGGATTTTTTAGCTAAAACATGAGATCTTGAGGAGGATGTGCTTTCAAAGAGGCTCCATCCAGGACACTTAGCTATCAGGAGAGTATGAGGGCCGAGACAGAGCGTGGGTTCAACCCTTTCGCTGTTAGAGGTACTTCAGTTGAAAAAGTTTGAGAAGCATTGATCTATATATAGCTCAGGTATTGGGAGGAATCTTTCAGCTCTTTAAACATCATTTAAATAACAATAAGTGAAGAGTCAAAATGAAGCTGGTACAGCAGAGCATTTATTCTGGGAGCACATGTTTTAATCTGGGTTTTTTGTCTTTCTTCTCCTTTCTTATTCATGGCCCCAGAGTCTTCACAATTCAAAACGGCTCTGTAAATCAGTGAAGTACACCGAGACAAATCCAGACAAACTCACACTTGTGGTGAGAATCCCATTAAGATCCCCAAGATGAGGGTTCTCTGTAAGAAACTGCCACTGAAGTAACTTTCAGAGAATTCACCCTTAGATATACATGTCGAAGTTAACAAAGGATCTCTTTGGCCTTCAGTATGAGAACAACTAATGCATGTTTTTCTCTCATTTCCTTGATCTTCACCAAAAATTGAATGAGACTGGCCTTCTAGATGCTCGTGGTCTGGTCCAGTGTGATCACTAAGCTGCTACTGAGTCCACTGTGGGGCGTCTTGCTGGGCAAGGTGGCTGTCCCCTGGCATGAGGGCAGCAGCTCCCCAGGCAGAGGAATTCATGTCCAGGGCAACCATGCTCACTCCTAATACCTTTGTTTTAAGAAGAATAGAACTTTTTTTTTTTTTTAAAAGCAAGTGGGCTTCTGGCATTGGCTCCTGATTTCTCCTCTGGACTAAATTCTTCCCACTCAAACTGAACACCTCCCACCTGCCAAGAAAGAAAAAATATTCTGGTGTTTAAAAAAAAAATCAGACTTGTAAACTGGAACATGGGATGATTACTTTCAATACAAGGAGCTTTTTTCATTTCTCAAGGGGAGAATTTGTCAGTAGTTTCCTTCAAATAACCAATTTCCTTGGCATGTTCATGTTTGAAAGGAGATATGATTGACAATGGCATGACGCAAGTGGAACTTTTGGGCAACACAGTCCATACATGTCATTGGAATGGCCTTGCCAGACAAGAACAGCGGAGATCCAGGTGAATCAAGGTTGCATTAAAATAGCGTTTCTAGAATCACAGTGGAGAGAGAGAATCTTTGAATACCCAATGTCTAACTCAAATGCTGTGAAACCAGGTTTGTCCTTGTCCTCATCCGTTTAGTGAATACTTCTTTAATTCCATGTGGCATGCAGTTGCAGTCAACTGTAGGAGTTTAAACCTTGGAGGTTGACTGTCTGGTTTTAAGTCCCAGCTGTGCCTCTTACTATTTCTGTGACCCTGGGAAAGTTTATAGAACCTCTTTGAGCCTCTATTTTCTCATCTGGAAAATGGTTCACATGAAGATTAAGTGTGATAATATATTTAATATAATAATATATGTAAAACTCAATCTGCCAGGCACATACTAAGTTATTAAATACTGTTAATAACTGTTAGATGAGTAGGATGCAATTTCCTCAAGCTCAGCAAGTAAGTGTTCCATTCTGTTCTGATTACGTGATCCATGACCCAAGAGAGGGCTCAGTATGCAGTTTCTCCTGATACTGAATTAGCACTGAGAGAACAATACTATGTTAGTTCAGTTCAGTCGCTCAGTCATGTCCAACTCTTTGCGACCCCGTGGACTGAAGCACACCAGGCTTCCCTGTCCATCACCAGCTCATGGAGCTTGCTCAAACTCATGTCCATTGAGTCGGTGATGCCATCCAACCATCTTATCATGCCCTTCTCCTCCTGCCCTCAATTTTTCCCGGCATCAGGGTCTTCTCCAATGAGTCAGTTCTTCACATCAAGTGGCCAAAGTATTGGAGTTTCAGCTTCAGGATCAGTCCTTCCAATGAATATTCAGGATTGATTTCCTTTAGGATTGATGGGTTTGATTTCCTTGCAGTCCAAGGGACTCTCAAGAGTATTTTCCAAAACCACAGTTCAAAAGCATCAATAATTCGGTGCTCAGCTTTCCTTACAGTCCAACTCTCACATCCATACATGACTACTGGAAAAACCATAGCTTTGACTAGACAGACCTTTGTTGGCAAAGTTAGTTAGATGACACTCCAAACTGCTATCTTCAGCTAACATCTCCTTAAAGATCAAATGATCAATATTAAGCAGCTTAATATTATATAGTGATGTATTCCAGTACATCACTTCTACAAGGCACAAAGGGCTATTGATTTCCCTTTGTGGGAACTTTATGGAGATGCTTGCTAATTAAAATTAGAAAATCTTCAAGTAGCATATCAAGATTTTTCTATGATTAAGACAACTAGAAACAATGGTAGGTTTTTAGATATCCTGGGGAAGGTTACTTCTGTTGTAACCTATACAAGCGGTTCTCAAAGAGTGGGCCCTAGATTAGAACCAGCACCATCAACTGGGAACTTGTTAGAAATGGACAATTTTTGGACCTCTCCCTAGATTTATGGTTTAACAAACTCTCAGGTGACACTGATCTATAGCATGGATGGCATATAGATCCATATTCCCCATTGTACTCTTTAACAAATACTATTTTTTATTTTATGTTTTGGCTACACTAGGTCTTTGTTAGTCTGCATGGGCATTTCTCTAGTTGTGGTGAGCAGGGGCTACTCTCGAGTTGTGGTTCACAGGCTTCTCCCTGGAGTGGCTTCTCTTATTACAGATCATGGGCTTTAGGGTGTATGGGTTTCCATGGCTGTGGCACGTGGGCTCTAGAGCACGGGCTCAATATTTTTGGTGCATGGACTTAGTTGCTCTGTGGCATGTGGAATCTTCCCAGACCAGGGATCAAACCATGTCTCCAGCATTTTAAAGCAAATTCTTTACCACTGGACCACCAGAGAAGTACCCCCACTGTACTCTTATCTCCCTCCATCTCTGACAGGTAACATTAACAAAACTGAGCATCTTTCCCATTGAGTCTGGATGAAATCTTAGACCCCTTTTCAATACAGTGTTTCCAGTCACTACAAATCAAACTGAGTTGGCATGACTGGTCAGGAGATGGTACGCTGAAGTTTCGATTAAGCATTTAAAAAATACATATATTTGGCTGCACTGCTTCATAATTGTAGCATGCATGATCTTTGATCTTCATTGTGGCACTTGAGATCTTTAGTTGCAGCATATGGGATCTAGTTCCCTGATCAGGGATTGACTCCTTGCATTAGGAGTGTGGAGTCTTAGCTACTGGACCACCAGGCAAGTCCTAAGCATTCTTTCAGTTATTTGAATTTCCCTGAAAGAAAATTGGGGCTCTATCTTAAGAGATCTGAAGACCCTCAGGACAACAAGAAAATAAATTCTGAGCTTTCATAATCAATTATCCTCTCTGACATATGCATGTTCAATAAGTACAACATAAGAAATTTCCCCCAGTTAGCAACACAGACACAATGTCTGTAGCCAGAAAGCTCAGCCTTGGTATAATTGCCATTCAACTCCTTTCAGACCATGTTAAATGTCCAATTAACACAGCATGAAAGTCACATGCTCTCTACTTATTTATCTAGTTATTCTACTATGCTACATTTCCTGAGAAGTAGATGACAAAAAGTTTGTATATTGTGGCCCAATTAGCTTCGATTCCTTTGGGTTGCCATCAAAAAATCCTTGAAAAAAAAAATCCCATCTTTAGAAAAGAGACTTTGAGATGGCGTTCAGTAGAAAATATATATGATAAACCAATTAAAGAAAAAAACTGAAAATCAAAAGCTCTGCAGAATTTCAGGCCTGTGCAAATACTAGGACCCTAGGATAATGGGGTTATTGTGGTTATGCATTATTCTTGGCTCTGAGCTGTAGAGAAATATGGTAGTTTAAATAATTCACATTATCAGTATAAAGCACAGTGTTTCCACTCTTCAGAGGAGACGCTTTCCTGGAATATAAGTAACAAGATTCATACATGATGCTACCCTGTTTGCTACACCCTGTTATTCTTTAATATTTCTGACAGAAATTTCTCTTTTTACTTCTTTAAAGCAAACCTGAAAGCTCAATCATCAATATTCAGTGTAGATGGCCATACAGCACGAGATCAACCCATATTAAGATTTGTCCTATTTTATCACTGTTGTGGCGTCATTCGGTGTACAAAACTTTGAAAAGTTTCCTTTTTAAAAATGGACTTCATTTATCTTTGACCACATTGCCTAATAAATTGAAGTTAGCTCACTACAAATCTTCACTGAATGAGGTCATTTCCTTAATAGCATTTCTGACAGATGGCTGTTTCTGTTAGTAACAGCCACTGACATCCTGGGAATTTGAATAGTCAAAGCAATTCAACATGAATTTATTTAGCATTCTATTGTGGGTCATAAATGGCATGGCTTAAGCTGCAACTCATTCTGGGAGTTCCCAGCTGGAAGGGTTTGAGTTAAAAGTAGGCCGAAACATGTTAATTATCATATGTGTAATCAATCACCAGCCCAGGATTGATGCTCGGGGCTGGTGCACTGAGATTTCCTGGGGGGAGGGAGGAGGGAGGGGGATTCTGGAGGGGGAGCACATGTAAACCCATGGCGATATCATGTCATTGTATGGCAAAACTAATAAAAAAAAATAATAAAAGATGCACAGTAAAAAAAAAAAAAGTAGGCCAAGACCAAAACACAATCCTGGTCCAAGTTCCAAAATCAAAAAGTCCAATTTGGAAAGGTAGAATGATGCAGACCTTCATGAGCAACAGACAGCACTAGTTCTTAGGGCTCAAGTCTGAGTCCAAGATCAGGCCATCTGTTCAGATTGCCAGAAGTTATAACTGGTACAATGTTCAGAGAGATTAGCAGGAATTAGCCGAGTTCATGGCTTCTATTCATAGTTGGATTTCAGTTCTAGCAGGAAACTGGTATGGATGCTAGTAAGGTAGGGAGGAAGGCTGTAGCTGGATGTATCTATTGCTGCCCGAAGACCAATTTCATCCCCAAGCAAATTAGACATTGGATACATCCCCAAACAAATTAGACATGGGCCATAGATGACTTTCATGCTCCACAAAGCAGACACTGTTATATGCCTCTCTGGTATCCAGTACCTTTTTCTTCCTTCTCCCTTGTTATGGGCAGCAATGAACCAGACAGTGGATTATGAAAGGTCTAAGAAGCTAGTTATAGCGGTCATGTTCCCTGTCTTCCTAGATTCCCTTGCAGCAGTTTAAGTGCCATGTGGCCCAGTCATAGCCAATGAGACAGAGGAGAAATTTGTTGAAGATGCTGTGGGGAAAGCTTTTGCTTTTCTTTTAGAAGGAACAGGGCTGGCAAAGCCCTTCTTCCTGATTTGCCTGCAACCTGTAGCCTAGAATAAAAGGTAAAGAGAATCATAGGGAGGTCAGCTCTGACATCATTGAGCCAATAAACTAATGCCAACAGCCATTTTTGTCCAGACTTCTGTGATGTAAGAATTATAAAGCCCTTTGTTCAAACTATTGATAGATATTCTGTTTTTCACAATGGAAAACATTCCTAACGGATACCTCACTCAATATGGAGATGGAAATCCTAGCCACTATCGCATTCAGAGACTGGAGTTGAGTGTACATGTGGCAGAAAATGGGTACAGACATGGCACACTGAGCTTGGGGCCAGGGCCATGGAAAGGAGAATAGTAGTGATTCTTGTATGATAAGTTTGTAATATGGCTCAGGAGACCAAATTTGTTACATAGTCTGATCGGATCCCATCTGAAATATCTGCTCTAGTTCAGAAGACCATGCCTTAAAGACGGACATTATCTAAGATTAACCTTGGATAATCAAGACATTGGGAAATCTATCATAATAAAAAATATTGAAATAAGAAAATTCTAGCAACAAAGATGTTGATAAATGGAAGGCATTCTTGCATTAGGTGAAGCATGCAATGTACTTCACCTTTATTATACTTGGCAACAATTTAGCAGTCTTGAGACTCACTCATCATTGGTCCCAACCTGGATTACAGCCCCAGCCATGTGATCTTGACAAGGCCGTTAAATCTCACTATTTCTCTAATGTGAAACATGAACTATAGTTGATAACGTTATACTTAGTATATTGGATTGGCCAAAAATTTTGCTCAATTTTTTTCATACAATGTTACAGGGACTTCTAAACGACCTTTTTGTCCAACCCAATATAACTGAAATTTGCTAAGAGAGTAGAACTCAAATGCTCTCACAAACAAGAAAACCCACAGTCTCATACCTCAAAACCTCAATATCCTCATCCTTAAAATGAAGACAATAATAGTACCAACCTCGTAGATATGTGTGAAAAATAGATGAAATAATCTATGTCATACATTTAACTCAAGGCCTGGAACACAGTGAATATTCAAGAAATACTGTTGGTATTATTTTCAGAAGTACATGGACTCTGGAGTCAGAATGCGTGTGGTTAAATCCTAAATTCATCATTCTATGGTCATATGTAAGTCTGTTCCTTACCTGTAAAATGGGGATAATAGAGACACAAGCATAAGAGGATGATTATAAGAATTAAATAGTGGAAGTGAAGTTTTTGGCACAGTTAAATGCCTGATAAACGTTGACTCTTATTATTATTATTAGCTATATCTTGAGCAATATAAAAGCTGGATTGAATTCTTGTTCTCAAAATGCTCATTATTTTAGTTTCTAAAAACTAATGAGAGAATTCAATAATGATGCATGTGCAGGAAGAGATCAGGGTGGGAAATAATCAGCTGAGGTTGGAAAGGTTAGAGGGAACCACAGAGGAAGGTAGATTTCAGGTGGGTCTTATGTGATGGCTGGAGCAGATGTGGAGGGAATGGAGAGAGGATGGGGAATTACCAGTAGTCTTCATTGTCAGGAGACTACTCATTTATTTTTTTCCTTTTCAGGCCTCATCTTCCTGGAATAAACTGCATGTTTTAGTAATGTGCCTTAGAAAAACACAGCATGTGAAATAGTTTCTTATTTCACAATTGCTCATCTAAGCACAGCCAGTGATTTTTTTTTTTAAGTCGTCATACAACACACAGTTCAGATCGTGTCTAGACTAAGAAGCATAAGAACAAGGAGTCACAGAGCTCAGGGATGGTGTGGAGAACCAATAGGACTTTGACCACATGTGTAAATGATGTTTAATGGTGACGATAGCAGAGAAACACGAAGCCTACAGCTGCTCTTCTTTTTTTCTGTGGAGTATGGGTTATAACTTTGGAAAGGAATAGTACCAAACAAAGAAACTTCCACTTCTGGAATAAGGAGTACTGGCTGCAAAGACTTCTGCAGAGGACTCAAGGACTTCCTAACTAGGCCACGCCTGTCTGGCTAACCTTATCTCCCAGCATCCTTCAAACACTCATAGATGCCAGGACTGGGTTAGTCTCCTGGTCCCATGCTTTGCTCATTAGCAGCCAATGCCTGACCTTGAGCAGGTGCCACTGGCAGGAACCACACCCATTTGTTCCATGTGCTATTTTGCCAGCTTGAACTCCTCTTCTTGGACATCTCTGTTTCGCTAAAACTTTAAAACCCTGTAAGAGGCCTTTTCCTTTCCTAAGAGTCCTCAATGACTTCTCTCTTCTCTAAATGACATTCGCCATCTCTGTCATGATTGGGAACATGTGGCTTCCAAATACTGGGATGCTAGGACCCACTTCTCTGGTCCCAACTCCTTTCTCATGCTTTTCTTTCCCTCTTCTGTATGAGACAGATGCATCAGATAAGAACAATGTGGGCAAAGGCCAGAGGCCCCAAAGAACTTGGAATTCAGGTTTGTGGGTTAGTGACTTGATGGTTGTGCCCACCAGGAAACAGCCCTAAAAAGCAGAGTGTAAACCAGTTTCTCTGTGATTAGAATGATAGCCATATTTTTGCTCCATGAATACAATATCCTATTACAGTGTGACTATCTTTTCCTGCTCTTGCTAGACATCTCAAACCTTAACCAATTGTGACATATCAGTCTATTAAGCTAAGTGCCTAAATGCCTAACCTGTCTGCTTCAGGGTGAGGCAGCCTCCTAGCTGTAAGGCAGCTGAACCAGAAACATTCTCTTCCCTCTTCCCCCTAGAAGATGATGCATGATGGCTCTGCCTTTCCTTTATGATCCTAACACACTGTTACATGGGGAAGCCTTCTCTGATTTGTGATTGACAGGTTTGCCCAGGGTGATAGCTGGCCTAACGGCTGCCTTACAGATAAGAACAGAAGTCATTTGGAATTTATCCCACTATCGCTGAGCTCTGGATCACAATTTCTTCTTAGCATGTGCAAGATCTGTTGCTCAAAGAAGTCATCTCTGCTATTTATTTTCCCCTCAAACACTTCAAGCTTCAGTTCCACATCATGATTTATTTGTATGCCAGGAGCTGTAAGATAAACAGACATTTGAATTATGAGCAGCTGGAGATTATTAGACAGTGAATTTTCCTCTTTTTTTCATTGTAAATTATCTCCTCCTAAAACATATTCCTGGTTGACTATCATGGAGAGTTCCTGAAAGGATAGGAGGAGGAACTATACAACACACCAGCTTCCCCTGTATGTTGTGGGCTTATTAATGGCAGGTAGTGTGTTAACTTTCTTCTATCTTCCCAGAGTTTTACACTGGGCCTGGGCTGTACAGACCTCTGGTGGATAACCTCTGGGATGGATTAAAGATGGGCATACTCTTGCTATCCCTCTCTTCTACCGCATAGGCAAGTGATATGACTTCTTGATTGATAGACTATGACAGAAGTGACATCATGCCAAGTCCAGGCCCAGGACTTCTGGGGTGTCCACTTCCTGTCCCCCAGAACACACTAAAAGCCTTGTCAGGGAAGTCCCACTACCCTGAGGCAGCTTTGCCGAAGAAGCCAGTTGGCAGTCCCAGCAAAGTTCAGCCTCCCAGCCATCCCCGCTGAGGTGCAGACCTGTGAATGAAGACTCCAGACTACCAGTTGGGTACCATTTGCATCAGAGAATTGCCTGGCTGGGCTCCCCCAGAATTCCCTGACCCACAAAATCATGAGATATTTTTTAAAAATGGTTGTTTTAAGCCTTTACATTTTAGGATAATAACTAATTATACCATAATAACCAGAGCAGAACCCTGGAGGAGGCTCCACAGAGTTTATTCAGCCCCCCAGACATCAACTCATGTCCTTATAGATGTCATTCACCTGGCCAGAGCAGGGTGGCACATTTCTGAGAAGAGTTGGGCTGACTCACTCCAGCTACTTAGATGGCTCAATAAATGTTGCTTCTCATCCTGTGGGCTGCTGGACAGTGTGGAACAGAGAACCAGACCAACTTCAGGACACAGAGATTGCAAATAGGATTATATCTGGCATTTGGAACCCAAGAGGACTCAGTCATCCTAGTTTTTTGTTCGAAGTGTTGGAAGAGATAGCTGCTGAATAGAAATATTACTATTACTATTCTAATAATATTACTATTTCTTACAGAATGGGATAAAATGGAAATTAGACAGAAGACCCAGACTATTCACAGTGATAATGGAGTGAGCCTCTGAACTAAATGAACATAATGACCGAAGGCAGATGCCTTTCCTTTCTCATCTTAATGGTAGATCCAGAGAAAGATGGTCGCAAATATCCACTGGGGATGGGATGAGGAATAAGAGAAATTTGAGCAGAAAATGAAGAGGATCTAATCATTCTCTGTGTACTTGGAATCTCTGGTTCAAGTAACTGGAAAACATCGTACCAGCATTTAAAATATTTCTGAAAACAACTCAAGGATAAAATAATGACCAGATAGTGGCTTAATAAGAAAACCCTTGGGCAAGATATTAAGAAATCTCCATTTCAGTCCCAAAACCTTGCAAATGATTTGACTTATTCTAAATCCTATTTTCTTCTTGTAAGATGGGCCCTATGTGGGCTAAACTGTGGGAGAGGCAATTAAGAAATGGCTTAGAAAGAAAAAGAAATAACGTAGGATTAAGAAATATCTATCAACTCTTGAGAAGTTTGGAATACAAACTATTCAAACCAATAATCTCTTTTTTAAAAAAAATTAAGATAAATCACTTTTTTACTATTATATAATGCCAGTAGTCATGTATGGATGTGAGAGTTGGACTATCAAGAAAGCTGAGCACCAAAGAATTGATGCTTTTGAACTGTGGTGTTGGAGAAGACTCTTGAGAGTCCCTTGGACTGCAAGGAGATCCAACCAGTCCATCCTAAAGGAGATCAGTCCTGAATATTCATTGGAAGGACTGATGTTGAAGCTGAAACTCCAATACTTTGGCAAAATGATGTGAAGAACTGACTCGTTTGAAAAGACCCTGATGCTGGGAAAGATTGAAGGCAGGAGGAGACTGGGATGACAGAGGATGAGATGGTTGGATGCATTACCGACTCGATGGACATGAGTTTGAGCAAGCTCTGGGAGTTGGTGATGGACAGGGAGGCCTGGCATGCTGTAGTCCATAGGGTCACAAAGAGTCAGACATGATTGAGTGACTGAACTGAACTGAACTGAACTGAATGCTGATTATTAACCTTATATAAGATATGAACTGTGGGGACTTCCCTGGCAGCCCAGTGGTCTTCCACTGCAAGGGGCATGTGTTCAATCCCTAGACAGGGAACTAAGAGCCCACATGCCATGAGATGGTCAGATGGCATGATCCAGTCAATGGACATGAGTTTGAGCAAACTCCGGGAGACAGAGGGACAGGGAAGCCTGGTGTGCTGAGTCCATGAGGTCTCAAAGAGTTGGACACAACTGAGCGACTCAACAACAACAATGCCATGCAGAATGGCCAAAAAGAAAAAAAGAACTGTGGTTAGATAATGAAAGACAGTAAATGAACCAGGGACACATAAACCGCAATATGTCTAAGAAGAATTCAACAGTCAGACTGTTTCTGCTGTATCTTGGACTGGGTGTAATCTCCCTACAATGAGATGAAGGTCAGGCCAGCTGCCCCTCTGCGGTTTGGGGACACAAAGGAGCCCCAGGAAGTGCCCACAGTGGCACTGATTAACAGCAGCTCTCCTGGGCTAGTAGGCAGCTATTGTCACTGAGCTCAGGTTCTTAAGTACATCGTCAAAAGGAGAAGTCATTTCTTTCACCTCGCAGGCAGTGCCTGTGGATACAGCAGTGAGTCTCAGACTGCGCTCTGTAGCTTTGTAGGGTGCTAAGCATGTCCAATCCTGGGGGCCACCCAGGCCAACTAAATCGGAATCTCTGACCCTGGGGCCTGGGAACCTACATTTAACAGGCACTCTGGGTTGTCTCTGTGCACCCCACAGTGTCAGGCCCACTGCTCTGCTCTCCGTTCATGGGTCTGTCCCCACACACACCGCACGCACTCCAGCCTCGGTTCATTAGTTTGCAGTTCCTTCCTCCAGCAACTCCCCATCCTTCACTTACTCCCTCCACTTGTTCACCACGTGGGCCAAGATCCACTGGCTTCATGGAGCTATCCCCAACTTCTTGCTCTCTTTTCTATAAACTCTAATTAAACTTAATCCTGTATTATCTGATTTGGTAACCTGTTTGATATGGATAGCAGATCCCCCTTCATGGCCTAATTCCATTAATTCCTGCCCACAGCAGAAAGATCTCACCTTAAATAGCTCCCCATCTCTGACAAGACCTGTCTCCCAGAGCCATCTTTTATTTTGCAGAACTGCTTTTACTTTTTGTCTTCCAAGACAGAGGAAGGATGGGCCTACATGCCACCCCCGCCATGGCACTGGGTTTCATTGATTGGACTTCAAGAAGCACAAGCTTGCTTCCATCACTATTGATTGTTCTGAAGGGCTTTTTATCCCTACCTTATCCTCCTCAGCATGAAAATCAATTGAAACTGAAGACTTAATGTTTCTGTTTTCTCCCCAAGTACATAATAATGTGTTTAAAGGCTGAAACCTAGACCTAACACTTCTTACACAACTCTTCTATCCTGCACATTTACTGTTGCCTACAGGACCTCTTCTACAGGAACCGCCACCTCTATAAGCTTATCATGGCTCCTCTATGACATTTTGGGCAACATGACCCTGGGCTCCTGGTCACACCTGATTGGGCTAGAGGCAGGCACTCGATCCAAAGCTGGGTCAGCCAGATCCTTCTTTCTCCAGGTATTTTGTAAACTCAGGGGATACTTGAATTCTGAATTCACCCAGAAGGTATTTCCCTATGTGGACCAAAAAAGTTGAGGAACCAATCCACAGAAAGAGGGAAGGATGCTCTAGAGGGAGATGCAGAGAGAGAAGCACATGCGTGATGGAGGGAACATGGATGACACTGTATAGCTCATCCCTGAACAAGACAGAGGTTAAGGGTGCAGGCCCTCTGAGTAGATGAAAATTCAAGTTTAATTTATAGTCACCCATTGGTATCAGTTGCTCCTTATCCTCAGATCCAACCAACTACAGGTGATGTAGTACTATAGTATCTCCTATTGAAAATAAGCCCACATATAAGTGAATCTCCATAGTTCAAACCTGTGTTGTTCAAGGATCAACTGTATTACCACCCCTAGGTATCTTCTGAAACTCAGAGTTTTTGGAATAAAGTTCTTATTTTGTGTTAGCTAGTTCTGGAGGCTTCAGGAAGTCTGGAAAAACAAGGAGGGCGTGGGAAAAGGGATTTGTGGAAGGTTTTTAGGTAGCCAATCCACAGGGTCTAACAAAATGCACATTATCTCATTTAATCTCACAAACAACCATGTGGGTTTTTTTTTTAATCCATCCTTATTACTATGCCTGTTTTAAAGGTAAGAAAACAAAGGCTTTGAGAGGCTTTATCCCAAAGCTACTTGACAACTGAGGATGGAGGTGGAGATGGGATTCAGGCCAGATCCTTCTGTCTCCACCAGGCTGAAGTGCCTTTAGGTGAGAACCAGTGGGTGTGACACTTTCATTTTTGCTTCCCTAATGTCAGTCTGGGCTAGGGGAATGTGAATGAATTCCACAGCTCAGTCCTGAATCTTTGAGTTATCCCCAGGGCTTCCCTTGCGGCTCAGCTGGTAAAGAATCCGCCTGCGATGCAGGCGGAAGAGCTGGGTTCGATTCCTGGTTGGGAAGATCCCCTGGAGAAGGGAAAGGCTACCCACTCCAGAATTCTGGCCTGGAGAATTCCATGGGCTGTGTAGTCCACCGGGTAGCAAAGAGTCAGAGGCGTCTGAGCGCCTCTCACCTCACTTCACTTGGCAGGGACTGTGATTTGTGCTGCCCTCTAGAGGAAGTACGGAACAAGGAACGCATAACTCGCCAGCACCCCTAGGAGATGGAGCCGATTGTTCCCAGAGGCAGAAGCAGCTGCGGGCAGCAGTCTAGAGAGTTCCGCTGCCAGCAGGAGCTGCTCACGTCGGGGGGCCAGCGCCGCATGCTATGATCAGTACCCCCTCCAGCAGTGCTAACCTCAGCCACCAGGAGTGTGCAGCAGGAGGTGACTGTGAGAAGTGTCCGCCCGACCAGAGGAATTAGGGTTGCCGTAGATATCTGAGATGGGGCTGTGGCATGGGGGTGAGGGTAGGGGACAGGAGAGGTGAGGGGAAGGTGGAGGCGGTGCTTAAAAGGGCAAAACCAGTGGGAGTGAAGAGAGTTTCAGGAAGTTTTTTCTTTTTCAGAAACAAAAGATTCTCTCAAGAAGTATAGAGACTCCTGAAAGAGGATAATGCATCAACACATAAACATTTAGTACAAAGGGATGGGCCTTTAGCTCTCTCCTTTTGAATTTAAAGAAACGGAAGTAGAGGAAAATGAAATAATATTAAAGTCGAGTCCAGAAATCTACACCAGAATCCAAGGCCTAGTAGATCTTCCTCTCCTTCACTGGGTGATCATTTCTTTGTGGATCTACAGAATAAATAACATGTATTGTCCTCGGCCATTTCTCATTAGTAAATGTACTAATCACTACTCCTCAACTTCCCCCCGCCTTCCCACCAATGAAAAGAATCAGTGGAATGGAAAGAGACTTTTATAAGCTTCATCACTAAAAAGTGATTTGGGAAATTCAGGGTGAGTACTGAGCTTTTTTGTTGTTTTTCAGTTTCTGAGTTGTGTTCTACTCCTTACGACCCCATGGACCGCAGCACGCCAGGCTTCCCTGTCCTTCACTATCTCCCTGAGCTTGTTCAAACTCACGTCCATTGAGTCAATGATGCCATCCAGCCATCTCATCCTCTTTCATCCCCTTCTCCTCCTGGCTTCAATCTTTCCGGGTATCACGGTCTTTTCCAATGAATTGACTCTTTGCATCAAGTGGCCAAAATATTGGAGCTTCAGTTTCAGCATTAGTCCTTCCAGTGAATATTCAGGGTTGATTTCCTTTAGGATGGACTGGTTGGATCTCCTTGCAGAGATTTAGCAGCACTGCTCTCTCTTACCTCTTTGCTCTTCAGTAAAGTCTGGATGGCTTTATGATCCAGCTCTGCTGCTTGGTGTGCTCACTGAGGGACACTCTCATCACACATCTCCCCTGCACTCAGAAACATGCTGTGTGATTCCTCCTGCAGAATCTCGCGGCGTCTCTTTAGAAGCCTTGAGGCAGCTGCAATCTCAAGAGACCCTGCAGTTCCTGGGTCCTTGTGAATGTTGCCTTGGCTCTGGCTGGCAAGGGAACAAGCCAGATGGTTCTAGGAGGCCTCAGCCCACCACTTCCAAGTTATGAGCAAGCTTCTTTTCATTTCTAGGGATTTAAAAAAGACACAGGAGTGGAGAAAGACCTTTTTTTCCCACACCTTCTTCCTCTGACACATCCTCAACCATGAAATCTTATGAAAGGGCTAGAGAGACAAGGTGAGAGGGAGGAAATTTCCAGCTCCTAAGAGAATATTCAAGTTATTTAAAAGAGCAAAGAGTTCCTTGAAAGAAAATGCAATTGGAGGGGTGAATAAAAACATTTCAAATGATCCAGAGATGATTTCTTTTACAAATGACTGCTGGAGTCATATGTGCTGATGCCTATAGAAAAGGGTCAAAAGGATGGATGAACCAGGACTTTGAGTTCTCCTGGGATTCTTACTGAGCCATGGTAACAACAACAACATCAACAAAAAATCAGGAAACCAGGAATGGTGTGAACAACCCAATGGGGTATGTTTCAAAAGAAGATATCTATGAGAGGGATGAGAAAATTTGTGAGGGTGATTTTAATTAAAATGTAATTTAATGTATCAGCAATTATAAGCTACTGCCCCCGTTTATGACTCTATTTCTGACTTAGTCTCTGACCCTTGGATTTCTAAATCTCAAGCTTTAAGCATGCTGTACTCTCCCGCTACGAATTTGAGTATGTCTCTGCCTTGATGAAAATCCTTCAGTGGCTCCCTATTGCCTATAGAATAAAGCCCAAGCTCTTGAACTTGTCACACAAAGCCTTTTGTAACGAGCCTTTCTTCTCTCTGGTTCACATGGGTGCCTAAACCCTAGATTGCCTCCATACCCCAGGCCCCAATATCTTCATGGCTCAAAAAGCTCAAGGAAGCTTCCTAATAGCAAGATGCTTTCTTCCCTTTCTAATATCGGGTAAAGTCACTTAGCAATTTGGCCTTTCCATCAGGAGGGAGCCCTACTTCTCCTTTGCTGTGAAACCTTGTTCATTTATTCCATAAACATTTACTGAGTGCCTTGGTTGTCTTAGAGACTATGCTAGAAAGTGGGGATTTAAGAGTAAACAAGGCAAGACGCATATCCTGCCTGAGAGTTTATACGCTGAGAAAACTCTGTGTATTAGTTTCCTGTTGCTGCTGTACCAAATTACTACAATTCTCTGGGCTTAAAACAACACAAATGTATTGTCTTGCTGTTATAGAGGTCAGAAGTCCAAAGTGGGTTTCCTTGGGCTAAAACCAAGCTGTCAGCAGAGCTGTAATTGTTCTGGAGGCTCTAGGGGAGAAGTCGTTTCCCTTGCCTTTTTCTTGCTTCTAGAGGCTGCCTACACTCCTTGGCTCACGGTGCCATCCTCCTACGTGGAGCGTGGTCGCCTCTCTCTCCTGACTCTGTTTCCACGGTCGGTACTCCTCCTCTGATTCTGATGCTCCACCTTCCTCTTAGGGTTGTATTAGGCCCACTTGGATAATCCAGGATAATCTCCACATTGCGAGATCTTTAACCACATCTGTAAAGTAACTTTCTCTTTAAGATTTATTTAACTTTTTTGGCGGTGGTGGGTCTTCGTTGCTGCGTGGGCTTTCCCTAGTCGCGGCAGGTGGGGTGTAACTAGAGAAAAGCCACACAGCTCTAGTTGTGGTGCGAGGTCTCCTCACTGGGGTGGCTTCTCTTGTTGGGGACCACAGCAAGGCTTTGGGGCACCCGGGCTTCAGTAGTGGTGGCGAGTGGGCTCAGTCGTGGCTCACAGGCTCTAGTTGTGCTACACGAGCTCAGCTGCTCCCCAGTGTGGGAGATCTTCCTGCAGCAGGGATTGAACAGGTGTCCCCTGCACTGAGGTAGATTCTCAACTGCGGGACCACTGGGGAAGCCCTGTAAAGTAACTTTCGCCATATAAGGTAACCCAGTCACAGGTTCCAGGTATTCTGACATGGAGAACTAGTTTGCCTACCTTACTCTGTTGGCCCTTTACCTGTGTCTTTACAGCAGCACTATTTGCTCATTCAGGAGCATGCATTGAGTGCCTACTGTGTGGCAGACACTGTTCTAGGTGCTCGAGACACAGCAGTAACAAAGCAGACATTCTAGATGAGAGGTGGTAAACTAGCAAACAATTAAATGTGGCTGGGAGGGATAAGGACTCCAGGGAAGAAGAAAGGTGAGCAAGGAGCCTAGGGAGTATGAGATTGGAGTGGCTGTTTCATAAAGGGTGAGTGTAACAGTCAAGTTCCAGCTAGGAGAATGGAAACCAGAATTGATAATTCAAAAAAAAAAAAAAAAAGGAATTTAACATCAGGGAACTGTTATACAGGTGATAGGAGGGCTGAGAGGCCAACCAGGATGATGAGGCAATCCAGAGATTCTTAACACTAGAAAGTCCTTGTCACCTTTAGGCTAAAGATACCACCAGAGCCAGGGATAGTTCTTACCCAGGGGGCCAAAGAAGAGATACATTAATATCTGCTATTAAGACACTGCCTGAGGCAGACAGAGAGGAGGAGAAAGATCTGCCCTTTCCATGTTCTCACATTCCTCTCCTGCTTCTCAGTGGCTGAACCCAGCCAGCTGAAGGTCCCAGACAAGGAAGCCTGGGAGACTTACCCCCAGCAAGATATCACAGGAGGAAAGACAGCAGCCAAGAACAAGATGGCCGATGAACAAGACACCTAAAGGAACTCAGAAAGTGAGTCAAGCAGACACCTGGGGAAACAGTGTTCCGGACAGAGGGAAGAGCAAAGGCAAGTTTGGCAGGAGGGTGCCTGGTGAATTCAAAGAACAGAACATGTAGGTGTGGCTGGCATGGGGTTGCTGGGGGTGGGAGGAAGGAGTTGAGGTCAGAGCTCTAGATGGGAGAATAAACAGCTCTCCAGGCCAGAACAGGAACTTTGACCCTTTCTCTGAGTGTGATGAGAAAGCCTGGAAGGCTTTTGCGCAGAGAAATGACCTGATCTGAGTTGCTTATGCTCCACACTCTGGTCCTGTGTATCAAATGAAATATTGAGAGAAAGGGCAGGAGTCAGGAGATCAGTGAGGGAGACTCGTGTGATAATCCACGTGAGAAATGACTTGAGTCAGAGCGGGAGAGTTGCAGAGGGAGATGGTTGCATTCTGCACGTTTTGAAGGAAGAGCCAACAGAATTCAATGCAGGTCTAGCGTGTGCTCTGAGAGCCACAGAAGAGTCCAGATGATTCTAACACTTTTGCTCTGAACAAAAACCCCTGAATCTCTGGAAGGCTACCCTTAAGTGAGGTAGGGAAAACTGTAGGAGGGCACTGGTTTGGGAGGAATATCTGGAGCTTTCCAGTTTTAGACATGTGAAGCTGGAGATACCAACCGCACAACCAGTCTGAGATGTAGAGTTAGAGGTGGGTGTTCAACTCTGGAGTCTGGGGAGGTGTCTGGACTGGAGATGTGAGTGGAAATTTCTGGACTGGAAATTTGGGAGGTGTCAGGATGTAGATGGTTTTTAAGCTATAGGACTGGTGAGATTGCCATGAATTAGTAAGAGACCACAATGAGAAGCTGTCTAAGGGCTAAGTTCTGGGGACTTCTATGTTTAGAGGTTCAATAATAGTGAGAAGGCAAGAAAGGTAGGAGAAGAATCAAGACAAACTCTTTTTTAAAAATTTAATTTCTTACAAAGAAAAGACTATTTTTTTTAAAAAAAATTATTGGCTTGTAGTTGCTGTACAGTGTTGTGTTAGTTTCAGTGTATTAGCAAACTGATTCAGTTATACATTCACATGTATTCATTCTTTTTGAGGCTCCCCAGGTGGCGTTAGTGGTAAAGAACCTGCTTGCCAATCCAGGAGACATAAGAGACTTGGGTTCAATCCCTGGATTAGGAAGATCCCCTAGAGGAGGGCGAGGCAAACCATTCTAGTATTTTTGCCTGGAGAATCCCACAGACGGACAAGACTGATGGGCTATATACAGTCCATAGCCATGCAAAGAGTCGGACACGACTGAAGCAACTTAGCATGCACACATTCTTTTTCAGATTCTTCACTCATATAGGTTATTACAGAATATTGAGTTCCCTGTGCTATATAGCAGATCTTTGTTGGTTATCTAGTTTATATATAGTAGTGTGTATAATCCCAGGCTCCTAATTTATCCCTCCCCTCACATTATTATTATTATTTTTTTAAATTTAAGTATAGTTGATTTACAATGTTCTGTTAGTTTCAGGTATGCAGCAAAGTGATTCAGTTATATATATTCATTTTCAGATTCTTTTCCCATGTGGGTTATTCCAGAATATTGAGTAAAGGTCCCCGTGCTATACAGTAAGTCCTTGTTGGTTATCTAGTTTACATACAGTAGTGTGTATACATCACTCATGACAAACTCTTAATCTAGAAGCCATGTGAAGAAAGTGTTTCAAGGATAAGCGTGATCAACCTCTCCCCATAGGATGAGAAGTCAAATGAGGTGAGGATGGAATTGCCTACTGGGTTTGGCAATGAGGCAGTCACCAGGGACCCTGCGAAGACGTGTTTCCCCTGGAGTGGTGAATGAGGAAGGCTGCTCAGAGAGGATTCAAGACAATGGGAGGAGAGGAATAGCAAGCGTGAGAAAGACTTTTGACGACTCCAGTGGCAAAGTGAAGCAGTGGAAAGATACGGAATCTAGGAAATATTTTATTTTTTACCAGGCAGATATTACGGCATGTTTATAAGCACTCAGAAACAATTCTACAGGGGGAAGCTTTCCTGATGCAGGACAGAGGTGACAATTGCTGAATCTATGTCCTGGAATCAAAGAACAGGTATATAGGTGGCGAGGTTAGCCTTGGCTAAGAATATTGAGAATTTATCCTAAGTGCCAGGAGGACAGAGAGTACATGCAGACGACGCAGGTGGATTGGTAGACAGAGAGGGAGGAAGGGAGTGTGTGCTAAGTTCTCTTCTGATTGCCTCTATTATACTAAGGAAAGAGTATAGCCGGAGAGTTTCCCGGCAGTCCAGTGGTTAAGACTCTGCCGTGCTTCCACTGCAGAAGGTGAGGGTTCGACCCTTGGCCAGGGAATTAAGATCTCACAAGCTGTGCTACTTGGCCAAAATGTGAAAGAAAAGAAAAAAAGCAGTGTGGCAGTTATCTGTAAGTGATAAGCAGGACGTTTGAAGGAGGAGGAGAAAGTATGAAACAATCCTTTAGAAGACTGAGGGAGTGGACAGGAAGTGTAGCAGTTTTGCTAAGGAATGTTCATTGATTACAAAGTAGTTGATGTTTCAAACACATAATAAATACTTTATCTGAATGGGACAATGCGGTGTTCTAGTTCAGTTCAGTTGCTCAGACTCTTTGTGACCCCATGAACTGCAGCACGCCAGGCTTCCCTGTTCATCACCAACTCCTGGAGCTTGCTCAAACTCATGTCCATCGAGTTGGTCATGCCATCCAACCATCTTGTCCTCTGTCGTCCCCTTCTCCTGCTTTCAAACTTTCCTAGCATCAGGGTCTTTTTCAATGTGTCAGTTCTTTGCATCGGGTGGCCAAAGTATTGGAGCTTCAGCTTCAGCATCAGTCCTGACTGGTTGGATCTCCTTGCAGTCCAGGGGACTCTCTAGAGTCTTCTCCAACACCACAGTTCAAAAGCATCAATTTTTTGGTGCCCAACTCTCACATCCATACATGACTACTGGAAAAACCATAGCTTTGGCTAGATGGACCTTTGTTGGCAAAGTATTGTCTCTGCTTTTTTAATATGCTGTCTAGGTTGGTCATAGTTTTTCTTCCAAGGAGCAAGCACCTTTAACTTCATGGCTGCAGTCACCATCTGCAGTGATTTTGGAGCCCAAGAAAATAAAGTCTGTCACTGTTTCCATCGTTTCCCCATCTATTTGCCATGAAGTGATGGGACCAGGTGCCATGACCTTAGTTTTTCGAATGTTGAGTTTTAAGCCAGCTTTTTCACTCTCCTCTTTTACTTTCAAGAGGCTCTTTAGTTCCTCTTTGCTTTCTGTCATAAAGGTGGTACCATCTGCATATATGAGGTTATTGATATTTCTTCTGGAAATCTGGATTCCAGCTTGTGCTTCATCTAGCCTGGCATTTCACATGATGTACTCTGCATATAAGTTAAATAAGCAGGGTGACAATATATAACCTTGACATACTCCTTTTCCAATTTGGAACTAGTCACTGTTCCATGTCCAGTTCTACCTGTTGCTCCTTGACCTGCACACAGATTTCTCAGGAGTCAGGTCAGGTGGCCTGGTATTCCCATCTCTTGAAGAATTTTCCAGTTTACTGTGATCCACAGAAAGGCTTTAGAGTAGTCAATGAAGCAGAAGATGTTTTTCTGGAATTCCCTTGCTTAGGTGTTCTAAGACACCTAGTATTCAGGTCAATAGAGTAATATCATCTAGACTGAAACAATTAAACCCTAACAGTGAAACACCATTAGATATAATTTAATCTTGAGTGATTTGAGGGGCACTTTGGTCCTTCTTTATGGATGAGTCATTTCTCTGAATATCAGTTAGTAATGTCCTGTAGATGTATAACCAGTAACAGAGGCTATCATGTGAAATGATAATAGGCTAGATAAACCACATTTTAACTGTAAAACATACAAATGTGAATCCATGTTTACAATATTAAAAAAATATATTTTCCTTGCTTGGTAAGACTTTTGTGTTAAAATTCATTCCATATTTGGTATGTCAGGGCATGTTGTTGAGTAGAGGTGAATAACCAGAGGAAATGAATTCAACTGTCCATAGAGTTGTAACAAACTAAGAAATGAACAGGGAGGGAGTTCTTATCAGAGGAAAGGTTACACATCCCTGGAGCATGTAGGGGAGGGGGCTGGGCAGAGGTGGATACAGAGCCAACAGAAGGAGTGGACAGGAAGTGGTTGAGATCTAATCTGTGCTTGACAAGCTCTATTTTCCTTTCCCTCTTCTGCTGCCCCTTATCTGCTATTTGGAAACTCCAGGAAGGTCAGGGAAGATGCAGACAGAGTGCCTGTTCCAGAGAGCCATGAAGCTGGAGCCTCAGCTTTGGTGGATTTTGCCTATTATCTTCTTCAGAAATGGTGGTGAAAGTTTCAACACGAATTAGGGGTAAATAGTTGCCTAGGGTCTTGGAAGAGTAGTTTTTGGTCTCTAGGACAATCTCTACTATTCTACTATGCATGAAGGTTAGGGAAATTATCTTTGTAATTTGATGCTAATACCTATCTCTTGAGCCGCATAAGAAACACTGAAAAAAGTTAATAGATTTGGCTAGCACTCCGGTCAGTTATTTCAAATGTATCAAATGGCTATCAGGGAGTCATAAAACAGGTGGTCTTGAAATTGTACTGTGTTTGTGGATACAGATTGGCAGCCATCCTTTAAGGGCAAAATTATGTTAAAAGTTGAGCCAGGGTGAATGACCAACAGCCTATTTTCGACACAGTGCTATGGAAATAGTTTTCAGATAGTTCTTGAAAACAGATCAGGGGGATTGATGGTGATGCTCCAATGTGTTTCTTTGTAAAAAATTTGATGTTAAAAATTCTGGTCTGTGAATTTAAGACTCCCTCTTCTTTCCTTTCTTCCTTCAATTTCTCCTTCCTTGGTTCCTTCCTTCTTCCCTTCCTTCCCTCCATCTTTCCTTCTTGTAGTTATTTTTGGAGGGGGTGTGGGTGTATTTAGTTTGGGTTTTTGTTTCCAGTTGGCATATTTATTAAATAACAAGAAATCTGTTTTGTTAGTGTAAAAGCAAATAAAGAACAATGGATTCCCTTTGAAAATTACTGTAACATGGTTAATATTTTTTTTTATAGTTGAGAAAAGAGAACTTTAAAAGCAACCTGTCAACATGTAGCTGAACTTGGTGAAACTCAGCTACTATAAAATGAAACACTTATTTTAAAAATTGTTTGACATAAATGGAAAATATCTGTTATTTACTGAAAATTTATATAGGTCTAAGAGCCATAGAATTTTAAAGCTGTAATGACCTAACATGTGGACTACATCTCATTTTAAAGATAAAGAATCAGAAAGATTAAATAACTTCTCTAGGAGACTCAATTATTAGCAACACAGAAAAATTCAAATCCTAGTTTCCTGTCTTTGTCCAGTATTTTTTATCACTGTATCACTAGGTTTCTAATATAAACGCTTTCAGTGACATAATATTTAAGTTTGCACCTAGCCTAAAAGAATCTTTATGAGTTTCTAGCTCCAAGGGACTGATTTAAATAATGATTTAAAAATGATTAAAAATAATGGTTTTCCATATTTATGTAAATAGGGATGAACTTTTAAAACTGAGATATAATTCACATACCATGAGATCTATTTTTACTCATTCATTTTGATATAAAAGTTTAAGCTCAACTTCTAGTTACAGTATCCATTTTACTTAGGAGTGCGTATATAAAATCCCCTGGAGAGGAAAACAGCATTTTCAATATTCTTGCCTGGAAACTTCTATGGATAGAGGAGCCTGCCGAGCTAGGAGTGCGTATATAAAATCCCCTGGAGAGGAAAACAGCATTTTCAATATTCTTGCCTGGAAACTTCTATGGATAGAGGAGCCTGCCTAGCTACACAGTCCATGAGGGTCGCACAGTACATGGGGGTCGCAAAGAGTTGGACACGACTAAGTGACTGCGAACACACACACACACACTCCTCTAAAGAAAAATTTCTACAACTAAAAGAAGAAACGGGATGAGAAGATTTTAACTTCATCCTCAACAGCATTTTGGAGTAGGGATGATGGCGTCTGAAGAAGCTTCATGATTCCCTCTCTCCGTGGTGAATAGGGTTTTTTTTTTTTTTTGAGACAAAGATGGAAAAAGAGAAAGGAGGGATTATAAATACTGAAAAACAGATAATTCTGTGTAACAGAGAGGAGGACAGTTTAACAAAGTAAAAAACAAAATTATGCAGCAGAAACTTAAGAGTCTAGGCCCAAATACTTTTCAGGGAAGGTGATGGTACTGAGGACAAGCATAGCTTTTTGCGTTTATTCCCCCGCCCCGAGACATTATATGTATTACCTACTATGTACTCAGCCTGTGGAAGCGCTGCGAATACAAGGAGCTCAGCCTGGAGGTGGCACTGCCGAAAAGGAGTTGGTGAGGGTCGGGGGGAAGAGGTGCGGCGGGGAAGAGTATGGGGTGGTTGAAGGAGCGTATGGAGTCAGTGGAGGCTGGGGGCTGAGGTTAAGGCAGGAAGGCTGAAAAACTGCATACATGGCAGGAAATTGGGGGTTCGCAGATGTGCTGACTTCTATGGCAGAAATCTGTCCCAGAACCTCTTAAATAATTAGCCTCATTTGCCACAGTTGGCTGGACGTCATGACGCCGGTCTTCTGCAGGTAACTTACTCTCCAAGAGGTTTAAAAGTCCTTTTTCCCGCGTTCAGCCCTTGCTTTCCCCACCACCATTAGGGCGTCGGGCAAGGGAAGGTGCAGGCTGGAAACCTGCACCCACGTTCGCAGCTTGGGCTCTCGGCTGGAGACAGAGAGGAATCCAGGGCTTTGCCGTCGTCATAGCAACTAGGAGTTCCGCGGGGCCCAGCTCCCACTCCCCACCCCCCCATCTTCTAACTCGTTCTACTTCCCCCGCCGTCTGGGCAGAGTTGTCGCTTCTCTCGCGAGACTTGAGAGCGGCGCTGCAGCGCGCCGCGGTGATCTCACCCGAGACTTGGGGAGGGGCGGTGGAAGGGAGCGAAGGAGGGGAAGGAGCGGGGCGGGGAGGGGAGGGGAGAGGAGGGCGAGCGCGGCGCGGCCACCGCCGGCAACTTTGCGAGCGAGTTCGCTGTGTGCGCGAGCGAGTGAGCCCAAGTCCGAGCGCCGCCGGGTCCGCGGGAGGAGGGTCCCCGGGGAGGGCCGGGGCTGGGCTCCGGAGGCCGCCCGGCCCCCCAAGCCGCCCCATCCTCTCCCGCGCCCGCGGCTCCCCGTCTCCTCCCCCACCGACCCTCCCGGCCTGCTCGCCCCCCGGCTCGCAGTTACCTGTCCCCTCCCCCACTCGGCACGCACCCCCCCACTTTCCCCGGCGCCCCCCTCGGACCTCCCCCCGCCACTCCGCGCTCACTCTCCGCGCCGGCCGCCCCCTCGGCTCTTTCTTTCGGGAGGGGGCGGGCGAGCGGGATGCGGGGCGCCGAACCCCGGAGGCGGCGCGAGCGGGGACCCGAGCGCCCAGACAATAGTTGATGCCCAGGGACGTGGGGGTGCACCCCCGGCCCCCGCTCCGCCGAGAGCGCAGCCCGCCGCCGGCTTTTCTCCCGCCCGCATTCCGGGTCCCCTTGGGGTCCGGGCTCGGGAGTTGGGCTGATCGCGCCCCTCCGCCCCCGAGCCCCCGTCCGCGCGGCGCCCGGCCCGGCCTCGCAGCCTGCTGCTACCGCAGAGGAGGCGCGAGCGAGCGAGCGCGCGCCGACCGTCCACACGGCTGCTCTCTCTCTTTTCCCCCCAGGGAGAGCGCGCGGCGGGCGCGCCCGGACGCGCGGCGGCACCGGGAGGCCGGGCCGAGCGGTAAGTGGCTCGGGCGCCCGGGGTCCGGGGAGGGCACTTGGGCGGGGGGCAAGACGGTTCGCAGCCCCTGCCCCACGTCTGGCCGGGGCTCGGGTCCGGGGCACGGAGCGGTACGCCGGGAGGCCGGCCGAAGTTTTTAATTTCCGATTTGGTGGCGTGCTGATAGCGCAACCCGGCGGGGGCGAGTCCGAGCTGCACCGCGCCCGGCGCGCGCGCGCGCACCTCGGAATCGGAATCTGCACAACTCGCCGCCGGGCGCCCGTGCGAGAGGCCGGGAGACCCGCGCCCCGGCGGGGGTGGCTGCGCCCGCCCAGCCGCTGTCGTTCCCACCGGGCTGACCCTTCCCCTTCAGTCACCTGGGTGAGCGCTTCGCACGCTGTGCTGGAGGGACAGGCCGAGAGGTTTGATCGTGAGAATGGGGGGGAGAGCAGCTCGGTGCCCGTGGGTGGTTCATTTCTCTCCCGGGGGTCTGGTAGGGAGCGAAATCCTAGGATGCTCTAACCTGCTTTTTCTTGGAGCAAGTAAACCACGAGAGGGCTGAGGCGTCGTGAAGGTACTGCAAAAAAGAACTTTTTCTTCTTCGCCCCATCTGTTTCCAACTTCGATCCTGACCTTAAAGGAAATTTGCCAAGCTCCCTATCGCTCCACGGCATTTCTAGGTGGACAAGTAATCTTGTTGGGCAGGTTGAAATTTCATCGGTTCTCCATTTGGAGCACATAGAGACGAGGGAAGTGGCTCACTTTCAAGGAAGATGTTTAATTGAGTTGTTGGTATTCGTTTTGAAGAGAAGCAAAACTAATGGACCTAGGATGCATTTCTCTTACCAATTTTATTTTTCTTGACGGGTATTTTAGAAATACTGAAATTCTTACTACCTGCTAAACGATTACATTTGTAAAGTGGGAGCCTGTGATGCGATGCAAATTTCAGAGTAGAGGTGTCGACTTTCATCAGGTTCCAGGTCTGTCTGGATGAACTGGGGTTGGCGTTTCCTCTATAAAGCAAACCTTTCATGTTGAAACTCTGACTCAGACTCTTAAAGCCATTGTTTTTATACTCGTACTCTGTGGGAGTTAAGTGTCAACTTTCTCTCATTTTCTCATATGGAATATTCATCCCAGGCAAAGATTCTCTCACTTAATATTTTGGAAAAGTACAAGATAAAGTCCTGTAGAATCATTGTTTGCATCCAGTTTAGTAACACTGTTAATTTTCTGTATAATCCGGATTTAATGACCTTCACTTTCCTCTTTTTCATTTTTTCCAACACTACAATTAAGCCTTTACCAGAATTTAAAAAAAAAATCTGATGGAAATAATATAGAACAGTGGTAACAGAAGTAGTCTCAAATAAAAGGTTTTCATAAAGTAGTTTATGGTCACTGAAGTGTCTATTAGATGACGTGCCAGTTCTTAAGGAGAAAATTCATGTTAAAACATTTTTTCCCATGAAATAAATTATTTATACTTAGGCATTAGCAATTAACAGTGCATTTGAAATGCTTTGAGTGATGATTTGCACATAAATGGTTAGGGGCAAAATAAGAAATTTTTAGGGGTGAATGGTATTTTGTGGCTGATAACTTATTTTCTTATCCCATTATGCTTAAGTAAAGGATTCCTGAAGTTGACTGTATCATTATTTCTCTAGTTGAGTGAAAGAACAAGTTTGGCAGGTGGCTCAAGATAGTCAGCAGGTGTTGCTGTTAGCTTCTCAGTGGTTGCTGGTACTGCTCCTTGAGTTTGAAATTGCTGTTCTGGTGCAGTGAACTTTTTAGATTTGAAGTGTCAGGCAGTATTAACTGTGACTTCATCATAGGATTCTATGATGAGGTTGATGAACTCCTGGTAATAATTGCAATACTAATTGCAAAGCAGCTCACTCATTTATAGTAAGAGTCTTTTAACTCTGTCCTTTCACTGTGATTTCCTGGTTTTCTTACTTTGCTTTTGCATTAAATTAGATGTGTAATTTTGATGTACGTCTCTCCACCCCTGTCCCTGGCCACATCTTGAATTTTTTTTAAAACAACTATTGAAAAATACCTTCTAGTACCTTTGTTGAAGCCATTGATTGAAGATTGCTGGAGATGAGCAATTTTGCAGAGACTTTGGAGGACCTTGGGACTGTGAGTTGGGATGTGTATCTGTTCTATCAGTTTGAGTTTTTCAATGAATGGCTGTTTTCTGTCTCTCTGAGCTGTGAAACAGGAGCATGAGGAGAGGCGGAGCATGTGTAAGAGTACAGATCCTCTCAATCTTTGCAATTTAGGGGAATGTATGTAGTGACTGACTGATGGCATGAATATATGCTTCCTGTTGGTTCTCACTGTCCTGCCATCATTTCTATTGGTCCATGTCAGTGTACATATGAAGTATACCTAGCCTGAAGATTTTCAGGCGACATTGCAGATTTGAGCCTTTTGGTAAACTGATGAAATTGGACTTTCTCTAAAGAAGACAGACTGACTCATCCCCATAATGTAGAGCTTTGTTGTTCAGTTACTAAGTCTTGAGTGGAGCTAGCCCTCTGATATAGAATGCACCTTTCAAAATCACAGAATTTAATACCTCCAATTCAGAAAAAAATTTCTCTCCATAATATCACTGTATTCTTAATCTTTCGAGGTTTGTAGTAAGTCAAACAGTATTTATTGAGTGCCTTTGTCTGGGAGGCATGCTGTTGAGTTCTGTGATTCCAGTGGTGGGTAAAACTGTGTTCTGGGGCTCAAGAAACTTACAGTGCAGTGGGGCATTTGTAGTGACCTTCCCTGGTTTGATGTTCTGATACCCTGAGACCCCTATAAAAGTTTTGCATAGCTAGCAATTATTTTTGAATTATAACTTATTTGAATTAATTTTGGAAATAATGGGGCCCAGTATTTGTCTTTAGAACGTTTGGGTTTCAATTTTTCCAGCTACGGGATATTAAAAAGTAATCAAACCTTTTCCTGAATTGTCTTTTTGAAAAAATGTATTTTTTTTTTCACAGACATGCTTCATCTCTTTGCTGCAGAAATTATTGAGAATATATGTATGAAAGTAACTTGTAAACTATAGTTTTATTTGCAGTTGCATGTTCTTACTTTCGGATGAACAGATTCATAGATTGTTAGAGTTAGAAGGGATTTTGAGCATAAATTATTTAGCCCTTCTCCATTTTCCAGATGAGGAAACTGAAGCTCAGAAAGTTGAAGTGATTTTTTTTTTTTTGTAGAGTATAGGGGAACTAGTCAGTAATCATGCAGTGATTGGAAGACAGGTCTTCAGATTTAACTGTATTCTTTTGTTTGCTGTTGTTCCCCCCCCCCATCTTAGAGTCTATCATGTTAAAATTTATTTACTACTATTCTCCTCCACTCAACCGTTCCGTATTTATTAAATGTCTAGAATGCGAAGAAGCAAAACTTAATGAAACAGAATGTACATGAAGGTTGAAAAGCCATGAAAACTGCATTGATGTAGTGTTTGGGAACTAAACTTTAGAGTTACTCAGATCACGAAGTTGTGGAGAAAGAAATGATGAGTTAAAAATATTTGTGTCATAGTGCCTGTAGTTTTTTTTTTTCTTTTTTAACTCAGAGGATAATATACTTGTATGCACTTTAGAGAAGCCAGACTTAATTTGTAGTTGACCATTTTTTCCTTTCTTAAACTCATTTTTCATTTGTAAAAGAAAGTTGTTGTGCCCCCCTTATTTTTGTAACAGTGGCAACTTTAGACCTTGTTTCTCAGCTATAGGTAAGGGTTATTGGGAGGTGAGGCTAGGGAGGATTTGTTAGGTGGAGGTATAATTGCACATAAAACAGGAAAATGTTGTAGAAGCTTCCTGTTGAAAATGTGAGAGAGATATATATATAGCCCCACCCAACTTCACTGAGGTAATCTGAGCCAGGAGAGAAGAAACATCCTTGCCACTTGGGTGACTGCCCTTTTGATGAAGGACTCTCCTTTCCCCCAGGAGGGTAAAGGGTTGTGTTATTGCTTCATTGCGTACCCCAAAATTTGTACCTGTTCGACATTTAGTGCTATTTGAAATAGGGGTGTTCCACTATCATTTGAGATTGACAGTCCAACAGCTTTCTATCTATTGCACTTGTACTGTTCTGGTCTGGGAAATAATTTGGCCTCGTTGGATTTTCGTTTTTTTTTTTTAACCATGCTTAGCTAATTGAAAGGAAAAAAAAAGCCAAACAAAACCCACACACTTTTATAGCACTTTGTTTTTGAAGGGTTTTATACAGACTAGGTTAATTATTCTTAGATGATAGCTCATTTATCCTTTCGGTGGGTTTTTGATGAGCACTGGATCGAGTTGTAGAAACATGGAAAAGATCCCCTTTACCTTGGATCTCTTAAACACAGATGGTTTGAGTGAGGGTGGACACAGGTGTGGCTGGTTTCGTGATCACGTGGGTAGGAGAATACGTAGGGAGTATCTTTTGAGATAAGGAACTGGTCCACATCCACTTTCTCCTTTTATTTCTGCCTGGGAGGAGTGATGTAACTCCAGCTGTGAAGAGAACATGAGTGTTTTCTTGAGGAACTAGAGAGATGACAGGAAATACATGGAGGAGCATCAGGGGCTTCTTTCCTTGGACTTCAGTCAACAGCAGTGTCCTGGGGGCTGTGCCCCAGAGGCAGGCGAAGCTGTTTCTCTTGGCCTCTGCAGGTTGGGATGAGAATTTTCAGCCTTTGGATTCCTAATTTGTTACTTGTCATGTTGCACCAAGTTCTCCCTCTAATTAGGATTGTAGTATGCCTAACTTTAAATTGTGGGAAACTGGCAATTACATAATGTTAGATTTCTCTTTTTTCAGTTCAGGAGAGGCATGGGGAGAATGTTTGCTTGTTGGGGAATGCTGACCTGGAGATGGAGAATTACTGGTTTGCACAAACACAGGGGTCACTTACAGGCAACTGGAGCTGACTGACCAGCCAGCCATGGTGGCCACTGGCTTCCTTTTTTTCTTTCTCCTTCCCTAGAGTAGGTCCAGGTTAAATGACTTTCACAAACACCAGGGTGAATTTTGGTTATTCTTCTTTATTTTTTCCAGAAAGCCTATTACCAAAGCTACAAGTATAGTCTATAGTCATTGATTGTTTTTTTGTGGCTCAGCGTCTTGCTTCCTTTTAGAATGAGGTCCAGACATCTCAGAATGAAGCTATTAAGAAATAAAAAGCAAAGGGCTGTGTGCTGAATGACCATGTTCCTATAGTCAAGACTTGACTCTGAGCAGTATCATTTACGTTGGCTCCTATATTATTTTTTTCTAATTCATTTTTTTGATATTCTCAATTATTTGCCTAGATAGGAATTACAGATTGATATATTCTAAGATCTTTGCATTTCCTTTTACAGTCTTAGTTCTCACAATTGACTGACTGTTGGTTTTTATAAGTTTCTTTTCATTTTTTGATGCTTTCAGAGAAACAACTGATGACTGAATTGTGATGTTTCATGCCTTTAAGAACAGAGGGTACTTATATGGAGATACTTACAGGAAGTGTAGAGCCTTCCAAGTTCCCCCACCCCCAGGTCACCACCCTAGACACGACCAATCATAGTGTGCCAAAGATAGACCTATCAGGGCTAGCGCTCCGTAAAGCCCCTGACCTCCCCTCCTGTCCTGACCAATCACAGAGCAATACCTCACCCCACCTGTAGCCAATTTCCCTTTGGCTTCTCCCTTTAAAAGCCTTGTACCATGCTGCTCTGGGCCGCTGCCCTCACTCCGCTGTGTTGGTCTGTGTCTGTGGTCCAGACCCGGGTCTGCAATAAATTCCCTCTTGCGTTTGCATCGGTGTATGGCCTCCTGGTGATTTGTGGAGATCACGACCTGGGCATAACAGAGGTATATATAATTATACATTAATAGAATGTTGTAAAATTTCACCCAGTTTGGCTTTGATTCCTTGTTTCACCTGTACATACTTAGGGAAATAAATGGAAAGGAGTATTTTCCCGTATCTTTGCAAGAAATGTAAATACGTGACTTGTGTGAACCATACTGCCTTTTCTTTCAGAGACTTTGAAAACAAGTTGTTCTTACTCTTGAAATGAGGATTAGTGTGTAGTTGATTTAACTCCTCCCTTTCCCCTGACCATACTTCTGGCTGCCTCAACAAAGACCTCAGAAGCTTCTGCCAGTATATTTAGTGAGAGTCTGATTTCTGAGTAGCTGGAATTTCCCGTGTAAAGAGTGTGTGCTCTGTGTGCATATGCATGTTTGGGAAAGGGTTTGACTCCTGGCTCAGAATGTGCCCTTGGGAAACCCTTTAGGAGGCTTAAGACTGAATGTAGTTCCTGACCCTCATCTCTTTTCTGGTTTGAGAAGAACCTGTGATTCTTCCAAGAGCCTCAGTATTTATTTATTTATTTTAATTAGGGTCTTAGCACTGATACTTTGTAATAGGAAATGGGGTATAATAATTGCGTGACAAAATAATGTTTCAGTAGATACATGATAGGTTTTGGAGAGCTATAGGATTCACAGAAAAGGCTTATTAAGAGAACCTCAACCTAATAATCACTTTCGATGGGGTTGTTCTGAAGGGTATCTTCAAGGGAGCATTTAAAAATAGTGATTTTTCAAGGATTTGAATCAGGTGTGTAGGGGAGGGTGGAGGGCCGCAGTGAACCGTGAGGTATTTCTCTGGGTGGAGGCTGGTTTGAAGAAACTCAAGAGGTTATTTTATGCTCCTCCCCCACTCAGCTGAGAACATAGTGGCTTTTATATCATGTTTGGATTTATGCTTGACAATAAGGTGCATGTGGAACTTCAGTTTGGGTGGGTATAGGAGAGCCTCTGATCACGTGTACTGTCCCCTTGGTAGAAATTTGGAAATGGCTGCCAGCAGTGGAAAGAATCAGGCTGCTTAGAACTCCTGCAGTGGAGCTAGAACAAGTAAATCCAATTTGGCAGTTGCATGTTGCACTCACTTTTATTACTGGGGTAAAGAACACGTAGCGTAAAATTGGCCATCTCAACTGTTGTTAAGAATACAGTTTAGTCATGTTAAGTGTATTCATATTGTTGTGAAACAGAAGTTCTGAGTGCTTTCATCTCACAAATTGGAAACTATGCCCACTAAACAACTTCTCCTTTCCCTTCCCCTATCCCTGGCGATCACCATTCTACTTTCTGTTTCTGTGAATTTGACCTTTTTAGATACCACATATAAGTGGTATCATGCTGTATTTATCTTTTTGTGACTGGCTTATTTCTCTTAGCATCGTGTCCTCCAGGTTTATTCCTGTTGGCATGTGGTAGGATTTCCTTCCCTTTTAAAAAGCTGAATAATATTGTGCTTTGTGCTCAGGCATGTCCGACTCTTTGAGACCCTATGGACTGTAGCCCACCAGGCTCCTCTGTCCATGGGGAATTCTCCATCAAGAATACTGGAGTGGGTTGCGATGCCCTCCTCTAGGGAATCTTCTCAACCCAGTGATCTAACCCAGGTCTTTGCAGCGGAGAAAGAATCCTTTGCAGGTGGATTCTTTACTATGAGCCACCAGGGAAGCCCAAGAATACTGGAGTGGGTAGCCCGTCCTTTCTCCAGGGATCTTCCTGACCCAAGAATCGAACTGGGGTCTCCTGCATTGCAGGTGGATTCTTTACCAGCTGAGCTACCAGGGAATATTACATTGTATGTATGTATCACTTTTGTTCACCCATCCATCCATGGGTGTACATTTGGGTTACTTCTACCTCTTGGCTGTTGTGAATAGTGAGTGCTGTTGTGAATGTGATGCCCACATATCTCTTTGAGATCCTGTTTTCAGTTCCTTTGGATATATACTCAAAAGTGGGATTTCTGTATCATATAATAGTTCTATTTTTAATTTTTTTGAGTAACCTCCATATTCATTTTCATAGTGGTTGTACCATTTTACACTCCCACCAGCAGTGTTTCAATGTTATTGCCCTTCTTTCCAACACTTGTTATTTTGATATTATTTTTTGATAGTAGCCATTCTCATGGGCATGAAGTAATGTCTTACTGTGGTTTTGATTTGCATTTGTTTATTGATAAGTTATATTGAGCATCTTTCATATGCTTGTTGGCCGTTTGCATATCATCTTTGTAGAAATGTCTTAAGTCCGCTCATTTTTTGATTAGGTTATTTGAATTTTTGTTGTTGAGTTATAGGCGTTCTTTATATATTCTGAATATTAGCCCATTGTCAGGTGCATGATTTGCACGTATTTTCTCCCCTTTCGTTAATGCATGAGAATTTTAAATTTTGATGTAATCCCATCAGAAAGCAATCCTTTTTGCTTTTAGAACCATATCCAAAAAATCATTGCCAAGTCCAACATCATGGAGTTTTCAGTGTTTTTGTCTAGAAGCTTTATAGTTTCAGTTCATATACGTCAGTCTTTAATCCATTTTGAGTTAATTTTTATATATAGTGTAAGATGAGGATCCGAATTCCTTCTTTTGTGTGCAGATATCCGGTTTTCTCAGCTGAATACGTTGAAGAGACTGTGCTTTTCCCTTTCAGTGGTCTTACTCTCCTTGTCGAAGACCAGTTGGCCATATACTTGATGGTTTATTTCTGGGCTGTCTTCTGTTCCATTGATCTGTATGTCTGTCACTGTGGTACCAGGGCTTCCTTCATAGCCCAGTTGGTAAAGAATCTGCCTGCAATACAGGTAGACCCAGGTTCAATTCCTGGGTTGGGAAGGTCCTCTGGAGAAGGAAATGGCTACTACTCACTCCAGTATTCTTGCTTGGAGAATCACGTGGACAGAGGAGCCTGGCAGACTACAATCCATGAGATCCCAAGGGTTGGACATGGCTTAACGACTAAACCACCATATCAGTACTCAGTACCACTTTTAGCTTTTTAGATTAGTTTTGTAACATATATTGAAGTCAGGAAGTTTGAGTGACACTTACTTTTAAATTATGCTGTTGTAGGTGTTGAGAAATAGAGACGTAATAGAGAAATTAAGAAAACAATTCAAAGAATTCTTCATTTTTGGGGAGGAGACTAGACCCACTTGAAGAATTAAGTAAGATGATTTAAATGGCAGAATGTAGGCGAGGCTGTCAATTGGCAACTAGTATAATAAGACCTATAGTCTTGCACTTCCTAGTTTACCAAGTGTTTTCCCAGATAGTGAGTCCTATGACTTAGGAAAGCTTCAAAAAGGTGATGAACCTTGAATTGATCTTGAGGATTGAATGTGTTACCTCAATGGGTATAAATACTCAAACCATCTGTGTCAGTTCTAGAATTGTGCTAAAGAAAATTACCGTGAGAGTCTTTTTAATGAAAGCTTCTGATCGTAATCTCAAGATTTCCAAAGGGGGTCAGTTACTATAAGACCTTTCACTGCATGGTATTTTTTTCTTTGACACTCTTTTGCCTTTCCCATTCCAGTCCAGTAATTGCTGATTTTCCATATCTGTCTGCTCAATGAATAGCAGTGGGCCACACAAAAATAGAATACTTAGCCACAGTACTGTTGTATTTTCTAGGATGTACAAAGAACATAAAATTAACCTGGCTGAGTTCTGTAGGTTGAAGGAGAGAGACTGAACCCAGAACAGCAAACTCACTGGTTACTTTAGTAAGTAATTTAGACATACTTTCTCACCTTCTTAGTAAAACTATAAGGATATTTTGGATAAGTGTATTTCTTGAGGGGGCAATTGGTAGAATTTCTCTGGAGGAAAGATGTAGTATGCTTGCATATACAAGGCAAGGCATTGTTTGGGCATCCCAGGTGATGCTGCCTGCCAGTACAAGAGACATAAAAGATGCGGGTTTGATCCCTGGGTCAGGAAGATTCCCTGGAGATCATGACAGCCCACTCCAGTATTGCCTGGAGAATCCCATGGACAGAGGAGCCTGGCAGGCTACAGTTCACAGGGTTGCAAAGAGTTGGACACAAATGACTTAGCATGCACTCATGCACACACAAGGTATTATTTAGTGGTGACCAAATGAATTTACGTCTGCATGGGTGGGTCTGGAGAGAGTAATTTACTTACTAATTAACTCGTAAGTATTTATTGACTCCTACTACATGCCAGGTCTTCCCTTGTGGCTCAGCTGGTAAAGAATCCATCTACAATGTGGGACACCTGGCTTCTATCCCTGGGTTGGGAAGATCCCCTGGAGAAGGGAAAGGCTACCCATTGCAGTATTCTGGCCTAGAGAATTCCATGGACTGTATAGTCCATGGGGTCGCAAAGAGTCTGACACGACCAGACGACTTTCACTCACTCATTCACTCACATGCCCGGGGCTAGTGGGTGCTTCTAGTGGATAAAGGATGCACAGCTCCTGCCCTCCTGTGGCTGATAATCTTCCAGTGATTGATGTGGCCCTTCTCAGTGCTGCATTCCTCTCATCTGGTTGGATTTTTCCTTTTTGCCAAAGGCCACCTGTTTTACTTTTGATGCAAAACAGTTGTAGCTGTTTATTATGAAAATAGTCATACATTAAATATTCTTTGTGTGGAGGAAGAAAAAAGCACTAGACAATTCTGCCTCTTGGTTTCCAAGGAGATCTGTCTTGGCTAAATTTATTTTATCAAGTGCTTTTCTAAGTAACAAAACTAAAGGAAACAGGCATTAATGACTTTTGCTTAAGGTTTTCCTGAGGACCCAGGTACGGTTTTCAAATCTTGTTTTTATTCCCCCTACTTCCAAGCCCACTCTAAGAAAATCTAAACACCTAGTTTTGGCTACTTCTAGATTTTCCCACTAATTGTCAGATCGTTTAAGAGTCATATGCCCGGTTTGGGCTTCCCTTGTAGCTCAGTCGGTAAAGAATCTGCCTGCAATTCAGGAGACCGGGGTTTGATTCCTGGGTCGGAAAGATCCCCAGGAGAAGGAAATGGCAACCTACTCCAGTATTCTTGCCTGGGGAATCCCATGGACAGAGGAACCTGGCGGGCTACAGTCTTTGGGGTCGCAAGAGTCGAACATGACTTAGTGACTGAACTACTGTACCCCTTTTGGATCTTCAGTCATTTATTTGTTCATTCATTTAACAAATCGTCATTGTTCATTTATTATGAAGCAGGTAACCTTTTCATTTGTGGTAGGAAAGTTGAGGGTTGAATTAAACTTCCTTTGAGACCAAATGTTAAAATTCTGTGAATGTATTATTATGTGAAAGTGAAGTCGCTCAGTTGTGTCTTACTCTTTGTGACCCCATGGACTGTAGCCTACTAGCCTCCTCCATTCATGGGCTTTTCCAGGCAAGAATACTAGAGTAGGTTGCCATTTTCTTCTCCAGGAGATCTTCTCGACCCAGGGATCAAACCTGGGTCTCCCGCATTATAGGCAGATGCTTTACCATCTGAGCCACCAGGGAAGACTGTATTATTGTGAGTTAGAGAGATTTAGGGCTTTTTTTTGCCGATAGTAGACACAGTTTTGAAAGAGCTAACGAGAAATTTAGAATTTTTGTTTTTAACTTAAACATTTTAGTGAGAAAATTCTATAATGGTGAATAATTTTAGTATTAGTTTCACTCTGATCTGAAAATAATCAACGTTTTAACTCAGCTGAGAGTCTTTCTTCGTCATTTTGGCAGGAAACGGTTCTGAAGCTAGTCTTTCTGATGTTGCTTGTAACACACTAGAAACTTAATTCCAGTTTCAGATGATCGGTGTAGTGCCAGTGTGTAGAGATTTAAGCACGCTCAGCACCTCTTCTCTTAGGCATTCACTTCTGAGTCTTTTAGAGCCCTTGTTGTTTTTGTGTGAGGTGGTCTTAAGATATGGTGGCATCATGTCAGTGAATGCACAAGAGTCACGCAGAGGGTATGCTGACCAGTGCTGCAGGAATAAGCTGGCAGTCGCCCTTGCTGCCAAGTGTGAGATTTCATGGCTTTATACAATGAGGTTTTCATTTTAATTTGTTGTTAGAAATTCAACATAGTATTGATTGTGTTATAAGATTGAGTGTGTGTGTGTGTGTGTGTGCGCGCGCGCTTAGTTGTGGCCAGCTCTTTACGACTCGATGGACTGTAGTCTGCCAGGTTCTTCTGTCCACGGAATTTTTAAGGCAAGAATACTGGAGTGAGTTGCCATGCCCTCCAGGGGATCTTCCCCACCTAGGGATTGAACCCGATAAGATTGAATTATGCAAATTAAAATTTAAGAGTTTTCTCTCATGTGGATTGTTGGCTATCATTAATCTGGTCTCCATCTTACTGAAGAACATTGGAAGATTTGTGTCGCCCTGGCTCTGTGACTTTGGCCGTTTTCCCTTCGCTTACTTACTAATCAGCAGTGTTCAGTGAACACCTTCTAGATGGCAGATACTGTTCTCATCCCAGAATATACAGCAGTGGACAACTCTTGAGTGATAAGGGAAGCCACCGGAGGGTTTTGTCCAAAGGGATTTGATCTGACATATTTTTAAGAGACCCAACGCTGATGTGTAGAGAATGGACTGAGGGGTGGGGGCAAGGGTGGAGACTGGGAGGAGGCCTAGCAGTGACCTAGGTGAGATATGACGGTGCAGTGGCAGAAGAGATGAGAAGTGGCTGGATTTTGGACTCACCTCAGGTGAGGCTAACGTGGTTTGGGTCACAAAAGGGTGAATGATGTGCAGTGACAGAGTGAAGTCAAGGGTAACACCAAGGTTTGGGGCCTGAGCAACTGGAATAATGGAGGTGCCATGTATTGAAATGCGGAAGGCTGGAGGAGCAGGTTTGGGTCGGGAATCGAGCTGATTGGTATGTGTTGGGTATGAGAGAGTGTGGACCAAGTCAAATTGGCAGCTGGGCAGGCGTATTAATCCTCACAAGCTTGACTTTTCTCTTCGGTGTGCAAAAGGAAATGTGTTTGCCCTTCTCAGCATTCTTGAGAATTTAAAAAAAAAAAAATTCAGACTGCTGAAGTAATGTCCTGTCGTGGTAGTATTATTTCTGGAAAGTAGACTGGTTACCATCTTATATACTTTGTGGAACTACTTATGTCATAGGCCAGAATGTAATTGGGGAAAGTTGGCATTTTCCCTCCAGAGGCTGGCTTTCCCTGTGGATAGGTGGAAAAGCATTCTTTTTGATCCATTCTGTGATTCCTGAGCAGCTTTTGGGAGAACTTTGTGTCATGGGGCTTCATTTTGGGTAGAGCCGTTGGGGTGGTAAATGGGCATGTAGTGCCAGACTTGCCCCTTAGTTAACAGAGCTCTCAGCAGAACTGACTTTCCTTAATATGTAGGAGGATGTTGTAGTGGAAAAGAACCCCAGCTCTTTCCTTTCTCAAAGTCTTGTTTTATGCTTTCTATTGTTTTATACTTTCTATAACTTTGAACAGTTAATAAATTGGGTCTAATAGACCCGATTTATTAGGGGGACCATTCTCTGTGTTTCTTGATTCAGAATGCCTGTTTATGTAATCGTATATTTTTGGTTGCTTAAAATTTTCTTACAGTCAGATGAAATATGTTAAATGTATATTTGAATCCACTGAATTAAAATTTGTTTAGGATCTAAGTAAAAGTGTTGAAAGTGGCTGATGCTGACTCTCCAATACTTTGGCTACTTGATTTGAACAGCCAACTCATTGGAGAAGAGAGTGACAGAGGATGAGATTGTTGGATGGCATCATTGACCCAATGGACATGAACTTGGGCAAACTTTGGGAGTTTGGGAGGGACTCCCATTGGAGAGGGACTCTCTCCATTTGGGAAATGGTGAGGGACAGGGGAGCCTGGTGTGTTGCAATCCATGGGGTCTCAAGGAGTTGGATACAACTTGGGAACTGAGCAACAGCAACAAAAAGACCATCAGTCTTGTATTTCAATCAGTGGTATTCTGAATGTATTACGCATCTTTCTTTAGAGGTAGTAGTAAATAGTTGTAGGTTTGAAATACAGTATTTGCTGATAATTGATACTTTCCCAACAGTTAGGATGTTGTTTTAGGAACATCTTCATTTGAGAGAGATGATGGTGGTTCTTGGTTCTTTTGACCCATAAGACAGTTTGAACAGTAATGCTACTGCTGTTTCTTCACTGCCCTCCTGGTTTACACACTTCATTTGGCATCAGCTGTGTGTGCTCGTTGCAGGTTATGTGATGCAAAAAGCGAAGGTAAAGCCATTTTAAAAGGGTGCCTTTGAGAGCCTGACACATGTAGCGAATATAACTTGATGAATAACTGACAGTCTTTGGGAACTTGGTCTAAAAAAATATTCTAGGTGTTCAATAGAAAGAGCAGTAATGGCTTTACCAGTGAAGCAAGGCATCAGGTGAAAAAGGAGAGGGAAAAAGCTGGTTTAAAACTCAGCATTCAAAAAACTAAGATCATGGCATCCAGTCCCATCACTTCATGGCAAATAGATGGGGAAAAAGTGGAAACTGACAGGTTTTATTTTCTTAGGCTCCAGAATCACTGCCGACAGTGACCGCAGCCATGAAATTAAAAGATGCTTGCTCCTTGGAAGAAAAGCTATGACACACTTAGTGTATTAATAAGCAGAGACATCACTTTGGCAACAAATATCTGTTATAGTCAAAGCTATGATTTTTTTCCCAGTAGTCCTGTTTGGATGTGAGAGTTGGTCCATAAAGAAGGCTGAGAGCCAAAGAATTGCTTTCAAACTGTGGTGCTGGAGAAGACAAGATCAAACCAGTCAGTCCTAAAGGAAATCAGATTGGAAGGACTGCTGCTGGAGCTGAAACTCCAATATTCTGGCTGCCTGCTGCAAAGAAACTCCAATATTCTGGCTACCTGCTGCTTATTGGAAAAGACCCTGATGCTGGGAAAGATTGAGGGCAGGAGGAGAATACAGAGGTTGAGATGGTTGGATGGCATCATTGACTCATTGGACATGAGTTTGAGCAGTCTCCTGGAGATTGTGAAGGACAGGGAAGCCTGGTGTGCTACAGTCCATGGGGTTGCAAAGAGCTGGACATGACTTCGTGACTGAACTACCAAGGCATCAGGGGACAAGAACTGTTATTCTGTAGGAATTGTGGAGGCAGAAATTATTTGGATAGTTCTCTGGTTATCTTTCAAGCAAGAGGACATCTCTCCATGTTAGGGTTTTTATCAGGTCCTCAGATTTATAAAATAAGTTGATCCATCTGCTCAATAATTGTTAAGGTATATAATCCTTTTGCTTTTCCTTGCATCTGCTTACTGTACATTATTTGATTTAGCATCTAAGAAACTAAACTATAGGTATGCAGTACAGAATCACTTTATGTAATTGTCTCATAAAACCTTCAGTATTTGTCTTTCCTTTTGAAGTACATTTTAGAAAGCTTAGATCAATTGTAAGAAATAATTGGTATTTGTATATTTAGTTCTATATCTTTTCCATGCTTAATTTTTTTCTCTTAGAAGGAACACAACTTCCTTAAGACTTTCTCAGAACTTTCAGGATTTCCAAATCATGTAGTGGCTTTTTATGTGAACCCTAGTTTCAAAATCATTTTTACTGGGGAGATAATCTCTAAGCTTCTGAAGTCACAGTACCTATTTAGGCACTCCTAAGGTGTGTTTTTTTTTTTTAAATAACCTTTATTGAGTTATAATTCACTTACTGTACAGTTTTCCCACTTGAAGTGTACAGGTCAGTCAGTAATTCGTAAGGTAATCTCCACTGTAAACAATTTTAGAGCATCTTTGTCACCCCGAAAGAAACTCTGGCCCCGTTTCTCCCCAGTCCCACCCACTTCCTTGCGCATCCCTAGAGTGCCGCTAACCTGCTGTCCACTCTTCCTTCTAGCTTTGCCTCTTCTGAACGTTGTCTGTCATACAGTATGGAGTTCCTTGTGCTTTATCAAAGCTCTTTAACCTTGGCGGCAATGATACAGATTTCAGATCTCCAGAAACTACAGCCTATGCTGGGACCAGGGAAAATAGCAAACCCTCCCTTAGCTGTGTGTGTGTGTGGAGCGAGGGGTGAACTTAGATGTTTTTGTAAACAAAGCCGCCCTGGCGCTAATCCACTGCCGTGCTCACTGCTCTCCATGGCCTGGTGGCTGCCTGCTTCTTTCATGACCTCTTCTGATACCTGCTAGAAGTCATCTTGGATTCTTGCCTTTCTTTTACCTTGGGTCTGGTTTAGGACCAAGCCTTGCCTTGCCTTTTTTCCCCCTTTTGAATTGACTGTGTTCAACTTGTCCTTTTTGTTTTATTGCCACTATCTAATACAGACCCTTGACCTTTTCTTAAAAATTTATTTATTTTGGCCACGGTACACGCATGCGGGATATTAGTTCCCCAGCGAGGGACTGAACCCACAAACCCTGCACGGGAAGCACAGAATATTAACCAGTCGACTGCCAGGAAGTCCCTCAGGCCCTTGACGTTTATACCTGGGTGGCTGTAGCAGACCCCTTTCTGACTGGCTTGACTCTTGCTGCCCCAGACTCCGGGCATCTTGCCCGATTCTTCTTTCTAATGGACCATCCAGGTACATGTGCCACCCTGGAGGAATTTAAGTGGTGCCACTACATCAGACACATGCTCTCCCGCCTGCTTTATGACCCTTCTCTTGCCCCTCTCCTTCCCTGTTCATCGGATTTCTTTGGCCTCTCCAGGACTCTGTCTCTGCCTTCGCACCCGGGCCTCTGCCCTCTCCTCTTCCCAGTTACCCCGACTTCCTTTGCAGGTTTGTTACTTTCAATTTTAGTTCCATTCAATTCAAAAGGGAGGTGAAATCCGTGTGCTGAGGTGACTTAGCATGCAAGTTTTTTTGTCCATAGCTTTATCTCTACCCGCTCCCTGCTTATCTCACCCCTCACATTATCTTATCCTCCGTGTCCCCTCTGAGGCAGTTCTACCCTCTGAACTCGAGTTTTACCTGCAATTTTCTCATTCTTCAGAGCCCACCTCCTTCCTTGCCATCTTTCTGGTTGCTGTTTCCTTGCTGTCTCCCTTGTCTGGAATGCTGCTCTACTGTGTCGTATACTTAACGAGCTTACAGTTTAATCATTAACGCATAATTCATCAAGGCTTAACCTGTGGAAGACTCAGAAAGAACCTCATCCCTGTTGAAGAATTCAAACTGAGTTGTAGGGAAGGGCGAGAGTTTACCCTTGTTTTTCTCAGACCCCGGAGGGTAGAACAGTGAGTAAATACAGGTGTTCCCATGAGTATCAGAAAAGACTTTCCTAGTGGGACTGCATGCACGTGGGCCAGGCGGGGTCTGTACCCCACTGCGTGTATAGGGGGATCATTCCGGATCGGGTCATTGTAAAGGCTTCCATACGTTTCCCAGCGGCTCAGTGAGACGCGTGGTTCTCCGTCTCCCTTGGGGATCAGAGTCAACCTGGGCAGCATTTTAAGTGCGTGGATTCTCAGCCTTTGGGAAGTTCAGGTTGAGTTGTGAAGCCAGGCTTGGAAAGCTTTGAGGTAGGTAATAGTTTTAGGCCCAAGATCCAGTGTGTGTTGCGTGTGTTGACCAGGTTTTTATTGAATGCGTGCACTGTGTGGCACAGTGTAAAATTGTGAGTTTTGCCTTCACGGGACATCGGGTCAGGGGGTACACAGAAAACTGGCCGACACTGCCTCCTCAGGTGGGTGTGGTCTTTGCAGGTAGGGACCATTTCTCATTTTGTTTCTTTATATGTCCCAGTGGAATGGGCCCATTGACATTCGTTTTTAGGTGGTAAACAGATTCACCTGCTGTTCACTGATTTACTCCCCTGTTGTAAAACTTGTTATGTTCTTTAACCAATAGTTTTCATACCGCTGAACTTTTCCGTTGAAAAGGAACCCCTCTGTTCCCAGTTGCGTCATGGCAGGTTCAGCCTTTTGATTTTGTTGCATCCCGGCAATGAAATTTACATTGTCTACCATTTATTGAGTACCCAATGTGTCAGACGCTTCGTGTCACATTACTGCTAATCTTTGTAACAAGCCTGCAAGATAGATATTAGCACTCTGAGCGGGCACCAAGATGTTGAGTTCTTGTTACAGAATTTCTTCCTACACATATCAACAGACACTGCAGCATGCGCTGAACTGAGGAACTGTCTTGTATAGTCATCTTTTGGGACCAGATCGTTGTAGTCATGATTTGGTTGTGTGAGTAGAAAGTATTTTATTGTTGGAATGCTAGAAAGCCTGTCTACATATAATAGGGTTGCTATGACCATCACCCTGAGAGTTAAACTTGTAATTTGTTTTAAACACTGTGCCCCGCTGATGATGCCTACCTGTGTCTCTGATGAAAGGCTTGATTTTCTCATGTAATTAAAAAAAAAATGATTTTGGGCTGTGCTGGGTCCTCATTGCTGCATGGGCTCTTGGCGGTGAGTGGGGACTGCTCTCTGTTTGTGGCGTGCGGGCTTCTCATTGTGGTGGAGCATGGGTTCTAAGTGCGCAGGCTTCAGGAGTTGCAGCACGTGGGTTCAGTAGCTGTGGGGCTCAGGCTTAGTTGCTCCGTGGCCCGTGAGATCTTCCCGGACCAGGGATCAAACACATCTCCTACATTGGCAGGCGGAGTCGTAACCACTGCACCACCAGGGAATCCCTGCTGGTGTGATTTGTAAGTATGGTAGGTAGTTTATCAGTCGTCCGTGGTGGAGAGTCAGGGACAGTTCTTTGTATCTTAAGCAGGGTTCTGGATTTCCTCGAACTAGCATGTGACCCATTTGGTGGTCTCTTGCCCTGAATCCCTTATAGGACGTTAGCCTGCCAAGGGCACCTCCACAGTGCTCCATTAACAGTGGTTATGGATATCTTTAGCCGAACTCTGCCCACGAACTGGTTTTATGGTGGCTTCTTTACTGAGTCCATCTCATTGTATCCTCTTGGAATTCCTTTGAGGTAGGTATTATCAGTATTTCACAGATGATGAAGCTGGAGCTTAGAATGTTTAAATAACTTGCATTGTTTTGAGACTTCCTGCACTTTTCTAAGCCACTGGGGCCTGGTTTACATAGGAGTTACACCATTTCTTTCCATTTCTCGCACTTCCTCCTGTTGCTTCATCAAGAAAACTTGGGTGGTGCGTGAGTGAACTTTGAGCAGTTGAAAAAGAGCAAGTATCTCCAACTCCTGTCCAAATTCTCTCCCTTCCGGTGGAGTCAAGGTAACAGCTGGCATCGAACGTTTTCTCTTCGGTCAGCTTCCTGAGATGTGGGAAGCCACCTCACAAGGGCCTCTCACCTGCCAGAGAAGTTGCAGGCTCAGGGTTCCTTCTCTGTCTAGTACAAGTTGCCAGAGTTTGAAATGTAAATATTTATAGTTGTGGCAAAATAAATATAAATCTGCCCAGAGTTTGTAATCACACATAATTTTTTTTCCTAGTTAGAAGACTTTCACTTTACTTCCCAACTTGAAGGCATGACCAGAAAAAGTGAGAAATGTATTTTCTGGGTGAAATGCTTTCATTCCCATCTTTCAGCATGTGTTCTGCTGGGAAGTCAGCATCTTGTCATTGACTTCCTCCTGTTTCCCTAAAATTATCATGCTCTCATCATGTCAACATCTGTTTTGTTTTGAAATAAGTGTCTTTTAAGAGGCTGGAGATGTATTAGAAATACAGAGATTAAAGAGAGGTTAATGGAACTGAAGTTAATTAAAAATACAGAAACAGATGTAAGATCAATCTTAGCAATCAAGTGTGTTTCTGAGAAACACACGTTCAATTGATCAGACAATTGAAGTCACTAGTAGAAGTTAATTTAGTTAACTTAGGTCCTGGTGAAAGGGGGGAACATTTTCACTGCCCTGCTGTAACTTTTCTGTTGAGTTGTAGGCTTTGTATGATTATTGAATCCAACATACCTTTAAGCTTTGTGTTCAGGTCATTTCTCCAAACCAAATATTTGATGCTTATCTTTCATGTTAAATCAGTCTGCAAGATTTTCTGCTTTGGTTTATTAGGTAAGGATTTGGGGTGGTATAATAATGTGGTTGGGGTGAGTTTATCTTAATCCCCTGTTTGCTTTAGTATTTAGGCTTATTATTTAATCTTAAGGACAAAGATTCATTTTAAAAGAGTGTTTTTGAGCTTTGGTTCTACCAGGGCCATAATATGCTTACCAAGTGGATAACAGAGCCCCAAGGTTGTTTAATGAACTCAGTTTCTGGTGCCCTGATTTATAGCAGGATGCCCAGGGATCTTAGATCTGTTCACCATCCCTGTCTTGGTTTACCACTGCCGCAGTGAATCACCTGCAGTAGTTCCCTTGTCTTCAGGTTACAGACTTTTCATGTTTAACTGCTTTGACTTTAACTCCTTTAACTACCTTTAAAATAATGATACACAACTGCAGTAATCCAAGTTTATTAAGGACATGCCGCATTTCTCACCATCAGTTGACAGTCTGTTTCTCAATATTACCCAAATATTCACCATTCACTCCACAACTACTGATGGAGCTTTTTTGGTGCCAGTCACCTGCTGTGGACGGGCACTGTGTTACGCAGATAATTTAGCAGTCCTGTTCTCAAGATGCTGCCAGTTTGTTGGGGAGCTCAGAAAGAATAAAAGAAAATGTCCAGCAGGAGAGGAAGGAAATCATTTCAATGCTTAGTCTTCCTTTTTTATTTTGAAAGCTTAGTAGAAAATTGGGAGAGTACAAGAAAGTTTGAAGAAGAGGAAACAAGTCATTCATCATTCTGCCACCCAGGGATAACCACCATTAACTTTTTCTTGGTCCCTGTCTTTTAAAAATGGCTTCTGAAAACAAGTAAAACACAGAGATATGTCCAGTAAAAGAGGGCTTTCGGGTTCAGTTTGATGGGGAGTAGGAAAAGAGGCTTTGGGAAAACGACAGGATTTCCAGCATCGGGGCTGTGATATGGAACACAGCAGCTTTGGAGAGGGGTGTCTGGGAGTCCTCATGAAGAAAACACTGGGGAGCAAAATCAGAGCTGCTTTGACCTTAAATTTCTTTTTGAATGGTTTCCAGGTGCAAGCATGTTGGGTTCTGACACTTTGTAAGGTGGTAGTTGGGGTTCCAGAAGCTTTTCTCCCAGTGCTTTCATTTTAATTTGTTCTACACCCAGCAAGGCAGAGCCCACCCTCTAGGACGGGATGTGAGAGATGATTTACAAATTACAGTGTGTTCACTACCTGCCCAGGGTTTAAGGCTGAGAGAGTTTATAACAAGAGAAGCAAAGAAAGAAGCTTATTTTCCAGGGTCATTTACTGTGTCTTCTTTTGAATATATTGTCCCACTGAATTTCCGTAGTTAAGGTTTGAGGAAGGAGTTTTCCTCATTGTTATAACTGAGATTTAGAAAATGGATTCAGAGGCTCAGATGCTGGTCTGTGATACACAGTGTTTCATAGTAAGTGGCAGTGGCTTTGGGACTGGATACTGGGTTGTATCCTACCAGTGTGACCACAGGTAATTTCTCAGCCTCTTCCTTTTTTCCCTCTCCTTACTTTTATTTGCATATATTTTTTTTTAGTGTCATTTATTTCCAGGCCGTAAGTTCTTATTTCTTCTGGGATATCTTTCTCTCTGTGCAACTTCCTCTCTGTTTTAGAAGCAATCTGCTTTTTCAGTAAGGATCATCTCAGTGTGGCAGGGTGAGCTCAAGAATAGCAAACCATTTTTTGAGGTCACTTGGGGCTGCTTCTCAGCCTCTTTCTTTCTGTTTGAAAAGGAGACAGTGCTGATGGTTAACTCACAAGGTCAAGATGAGATGAAATGACATATGTAACACCCTTCCCAGAGGTGGGATTTAGTACCAACCGTTGGGAGCTCTTAGGATGGCAGTGGGGTGGCAGAACACCCAGCACCTGGCACATAATAGATGTCCAATAGATGTTAGTTACCCATCCTTTCTTACAACCCTCCTAGCCTTTCAGTTTTGCTGGTCAGTTTCCCTTGGATTTTTAAAGACGCTATGGAACGACAGATTTCACTTGTGTTGTAATAGTGGGTTCTTGGATTTATAAAATACAGTTTCTTGTGCATTACACAGGAAAATTCCATTTCATCATAGTTGTCTTTTTTTTTTTTAATATTTTTTTGGCTGCACTGGGTCTTAGTTATGGAGCATGGGATCTTTCGTTAAGGCATACACACTCTTAGTTGCAGCATATGGGATCTAGTTCCCCGACCAGAAATCGAACCCAGAGTCTGAGCACAGAGTCTTAGCCTCTGGATCACCCAGGAAGTCCCCAGTAGCCTTTCAGAGGTCATCCTGAACATTTTCTCCTTGGTATCAGGTGTAGAGAGGTTAGGGTTAGGAAAGCTAGGAGCTCAGATGCCGGGAGAGGGAAGTGTGAACAGAGGGAGGAATCAGCTTGTTTATTTTCTCAGTTTAGTTTGCTCCTTGCCAGCCTCAGCCAAGGTCTGTGTTGTAGCCAGGTGTGGCTGGGATTTCTGCCAGTGAGCTGAGTTTAAGAGGGCAGGACCTACTTGGTTCTCCTTGCATACTCATGCTTCATTCACATCGTCAGTCAACAAACAGTTGGTTGAAACTAGCGTGTATTAGGGCACTGTGTGTCCTTGGATTCAAATGTAGCATCCGTTTTCATGAGAGAAAGCTAGGCTAACTGATGAGTAACAGAAAATTGTTTTTTTTTTTTTTTAAGTATTCTATAGTTTTTTTTTAAAAAGTCTACCTTTTTTGGCTGCACTGGGTCTTCGTTGCTGCTCGTGGGCTTTGTCTAGTTGTCGTGCATGGCCTCTTGTTGCTGTGGCTTCTCCTGTTGTGTAGCGCTGACTCTAGGTGCATGGGCTTCAGTAGTTGCCACTCATGGGCTTAGTTGCTCCTTGGCTTGTGGAATCTTCCTGGACCAGAGATCGAACCTGTGTCCCCTGCATTGGCAGATGGACTCCCATCCACTCTACCACTAGGGCAGTCCACAGGTTTTAAGTGCGAGGATAGAGGGAGCTTTGTCAAAACATCTTAAAATTATTTTTCTGTGTTTGCTTCTTTTGCTAAACCTTGATGGCCAGGGCTGTGTGTTTTGTGATTCTGCATTCCCAGAACCTAATCTTAAATGCATCCCTGAAGAAATATATGTAAGTTCAAAGCTGACACTGGGATAAGATAGTTTATAAATGGTGCATTTCAACTTTCTGTATGTTTGTGGAAATCTCAACCCTATAAATAAGTACTTGACTTACTGGTAGTTCTTTTTTTAGAAGATAGATGAAAATTGTGACTAACTGATTCATCCTTTCGGTGAAAGTGGCTATTTTGTCTTGGGGTTTTGCCATGATAAAGAGAATGTTATGGCCTGGATTTTTAGAAAGAGATTTCACAAAGCTCAGAGAACAGATAGTATACCTCTAAGGCCAGCAGAACTTTAAAAAGGAGTATGGTTACATCCAGATGGGTGGGGAGCTCCAGGAAACAAAAGCTGTGATTGTAGGATTTCAAATCCTGCTGATAAGCCAGAATGAGACCCACTCCAGAAGTCAGCACATGGGTTTAAGGCCATTGCAGAAGAAACCAGATTAAAAACAAGACAAACCCAGCTTTATTGATATATAATTCACATGCCATGCAATTAGCCCATTTAAAGTATACAATTCGGTGGTTTTTAGTGTATTCATAGCTATGTGCAACCATTGCCACAGTCAATTTTAGAACATTTTCGTTGCCCCAAAAAGAAACCTCCTGCCCTTCAGTAATCACCCAGCTACCTCCCCCACCCCCCTGCCCCTGACCTAAGGAGCTGCTCATCTACTTTCAGTTTTTATAGATCTGCCTGTTCTGAATGTTTCCTATAAATGGAATCATATATGATCTTTTGTGACTTCTTTCACTTACCATAATGTTTTCAAGATTCATTCACCTTGTAGCATGAGTCAGTCCTTTATTGCTCAATAATATTCCATTGTATGAATATATAACACTTTGTTTATCCATCAGTTAATGGACATTTGGGTTGTTTCCACCTTTAAGGTATTAAAAATAATGCTGGTATTCATATGTAAGCTTTTGTGTGTACCTATGTTTTCATTTCTTTGGGGTCTATACCTAGGAGTAGAATTTCTGTATCATATGGTAACTGTTTAACCTTCTGCGGAATTGCTAAGACTGTTTTCCAAAGTAACTGTACCCTTTTACATGCCCACCAGCAGTGTATGAAGGTTCCAGTTTACCCACTTCCTTGCCAGCATTTGTTGTTTGGCTTTTTTAGTGTTAGGTGGCACTAGTAAAGACTCCCCCTCCAGTGCAGGAGACGTAAGAGAGGTGGGTTTGATCCCTGGGTCAGGACGATCCCCTGGAGTGGGAAATGGTAACCTGCTCCAGTATTTTTGCCTGGAGAATTACATGGACAGAGGAGCCTGGTGGGCTGCAGTTCATAGGTTGCAAAGAGTTGGACATGACTTGAGTGACTAAATTTTCACTTCAACCAGAGTGAGAATGGTTTGTCCTTTCAAAAATATTGGGCTTTCAGTTCCCATAAGGTTGTGGCATTCTTGGTGCTGGGGGCACAAAGTTGAATGTCAAGTTCCCAGTTTAGCAGGTCAGCTTGCAGCAAGTATTCTTTGTGCATGCATGCACACACACACACAAACATATATATATATATATATATACACATTTTTTTATTGAATTATAGATGATTTACAGTGTGTTAGTTTCAGGTGTACAGTAGAGTGATTCAGATATATATGTATATATTCTTTTTCAGATTCTTTTCCATTATACAAGATAGTGAATATAGTTGCAAGGTAGTGAGTGTAGTTCTCTGTTATACAGCAGGACCTTGATATTTATCTGTTTTAGTGTATATATGTTAATCATAACCTGCTAGTTTATCTCTCTCTACCCCTAACTTTGTTTTCTGTGTCTGTGAATCTGTCTGCTTTGTAAATAAATTCATTTGTATCACTTTTTCTCGTTTTTGGATTCCACATATAAGTGATGTCATATGATTATGTCTTTGTATTACTTCATGTAGCATGATAATCTCTAGGTCCATCCATTTGCTGCACATTTCACCCATAGATTTTGAATGGCTCAATTGTGGAGGAAACAGTCTAAGTAATTGCCAGATGTATGCAAAGTGCCTCTAAAACTGGTTGTGAGATGCTTTGTGACACTGTGATGGAGAGTGGAGGACATCTTTGAGGAGGTGGTACTGCTTCTCAGAACTGCACAGACGGAGGGGAAGTGGACGGGGTGGGGAGGGCAGGTCGCTGCTGAGACTTGGGTGTAAGGGAGTTTCTGCTGTACAGAATGAAATGATTATGAAAAAGCTTTCTGGAAGTGGGAAGGTGTTGCCACTGTTTGGCCTCATAGTGGAAAGCTTTGCATATCATGCTGAAGAGTTGGGAATTTAACTGTCAGGAGAAAGTCTGGAAAGATTTTAAATATCCAGGAAGCAGGATGGTCAGATTTGCATTTAAAACATTTGCTAACACTTAATGTGGAAAAGGGCTTCCCTGGTGGCTCAGATGGTAAAGAATCTGCCAGCAGTGCGGGAGACTCTGGTTAGATTCCTGGATTAGAAAGATCCCCTGGAGAAGGGAATGGCTTCCTGCTCCAGTATTATTGCCTGGAGAATTCCATGGGACAGAATTCCATAGCCTGGCAGGCTACAGTCCATGGCGTTGCAAAGAGTCGAGCACGACTGAGCGACTAACTCTTCAAATGTGGAAAATAAAAAGTACTCATCTGAATCTTGGGAGACAGGAAATTCTTAGAAGAGTGAGGTTAGGGAATAGCTGGACCAGAAGGCCAGGGAAAGGAGCAGATTTTTGAGGAATTTGGAGACACTGAAACAAGTCATTCTGTGCTAATCTTGTTTTCTCTCTAAAATAGATTTTAAGAAGGTTTGATAGGTTATTAGTCAAGGGACTGCAATCTTTTGATTGCAGCAGAGTGTTCAGTTTAACAAAATGCAGTCTTGGTGGAAAAGATGGAGAATGTGAAGTGGCTGTTGGATGGGTGTGTAGCTCATTGAATAAGTCAACTTAAAAAAACAGTAGATTTAGTAGATTTGCATCAGCTGGGAGGGAGCTTTTCCTCCTGTGACGCTGCAGTCTGTGTGCCTGCCTTTTGTTGATGATGACTTTCAGCTTTTTGTTTTTTTTCTTTGGCTGCTGCTGGATCTTCATTGCTGGGTCTTCAGGCTTTCTCTACTTGCAGTGAGCGGGAGCGCCTCTTCGTGGCAGTGCGCAGGCTTCTCATTGGGTGGCCTCTCTTGTTGAGGAGCACAGGCTCGAGGTGCTCGGGCTTCGGTGGTTGTGGCTTGTCGGCTGTAAAGCATGGACTCAGCAGTGGTGGCACATGGGTTTAGTTGCCCCTCTGCATGTGGGATCTTCCCATACCAGGGACTGAACCCATGTCCCCTGCGTTGGCAGGTGGATTCTCAACTACTGGACTACCAGGGAAGTCCTCAACTTTCATCTTTGACTAAAATGGTTTTCTTGTTGACAAATATACTCATAAAGTAAAACTAGAAAGGTACGGTAATGCTGTAGTTGACAGAATCAAGGTTTTCAAGTATGCATGTTCAAAGAAGTGAAATTGGTGGGAGGAGGGCAGAAGTTTTATCCTTTAATGTTTAAAGCACACTGTACGTAACAGATACACAGGATAATAGCTATATAGTATAATAGATACATAGTCTACCTGTGGTATTAAAAGTTTCATGTGGGAGAATGATTAGGAAAAAACGTCTAAAGTGTCTCTTTTGGCAGTGACAGTAAAAAAGGTTGAGAAACACTGCCTTAAAGAGAATTTGAGGTTTGGCATGGTAAGCAATATCTTAAAGTGAAGGGTATGTAGAGATACCCTAGAATTTGTATATTTAGTAACAGAAACTTGAAGTCCTCATTATAGGATGGGAGTATTTCTTGATGTATATGTTTATGTGAAGGGAGAAAAATTAGAATTAAGTTTCTTTGGTAGTTTTATTTGACCTTAAACTGAGTATAAGTTGAGTTTACAGGATAGATATGGTAAGAGAAAAGTTGATGTTAGCCTTAGGCTTCATGTGTAAAAACAGATGTTATGGGTTCAGTGTTCTGTTGTGCTTAACACTGGCTGGAACCTGATCTGTAGATGTAAAAATCTTGAACATCCAGAGGGTGACCAGAAAGATGGAAGATCTGGAAACCAGGTTGAGAAGTAACACAACTAGAACAGCGACTGGCTTGTTGCTTAAGTATACCGTGACGACTGTGAGAATTTATGGCTTGAATCCACGAGCATAATTAAATTGGGCAAGGCTGTATCATTAATAAATCAATTAAATCAGTGTTATTGAGTGTCTGCTCTCTGCCAGGCATCGTTTTAGGCAGTGGGGCCTCCGTAATCAGTAAAAAGAACAAAATGCCTTTGTACTTATGAATATTTGTAGTTTAATGAGTAGAGACAGACAGTAAACAAGATTAGCTTGTAAAACAGACCTGGGATGTAAGATAGTGTGTTAGATATGGACAAGCCCTAAATGAGAAAAATAAAGAGAGGGAGAAGGATGTGAAATATTGGGGAGTGGTGGAAATTTTAGATAGAGAAGTCAGGCTAGAGAAGGCCTTATTGGGAAGGTGACTGAAAAGAGAAACTCTCTCTATTGTAGTATGAACAAGCATAGAGAAAAGTGTAAAAACAACAAGCTTGCAGTGAGGTCAATTTTTACAAAGTGAATACAGTCATGTAGTCAGTGCTCATATTAAAGCAGACTATTGTCATTCTCACAGAAGTCCCGGTTTCCCTTTCCCAGTCAAAGCATGACCCCCTGACTACTGACACGGTAGCTTACTTGGTTAGGGCCAGTCTCTGTGCTTTATTTCATTCATTTATTTAAATATTTGCTTATTTGGCCGTTGCCGGCTCTTAGTTGCAGCAGGATCTTCTGTGTTTTGTTGCAGCATGCAAGCTCTTAGTTGTGGCATGTGGGATCTAGTCTACCTGACCAGGGATCAGACCTGGGCCCCCTGCGTTGGGAAGGTGAAATCTTAGCCACTGGGCCACCAGGGAAGTCCCCTGAGCTGTATTTTAATGTGATCGTGCATACTATATTCTTTTGTTTTTCGCTTCTTTCACTCACCATTGTGTTTGTGAAACGCATCCATGCAAGTATGTGCGGCTCATTCATTTTGGTTGCTGTCGAGCATTCCTTTGTATGACGTTACCACATTTGTTTTCTGTCTTTGGTTTGTACTGCCATGCACATTCCCGTATATGTCTGTTTGTCAAGACATCCACGGGGATGTAATAGGAGTGGAATTGTTGGGTCATGGGGTATGAGTATTTTCACTTTACTCGATACCGAGAAGCAGCTTTTCCCTAGTTTATGTCTCATCGTCGGAGGCGGAGAGTGCCGCATTCTTGGCAACACTTGATGTTTCCTGCCGTTTAACTTGAGCTGTTCTGGTGGGTGCATAGAACTATTTTGTTGTGGCTTTAATTTGCATTTCCTCAAATACTAAAGCAGTCGAGGACTTTTTCATGTGTTATTTGACCATTTTGATGTCACTTTTAGGGGTGATGGAAACCGTGTCTTCATTGTGATGGTGAGAAGTGGTTGAATAAGGACCACTGGGGAAGTCCTCCCCTGAGTTTTGGTAACTCCCATCAGCCCCAATTCCCATCATCACCAATCAGCCTCCAATTTCACTGATTTTTTTTTTTTTTTCTCATTTTCACCAACCTTGGTAAAGAATCGCCTACAATGCCGGAGACCTGGGTTCGATCCCTGGGTTGGGAAGATCCCCTGGAGATGGGAATGGCAGCCCACTCCGGTATTCTTGCCTGGAGAATTCCATGGACAGAGGAGCCTGGTGGCTATAGTCCATGGGGTCGCGAAGAGTTGGACATGACTGAGCCGCTTTTCAAGGACACATTTTATGAGTAAGACTGACAGGCTTATGCTCATGGCCTAGATGTGGAGTGTGAGAGAGGAGTCAGGAATGCCTTTAGGTTTTATTTTCTTTCCTGTTCACCTGAGCAGCTGGAAGAAGGGGAGTTGGGATGTTGGAGATGGGAAAGGTGAAGATCTGAAGCAGTTGGTACCTAGACTTTGGCATTTTACACACGTAATGGACACGAGTTTGAGCAGGCTCCAGGAGATGATGAAGGACAAGGAAGCCTGGCTTGCTGCAGTCCATGGGGTTGCAAAGAGCCAGACATAACCAAGCGACTGAACAACAACAACACGTAATTGGAATTTTTTTTTTTTTTTTAGCATTTTATAAAGAAAGGCCATTTATATACAAAAAGAATAGGAAGGACATAATTTCAGAACAAAGGGCAACCCTTTAAATAAGATTATGTAAGACTCATGAACAAGTTCTTTTTTTATCCCCTCCTTTCTCCAAGGACCTACAAATGCTAGTATTGTTTTGCAGGCCTGCTTTGGGAATCACTGATTTGTGGTATTAGATACACATCCCTTCATTTTGGTAGTGTTAATAACTGAACATTGTATCCCTGTCCTTAAATTTACAGTAAAGATTAAATGAGGTAGACTCTAAATCAACTTCCCAGGTGGCGGTAGTGGTAAAGAGCCCGCCTGCCAGTGCAGGAGACATAAGAGATGTGGGCTCTATCCCTGGCTTGGGAAGATTTCCTGGAGGAGGGCTTGGCAACCCACTAGAGTAATTTTGCCTGGAAAATCTCATGGAGCCTGGTGGGCTGTACAGTCCATGCGGTCGCAGAGAATCGGACATGACTGAAGTGACTTAGCACGTATGCATGCAGACTCTAAATATGAGAAACTATAAAAAACATCAAAGTAGGCCATGTGTCATTTCTAGCCCAGAACGACTTTTTTTTTTTTTTCTCTAAAGAGGGAGAACCAGATGCATCCAGAAGACACATATGGCTCATGTGTAATCATAGTAAAGCTGGGTACTCATCATAGTAATGCTCATAGACTATGAAATGATTGTTTGAAAGATTTTATTGTGAAGTAGCCTCACTCTTAAGTTTAGTAGTTTTTAGTTTTTTTAAAGCAAATTGATTTGCCTTGTCCTGAGGGAATATTAGACTTACATTTTAACTTTTCTATATTCCCATTCTGCCTGAAGTGAAGTGAAAGCGATAGTTGCCGAGTCATGTCCCACGTTTTGTGACCTCATGGACTGTAGCCCACCAGGCTCCTCTGTGCATGGAATTCTCCAGGCAAGAGTCCTAGAGTGAGTTGCCATTCCCTTCTCCTGGGACCTTGCTGACCCGGGAATTGAACCCAGTTCTCCTACATTGTAGGCAGTTTCTTTGCTCTCGGAGCCCCATCCTCCCTACCACCAGTGTCAAAGCTTAAGTGCATTATAAAGTATTTGATGAAAGCAGTCCAGGGCCGTGGGAGGGGGATGTGGCCCTGTAGTAACAGAGGTGAAGCTAGCTGCGCTGAGTGCCTGTGTGTCTGTGCCCCAGAGCCACGTTGGCATTGATTTTGGTGGGCTGTCTCGAGTCTTGTGCTTTCTTTTGAATTGAACGTGTGCTAAGGTGCTTCAGTCATGTTCAACTCTTTGCAACCCTGTGGACTTCAGCCCGCCAGGCTCGTCCATGGGATTCTGTAGGCAAGAATACTGAGGTGGGTAGCCATGCTCTCCTCCAGGGAATCTTCCTGACCCAAGGCTCAAACCTGGGTCTCCTGCATTGCAGGCAGATTCTTTACCTTCTGAGCCACCAGGGAAGCCCACTTTCTATTTGGCAGAGCATTGAGACACCTTGTGAATAGTATCAGTGTGTAAGTGATCTTTTATATGAGAGCTTGTTTGGAGGTTCTAGCAGGGGAGCGCAGCTACTCGTATACCCTTGACCGAAGACCGGTCCTCCTCTATCGGGGATGGTCGTCCTCTTCGACCGAGCGCGCAGCTTCGGGAGGGACGCACATGGAGCGGTGAGGGAGGAAGGGGACACCCGCCTAGCCAGCCAGATCAGCCGAATCAACCCTGGCGATCAATGGGGTGACAGATGTCGCAACCAGATCGCCCTCACATCCGATCTTTTATATGAAAGTTTTGCCTGTGACTCTTACCTGAGAACAGTGTTGTGCTCTCTCATATACAGGGTAATTTGATTATTCAAGGATATTGAATGTCCTTTGTGAGATCCTGTGGTCACCTTAAAGAACAGTATTAATAACAACTGATTACATTTCTCCTCTTTGCTAACTGATTTTATGGGACTTAATGTCTTTCTACCAGGAAGAGAATTTTAGCATGCATAATCACTTCTCAGTGTTTCCAGTCTGCTTTTGGTGTTAGGTAATAATGTTGTATTTTAGTTAGTTGATGTGTCTGTGGTTTTAACATGATTATCTGGCCCCCCTGAGGGATGGGAGAAAATAAGTGAAAAGCTCATCGCTGCTTTGTGAGTTGGGTTGTGCCTTGGCGCCAAGTACTGATTGCTTTGGCATCCAAACGCAGCATTAGATCACCTGTCTGCAGTTTGGGAATGTTCTCAAAGTGCTACCTAACCCTACAGGATGCCCCATAAACTTGAGCTGATATAGGAAGTGATGTTTATTGTATTTCGTTCTCAAATAGCTGGCCAAGTTACTGTCATCAGACTCTTTATTGATAGAAAATTAGTTAGGTTAAAAAAAATCATTTCCCTCTTTTTGCATGGCAGAGGCGATGAAATGTAAGAGAAAGTACATATAAGGAAGGGTTGGAGATGTCGATTGTGGATTTGAGCCTTGGCTCAGAGCAGAGGTCTTTTGATTTATAGTGGAATGTTCTGTGGATTCCTTGTGTCTCTCAGTCTCAGCTCTTGTGTGGGAAGTAATGAAAGGAATATGTGCCATGTGAATTGGTCAGGGTTTTTAGTTACAGATTCTGTGATCTATTCTAGTTAGTGTTAAGCAGAAAGGGATTGATGAAGGATGCTAGGTAACTTAGAAAATCATCAGGTGAGCTGAAGAAAGAGACTAGGTATGGCTGGCTGTCCGTCTTGTACTGTGAAACCCATCCTCCCAGGAGGCCCCCACTTGGGTCAGGATGCTCCAAATCAGAAGCCAGAGCCAAGGTCATCTTGCTTTTGTCTGTGAGCCAAGTAGATGCCGCACACTCTGCCATCCACCTCACTTTTCCCCCCATATTACTCCGAAACTCCATTCTGAGGAGCCCCATGTGGTGTGTCTGGTTAATGGAACTGTTACTGACTTGAGTCTTTGGACTCTTTAATCAGTTAGAAGTTGATAAGAGGCCAGAAGAGAAATTCAGGCAAGGCTTTGTTGGGACTTGTGTTGTGAAGGAGCAGAAACAAGGAACAGGTTCCCTTGGTTGCTCTCCAAGGAGGGCAGGGGTGAGGGTAGGGCTGGAGCAGTGTCAGGCCTGAGGGCTGTCTTAGGAGGTCTGCTCACCCCGTCGGTGGCGCCGTGTGCAGGGATCCTGCAGGGCCCTGCTTTTGCTGCCTGCACCTCAGAAATAGCAATTGGTTTGTGGCCTTTTTGTATCTTATTGTTCATAATTGCCCCAATTGCACATATGTGCAGTTATTTTTAGTTATAGATTCTTTGTATGCTGTTGCTGGAGGAGACGTCTGTCCAGGTTTAAGTATATCCCAGCCTATCTCAGAACTAATTAGTAAGTCCGCCTGTACCAGGGGAAGAGGATGCAGGAAACGGTGCTCCATTCCCGGGATTGTTTGTTTGCTTTTTAAAATTCTGCAGTGAGAAGGTGGGCTCTTCGGGGAACTATTAAACTGTGGTGAGAATGGTCCAGAGATTTCAGCCCTCCTGCATAACAGATGCTTATTACAGTACCTATTTGAAATAATATCATAGCAACTAGACTAATGGGTTCCAAGTAACTTTTAAGAAAGCCTACTATTTAAAAACATAGCTTTGTTTGTTTGTTTAATTGGAGGAAAATTGCTTGACAGTGTTGTGTTGGTTTCTGCCATCCAGCAGTGCAAATCAGCCATAATTATACACATATCTCCTCCCATCTCACCCTTCGAGGTCATCACAGAGCCCCGGGCTGGGCTCCCTGGGTCACACAGAAGCTTCTTAGCAGCTATCCATTTTACACATGGCCGTGTAAATATGTTGATGCTTACTTTCCGCATCAGTACCACTCTCTCTCCCCGCTGTGTTCATAAGTCTGTTCTCTGCGTCTCCATTCCTTCCCAGCAAATAGGTTCATCAGTACCATTTTTTTTATTCCATATATATGCATTAATATACAATATTTTTCTTTCTGACTTACTTCACTCTGTGTAATCTAGGTTTATCCACCTCACTAGAACTGACTCAAATTCGTTCCTTTTTTTTTTTTATGGCCGAGTAATCTTCTAGTATGTGTGTGTGCATACCACATCTTCTTTATCCATTCATCTGTTGATGGACATTTAGGTGCTTCCATGTCCTGACTATTTTGAATAGTGCTGCACTGAGCATGTGTCTTACAGAATTGTGGTAAGAACATGCTTTTAAAAATTGAGGGTAGTGATGCATAAAGAATACATAAAACATGCAGTTTCACACTTGTGTTACTTTAGAATTTCTTTATTAGTCTGGTCTAACAAGAATATGTAGATAGTAAACGCGGGACAAGTATATTGTCTTTTTGCAGATTCTTTCGCTCTTGGTGAACTAGTCAAGACCCATTCTTGTGGATATTTTGTTCAGAAAGGGAGAGTGGAGATTTTATACACAGGTCAGTATGAATTGACTATTGTTACTAGGGGCTTCCCAGGTGGTGCTAGTGGATAAAGAACCTGCCTGCCAATCCAGGAGAGTTGGGTTCCATCCTTGAGTTGGGAAGATCTCCTGGGGAGAAAATGGCTACCCACTCCAGTATTCTTGCCTGAAAAATTCCATGGACATAGGAGCCTGGTGGGCTATAGTCCATGGGGTCCCAAAGAGTCAGATATGACAGAAGTGACTTAGCACACACTGTAACTGGAGGAACAAATTAAAGTGTATGTATCTGTGACGGTGTGTTAGCAGAGTCACAAAGCATAGCATTATTATACTTTTGATACAGTGTTCTTTACCAAAGTTTATTTTTCCTTAAATGGACTTGTGGACCTCTCTAGAGGGGACTTAGAATCATTTGGATCGGTTGAGAAAACCGTGTGCGGTGCCTTGCTCAAGGCTGCAGGGCTTGTTGGTGGTGAGGCTCCTGATTTTTCCCAACATGGTCTTTTTGCGCTAAAGTTGCTGGAAGAGCTGAGGTCCCACCACGGTGGGACAAGCTCAGTGCCTCTTGGGTTCCTGTACTGAAATTCAAGTCCTGACTTGAGGCCAGGCCATCTCAGTGGGGTTGTTGGGTTGATTAACCTTGGTGCTCTTTTATGTGTCAGATGAGAACGGGGAAATTTCTTCTTGAGTTTTGAGGAATATGAATCACAGAGATAAGAATGTTGTTCAGAACAGCCCTTGTGAGGGAGGGGAGCACACAATGAACATGCCTAACTGAAGATGTCAATTTCACTTGGTAGAATGAGCTGCAAAAATGAAGGGGGTTTAAACATAGCTGTCTTCTGCTTACTCTTCTGTGTAAGTTTGCTCACACAACTCTTCTGATAAGGTGCATGTTATTTCGTATATAATTTGTACGAGGTAAAAGTTACTAGTAAAATAAGGGATCTGGTTCACTTCTCAGCTCCTTCAAGCCTTGGCTCAGAGATGTCTGTGTAATGAGTCTTATCCTGACCCATTCTATTTAAGGTTGCAGCCCATCCTCCCTTCATTCATTCCTGAATCCCCTTATTCTGCTATCCTGGCCTTTTTATTTTTAAAACTACAGATCCCCTCTGATATTATATGTATATTTTCCATATAATTTGTCCATGTGTTGTAGCTTACTGCCTGTTGTGTATTTCCTCCATTAGACTCCAAGCTCTGCAAAGGCAGACTTTGGTCAGTCTGTATATCCCCAGTAGGAAGAGTAAACAATGCCTGGTAGGAGACAGAGTTTCGATCTCTTGAGTTGGAAAGATCCTTGGAGAAGGAACTGGCAACCCACTCCAGTATTTCTTGCCTGGGAGATCCCATGGACAGAGGAGCCTGGTGGGCTACAGTCTTTGCATGTCAGTTGCTTCAGTCGGGTCTGACCCTGTGCGACCCTATGGACTATAGCCCATGAGGCTCCACTATCTATGGAATTCTCCAGGCAAGATTACTGGAGTGGATTGCCATGCTCTCCTCCAGGGGAATCTTCCCGGGCTCTAGTCCATGGGGTTGCAAAGGAGTGGGACACAACTTAGCGACTCAACAACAACAAACCATAGTATGTATTCAGTATATATGTGTTGAATGAATGAATTTGGCAAAAGCAGCTACTCTTTAGGATTCCTGGTAGTAAAATGACAGATTCTCAATCCCAGTGATTATTTTATTTGTGAACTCATTGGGAACGGCAACATCTTCAGTTGGGATATAAAGAAAATAGATTATTTTAAGTGTGTGAGTTATGTTACATACAGTGTTCTGAAGCCTTCTTGCTTATTTGGCAATAAACAAGGAACTTGGATTCAGATGAAAAAAAATCATTGCATTTTCAGCTTGAATCAGTGAGACAATTTCTTTACATATTAGAATCTCAATAACTGATAAAACTGCACACAGAGCTTCTCAAATGTAGGCTTGAACAGCAGCTGATTTTAAATATGATTAACTTAAAAGGTTTTCATTTTCAACACTGAGGCCAGAAAAAGAGGGGCAGATTTCAGAGTCTCAGGTAGCTTGGTAATTGCTGGTAGCCTCCTGGGAATTTCTAGGACATTGTGTCATTTATAAATGCTCATATTTGTTATTTAAAGAGATATTTGACTTTAGAAATTCAAGAGAAATAACGATGGTAATTAGGGAACTCAAATGGGGTTCTATAATAACCTAGAGAAGTGGGAATGGGTAGGAGGTGGGAGGGGAGACTCAAGAGGGAGGGGACATCTGTACACCTATGGTTAATTCATGTTGATACATGACAGAAATCAAACCAATATTGTAAAGCAATCATCAATCAATTAAAAAATAAATATGAAAAAAGATGGTAATTAATATCTCAGGAAGTTGTTAAGGAACCTAGAAAATACCTTAGAAATCAACTATTCTGACTTTTTATATAAGCTTAAGGGCAAAGCCTGAATTATTTGCCCAATATCATACAACTTATGAGTGGCAGAATTGGTACTAATTTTTGTCACCAATTTTCACTGAAGTATCCTTAATAAGAGAGGAGTGTATAAATCTTTCTTTAGAGGTAACACAGGAAACAGTATTATGGATTTGTTTAGAGATTTATATTTTATCTTAAAAATTTCAAGAATTTATGCAGACATTTTAACTTATACAAATTATTTTCTCTTAATGTGTGTAGGCTTTGTGCATATATATGCGTGTGTGCAAAAATGTGGTTATTTGAGGAATCAACATTTGGAATTTGAGGAAATGAACAAAATGAAAGAACACCTTAGATTATTATTGTCTTAGAAATGTTAAAAAAATCAGAGTTTTAAAACTGTAACAGGGAAGTAGCTCTACTTGATCTGAAGGTAAATATATGGGGAAATTAATTATAGTGCAGTGGAAATATTTTATTTAGAAAATATTTTAAACCTCAACTTGAGAAGATCGGGTTGCTATTTTTGTCATTTCAACATTCTGTGTAAATGCAGTCAGATATGATTTGTATCTTTGTGCTAAAGATACTGGTTTGGAAGGGATCAGTTGTTAAAGAGAGAGGGATGATTTGTATATAGAATTTGAACATATTTTTTCCTTGACCCTAAAATTAGGCTGCACTTATATAGAGAAAGACAACCAATCCCACCCTACCCTTCCCCAACAGGGAATACTCTGAAGGTTTTTAGTTCTTGATCTGTTATGTTAATTGTTTCTTTGGTAACACATGGTTAAATGAGATATTTATTATGCAGTCAAACTGTAACTTGATTTTAATATGCTCCAAAATATTGTTTCCACAACTAATTAGAGAGCAGGATGTAAAAGAAAGATCGCAGGGCTGGCATTCAGGAGGTAGGACTTAATCTTATTGGTAAAGGGAGAGTTTTACAGTGATGATAGAGTATTGGGGTCTCTTCCAGCTCCCAGGAGTTTATGAGCTCTATTAGCTCATAATCTGCTTAGAAAGAAAGAAAGTGAAGTCACTCAGTCGTGTCCCCATGACTCTTTGCGACCCCATGGACTATAGCCCACCAGGCTCCTCCATCCATGGAATTTTCTAGGCAAGAGTACTGGAATGGGTTGCCGTTTCCTTCTCCAGGGGATCTTCCCGACCCAGGGATCGAACCCAGGTCTCCTGCATTGCGGGCAGACGATTTGCCGTCTGAGCCAATTAGTACCTTCAAAAACGTACTTTCTAAAATTTAAATGTACAAATAGCGTGCACATTTCAAGTTGTTCATTGTCTCCACACTAAACAGTTCTCTCAAGATGAACACTTTGGGAGCCAGTGCCCCCTGGTTTCATCTGGTCAGTGGGTTTTCCTGTCTGACTTCCAGAGGCATCGCTATGCAAGAACTTGCTGATTGGTCACTGGTGGCTTATAGCAAATTTGTCTCCGCTAAGCAGGGCGGATTCTCTGAGCCTCTTGGAAATTTTTAGACCGCCTCCTGAGACACGAGGAACTTTCAAACTGGCCTGCAACCTACAGGAACGGGACCTTGGAATCTCTGAATTTTTATTGTCTGGTGCTTGCAGATTTCCATTGATTACAGGTGTCACTGTTGGGAGGCCTGTGTGACAAGTGTGTACATGACGGTCTTGCCATGCTAATAAACCACCTTAAAGATGTGCTGTTGTGTGTGTTTTCAGTTAAGTTGGTGTCACACTAGAGAGTTTACTAGTGCTAGGTGGAGTGGCAGCTGTCCCCTACAGAATGATGGATTCACATCCCATCCTGGCAGAGGTATGTGTATGTTTAGAAGTTCAAATACGGTATCTCTTGGCAGGCATGACAGCTAGTGAACGAGTGGGCAAGAATTGCACTTGGAGTGAAGATAACCAGGCTGTGGTCCCTACGCCCAACTACGCGATTATAGCTTAGTACCCAGGAGAGTCACTTTTCAGAAATCCTAGCTCTGAAATGAGAGAGAGCTTTACAGCCCCTGAATTATTTTGTGATTTCGTTCTCATTTTTCACATCTTCTTGATTTGAAGTTTTGAAGAACTTGGCAGAGTGCTAAAATATAGTCTGGACAGCCCCAAAGGCTGACTTTGAGGCTGAAGAAAGCCTTTATGGCCCTTCCATTTCACTAAGGTATGACAGTATTAGAGCAGATGGGAGCGAGCGTTTGAGCTTAAGTTGTGTGAAAACTTCAGCAGCCAATTGGCTGACTCTTGGGGTAAGGCAGGAAGAACCGCCCACGTTTTCCATTTTGGATTTGAGTCACCGAGAACAGGTTTCCTGCAGAAACCATCTGGCTTTAACAAGTGCACGGAAATTTCATCTTTGATAAGCTGGTGTTTTTATCTTCATGGTGCATCCTCCCCATTAATTGTTTCCCCTTTACAATCCATAGGTTCAGTGTTAAATTTGAATCTCCTGTAGGACTGACTATAAACTAATTTCCCAGGATTTTTGTCTAAGAGGTAGATGAAAAGGATTGTTCTTAGGTAAGGATATAGTTTTACTTAATCTTAATAATACACAGCTCCTTTGACAGAAGTTTAGTGTTTCTCCTACCTACCCCCCTCACATGAATAGAAGTGTAGGTGAATCTTTTAAAAAGTGGCAAATTGAGTTCTACAGACAGGTTTCCACCTGTTTAGGATGACCTAAGAGGTGTCAGTCGACTGACTACTTAGAGCAATTAGAGAAGCAAAATGAACACACACACGTGTTCATTTAAAAAGGCTTGTAAAACTGTTTAAGTTTTTTTAGGGGGAGGAAATCATCTTTCTGGTACTTACCACTTCCTTCCTAGGATTGATTGATCAGTCTATCATCTGTTTGTCTGTTTTCTATTTTAAAGCTTAAAGACATGGATGGTTTTAAGATTAATTTTTCCATCTCTGGCATCCCCAAGTACTGTAATAGTTCTGGGCATGAGAATATTATCAAAAAAAGATCTGTACTCAAAATAATTTGGAATTTATTAGGACCTAGTATTCTCTAGGCAAAAGAATTGTGTAGACCAAAACAAACCCTCTGACCCTCCCAACCCAAATCCAAAAAAGTCACATGGCCTAGGAAAAAATACGCTGAGTTGGGATTGTCATAGTGGTTCTGGATACAAAGTGAAGTGAACTGGAAGTTGCTCAGTTGTGCCCGACTCTTTGTGACCCCAGGGACTGTACAGTCCATGAAATTTTCCAGGCCAGAACACTGGAGTGGATAGCCTTTCCCTTCTCTGGGGATCTTCCCAACCCAGGGATCGAACCCAGGTCTCCCGCATTACAGGCAGATTCTTTACCAGCTGAACCACAATGAAAATGCATTTCTGAGATCAATAAATTGGCTTTTTAATCCGTTACTTAATTTACCTAAAAGGTTTTGAGGTATGGAATCACTTCTAAATTAGTTTTTGTACCTATTTAGGAGGTTTCTTTTTAAGTTTAAAATGTTTAAAACTCAACTTTAAGTTGTTGGCATTGTTTGAAGAGGGACAAGACAATTGCGTGAATAATGCAAAAATCACTTCGTAATGCATTGTAGGATGGCTTTTGGTCTAGGTTTAGTTTCCTAACTCTTTTACCAGTTAAAAGAAAGTTTGCAAAACATTAACACACCAACAAAGCAACAGCTCAGTAGAAAGATGCCGGCTTGGGATTTAAAACAAGCTGCAGATGACATGTGAACACCATTTCTTTCAGGTGCTTCCTGGGATCAGCCTTACCTAGACCTTTATCCTAACTTCTTATTTATTTATGGCTCTGCTGGATGTTTGTCACTGCATGGGCTTTCTCAAGTTGGGGTTAGCAGGGGTTACTCTCTAGTTGCGGTGTGCGGACTTTTCATTGCAGGAGGGCCTGGTTCTAGGTCTTGTGGACTTCAGTAGTTGTGGCTCCTGGGCCCTAGAGTACAGCTCAGTAGTTGTGGCTCAAGGACTTAGTTGCATCTACTGCATTGGGAGACAGATTCTTTACCACTGAGCCACCAGGGAAGCCCTGTAGTAACTTCTTAAGTAATTTCCCTGCACCGCTCTTTGTAAAGTTGGATCTCATTACTTTCTGCTTAAAACAGTCTAGGGCCTCCCTGTTACATATAGCAGTGATTTTCAAACTCAAGACACCTTTTTATACTGTTAAAAATTGTTAAAGACCCAAGGGAATTTTTGTTTGTGTTGATTATACCTATTACTATTTACTGTATTGGAAATTAAAATGGAGAAAAGTTTAAAACACAAGAATATACAAGCATACATTCTCATTGTCCCAAGTGATGACATCATCAAGTCATGCAACTTCTGGAAAACACTCTTGAGAGAGTGAGAGTGAAAACAGCAAGGTATTATTGTTTGAAAGTGTGATTTATTGAGGTATAATTGTGGTGCTAGAGAAGACTCTTGAGAGTCCCTTGGACTGTGAGGGGATAAAACTGGTTAGTCCTAAAGGAAGTCAACCCTGAATATTTATTGGAAGGACTGATGCTGAAGCTGCAGCCCCAGTACTCTGGCCACCTGATGAGAAGAGCCGACTCATTGGAAAAGACCCTGTTGCTGGGAAAGATTGAGGGCTGGAGGAGAAGGGGATGACAGAGGATGAGATGGCTGGATGGCATCACCGACTCAATGAACATGATTTTGAGCAAACTCCAGGAGATAGTGAAGGACAGGGAAGCCTGGTGTGCTGCATGCAGTCCTTGGGTTTGCAAAGAATCGGACACAACTTGGTGACTGAACAGCAAAAAAGCTTACAGTGTAGTCCACCCTTTTAAGTATACAGTTCTCTGGGTTTTGACAAATTAGTATGGCTGTGTAACCACAATGAAGACATAGAACATTTGTGTCACCCCTAAATGTTCCCCTACTGTTAGCCACAGCTCCCTCTGACCTGTTTTCTAGCTCTGTGGTTTTGCTTTTGCCTAAATATCGTGTAAATGGAATCATACAGTCTGTAACCTTTTGAATCTGGCTTCTTTCATTTAACATACTGCATTTGAGATTCATCCATGCTGTTGTGTGTATCACTAATTTGTTTCTTTTTACGACTGTCTTACTCCAGTGTATGAATATTTATGTTCATACATAGACAAACATTTGAATATGTTTGTCTACTTAACAGTTGGAGGGCATTTGGGTTGTTTCTAGTTTTTTGGTGGTGGTATGTCTTAGTATCATTATTAGGATAGTTTTAACCTCACCGACTCCCTGAAAGGATCTCCAGGATGCCCAGGGGCCCGAGACCTCTCTCTGAGGACCTCTGGCTACCCTGAGCACTTGCTGGGTGCGGTGTGCTCTCTGTTGGAATGTCAAGATCTTGCTCAAGGGTCTGCTCTGTACTGCTCTTTCTAAGCCCTCCTCCCACCGTTACCCCTTCATGCCCCAGGGCTGGGCTGGTCACCACCACCTGCTTGGCTGTCATTTGAGGACATGTCAGCTTCTCAGCTTCTTGAGGATGATGTCTTTCCTCTACATCCCAGCACATGCCGAGTACACAGAAGATGTGCTACTTGTTGGGAGAAATAAATACTGTGACAGTCCCTTATAGGTGTAAGACATTTTATTGTTTATATGAGGCTTTCCCAGGTATGATGACTTTCATCCCTCATTTCAACTCCATTGAAGCACATAGCATGTGAGCTTTTTTTTTTTTTCTATATAAGAATATTAAGTCTTAAAGCTCCAGTCTTAACCAAACTGCACCTTAGAATAACCCGAGGAGCTTTTAATAAATGTACCAATGCCGGAGAATCCCGTGGACAGAGGAATGTGGTGGGCTACGGTCACGGGGTCACAGAGAGTCAGACACAACTGAAGCGACTAAGCACAAGCATTCATGCCCCAGACCATTAAGTTATAATTTCTGGAGCTGAGGCCTATTAGTATTTTTTCAGTAGTATCATTGTTTAATCTCTCATGTAGCTGTGGTAAAAGAGTTTGACTCACTGTGTAGTCTTAGTGGTGATGTAGTCAAGATTAGAACCCAGGTTGACTCCCATTCTAATGCCTTTTCCTCCACATTATGAACTTTCACATGAAGGGAAGTACTGCAGAGGTTTAGAGAACCTCAGTATAGATGCCAGTGTTTGAATTTATGGAAGGACTGTAGTGTAAGAGGGCTTCCCTGATAGCTCAGTGGGTAAAGAATCCGCCTGTGATGCAGGAGATGCAGGTTTGATTCCTGGGTTGAGAAGATCCCTTGGAAGAGGAGCTGGCAACCCTCTCCAATATTCTTGCCTGGAAAACCCCATGAACAGAGGGGCCTGGCCGGCTACAGTCCATGGGGTCGCAGAGAGCCAGGCACGACTGAGTGACTAAGCATACACACGTAGCCCAAGAAGCTCAGCACTGAATTTAGTCAGGGGACCATGTTTCTGTTTTGACTTTGCATTTATTAACTGTAGATTAGTCAAAACTTGAATCTGTTCTCACTTGTAAAGATGCTACCTTAAATTCTTAAAGCTGTGATGGGGATCAAATTAGACAGTGTGTAAGGATTTTAAAGGATTTATTTAAAGGATTACAAAATCCTTTTGTAAGCTATGAAATGCTGTCTAATACTTATTTTTACTTGATTTTAGCTTAGTGTATTTATTGGCTAGCTTTCCTGAGGGTTCATAAATTATACAAGTTATATATAAATAGGGTCTCACTGAAATAGTCAAATAACAGAATTATGCAGAGTAAAACCAAGAGGTCACTCTTGGTCGCATACTTTCAATCCTTGGTGTACACATTTAAGTGCATAAATATGTATGTATGTAACGTAAGTTATTTTTTCAGTTGTCTTAGCATAACTAGAGTCTTACTTTATATGTTTTTCTTTCCTAAGAACTTGACAACATGTCTTAGATCATTCCATATTAGGATATATAAATCCTTCTCCTTTTTATAGCTGCATATTTTTTCATACATTTCCAAGTTGATGGACATTTGGCCTGCTTTCCACATTTTTGTGTTTATAAAAAATGCTAATTAACATTCTGAGCTCTTATTAAAACATTAGTTTATTAGTATTCAAAGATTTATTCTGTTTTCGATATTGGGAGATGAAGTAGTGATTGTTTTATGTATGAGATCTTCGACATTACCTACTCAAGTTTGACTAGGACTAAAGGGGACCTCTCTGGTGGTCCGGTGGCTAAGGGTCTGCACTCTTAATGCTGGGAACCTGAATTTAGCAGACTAGATTCCGCATGTCACAGATACGAGATCCTACATGCTGTGGCTAAAGATACCACATCACAACAAAGATTGGAGATCTGTGTGCCACAGCTAAGACCTGACACAGCCAAATAAATATATAAATATTTTTTTAAAAAGGAATAGAACTAAGCTTCTAAAAAAAATGATAAAGTATACTGGACCTTGGGGAATTTCTTGTATGTTCTTGTATATTTTATTTTTACGATATTCTTATTTCGCATTTTGGATAGACTTTTAAAGACTAGTGTGTGTATCACTTAAAGTTTTAACTCTTTTGGGTATGATTTCTGTGTACTTCCAGCTATGATTTCAGAATTTCTCTGAATCAGAGATGGTGCTTTGTATCTATGACATCACAGTTTGCTTTCTAAATGACTTATATTTGTATATTTTAATACCAGTAATCATTTACATATATAGAAATAGTTTGTGCACAGCATATCCCATTTTGTAGAAAGTATGTATCAATAAGAATAGCCTATTAATGTAACAAGAGAAATGCTTATTGAATGGTATTTTGGAGTGAAAAATGCTACTAAATGGGAAGTTGACCTTGAATTCTAATTATTATCTAACAGTGACCTTGATAAAATAATGCTTTTTCCTCACTGGTAAAATAGGTCACTTTATGCTTAATCAGCCATCATTCTTGAGGAACATTAGTATGAATAAGAAGTACTTGCAAGAACATTTGGCATGGTGATCTAGATGAGTTGCAAAATGAAATTCAAGTAATACTTCCTTTACGTTGAGTAATAAGGAGAACATTTCCGGAAGTGTTTGTTTATTCATAACAAATGAAAGACTGAAATGATCTGTCTCTATTGATGAAAGTACCAGGAGGCATCTTCCAAGTTTTTTTTATACGCACTGACGTGTACTTATGTTCTTATACATTTATTCTAGGCATAATTGAGTATTTAAGGGGCCATGGGTGGTTACTTCTCAGTAGTGGCTATTGTAAATGGACTTTTAGCAGAGATGCAGTTTTACATACAGTCTTTGTGTATTCTTGTATCATCTTACTTAAATGATAAAGCAGGTCTAAGTGCGTAGTCCGGAGCCCACTGATGGTGAGTGTCAGCTCCTTGTTCCTTCCTGGATCTCCTTGATGTTCACGTCTGAAATTTGGTGACCAAATGGTGGAAACAGATCTTTTGGTGAACTCTTGGCCTTACAGACTGAAATCTGTATTTTGTTAAGAAGTGAGAAAACATGGTAAATCACAGTGAAGACGTTGTCATACTGTCTCATTCCTGGTTTAAAGGAATAAGAAAAAGGTTATAAGCCTTTTTCTGAAAGAAATATATTTGATGATTGACTGACAGAATGCATTGGCTCACTCTTCTGTGAGGACTTACTCCCTAAAAATTAGTCTGGCACCCCAAAGTGGTTGAGATCATAGGAAGCAGCTGAGCGGTGGTGACTTGTGATTGCTATTGATCATGCAAGCGGTTTCAAATCAACAACCCTCATGTAATCTACTCAGAGCAATACCTTTACAAAATGTTCTCAGATTCCTCTTTTCCTCCTGTTTCTAGACTTTCTAATCTGTTTGGCTAGATCCAGAAACAACATTGTCCTTTATTGCCACCTACTTGGAGCTGCTTTCTGAGATAACACACTCCACCCTTCAGAGGAATTCATTTCTTTTTCCAAAATTAGGAATTTGTTAGTTTTATCCGTGCCCCGTATTTAGATTTCCAGCTTTTGGAATTTAAATACTCATGTACATTCTGCCCTCGAGACTAAGAAGCACTATATAAGGATTTCCCTCCTCACCCCCCTGCTTTTCAATATGGGAACATCGCATTCCTTGGTCTAGTATTTGTTTTGCATGTGTATTTCAGTGTGATCTTAGCAAGTTCATTCAAGCAGCGGTTGAACTGAGGTTAAGTGTATTACAGTTGTTTGGCAGAATATGGCCATAAACACTTCTCTTAAAGCACAGAATGGCCTGGGATGACTGTAATGTTCAGTTGCATAATCACAGATTACAAACACAAGAATGAGCACATGGGCTGCATACATCTTCAGTGAGGAATTGCCCCACAGGATGGAGTCTACTTTAGAAACTATCTGTAGAGTTTCCTTAAGTGTTTTCTTAGACAATTATATGAATATTATTCATTTAATTAGAATGCTTCTGACTGGGTAGAACTATGAATAGTTTTCAGGGTTGCCAGAAACTCTTCTACTTAACATCTATAGAAGTATTATACATGTTTTCCTAAATTTTATCAGATTTTCTCCTATCCCCTTTTTCCTTCCCCTCCTGATGTTTTTTTTGCAAAAGATACCCTCAGAAGTAATTCATACTCTAGAGACTGGATAGAGGGGAGTCCTCAAATATTGGTAATGTGTCCATTCAATGCATCTCTGCTGTGACTGCCAGGAACTGGTCTTTGGAGCTCTTAGGGACTATGGGAAAATACTCCAGATTATTGTGGGCAGCTGAAGAACTGAAAGGTGAGTAGCAAGGCCTTTTGGGGGCATATTATATATTTTTTGAAACTGATGGGAGTATATTGAGAAAGTTTTTTTTTTATTTCCTTAAATTACCACTTGTAGTATTTATAGGAAACTGAATGTATTTGATATGGACTCAGTGTTTCTGTAGTCTTAACTTTTACTAGATGTTTTTATTGAACTACCTATTCTTCAGTTTATAAGTAGTTTTTAATTACTTGTAATTGCTTACATACATTTCTTACGTGTTTTATTCAAACTGACTTTTGTCTCTAAACTTGTTTACAGAAACAAAATTCAGTTAAAAATATTTCCTTGCTAGTGGCCCCAAGGTTGAATACTCTAGGTTTTTATTTCAAGTGTTTTTTTAGTTTAGTTTTAATTTTTAGTAAAGAAGTAATATGCCTGGTTTAAATAGTACAATAGTTAATAGTAATACAGCCTTGGAAAAAAAAATTCTGTCTTCCAACCTTTCTACCTCTCTTCAGAATCAGTCATTTTCAAGGTGGTTTGTTTTTTTTTTAAGCTAGTTCTTTTGGCATTTATTGCCATGTATCTAAATAATGTACTTTTACTCTTTTCAGCTTGAGTTTTCAATTACTTTGGGGGTCTTTAATTTTCTGGATTCTATGCTGTCATCTTTCTTTCTTTCCTCACTTTTGGAAGGAGATACATGTATGTGTGTATGTGTTTATATATCTCAATATATACCACTATTCTTATACCCACAAATAGGGCTTAAAAATAAAAGTTTATTTTATAGATTTTTTACATTAGTTTTGTATTCTGCAATCTTGCTAAGTTCATTTGTTAGTTTTAGTAGTTGTTTTGTGGTTTCCTTGGAATTTTCTGTTAAGAATGATCACAGGATCTTCAAATAAGTTTTACTTCATTTTGGTCTTTATACCTGTTATTTGTTTCTCTTGCCTTATTGCAATGGCTGGGATCTCTGGAATAGGATTGACAAAAAAGTGCTAAATGTGAGCATTCTTGCTTTAATCTTCATCTTGGGGGAAGACAGTTCAGTCTTTCACTTCTGCTGTTTTGGGCCATGGCTCATACTTCTGTTGCTAATAAGCAAGCCTGCTCAGTTTTCTGGTTAAGCAAACTTGCTCTCTAGAGTGATCATTAACTTACAGGGGTCTCCCATACTTTTTTCTTAAAATCCCCTAATGGGATTAATTATTTAATAACCTACCCTGTCCCTTTTCTCTATCCCTAATATTGGAGCTGGTGTTTCTGATGTTCTCCTATGAAGGGTCTCCTATGGTCTGTGACGTTTCATTGAAAGTTCTCAGATGACTGTTTCTATTGATCTTTACTCTAATTAGGTTTCTCCCTTCAGTCTATAAGTCTGAAGGAGGCTCGCTGTTTGCTGTTAACTTGATGACCCATAGTTTTAATATAGAGATTCATTCCTACTTTCAGTTATGTCTGATAAAATCCTCTCATTGAATAAACCTCAGACTCAAGCTGGTAAATTGCCCAGTTACTGGGTTTAAGAATTGATTCTTTATAAAGACTGTAAAACCAATTCCTTTTGTTTGCGGCTTCACCCCTTATGTAGTAATCCTTTCTTGAATTCTGTGGCATGAATAGTCTTGCTTCTTCCTAGCCTGTTTCTGGATTTTCTCCATATACCTACTAGTTAGGCTTCAGCTTTCTCCAGTTTGCTAAATCAGGTTTTAGTTATGCATTGGTTTTCTGTCTTTCAAAATTTTGTTGGCATCTCTCTTATTGTTTCTTCTCCCATTTTTCTTTTATTGTTATTTCTTAAGGGAATGGAGGTAAGCATATATTTGGTCATACATTTTTATCCTTTAGGGACTTTCTGATTTTAATACAGTAAGTCTTTCAATTGGCATATGTTATTTTTAACCTGATCTTTAGGTTGTAAGATACTAATTCAGTGTTATCTTTTGCTGTCTATGGGAAAGAAAAGTGTGTAGGTAGATCCATTATGTATGAGCTAATGATTTGAAAACTAATGTATTTCCTTCTATAGATTTCACTTACATTAGAATGTCTTAGTGGTGTTTACTTTCTTTGTGCTTAGTTTGGTAGACATTGGGTAGTAATATGTGCATTTTCCTTTTTCTAGTTTTCATAGTCATTTTTTTGTTGAGTGGCTAACAATTGCATAAAATGTCATAAATGATTATCTTCTGTTTTTTTGAGAATTGTTGCCATAGTCTTTGAACTGCCTTCTTTTTTGAAAATGAACACATTAGGTCTGTTATGTAAAATAAAGAGTTCGTAGACTTAAGATTCACAGGTCACTGAGTTACTGGTTTAATCTGGGTAAACCATTTACATACATTTTCAGTTTCTTCAGTTGCACATGGGAAATGTAAACTTCATATGGTTGTTGACAAGAAAGTATTTAAACAGTTACACAGGAGAATATCTGTCACGGCTTTCCAGGTGGCTCAGTGTTAAAGAACCCACCTGCAATGCAAGGGATGTAAGGAGACACGAGTTCAACCCCTGGGGCAGGAAGATCCCCTGGAGGAAGAAATGGCAAGCCACACCAGTATTCTTCTTGAGAAATCCCATAGGCAAAAGAGCCTGGCAGCCTACAGTCCACAGAGGTTGCAAAGAGTCAGACTTGACTTAGTGACTGAGCCTGCACACAGGACAGCTACCTAAAGCGGTGTATTGAGTATAACTGATGTGTTCTTGGGTAGTTAGGGATTAAACTGTTTGTTTTTATACTCTTTGGTAGATGAATGCTTCTTGCTGATAACTTTTAGTTTGAATATTTTTCACAGTGTAAAACTTGTCTTACGTTCTCATAATACCTCCACACCCAGATCCAGTCTTTCATGAAAATAGAATAGACAGCTACCTAAATGCTGTTTTTGTTATTGCTTACAGGATGCTCAGAAACTCATAGACCTCTAACGTGCTCCATGTTCAACCTGGTACTTTGGGGGGTGCTTTCCAAAGACCACTGTTTAGTTGCTGATATTGTCAGCGAAGAAATGACATCTTAAGAGATGCTGTTTACCTGTGGCGTGCTAGCTCACTGTAGTTTTTCTGGAGGACAGAACTTTAAGGAAGTAAGATATAGGTCTGTTAAGTTTCTTGGAAGGAAGAGTAGAACAAATCTAAAACCTTCAGCTGTGTCAAAAATTCTAGGCCTTGATAGAGAGCCATAGCTGTTACCTTGGGAAGCAAGAACATGATCTTAAGTGCAGTAGAGATAATATGACTCTTTTGTAGGACTTTTAGATCTAACCCTGTCTGATCTTTTAATCATCATCATGCTTCTATGGTATGGCCATGAAAAGAAGTGAAAGTGAAGGTCGCTCAGTCGTGTCTGACTCTGGAATTCTCCAGGCCAGAATACTGGAGTGGGTAGCTGTTCCCTTCTCCAGGGATCTTCCCAACCCAGGGATCAAATCCAGGTCTCCCACATTGCAGGTGGGTTCTTTACCAGCTGAGCCACAAGGGAAGTCCAGAAATACTGAAGCGGGTAGCCTATCTCTTCTCCAGGAGATCTTCTAGACCCAGGAATAGAACCAGGGCCTCCTGTATTGCAGGCAGATTCTTTACCAACTGAGCTATCAGGGAAGCACATAAAATCTATGGCACTTGAAGACCAAAGATGTAAATACTAGTGACTTGGCAATACTTACATGCTGCTTATGTTAGCCATTTCAGGTGTGTTTCACATGTGAGAAAAAAATGGAAGTTTTCCCAGTCTTAATTAGCAGAACTGGAAAAAAAAAAGTTAATAATTGGCTATTACCATAGCATAATTGGCCATGGACAGAGTATGAAGCATTCATCCGTGTGTCACTTATTTAATAAGTTTGGAATCCTTGCCCCCCACCCCAGCACTTTTGTTCAGTGTATTTAGAAGCGGCTGCCTTATAGAAGGAAATGGTAAATTTATAGTGATTTTGTTGATTTGGGGATAATGGTGATCAATATATTAGAAATAGGTTTTGTTTTGTTTTTTTTTAATAGAAAATATAACTATATCATATATATACATAACACAGTCATATAGCAATGAACTTTTGTATTTGTTGATATAAGGTCCTGTGACTAAGATGCCATGCTCCCAATGTAGGGCGTGTGAGTTCAGTCCCTAGTCAGGGAACTAGATCCCACATCCCGAAACTAAGCATTCCCCTCCTGCAGTGAAGATGCAACTGAGACCTGGCACAGCCAAATAAATAAATAAGTATTTTTTTAAAAAGGTGTAAACAGCTTTGGTGTTTGAAAAGTCGTGAAGATACTGATTTTAGAAACTGTCTAAGTTCATTGCATTGCTTTTGCTTATGGCCTTTTTGGTCCTAGAAATATTCAAAATAACCTTTATGATAAAGTAGCATAACCTTTATTATTAAGTAGCATAATTATTATTAAAAAAGTAACATTGCTATTTATTAAACAGACTTACTTTGGCACTTTGGCCATGTGATTTTATGGATTTCTGATGGACTTTGTGTTTGCTTGTTTGGTTGCTCCTCCTTGGTACCCTCATCTCTGTGCATGAATTTTAGAATGACCACCTGACTTCTGTCCTAATTCCTGTGGTAATTTCTGTTCTAATTAGGCAGTAATTCCTTCATTTTGAATCCGTGATATCCAGTGTTTTACTGTGGAAAATCATTGCATATATATTTTAAAGACCAGACAGTATTGAGTTCTGTTTTATTCTCTTTTCTCCTTTATTTTTTGTTCATCTTAATTGTTTAAGGCTCTTCTTTTTGAAAAGTCAAAGTAAATGAAAAAAGAAAAGCATAGTCTTTGAAGACTGTATTTGAATTGCTTGAATGTGCTTTACTGTCAACATGTTCTTATTCTAAGAGGAAACCCATCCTAGTTAGCTTTTTCCTCTGTTAATTAAACAGGATTTTAGTCCAGGTACACTTAGCAGTAATTATGTTTTTGAGTTCGGTGGGTATTGAAGGAGCGTGTTGGTTCTATCTTCGAGGGTAATGTCACTAGAGGTAAGGGGCCCCAGAGATAGGAGCTGTGCGTAGTGTGCAGACACTGGTATTATGGAAGTCAAGTGTTCTGGGTGGTTTCAGCTAGCCTGCCTTTGCATGGGTGGAAGAAAGCAGCAGAACTGGGACAGAATAGGCTTTAGTATTTGGAATAAGCAGTGAAAACGACGTTACTCTGGAGGCTTTGTCCCACCTTTTGTCAACATGTAACAGAGAAGCTACAGTGGCCTGAACAAATTTACCTTGAAACTTGTTCAGAGAGTGAAGAAAGGAGGGAAGTTTGCTTACCCAGCAGCCGTCGGAAGGTGATCAGTTTGTCTGTGGTCAGTCACTCTAAGAACACCAACTTTAATCGACTTTTCTTTAAGATTCACAAACAGAAGAGCTATGTAGAATTGCATCAAGTTTCTCTCTGGATGAGGGTTTTTATTAAGAAGAATGAGTTGGTAGATGTTTTAGCAATTTTAGAAGTTCTTGTCTGTTCTTGAGTTAATTAAAGGGGAGAGTATTTTAATTTGTTTGACAACAAACATTGAGTGCCCGGATGTGAAAAGGACCATGCCAGCTCTCTGGGGAAGATGAAGATCAGTGAGAGGCAGTCTTGAGTTCAAGAGCTGTAGCCTTATAGGGGAATCAGACGTGGGCAACATAGACTGATGAGCGCCCCAAGAGAGACTGTCAGAAAACTGCGGGGGCTCAGAGGAGGGAGAGAGACACGCATTTCTTCAGCGAGTGAGAGGGTAACAGGCTCACTGAAGCCTCAGGTAGGCTGTGTCCTGCTGGGTGGGATTGGGACATGCAAAGAATTGTTTAGACTGAAGCATGGGCAAATGGTGAGGATAAGAATTTCAGATTTGCCACAGTGTCAGATATGCAGACGACACCACCCTGATGGCCGAAAGGGAAGAGGAACTAGAAAGCCTCTTGATGAAAGTGAAAGAGGAGAGTGAAAAAGTTGGCTTAAGGCTCAACATTAAGAAAACTAAGATCATGGCATCTGGTCCCATCACCTCATGGAAAATAGATGGGGAAACAGTGGAAACAGTGTCAGACTTTATTTTGGGGGGCTCCAAAATCACTGCAGATGGTGATTGCAGCCATGAAATTAAAAGATGCTTACTCCTTGGAAGGAAAGTTGTGGCCAACCTAGATAACATATTGAAAAGCAGAGACATTACTTTGCCAACAAAGGTCCGTCTAGTCAAGGCCATGGCTTTTCCAGTAGTCATGTATGGATGTGAGAGTTGGACAGTGAAAAAGGCTGAGCACCAAAGAACTGATGCTTTTGAACTGTGGTGTTGGAGAAGACTCTTGAGAGTCCCTTGGACTGCAAGGAGATCCAACAAGTCCATCCTAAAGGAGATCAGTCCTGGGTGTTCATTGGAAGGACTGATGTTGAAGCTGAAACTCGAATACTTTGGCCACCTCATGTGAAGAGTTGACTCAATGGAAAAGACCCTGAGGCTGGGAAGGATTGGGGGCAGGAGGAGAAGGGGATGACAGAGGATGAGATGGCTGGATGGCATCACCGACTCGATGGACATGGGTTTGGGTGGACTCCGGGAGTTGGTGAAGGACAGGGAGGCCTGGCGTGCTACAGTTCATAGGGTCACAAAGAGTTGGACAGGACTGAGTGACTGAACTGAACTAGCAGGGAAAACTAAATAATAGTAATAATAATAGAGATACTGCTGTGGGCATGCCCACCCCCTTCTCCCTAGTCCATTTCCTGTTCCTCAATTCTCCACTCTTGTAGTACTCCACTCCTGTAGTACCTTTTCTGTGGGGCTTTCCTCAATCACCAGGAAGAAGAGCCTTCCTCTGGGCTCCCTGGGCTCTTTGTTGACTTCATTTTTTCTCATTTAGACTGGTATTCCTTGAAGATTATCCTTCTTAGATCCCTGGTGTTAGGCTCATCTTTGTTGCTGAATAAAACTCAGATAAATCTGATTGGAAGGGAGGATGTTCAATTTTCAGATGTCATGCTGACTTTTTTTTTTCATCGCTCTCCTGAGTTACAGGTATTAGAAATACCTGGAGAAAGAGAAAAAGTAATATGTGAGATGATACTTTGGTTGGTTGGGTTTCTGTAAGAGTGAAGGAGAAAGAATATTCTGGATTTGGGGTTACTGGAATGATTTCTATGAGAGCTGGGCTTGGGGCCTGGCCCTTCCGGAGGTGTCACATGTAAGTTGACCAAGGGAACAGGGCAGGCCGGCTGAAAGAACAGCATGAGCTGAGGACACAGATGGGGTCAGATGGAAAATAACACTGTCAGCCGTGAAACGTGAGCCTCTCAGCTTCCTGCTGTACCCAGCAGTGCATTTTACAGCATAGAGAACCTCTTGAAAGCCCTGGTTTTCTTTACAATCTGCCAGGAAGATGTATGGGCAGGCAAAACCTTTGCCCTGTTGTGATTTGAAATGAAGGTACGTTCCTAACATATGAAATAGAAAATCCAAATGCTCAGGATACCATTTTTGGTAGGAAAAGTGCTATTGAAGGGTAGACCCATTTGATCTAAATTAAACTTACCCTCCAGAAGTTCTTTAAAATCTTACAACAAGAAATCTCACATGTAAAGGGCCCATAGTCAGCCTGACTTGAATTTCCCTTGCCGGTCTCCTTAGGCCAGTAGAGACTTTGAGATTGCTCTCACGAACTTGTGTTGTTGAGTTCAGCTTCTTGCTTTTCATCTGGAAACATTCTGCTTGTGATGTGGCTATCCAAAGGTATTCAGGGGAGGTAAGGTTAATTGGACCTGTGGAGAAGAAAATGCTGAAGAACTCTTATTGCAAAGGAGAGCGGTGGAATCCACAAAGAGGGAGTCTTCATTGAGGAACGTATTCCAACAATTGGAAACCCTTTAAAGTGCTTTAGAGGCACAAACCCAAGTACTAAAAAAGTGATGACTTGGAACTGCTGATGCCCAAGATTGAACACTTTTCTCCCTCATTAAGTTCAGATTATAAGTAGTCGTGTTTCTCAGAAGCACCCAGCAGGGGAGGGGCAGTCTTCCCCAAGATGGTCGGGTCATGGTCACCGTTTTACTGACTGATTATCCTAGGGACCAGAGGCCCTATCTTTGATGGAAGGAAGGACTAAAGGGAAGGTATGTCTAGCTGTTGTGTGTGTGGCTTCCATCCCAGAATCTTCTCTATGCAGAAGTTTTCTACTGACTACCAAAGATTTTAGGGCTATGGATGTTTAAATATAAACTCCATGAGGTTAGGGACATGGTATTATTTCCTAATGTATGCCCAGGGTCTAGAATAGTGTGCTGTCAAATAGAAATATAATGTGAAGTTGCTCAGTTGTGTCCGACTCATTGCGACCCCGTGGACTGTAGCCTTCTAGGCTCATCTGTCCATGGGATTTTCCAGGCAGGAGTACTGGAGTGGGTTGCCATTCCTTCTCCAGGAGATCTTCCCAACCCAGGGATTGAACCCAGGTCTCCCGCATTGCAGGCAGACGCTTTACCGTCTGAGCCACCAGGGAAGTCCTGGAAATAAAATGTAAGCCCCCGTATATTTAAATTTTCTAATTTAAATATTCTATATTTAAACTTTCTAAAAGAGATGTTTAATTTTAACATCTCATTTAACTCAGATACCCAAAATATTATTATATGAGTATGAAATCAACATGCAAAATCGAGATATTTTATATTCTTTTGTCCACACTGAGTCTTCAAAATCATATGTCTAGCAGACCTCGAAAACAGACTTGGGGACACAGATGGGGAAGGGGAGGATGGGACAAACGGAGAGAGTAGCGCTAACATATATACACCAGTGTGTGTAGAGCAGACAGCTAGTGGGAACTCAGCCCTGTTCTCTGTGATGACCCAGAGGGGTGGATGGGGGTGAGTGGGAGAGAGGTCCAAGAGGGAGGGGACGTGTGTACCCATGTAGCTGACTCACGTAGTTGTGCAGCAGAAACTAACGCAGCATTGTGAGCAATTATACTCCAATTAAAAAACACATTTTAAGAATCCAGTGTCTGTATTATGTGTACAGCATGGATCAATGTAGACTAGAGCTGTTTTGACACACTGATCCATGTGTCATGTGTTTCGACACATGGGGTGTTTATGACAAGGTATGCGTACATATGTTTGAAATGATCCCTTTGTATGTAACCATGCTCCCTCTTCAGACATTATTCTCTAGTAGGAATGGGTCATCATTTGCTACTCTAGCTCACGAAAAGCGTCTTATCTCTTACACAGAGGGAGAGTGACGTAACCAGTGTAATGACCCTTCAGTGCATAAGTTATTGGAATTAGCAGCTTTCTTGTTTCTTGAGCTATTAAAATGGTTGGTTTTATTGTGCTTTACATGGAAATAAAACCCTAAAGCAGATACTTTGGGTATGAGTCAGTGTGTTACGGTTGAAATGCTGGAGAGGAATTGAAGTTAATTATCAGTAAGATTTTATGGAAACTTTGCATTTTAGCACCCTTTTGGAGAGAGGCCAACACTGATCACTTTTGTTTCCAAATCCTACTCTGCAAAGTGTGTTAATGAGATACCAGTGCATAGTACATACCTCATACAAGGTGTTCAAATATTTGAATTTGTGAGAAATACTTTTAGTTTGCAGAAAATGGCATTTCTTGAGAAAAATACCAGCCTAAAATACATAAAGCTTTCCCCAGAGTCCAAAGATACGTACAAAGTATTTTGTTTACTGTTACTCAATTTAAGATGATATACCATGGATTCAGAAAAAATAATGTGAAAGTTATTCAGTAAGAAAGTGTCTCTGCAGGTCTTTGTCACAACAAAATCCACTGCCTGGATTTTAATTGACCCAAGCTGTGAGCAAAGAAGTTAATTCTAATTTGTGTTGCATATTTGGGAGATTATTCACAAGGAATTTTCTACGAAACCACATGATTATCATCTACCCTCTGCCTAAGAATTCGAGAGTAGCTCCTACACATACTTGGCCTTCTCTGTTCATAGCCTGGAACGCTGTGAATTCGCAGAAGCAGACTTTTAAAGCGACTGAAGCTTACCCTTCCTGTGCCACATTCCAGACTCCAGAGGCACTTTGGTGGCTTGCAGAGTCACACCTGCTCTTCTTTCCTAGAAGGGAGACTTAGAACCTGAGTAGATGGGGAACCTGGAGGTCCTCCCTGCAGAAGGTGGCGGGCTCCTAATAACACTCGAGTGCAAGGGTGACAGGTGGCCGAGGGTCTGGGACAGCAGCACCCAGCCCTGGATGCACATCAGAACCTCCCTGAGGTGCTCTTTGGACCTCACAGCTGCCCAGACCCATCGGTTTCAAATCGAAGTCTCCCTCATGCTACCAACATTTCAGCCAGGATATTAATTTCTCATCAGATAGCTATCTTGAATCTGTAATCACTGGGTGTCATGTATATATATTTTTTACCATCTCACCTGTTTATTAGTGATTTCTGATGAGTCTCCAAACTAGTCAGGAAGGTTGGTTGGTTTATTTTCAAGACAAGGAAACTCAGTAAGGGATGAAATAAGCTGGCTCCTCTGCAAGAAGTCTTGAGGCAAAGGGACCTTGAGGATGTAGGTAGGTGGTGGCAGCTGGGACGAAGAGGGCCATCCATGTAGGCAGAGCTTAGAGGCAGTCAGGGCGCAGAAAGAGATAGGTTGTACAAGGGGTCCTTCTGAGATGGCTCGGTGGACTGTGTGTGGCTTTAGACCATCTGGACACTGTGTACTTCTGCAAAATTTATATGCTTTCCTCTAGCCATTCTTTGAATAAGGAAGAGACATGATTGAGGACTGATGCTCAGAGAACCTTTTACTTCTATTTGGACAGCTTTTAAGACAGTACTATTTGTAGGAGGTCAGAAATTTATTTAAAGTGGTAGCTTTTTCCATCACTGTTTTATGTTGGCTGAGATACAGAAAGGTACTTTAAAATTCCCATTTCACATTTCCAGTAGATGGCAGGGCACAAGCTAGACACCTCATGTTTCAAACTACTTAATGGCGTTTCCTTCTTTTGTTTTAGTAAAGAACAGTATTTTGTGGTATTCTTCTTGTTATCCATAGATGAAGGCATCTGTGGATTCAGAGAAAGATCTTTGTTTATGCTCTTAATGTTTAACTGAGATACGTTATCAGAAGCCCTTCGATCCCTCAGTTTGATACGCAGCATGGTGGTGTTGATGCACACAGTTCGTTGTTCGAAGGGCCCAACTCAAAGTGTGGAAGGGAACTGGTGTTCTGTGGACCAGTGTGGTCCTGATACTAGCTTCTGGTTTTTAGTACTACCTGCAAATATAAGTCCTTTCATAGCATTTGTCAGGACTTGAAAAAGTAGATTAAAAAATAAGTACAATTTAAGGGCGTGCAGAGGGATTATTTGTAATATTTCTTAGGGATTGAGATTTCTTATCTAGCACTCGTTCTGCTATACCATGTTTGTATGAAGTATGACACTGAAAAAAACAGTCCAGAAACTTTTTGTGATAAAGCCTGAAGATTTAAAATTGCTATAGCACTTTCTTCCACAATAGTTAAAAAGAAATCTAAATATTTCTCTCCAGATGACGAAGGCCTTTACTATAGAAAACTTAGAGACTGCAATAAAGTGTAAAAAAGAAAATAAAGATCATGTAATTCTGTAATGCAGCAATAGCTACTATTAACGTTTTTAACTATTTCCTTTTAGGTGTGTGGGATGGGAACATATTGTTTTGTATCCTGTTTATTAATTTATTATGAGAAGTTTCCCATATAAAATTCTGTTCTTCAGAAACATGATTTTCATTGGTTGTTTTGTTGCCCAAATATTTTCTTTATTTTCAATATTTGATTGAAACACCATTTAGGAATCGACTCGGATGCCTTTTCCCCTCCATGACACCTTTCCTTCACAGAGGAAGTTGAAAGCTCTCCATTGGGCTTCCATGGAATGTTGATTTTAACATCCCTATTTCATTGAGTGACTCACTAGAAAGACCCTGATGCTGGAAAATATTAAGAGCAGGAGGAGAAGGGGATGACAAAGGATGAAAATGGGTGGATGGCATCAGCTGTCTCAGTGGACATGAGTCTGAGCAAACTCTGGGAGATTGCAGAGGACACAGCCTGGCATGCTGCAGTCCATGGGGTTGCAAAGAGTCGGACGTGACTTACAGTTAAATAACAACAAAATCATACTGACCATAACTTGCCTATGTAATACTTTGTCTCCATCTAATTCTTTAACATTTATTGAACCAGTCCTTTGGAACAGGTACTATGCTAAGACCCCACAATATAATAGTACTGGAAAGGAAATAAGAAAAACACCAAAAGACAGTTTTGTACCTGCATGCAGGTGTGTTAGTCTGTGGGCTGGAGAGATGCAGACTTTACTCAGATGATCCCACAGATGTTAACTTATAACTGTGAGATGTGATTTGAAGGAGAGTTGAATGGTGCTTCCTTTTTGACAACCGGTTTAATATGATGCAGGTCCTGTGTTTTTGTAAAGGTTGGTTCAACCTTGTGGACAAGATACCTTGTCCACTTGAAAACCTCACGTGCTTTTGGTGCTCTACTATGGGTGGAGGGCACATGCGGTGTTTTGTGCCCAGCTCTAAGGCAATGACAACTCCAGTCCTCTTGCCTGGAAAATCCCATGGACAGAGGAGCCTGGTGGGCTGCAGTCCATGGGGTCACAAAGAGTCAGACACGACTGAGCGACTTCACTTTCACTTTTCACTTTCATGCATTGGAGAAGGAAATGGCAACCCACTCCAGTGTTCCTGCCTGGAGAATCCCAGGGGTGGGGGAGCCTCATGGGCTGCCGTCTATGGGGTTGCACAGAGTCGGACACGACTGAAGTGACTTAGCAGCAGCAGCAGCTGACCAAGTGGGCTACATTCTATGGAGAGGCCCACTCAGGAGATTTCAGAAGGGATTTCAGTAATACCTGACTAGAAGAACTATAGCAAGCGTTGGGGGGAATGAAGACACAGAGCAGACATTTACACTGTTGTCCGGTGTGTTTCCATTTATCAAGGTTTGTAGAAAGGATGCTGGTAATAGATGGGAAGTGATACTGCTCTCCTGGTTTCCTTTTCATTCTAAGATTTCACACTTTTTAAGATTATCTAAGTCATTCGATACCTGCTGGGGACCCAGAGGGCCCTGAGGGTGGTGTACAGCTGATGTGAATGTAGTTGTCCACTCTGCTGCCTGTCCAGTGACCCATCCCGTCTCTGGGCAAGAGGAAGCCGCAGAGGCTTGAGGACCTTGGGGAGAGCTGTGACTCCCAGCAGCCATATCCTCCTGCAGATGCTTCAGGAACCCTCAGAACCCGTAGGCTGAAGTCTGAATGCCTTAATGTTTCAGACGGCCTTCTTGCCTCCTCTCTGTTACCTCTTCTCACTCTTTGCCACCGAGCCTTGTCTGTTCCGGTAGTGTAGAAATTCCTTGTGTCCTGTGACTTCTTGTCTTTGGCTGCTCTTTCCTTTTCCTTAACTCACTTTGTCTTTTTCTTAAACACTTCTCTCTACTGCTTAATAAGTTCTTCTTTAGGACCACTTAAAGTTAGTGTCTATAGCATTTTTTTTTTTTTTGGGCTTCCTAGAGTTAGTTTGGGGCTTCCCAGGTGGCTCAGTGGTAAAGAATCCACCTGCCAATACTGGAGACCCAGGGGAGCTGGGTTTGATCCCTGGTTTGGTAAGATCCCCTGGAGAGGGAAATGGCAACCCACTTCAGTATTCTTGCCTGGAAAATTCCATGGACAGAGGAGCCTAGCAGGCTTCATTCAGTCCATGCGGTCGCCGAGTCGGACATGACTAAGCGATTGAGCACGCATGAATAAGTTACTTTATAGCATGTACCTCTGTCACAGTATTTCTGAGATTTTTTGTTTAGTTGTGTAGCTTATGGCAGATGACCATCTTGCCTCCTCTAGACTGTAAGGCCCTTAGAGACTGGGACTGTGAATTCTACTGTATTTGACTTTTCATTGCCAAAAAGGCGCTCAGTAAATGACACATCCTGGGCATTCACTAATTTGTGAGTGGATGAATTTGATTCTAATTTGCTTTACCATACTGATGCCTTATTGTGGCTAAGGCGCTTAATCTGTGAGGTAAAGAGTTGAGATTTTGATTGGTTGAGTAAAACTTTGAGAAGTGCAAGAGTCTGGTTTTCTCGAATCCTTTATTATAAAGATGCTAGTAGAGAGGCTATTATTATATTGTGAGACATTCCTAGTTTTGACAAGACCACTTTGTGTTTTGGGTGACTTTGTTTTTAAACTCCTTAAGAGTTATCAAATTATTATAATCTTGTTTATAGGAATGCCCACATTTTAATCAGGACTGAAAAAGGGTGAAATTGGGCTAAGAGAAAATTTGAAAATCATTTATTTTTTTTTTTTTAGGTAATTGTGGTTAAAAAGTGACAGACATTTATAGAAAGATAGCATTTGGGAATGAAGGAAATCTGTAGTAAGAAATGTTCCAAATTGAATTGGGTTATACTGTGGGCAATTAAAGCACAGCCTGTGTTCTAATATGGTGTGGAGCTCATACTTTGCTAAAGCTAATTTTAAGATGTTATCAGACCACACTTAGGCTTGCAGGATTTGCTTTAAAAAGAGCTTCGTAGTTCAACACCAGTGACCTGCTTAAGCTAGGGTTGATCAGACTCTGGAAAATCTGATATGCTTAAAAAGAAGTTTTTGAGCATTGATGTCTACTGAAAAATCAGTTGTTAAGTGCAGTGAGAAGTGTATTTCCAAGCAGACAAGAATTTTATAGTGTGATAAGTGAATCCTGTTCCCAGTGGCAGATTTCTAGGGCAGTTACTATCTTCAGAAAGCTTATTGGTGCATCTGTGGCATCAAGTCTGGTAATGGTGAAACTGATCAGATATTCCCGCAGGTGGAGCTTAAGACTTGCTACCCAAGTTGTGTTCTTTGTTCCCTGCCATCCTAGATTTCTTCAGGAAGTTTTCTGCTGGGCACTAATCCTGTTTTTCTCATAGCTTCTGGCTGATTCTAGTCAATATAGGGTGTACCTCTCCTGCTGCCCTATATAGCTTCAGTTCCTCTGTTCGCCAAATTGCATCATATTCATTTCTAAATTTTGATTCATTAACTGGAACCTTCTGTAAGGGACTATTATTTTGTAGATAGAGATTTTATAAATGGGTTTAAATTCTTAGAGTATTATAGTCTTGGTCTCTTGTTCCATTAATACATTCTCTGAACTTGGAAGATCAATACCCAGATTTTTGTTTATAAGCAAAAACATTTCTGACTTTTCTTACCTCAGAAACTCTCTGGTTTGGTGGTCCCCCCTTCTCCAGATCTGCTGTCAAAGTATGTATTATATATCCTATGTAAAATGTTCAGTTAAAGTCAGCAGTGAATAGAATGACAGTTACCCAAAAGCAAATTTTTTAGTTGAGTTTAATGACTTTTTTTTTTTTTTTGAGTAAAGTATTATTTATTTATTTTTGTCTCTGTTGGGTCTTCATTGTAGTGCTCAGGCTTCTCACTGTGGTGGCTTCTCGCTGCTGAGTGCAGGCTCTAGGCACGTGGACTCAGTCGTTGTGGTTCATCACAACTGAGTTGTGGGTTAGTTGCTCCAATGCATGTGAGATCTTCCCCGACCAGGGATCAAACCCGTGTCTCCTGCATTGGCAGGTGAATTCTCAGCCACCGGACCACCAGGGAAGTCCCTGGATTCATGTTTGAATTTAGTGATGTGGATTCGTATTGCAAAAAGCCTAACATTTTATATATTTCTGAAGCTTACAGATGAATAATATCCTCAAAACCCCCTCTAAAGTTAAGTTACATTCCTTTCTGGCTCATTAAGAAGAAAGGTAACTTGTTATTGACTTCACCTGATAGATAAGTAGTAACTGGAAAGTTAGTTAAGAAAATTTGTGTGATTTTTTTCCAACTGACTCATAAGAGGAAGCTTATGTTAGAACTTGTTAAAAAATGATTTTCACCTTTTAAGTTATGGATAAGAGGTTTGGGAGGTTTCATCGTGTTTTGTAATTGGACTGTATTGTATCATATGATGCTGAAAAGTATGCAAGAGAAACCACAGGAGGACATAATTATAGCCAAATGTATGGTTATCTTGATGTTTTTTAGAGGTGGAGCCTTAGGAAATTTTTCTCAAAAAGAATCCTTAATGATTCATAATTTCATCAAATTGATAATACTTCAGATAATATCAATAAAGTAGCTTTGACAGAATAGCAGAGAAAAGCATGCCTGATTTTGGCAAGTGTGAAATTGTTGAGCACAGAGCATATGCTAGTGGTTTTATATTTCCTTGCACTGTCAGAGTCCTATTCCCTTTCTCAGTCCTATGTGGCTCATTTGTTGTTTAGTTGCTAAGTCGTGTGTGACTCCTTTGTGACCCCATGAACTGAGAGATTCCTAGGTGGCTCAGTGGTAAAGAATCCGCCTGCCAATGCAGGAGATGAAAGAGATGCAGGTTTGATTCCTGAGTTGGGAAGATTCCCTGGAGGAGGAAATGGCAACCCATTCCAGTATTCTTGCTTGGAAAATTGCCTGGACAGAGGAGCCTGGTGGACTGTTGTCCATGAGGTTGCAAAGAGTCGGACATGACTGAGTGACCGAGCATGTATGCACGTGTTCTGAGAAGCATGCTGCTGCTGCTAAGTCGCTTCAGTCGTGTCCGACTCTGTGTGACCCCCATAGACGGCAGCCCACCAGGCTCCTCCGTCCCTGGGATTCTCCAGGCAAGAACACTGGAGTGGATTGCCATTTCCTTCTCTAATGCATGAAAGTGAAAAGTGAAAGTGAAGTCGCTCAGTCGTGTCTGACTCTTAGCGACCCCATGGACTGCAGCCCACCAGGCTCCTCTGTCCATGGGATTTTCTAGGCAAGAGAACTGGAGTGGGGTGCCATTGCCTTCTCCAAGAAGCATGCTATGTGTTGTCAAAGAAGAAGCGCTGTCAGGGTCCTTTTCCCTTTTTGAATCCTATGTAGCTCATTTGTTGTTGTTGTTTAGTTGCTAAGTCAAGTCTGACTCGGCGAAACCATGGACTGTAGCCTGCCAGGCTCCTGTGTCCATGGATTTCCCAGGTAAGAATACTGAAATGGGTTGTCATTCCCTTCTCCAGCAGGTCTTCCCTACCCAGTGATCGAACCTTTGTCTCTTGCATTGGCAAGTGGATTAGCCTGCCACAGAGCCACCAGGGAATTCCCCGTGTAGCTCATGCTCTGATTGTTAATTCCTCTAATGTGAGCTGTGCCTTTGGATTGATAGTTGACAATGACTCGAGAGCTGTCCTGCTGTGGACTACACTAGGATTTCTTTTACTGAGACCCCCTCCCTTGGACTTTATCCTTAAGACCAAGACTGTGTCCTCCTGCCCCTTCCAGTTGGTTCCAGAGAATGAACTCCTTTCTCCCCGTAAATTGAGAGGTTTAGATTTAATAAGTACTACTTATGTGCTAGGTACACTTTGTATGTTATTTCAGTAAAGCCTTTTTACAACTTCAAGATTAAGGAATTAGTCTGTGCATTTCCATCACGGAGTAGTAATCTGTCCAGGGACACACTAAAGGTAAGCCTGAAACTTGGCTCCCTGTCCAGGTGTGATGACGAAGCTCATGCTTTCCCCACTGTCCATGATATCCTGTGTTTGGAGAAAGGAGCGCAATGGCTGGGAGACCATTTCTTGCTCCCTCCCTCCTAAGCTGCCAGGATTGCTTTGGTCTCAGTGGGTAGGCAATCTTTGTTATTGAAAATATCTGCTTATCATCCACCATCCATCCATCTATCCATTCATCTCATAAATATTTATGGAGTATGTGTAGTGTGCCATGTGCTGGCTGAGAATCTGGAGATCAACTGGTTACCAAGCCCTCTCTGCCTTCGTAAAGTGTTAGTCGCTCAGTCGTGTCCATCTCTTCATAACCCCACGGACTGTAGCCCACCAGGCTTCTCCGTCCATGGAATTCTCCAGGCAAGCATACTGGAGTGGGTAGCCATTTCCTTCTCCACAGGATCTTCCCAATCCAGGGATTGAACCCAGGGCTCCCGCATTGCAGGCAGATTCTTTACCAGCTGAGCCACTAGGGAAGCCCCTGCCTTCATAATACTTACATCAATTACTCAGAAACTCACTCTACATTGGGTATGGGGTGGGAGAGAGTGTCTGCACTTCTTAGCCCAGTGCCTGACTTAGAGGAAGCTCTCAACAAGTGTTTGCTCTTTTGCTCCTTTTAACCTAATTTTTATGCCTTCAGCCAACTATTGTCTTTTGTTCATTTCTTGCTGTACTTTGAATCATTGACTTGGATCTTTGTGTGTGTGTGTTTTTCTCTTAATCTTTCAAAACTAGCATGTTCCATAAAGAGATTTGGTCTAAGTGGTCAGTTACTCTGATTTTGAATGTTAAACAGGTGGTATGGGCTACAAACTTTCAGTTATAAGGTGAATAAGTTCTGAGGATAAAATGTATAATATGGTGGCGGTAGTTAATAGCACTGTATGGTACAGAATTTCATTTCAATAATTGAATTTTTAAAAAAATTTTACTTTCAGGAAGAAAAAAAGCTAAATATGTGAAGTGATGGCTAATTAACACAATAGAAGGAATCCTTTCACAGTGTATACATATATAAAACTATCACATTGCACACTTTAAATATCTTACAATTTTAGTTGTTGATTATACCATTTGAGTTAGAAAGAAAAGATGGTATGGTAAAAATGGAATGATATTTTTGCTAAAAAATTGTCTTTTCTTGTATTAGGCATTAATCCTAAGTACATTGTATAGGTAGGTATACCTTTGTGTTGTTTTAAGTAGCATTGTCAGTGGTTTACCTTGTATTAAATTGTGTGTTTTTAAAATGGTTTACTATCTTTGAAAATGTGATGTAATGAGTTAATACTGAAACTCCTAAACTGGAGCATGAACCTTAGATTCTATTATGAAATGCATTGTTTGTTGTTGAGTCGCTAGGTCATGTCTGACTCTTTGCAACCCCATAGACTGCAGCACGCTAGGCTCCTCTGTCTTCCCTTCTCTCCTGGAGTTTGCTCAAATTCATGTCCATTGAGTCAGCTTTGCTGTCTAACTATAGCATCTGTTTTTCATGATGGAGAATCTTGAGTTAGTCCTATTTTTGGAATGTTTCTTCTGTGGGCTATCTCGTATCTTTTTGATAAATTCAAACTATTTCCTCATAGAATTTCAAGGTAAACTCAATTGACAAGTTTCAAAATGCCCATTTAGAGCCAAGTCTGTTTCTTGAACCAGCCTTTCTGTGGCTAATGAATGATTTCAGACCATGTTGAAGAGAACTATTAAAAGTCAGCGATTCATTAAGTGTTACCTTGGTAGAAATACTCATTTTGAGAGTAGTGTATGATTCATTTTATGGCAGTGCAATTTCCTCCTTGGACCAGTACCACTGACCTCTCCAGTCCTTCAAGACAGAGATTTTTAGTTGACTTCGATTTTATTTTTCTCAGTTACCCCATCTGGTAATACCTATCCTAGTAGAAAGTAAAGTGAATTTTCTTTCTGTTCAGTTCCTGTTTTTCTCATCATTTTGTTTTCTTCAGTGGACTTGAGTGTAATAGATACGAATGTGTAGAGTTCTAGGAAATGTTACCCATCCCTGTGTTGTCCGTGTTCTAAGTCTCTCAGATTCCCTCTTTCCTCTGTTCCACTCAGCTAGCTCAGGTTCCGGGCATTTCTCACCTAGAAAATTGCAACAATTTTGATATTAGCATTCCTGTATTGAGTGCCTGTTCTCTTCCAGGCTGTATTCCATTCACTGTTGAAATTTTCTTGGGGGAAAAATATGCATGTGTCTCTGTCTGTCTGTGTTTGCACACATTTGGTTCTGATTGTGACAATCCCTAATAAACCTTTGATAGTTTCATTGCCTCTAGGGTAGCGTAGGCTCTGTAGCAGGTTGTTTGAAACTGTGTGGAGTGGTTCTAGCCTTTCATCATGAGCAACCCCTCAGCCCTCCTGCCCCTTCCAGTTAGTTCAGAGAATGAACTACTTTCTCTGCCATTTGTTGGTAGAGTTGCTTTGTTGGCATTATTTGCCAGATGTGGTATTCAGACTTTGTTTGATCTAGGCAGCCTTTTAAATGTATAAGCCACTGTTTCATCCTGTTTGGACAGCTTGTCTAAGTAAATGATGAGGCAGTTCTACTGTCTAAGGGGCAAAGTTTGTTTTCTGCTTTAAAAAGTGTGAAAATTCCCACAAAGAACATTTTTGTTTTCTTGAAAGACTTTTGGCATAAATGGAATTAAATGACTAAAATTTAATCCAGTTCTTTAGACTGATTTGTTGAAGGTTCTTATTTTCCAATTTAGGTAGTATTTGAAAGTTCAGAACTATTTTTGTATATAAATTAAGTTTTTTAATTCACCGTTAGAATTGTAACCTCTATTGCTGTGATAGATGCTCATTTATTTGTAACCGTGTGAAGTGATAGATGGTAACCAAACTTAACTGTGGTAATCATTTCACTATATATATATATATATATATATATACACACACACACACACATCAAATTATTATATTGTACACCTTAAACTAATACAATGAAAAAGTGAAAAAGTGAAGGTGTTAGTTGCTCAGTTGTGTCCAACTCCTTGCAACCCCATGGATTGTAGCCTGCCAGGCTGTTCTGTCCATGAAATTCTCCAGGCAAGAATACTAGTGTGGGTAGCCATTCCCTTCTCCAGGGCATCTTACCGACCCAGGGGTTGAACTTGGGTCTTCTGCACTGAAAGAGGATTCTTTACCATTTGAGCCACCAGTGAAGCCCCAGACTAATACAATATAATATAATACAACATAACTGTATGTTTCAGTAAAACTGGGGACACACACGCACACTCTCTCACTCTGCTGACCTGCCTCTCTCTCTACAGTGAATAGATCACAAAGCTTCATAAGGCATTAACACCATCATAAGTTAAAAACAATAGTCCCTTATATTTCAACTGCCTGATAGAATAAGAGGTCCTCCAAGTTTCATATGAATGCTTGCTTTTCTGTATTTAAAAGTAACTGTCCACAACACAACTGTAACTTTGAATGACATGCTATGTGCTGATGATTAGCACAGTTATAGGATGATGAGATTCATTGGTCATCTCTGTAATCATTTGATAATTGATCCCACCCAAGTTCATGGATGCCAGAAATGATGCTGAAGTAGTCATCTGGCTCCCTGGCTTTATAAAGGATGAGGCCAGAGCTACAAGACAGCCACTGAGTAGACAGTAAAGCCAGTTCATCTTCTGCGGTTCTTGGGGAAAATTTCCAGCAGCCTGTAGAGTTTTAAGTGTTTCTCTATATGTTCAGTATTTAAAATGTGTTACCATGTTTTTGTTTACTGAAATACCATGTGCACAGCAGCCTTTCTTGTCCTGATTGTCCCCCTGGTTTCTTTTATTCTTTCTCTTCTTTGCCCATTGGAGACTTACTCGTTGTTCTTGCCGTTGACTTGGCCTTTGACCTATGTGTTCTTTTGCCATCCCTGAACTTGTACCTGCCAGCACTTTGGTTTATGTTACTGCTGTTTATGTTACTCCCCCCACCCCCTGCCCTATAATTTAGGCTGTAAACTTTTTGGAAAGAAAGTCTATATTTGTACTTACCATCGTGAATGTGTGGTTAACGCGGCCTGTGTGAATAGTTCAGATCTGGAATAAGTAGCCATCTTTAAAATACATAACATTGAAGGAGGCATTTTTGAGAGACCTTCACATGTATGATGAAAACTGACCGAATATAACTCTGTGTGTGTGCGTGTGTATAGATGTATGTATCTCTGTTTTGATGTTTCTCATCTGTACATTGTGGATCATCTGTCTGCATCCCACTTACCCTGGATGTCTTTCTTAGTTCCAAAGAGTCCTCCCGTGTACTTCTCTCCATCATTTTCATATTTTCTTCTTGATTTTAATTTTTAGAAGCACCTCTTTACCAGCACGATGTACCTGCTCTTGTGTATATGTGTATTGAATTTGAAAAATTTATCCAAAAGAAATCTTAGTCATATGGTTCTCATGCCCCACTTCACCTCCTTTCTAAAGAAAGTTGCATAAATCCTCACCTTTATCAGTTTATGCTTCATTTGATATCATGGAAGCAATATCCTTTTAATTTTGACTAATTTTATTTTGAGGTCATTGAAGATGGGAGAAGGCAGTGGCAACCCACTCCAGTGTTCTTGCCTGGAGAATCCCAGGGACGGGGGAGCCTGGTGGGCTGCCATCTATGGGGTAGCACATAGTCGGACACGACCGAAGCGACTTAGCAGCAGAGCAGAGAAGATGAGTTTACTGGAGGTCCCCCCTCAGCTGTGTGGCGTGTTTGCCTTGTCTGTCCCTGTTTGCAGTCAGAGTGCCCCTCCCCTGCTCACACCATCATTTTTTCCTGTTTACCACCTGATATGGTGACTCTGAAGCTGCCCTTTTTATTCTAAGATGAAGCTTATATTCCCTTCGTTACACACACACACACACACACACACACACACACACACACACACACACACACCCACCCACCCACCCACCCACCCATGTTGCAGTGAAGAGACTGTTTGGCTTCACATGAAGTCAGTAAAAGGAGACAAAAGTGATATATTTCCAACTTTGTCTAAATATAGTCGAAAACTTTTCTAAATTGACATTTGAATGGCTTGCTTAAATATCACTTAAGCTCACTGCAGCACTGTTTACGATAGCCAAGACATGGAAGCAACCGAAGTGTCCATTGACAGATGAACAGATAAAGAAGATGTGGTACATATATACAATGGAGTATTACTCAGTCATAAAAGAGTGAAATCATGCCATTTGCAGCAGTATGGATGAACCTAGAGATGGTCATACTGAGTGAAGTCAGGCAGAAAAAGACAGATATCATATGATATTTTATACGTAGAATCTAAAAAAAAAATGAGCAGACATACAAAACAAAAATAGACCCACAGACATAGAAGAAAAACTTTTTTTTTTTTTTTCCCAAAGGGGAAAGAGAGGAGGTAAGAGTAGGAGGTTTGAGATTAACATGTACACCCTGTGCGTGTTCAGTCGCTTCAGTACTGTCTAACTCTTTGTGACCCCACGGACTGTAACCTGCCAGGCTCCTCTGTCCATGGGGTTCTCCAGGCAAGAATACTGGAGTGGGTTGCCAGGCTCCCTCCTCCGGGGGATCTTCCTGACCCAGGGATGGAACCTGTGTATCCTGTGACTCCTGCGTTGCAGGTGGATTCTTTACCACTTAGCGACCAGAGAAGCCCAACATATACACCGTACTATATATAAAATACCTGGAGGAGGAAATGGCAACCCACTCCAGTATTTTTGCCTAGAGAATTCCATGGACAGAGGAGCCTGGTGGACTACAGTCCAATGGGGTCGCAAAAAGTCGGACACAACGAAGTGACTAATATTATATGTAAAATATAGATAACCAACAAGGACCTACTGCTTTACAGTACATGGAATTTTACTCAGTATTTTATAATAACCTATAAGGGAAAAGAATCTGAATAAGTGTGTGTGTGTGTGTGTGTGTGTGTAAACAAACATGATATTCTGGGATCAGGGACAGGTAAAGGTGACTCACCTTTTATCTGAAAGTTTTTAAGGTGTGTTCATAGGGCATTTAAAGGGGAGGGGAAATGACTCCCCTTCAAGTTTATTAAGCAACGAAACATTGTTTAATTTCATTTTAGGTTATACACTTTTATTATAAATTTCCATAATAGGGTCAGCCTCATAGTAGGGCCCTAATATATTCTTGTTAAATGAATACCTAACGACTGTTAGCTTTCAATTTGTTGCTTGTTTTAAATTATATTTAGTGTTGCAAGGGCTTCCAAATAGATTCCATCACTTGATCCTTGTGTAATCTTATGGATTAAGTAGGAGAGAGATTTTCTCCGTTTTATAGGAACTTAGTAGAATTGCTTCGAGAAGGAAATGGCAGCCCACTCCAGTGTTCTTGCCTGGAGAATCCTGGGATTGGGGAGCCTGGTGGGGCTGCCGTCTATAGGGTTGCACAGAATCGGACACGACTGAAGTGACTTAGCGGCGGCAGCAGAATTGCTCACATGTCACCAAAAGATGACTCCAGGGTTTGACTTTAGGACTTTTACTCCTAATTCCATGCCTTTTATTCAGTGCTCTGCTGCTTTCCCATGTTTATCTGGAAATATTTCAATACTTCGTGTTATAATAGTTACTCATTTATTCAGCAGAGTTTTCATGAGGGCACAGTTTTAAGTTCTAGGCCTTTGTGGCTGAATCTAAAGATAAGGTTTCTACTCTCAAGGAAGACTGTCAGTAAATAAGTTGATGAGGTAATTATTGTTCCTGTAATAATAATGATTAGCACATAGTAGGTGCTCAATAAATGTTTATTGAGGGAATGAGTGAGCAGAGTGATCAAAAGGAAATAAATGAGCGTCGCATTGTGTATGGGTAGATTGATGAAGGAAGGTCTTTCTGGGGTGTGACATCCAAGCCAGGGAAAGAGCATTTCAGATAAAAAGACCAATACAGGCAAAGATCCTGAGGCAGCAGAGGTTTTTTTTTTTTTAATTAATAATTTCTTTTATTTTTGGTTGCACTGAGTCTCTGTTGCTGCGTACGTTCTTTCTCTAGTTGTGGCAGGTGGGGGTTACTCTTCATTGAGCTTCGCAGGCTTCTCATTACAGTGGCTTCCTTCTTGCAGATCCCATGCTCTGGGGTGCCTGGGCTTCAGTAGCTGTGACACACGGGCTCAGGAGTTGTAGCTTGTGGGCCCTGGAGCAGGGGCCCAGGAGTTGTGCTGCCCAGGCTTAGTTGCTCCACGGCATATGAAATCTTCCCAGACCAGGGATGGAACCCATGTCTCCTGCAATGGCAGGGAAATTCTTATCCATTGCACTGCCAGGGTAGTCCAAGCTTGGCTTGTTTACAAGGGTGCCAAAGATGGCCACGTGAAATCAAAGAGAAAGGGGTCAATTACGTAGGGCCTGGCAGACCACGGTGAGAAATTTGAATTTCACTGTAGCATCAGGAGACAGCTTTCCATGCACTCGTGTTTCCGCACTGTCTACCCTTGTTCTGGATGGCCTTTTCAAGGATAATTTTTATGGTCATCAGCCTTGGAAGATAGAGAGTGTCTCTCTCCAGCGCAATAATCGAGCACCCTGTTGTCTAGTGTAGTAAAGACACTGTCTCCCTCTAGGGAAAAGGTCAGATGGGCTTTTACTGCCCATTGTTAAAGACGTGGTTCATGAAACTCAGGGCTCCTCTCCTGCTAAACAGCCCACTGCTGTGCAGGTGTTGTCTGGCCTGGTGTTGTGTCTGGTGTTGTGTTAGTCACCTCGTGGGAAGCTGATCCCCCAAATACTGAAACTCTGGCTATTTCCCGGGCTGTGGGTAACGAAGTCCTGTCCCTGACCCAGAAGTCTCCTGTCTTCTGCCAGCATCCGTACAACTGTGGCAGGGTAACTTGTTAACTTGAAATTAGGGCAAAATCTTACACCCTTCACATTTTCTTAGCATCTCAGAACATGAAAAGTCCTGGGGGATTTTCAGCAGAGGAATCAAATATAGTTCAAGTTTTTAAAAAGTCAGTGTGACCACTGTGGAAAGTAATCGTGGGTAGAAAGATGAATGAGGAATCTGGGGAAGCTGTCTTGAGAGAACAGTGGCTGAGACCAGTGTGGTGACCGTGGAGGTGGGGAGGACTGAGGAATTCTAGGTGGTCTTCAGGAGGTGGAATTCATAGGTCTTGACAGAATGGATATGGGATGTGAAAGAAAGGGATGGAGAATAAATTCCAGGTTTTAGCTTTGAGGAAATGAATAGATAGAGGTAACTTGAACTGAGATGGGGAAGCTTCATGATGATGATAAGCCTGTAAAAGGACTTATTTCTCTTGTCATCACCCCTTTAGCCTTTTCTTTCAGTCACTTTATTTGCTTGACTGTGTATAGAAGTTTTATGCTTAGAGTTACAGGGAAAGCAAGAATAAGAACTTGTTTGTACAACTTAGGATCAAAGAACTACTGGTATGTACTTTTCTGGGAAGAATATTTTTCTTGTGTCTTCACCAGTTGTCAAGTTTGTTAATGTTAAAAAATTCAAGTCCTGTAATCACTCAGTAAGTGGGTTGTCTCAATAACAAGAAATTAGGTTAGCTTGGGAGGATTTATTTTTCAAATGGGCATATAGATTTTTACCCAAAATTCATTGTCTGCACGTTTACAATGAAACTTTTTAATGGGTTTCAAGGTTTTCTCTTTTTGATATTAAAGTAACACATTTTTTTCTTATTTTTTTATTTTTATTTTTTTAGATTTTAAATTTCCTCTAAAGCTGGGCTTTTCTCTTTTAATTCTCAAGGATTATGACTGCTCGCCTTGTGATCATATAAACTTAATACAATAGGATGGAAGAAACAAGTGCCTGTGGATTAATTTATTCAGTTTGTCATTCTGACTGAAAAGTTCCTCGGGATAACTTCTTGTCTCTCTAATGTCAGATGTGGATTTCAACAGCACCTGATTGCTTTTCATAAAGAAAGTTAAAGAAAGCCTTGGTCCTAAAGAGTTCTTTTAAATGCCTTTCCTTTTCATCTAGTGGGATTGATCTTTGTGTGTGTGCTTTTCACATGCTTATCTTATTTACAAGATGATTTTACATTTATTAACCTTTTTGTATGGTGCCCAGTTTTAAGCTGCAACATAGAACTTGACTGAGTTTTGAATTATCTTTGTACCATCCCCCACATGTCCTCCTGGGCTTCCCTGGTGGCTCAGCTGGTGAGGAATCCGCCTGCATTGCGGGAGACCTGGGTTCAATCCCTGGGTTGGGAAGATACCCTGGAGAAGGCAGCGGCTAACCACTCCAGTTTTCTAGCCTGGAGGATTCCATGGACAGTATAGTCGTGGGGTTGCAAAGCGTTGGACACGACTGAGTGACTGAACAACAACAACAACAATTTATACTCTACAGTGGAAAAACTTACTGCAGTGTAAAGATAAACTTAGAAAACGTGAACTAAGGTCACAAAATCATTAGTGATAATCAGAAGACTTCTCCAGGCAGTGTGACTGATTAAAGACCTCAGTAGACTCTGGATATGCAGTTACAATGTAGTTATTTCTGAGTTTTTGAGAAGATAAATACAGTATCTTTTCTTTGTTTTCTTTTTATGGAGACCCATCTTTTGAGGTTTTTACTAGTTTTAACAACAACCCCCCCCCCCCCCGCTGTACCTCCCCCAACCCCTGCCATTCTGACCCCAGGTGGTGGAGTGGTATTTAAGCTTCCCAGGATGTCTTGGTCCTTCCTTTTGGAATAGTATTATTCTCCTTTCCTAACCCGTGATAGAAATTCTTTAAAAGGGCTTGACATTTTATCACTGATTAGACGTTTCTATTTCTGCTTTATTGACTGTGCCAAAGCCTTTGACTCTGTGGATCACAACAAACTGTGGAAAATTCTGAAAGAGATGGGAATACCAGACCATCTGATCTGTCTCTTGAGAAACCTGTATGCAGGTCAGGAAGAAACAGTTAGAACTGGACATGGAACAACAGACTGGTTCCAAATAGGAAAAGGAGTACATCAAGGCTGTATGTTGTCTCCTTGCTTATTTAACTTGTATGCAGAGTACATCATGAGAAATGCTGGGCTGGAAGAAGCACCAGCTGGAATAAAGATTGCCGGGAGAAATATCAATAACCTCAGATATGCAGATGACACCATCCTATGGCAGAAAGTGAAGAGGAACTAAAAAGCCTCTTGATGAAAGTGAAAGAGGAGAGTGAAAAAATTGGCTTAAAGCTCAACATTCAGAAAACTAAGATCATGGCATCTGGTCCCATCACTTCATGGCAAATAGATGGGGAAACAGTGGAAACAGTGTCAGACTTTATTTTGGGGGGCTCCAGAATCACTGCAGATGGTGATTGCAGCCATGAAATTAAAAGACGCTTACTCCTTGGAAGGAAAGTTATGACCAACCTAGATAGCATATTGAAAAGCAGAGACATTACTTTGCTAACAAAGGTCCGTCTAGTCGAGGTTATGGTTTTTCCAGTAGTCATGTATGGATGTGAGAATTGGACTATAAAGAAAGCTGAGTGCCGAAGAATTGATACTTGTGTACTGTGGTGTTGGAGAAGACTCTTAAGAGTCCCTTGGACTGCAGGGAGATCCAACCAGTCCATACTAAAGGAGATCAGTCCTGGGTGTTCATTGGAAGGACTGATGTTGAAGCTGAAACTCCAGTACTTTGGCCACCTCATGTGAAGTTGACTCATTGGAAAAGACCCTAATGCTGGGAAGGATTGGGGGCAGGAGGAGAAGGGGACGACAGAGGATGAGATGGTTGGATGGCATCACTGACTCGACGGACATGGGTTTGGGTGGACTCTGGGAGTTGGTGATGGACGGGGGGCCTGGCGTGCTGCGATTCATGGGGTCTCAAAGAGTTGGACATGACTGAGCGACTGAACTGAACTTGACGTTTAAGTCATGTACAGTTGCACCATATTTAGGCTGTGGTTGGAATTTCATGAATAGATTGCTGGTCTTCTCTCTCTTGTCTTCTGATTTCAGAACAAAACCAAACATCAGTTAGTAGTAAGATTTTACCGGGGCCATTGGAGGGCAGGTTTTATTAGGTGACTGAATTGAACCAGCATTGGTAGCCTATGGAATGTGCTGGAAACTGGCAGTTGAAGTCTCAAGTATGGCCCAGATTTGTGCCTCTGTCCTCTGTCCTTGCCTTTAGGAAGATTTTTAACACCTCTGGTTTTGGGCCTCTGTTTCTCCTGTACCCTGGAAACCATTCTGGAAATGGTTTAGAGGTGCATAAGGAAGGAGTCTTACCCTCAGAATCATTAACTCCATTTCTCCTGCCTGTGTTCTTTCGTCTGTTTGAGGAATAGTAGAGGGCTGAGTCAGAAGCATTCAAGTCAGACCTGGCTTTGCATTTGAGCCCTTGTTTTGTTAGTTGTGTGACCACAGGCAACATGCTTAACCTTTTTACGCCTCAAAACTCAAATGTAAAATTGAGGCTGTGCTAAACCACTGTGCTTTGTGGCTTGGTGAAGCACCGTGGTGTCTGTCAAGAGACTTCTGCTCAACGCTGTAAGTTCACACTAAGCACTGAAGCCGAGTCAGTACTCGAAGCTGCTGTATGTCCCTCTGGGATCCCACCCTCCTGCCTCCTCTGGAAGGGACTGCTATTCAGAATTTTATGTTCAGCACTCCCTTGCTTTTAAAAATAAGTATATCTTTACACAGTAGAGTAGTCCCCCCTTATCTGAAGTTTCTCTTCTTATGGTTCTTGTTACCTCTGATTGGCTGGGCTCTGAAAATATTAAATGGAAAATTCCAGAAATAAATGGAAAAGTTCATCAATTTTAAATTGTACCCTGTTTGAAGTAACGTGATGAGATCTGGCGCCATCCTGGGCCATCCTGCCCTGGATATGAACCATCCTTTTGTCCAGCATGTCGCTGCCTGTTAAAGTCACTTTGTAGTTGTCTCAGTTATGAGACTGACTCTTGTGAAATTGCAGTGCCCTTGTTAATGGGTCCTTTATTTTACTTGATAATGGTCTCCAAAGTACAGGAATAGTGATGCTGGCAATTTGGATGTGCCAGAGATGAAGGGCTTGCTGTAAGTAAAAAGGTGAAATTTCTTGATGTAATAAGGAAAGAAATACAAATTGAAGATTTGTGGCAACCCCATGTCAGGCATTTGCTTACTTCGAGTCTCTGTGTCATATTTTGAGAATTCTCAAAATATTTCAAGGCTTCCACCAGCAAAAGGATTATGATTCCCTGAAGACTCAGATGATGGTTAGCATTTTTTAGCAATATTTTAAAATTAAGCTATGGTAATACATGTTTCTTTTTAGATATAATGCTATTGCACACTTAATAGACAACAGTATAGTATAGATATACCTGTATAGATATACCTTGTATATGCATTAGGAAACCAAAATGTATGAGACTCCTTTACTGAGATACTCAATTTATTGCAGTGGTCTGGAGCTGAATCTGCAGTATTCTCCGAGATGTATCTGTATGGGGGTCAATACTATCCATGGTTTCAGGCAGTCACTGGGGGATGTGGAATGTGTCCCTCCAGAGTAGAAAGGGACTACTGTGTGTTTTTAGCTTTGCCTGTTTGGGCTCTGTGAAAATAGCATCCTGTTAAATGTTGTCTCTGAAGAGTGCTTTATCACTGTCAGTGAGAATAGAACTCTTGAATCTCCACCTGCCTTTGCTGACTGGCATGGAGTTGGGGTTACAGTTTTTTTTTTTTTGTGTGGTGTCTGGCTGGTGTAGGGTGATTTTATCTATGATTTTTTTGTTGTCTATCCTAGGCTTCCCTCTTACTGCTCCTTTAGAGCAAGGCTTCTGATACTGGGTCAGAGGTAGGGACAGTGTGTGGTATCCCTGGAGGATGAATCCAGTAAGGAAATAGAAATTGATAGGAACCAGATATACCATTTTATAGGAAGGGAAAGGGGAAAACCAGGACGAATCTTGCAGTATTGGATTGGAATTCAGAGTGTCTGTATGAACTCATGGTTTTCAGTAGACATGGCTATGGAAAGAAATGAAGAAGTAAATGTGTGTGCATTTAAGTGTGTGTTTTCATTCACTTAGATGACCTTGGAATAGTGATAGTACAATTGTAGTATGCATGCCCTGATCTTGGTTTCTAAATACCATTTTTCCCCACTAAAATGGTTGAAATTATCAGACTTAAAAAAATCACTTTTTGGTAACTATTATCAAATAATGAATTTGGCCAAGAATTTTCAATGGACATCACTCAAGTATTGGGTAAAAAGTTTGTTGAGAATTAAGATATATTTATATAGTCTGAAAATATCACTTCTCAAAATACTTACTAATTACAAAGAGGAAAAGAGTCACTTTACAGTAAGGAAATCTGGCAGATAGCACCCTAATCAAGTTATTTAAGTTTGTACTACCAGTCAGGGGGAAAAAAATGGAAATAGCATATCACCTGGTCAAGTACAACAATAAGAGGGAACTCTTCTGTGATATTCCTGCTGAAAAGTCATACGTTGAAACTAAGCATCAGGAAGTTATCAGACAAACCCAAGGAAGGGACGTGCTACAAAACTGGCCTGACATCCTCAAAATTGTTGAGGTCATGAAAGTCAAGGATAGTGTGAGGAATTCTCGACTGAAATAGAGTATCAAGCTTTGAAAAGTCAGTGCAGTGTGACATCCTGGATTGGATCCTTTTACTAAATGACTGGAAAAAGTGAAGGCTGGTCTGTGGGTTAGGTGACTGTACTGTGGATTTGGTGACTTTAGTGTTAATTTCTTGGTCTTGATGGTCGTAATTATTGCAGTTTTGGAGGAGAATGTCCTTGTTTGTAGGAATGGCTCACCAAGCTCTGTAGGGGTGATAGACATGACGTTCGCTCTTGACTCTCAAGTGGGCTTCCCTGGTGGCTCAGATGGTAAAGCGTCTGCCTGCAGTGCAGGAGACCCGAGTCCCATCCCTGGGTCAGAAAGATCCCCTGGAGAAAGAAATGGCAGCCAACTCCATAACTCTTGCCTGGGAAATCCCATGAATGGAGGAGCCTGGTGGGCTACAGTCCAAAGGGTCACCAAGAGTTGGACACGACTGAGTGACTTTACTTTCTTTCTCAAGTGGTTTAGGGAAATTAAGTTATTCTAGTCTTGCAGCCTTTTAAAACAATTTTTTGGTAGGTTGCCCTGAGATTATTAAAGAGAACAAAGAAGACCCCTCCTTCGAGCTGACTTTTTCAAAACTGTTAGCTTATCAAGCCAGTCACATGTAAGGTTGAAGAGATTTCCTTTCTCGTACTGTCTTGTCTGGCAGCTGCCCTTCCTGTGTGGCTTCCTGTTCTATCTCGATTTGTCTTTGGGTATTCCGGTTTTAAAATATCCACCATCATCTCGTTACTATGTTTTCCCGGTTCATTATTTATTTTCCTTCACCTGTGTTTTGCTTTTTTGTGACAAAAAAGCAAAACACCTCCTTTCCAGGGAAAGGATGATTTACAGAAACATTGCGCTTTACTGTGTTACAATTCAGTGATAATGCTGTATTTGATTTCAACTTATTTTCTGTGTACTGTTCTTTTCTCCTCAATTCTCTGGTGAGCTGTTGAAGCTTTTTGCTTCTTCTTTTTTACCAATACTGCCTCTGCCTTAGTGCTGAGCATGTTCGTGTTCAGACTTTTAGTAAAATGTATTGGGCTGCTTGATTGCTGTCTTAGAATTTAAGTATTCAGAAAGTATAAGCAGGTTTAGGGGAAAGTGAGGAATTCAGTGCTGTGCTGATTCACAATCTGGCCGTCTTATGACTGTGTGTATTAATGGTTAGCCCCCAGAGGTTTAGGATAAAGGCCCTAGTCTAAAAATTTGTGTGGTTCTAGGTAGGAGTAGGATGCTGTGGGGGAGAGGGTTTATTGTCAGAGCAGCCTTTTAGCTCAGAGGGCGTTTCATGTAAGTTATCTATTTGATAGAATCTGCGCTTCCTCCTTAGTACGAAGAATCACAGTGTAAGGCCTTGAATTGTGCACACTCCCCCACCCCACCCCCTGCTTTCTTTGGTGGAACTGAATCTGTCATAGGGCTTGTTTTCCTTAGAAAGGTTGGAGGACAAGCTTCTGCAGTTACACTAATTTTCATATTTCTCAGAATGATCTAGGAAAAAAGCTTTTAAAACCCAGAGTGGTAGTTACATTGCTCTTAGAACACTCCCACACATACAGGCTTTTCTTCAGCATTTTAAAATTTTTTTTTCTTGCTGCTTTTACAGTGTAGGTGGCCTTCTCTGGATTGCTTTTGACAGGAAATTGAGCAACCTTTCTTTTTTGGAACAGAATATATTTTACCGCTGAGAGAGAGAGAAAAAAGGAAATGTTTATGTTTTAGAATTTAATTATGAATTTTTGTCTGAAGGCCGATTTAAATCTAGAAAAATGAAAGGAGGGCTTAAATTTTGAATTGTGCACTAATATTTCTGAATCTTGCTATTCATTTTTGGATTTTCCTTTCTTCCTTTCCTGGAGAAGGAAAGGAAGACCCCCAAGTTAACTTTACTTCATAAAGCCGGAGCCATGGATGGATATTAAGAAGTTTATCACTGCTGTTCTGCATTTGTCCGAAGCTATCTTCCTCAGTGGTCTTCTTTTTGTAGTGGAGGTATGCTGGGCTCTACACTGAGTTAACAGCATCTTGAGCCTGGACTGTATGTTAGCCCCACCTTTGGGAAAGCATGTCATTCAGCAAAGCTTCCTAATCATTTGGCTTGTTCTCGGATGCTCCAGGCTGGGTGGGGAGCTCCAGATTGGAACCCTGCCTCTGGCACACATTCTACCTGGACCTCTGAGCCCCCTGGTGCTTTGAGGTAGGAATACCAGTCCACCCACCTGCTGTCCAGCTGCTTGCTGCCTGAGGTGATTGGGGCGAGTTTGATTGAGTAGTTCCCTGATAGCACTGGGGATTCAGGGGAAGAAATCAGACTGTAATTAGAATATGTGGAAATGTTGTCCAGTTGGAATGCAGTAATTCTCCTGGAATCTTTCTAAGTGTGTTTGGAAATCACATCCTTTCACTTGAGTTTGAGGTTGGCATGTTTGTTCATGTAGCTAAGTAGGTTATAAGTGTCAGGTATGTTTTGTTTATGTAATTAGCTGGTTTTAGCCAAATAGTTCAGAGTTCCTTTCCCATTCTGTAGGTGCAGTTTGTAGGGCAGGCACTTAAAAACTGCAGGTTTTATTATCTGCAGTATCTGGTGCTCAGAATATTCTTTATAGGTTCTTTTTCCCACAGTCTTTAGGGTAAGAAGGACCCTTTGCAGGGTCTTTATATTTGGCTGAATGAGTGATGGGAGTCCAAGGTAACAGGTTGGGAAGAGGAACTTACCATCTTGTCTTCAACAGGAATTGGAAATATCTGTGAGTGAAAATACATTTTGATTCTTCTTACTCTTCTAGTCTTCTACTTTATATGTGTAGGAACAGGATTTGGAAATTAACCCAATTTGAAATAGTGTTCACTTCCCCAAACATTAAAAAACAGATATCTTGGAAGCTCTTTTGGACATGTATAGTCTGACTTATTTTAATATTTTTAGAAATAGGTACATGTACTGGGGTTTCCTTGTGGCTCAGACTGTAAAGAATCTGCCTGTAATGCAGGAGACGTGGGTTCCATCGCTGGGTCGGGAAGATCACGGGAGAAGGGAATGACTACCCACCCTAGTATTCCTGCCTAGTGAATCCCGTGGACAGAGGAGCCTGGTTGCAACCAACCAGAGGAGTTGTTGGTTGCAACCAACAATCCATGGGGTTGCAAAGAGTCAGACACAACTGAGTGATTAACACTTTTCACTGTGGGTTTTAATGTTGGGCATATTAAAGTGCTGCATTCAATGTGCCAGCAAATTTGGAAAACTCAGCATTGGCCACAGGACTGGAAAAGGTCAGTTTTCATTCCAATCCCAAAGAAAGGCAAAGCCCAAGAATGTTCAAACTACCACACAATTGTACTCATACGCTCAGAAAGTAATGCTCAAAATTCTTCAAGCTAGGCTTTAACAGTACGTGAACCGAGAACTCCCAGATGTTCAAACTTTATTTAGAAAGGGCAGAAAAACCAGAGATCAAATTCCCAACATCCATTGGATCATAGAAAAAGCAAGAGAATTCCAAGAAAACATCAACTTCTGCTTCATTGACTACCCTAAAGCCCTTGACTGTGTGGATGACAACCAACTGGAAAATTCTTCAAGAGATGAGAATACCAGACCACTATACCTGCCTCCTGACAAACCTGTATGAAGGTCAAGAACCAACAGTTAGAACCAGACATGGAACAACAGACTGGTTCCAAATCTGGAAAGGAGAATGTCAAGGCTGTATATTGTCACTCTGCTTATTTAGCTTTTATTGCAGAGTACATCATGTGAAATGCTGGGCTGGATGAATCACAAGCTAGAATCAAGATTGCAGGGAGAAATATTAATAATCTCAGATATGCAGATGACACAACCCTTATGGCAGAAAGTGAAGAGGCACTAAAGAGCCTCTTGATGAAAGTGAAAGAGGAGAGTGAAAAAGCTGTCTTAAAACTCAACATTCAAAAGACGATGATCATGGCATCTGGTCCCATCACTTCATGGCAAATAGATGGGGAAACAATGGAAACAGTGACAGACTTTATTTTTTGGGGCTCCAGAATCACTGCAGATGGTGACTGCAGCCATGAAATTGAAAGATGCTTACTCCTTGGAAGAAAAGCTATGATCAACCTAGACAGCATATTAAAAAGCAGAGACATTACTTTGCTGACAAATGTCCATCTAGCCAAAGCTATGGTTTTTCCAGTAGTCATGTATGGATGTGAGAGTTGGACCATAAAGAAGGGTAGGCATCAAAGTTTTGATGCTTTTGAACTGTGGTGTTGGAGAAGACTGTGGAGAATCCCTTGCTTGGACTGCAAGGAGATCCAACCAGTCCATCCTGAAGGAAATCAACCCTGAATATTCATTGGAAGGACTGATGATGAAACTGAAACTCCAGTATTTTGGCCACCTGATGGGAGGAGCTTAATCATTAGAAAAGATCCTGATGCTGGGAAAGAATGCAAGCATGTGCTGCAGTCCATGGGGTCGCAAAGAGTCAGACACAACTGAGCAGCTGAACAACAACAATGTATGTCTGATGCCTGCAGCCACAGGACATGTCTTATGATTCTAGTAGAGTTTATATATAAGTTATATGAAATGACCTTTGAGAGGATTGTGAAATTTCTAAATCATCATAGTATTTGGTTGCTTTGGAACAGGTTTCTCTGTCTCATCACTGTTGGCATTTTGGTCTGATTAAGTGTACTGTCCTCAACCTTGTAGATTGTTTAGTAGCATCCTTGGCTTCTACCAATTAAATCCAGTAGTGTATATCCCCTTCCTCTGTTGTGACAACCAAAAATATTTTCAGACATTGCAGGATGTCACTCAGGGTATAGAACTGTCCACTGTAGAAAACCACTGGTTTGGAACAGTGGCTCCCACAGGCAAGTCTATCACCAGCTACATCAAAATCATCTTGTGGGGGGCACTTCTTACTCATACAGTTTCCTGCGTTTCTCCCCAGACTCCCTGATCAGATTATGTGGGGAGAGGTCCTGGACTGGCAACCTAAGAAAGCTGTGGTGCATATACACAATGGGATATTACTCAGCCATTAAAAAGAATACATTTGAATCAGTTCTAATGAGGTGGATGAAATTGGAGCCTATTATACAGTGAAGTAAGCCAGAAAAAAAAACACCAATGCAGTATACTAATGCATATATATATGGAATTTAGAAAGATGGTAACAATAACCCTGTGCGAGACAGCAAAAGAGACACAGATGTATAGAACAGTCTTTTGGACTCTGTGGGAGAGGGCGAGGGTGGGATGATATGGGAGAATGACATTGAAACGTGTATTATCATATGTGAAACGAATCCCCAGTCCAGGTTGGAAGCATGATACGAGGTGTTCAGGGCTGGTGCACTGGGATGACCCAGAGGGATGGGATGGGGAGGGAGGTGGGAGGGGGGGTTCAGGATGGGGAACACATGCACACCCATGGCTGATTCATGTCAATGTATGGCAATACCAATATAATATTGTAAAGTTTAAAAAAAAATTTGTTATGTAGAATGACACAAAGGAACTTACTTAAAAAACAGACTCTCAGACTCAGAAAATGAATTCATGGTTGCTGGGGCAGGGGCTGGGAGATGGGATGGTTAGGGAGTTTGGGATGATCATGTACAAACTGCTGTATTTAAAATGGATAACGAACAAGAATCTATTGTATGGCACATGGAACTCTGCTTAATGTTAATGTGTCAGCTTGGATGGGAGGGAAGTTTGAGGGCGAATGGGTACATGGATATGTATGGCTGAGTCCCTTCACTGTTCGCCTGAAACTAGCACAACACTGTTAATCGATTACACCCCAATTTTGTGGTATATAAATGTAAATTTTATATTATACGATATAGAAGTTCAAGAAAAAGAATGTTGTGTAAATAGAGGTGGCTATTGGTTGGCTTAAATTTAGATGTATATTGACTACACCTAAGGAGATCACAAAGGGTTTTAGATGGAAAGTATAACATTTCACAGTTATGACTTGATTGGTAGCTATGATTTCCCCCTTTACTACTATTTTCAAACTTTGAGAATAATCTGATTGTACTAAAGTTCATAATTTTACCCTAGGTTTTGTGGGAATACCTCAAGTTGGACTTGGAAGATTTACCACGACTTTGAAGTGGAATCAGGTGAGTTGGTAGATTGTTATAAAGGATCATTGAACTCAGAGTTTATTGTTAGAAAACCTGCCACTTACAGCCAAATTTTGATTTAGTAAATGTGGATTCTATATCTTTCCCCACTGGTTTTTCCTCCTCTGTTGTTCTGTAGCTGAGAGGCAGAAACAGGGAAGAGAGGAGACTCTTGTGCAGTTTTTAGTTACTGATTTCTGAATTCAACATTTTCATCATTATAGAGTAAATTATTTTTCTGCCAACTTAGTAATATTTTTGTTACATGACTATTTTCATTCTGTCAGCATTTCAGAACATTAGTGTTTCTTAAAATTTGATGGGAGGTTGTACCCTAATCTATGTTCTAAATAAGAATCATGTTAACTCTGATGAATTAGTGTACAATTTGGAACACCAAGCTTATCCTGAAAAATTAAGTGATGGCTAGATGATCTGTTGGATTGACATTTGCCATTGATTCGGAGTGATTGCATTTGGTTACTGCTAGGTAGAGACCCAGTTCTGTCCTGGGTTTATCCTAACGTTTAGTGGATATTTCTCAAACGCTTTATTCAGTTGTCAAGGGATATTCTCATTGAACAAAATAACAGTTTAATTTGATAGAAAGAGACTTTTCTATAGACTGAGATGCTGTAATATGCTAAGCTCCTAAATTCAGATAAAACAAGTGATTTGGAGTTAGGTAGATTGCTTTGGTTTTGTTACTTTGTACTTAACCTTCCTCTTAGCTGGATGCTGAAACAAAGAGTTTGGGATTTTTTTTATCAGCTGCTTTGTCATAAGCAAATTGCCTAAGGAGCCAGCTCTTCTGGAGTACTGCATTCTATGAAGGATGGTCAAGGTTATCTGAGCATCTCACCTCTGCAAACCTTTGTGCAGAGCTGAGGGCTTCTTTTCAGATGCCCGCTGGGTAATTGGAGCACTGATTTCAGAGTGGCTTGCTATTTCTGACCTTCCTTGAATTTCAGTAAGAGAAAGTGGAAAATGATTATCTCTGAAAATGTTTTTGAAGTATATTAGGACACTTTCCTGTTAGCATCGATTTGACCATGCCTGGAATCATTCTTTAAGAGATGGGAATCCAAGAAAGATTTTTAGATCTCTGTGATTTTTAACTGTTTGAAGAGCTCAAGTTTTTGTTTTTTTTCTTTTAAAATCAGTAACACAACTGAAAAACTACTTTTGAGAATGTAGCTCTTTGGAACCATCAGAAACTGCTGAATGGTGAAGCAAACAGCCTGCAGGGTTGCTCCACGTAGCGAGCTGTAGCTCATGTACTTTGCAGAGGACAAAAAAAATCAGTGCATGTTTTGAGCGCCTGGTTCTCGCCTCAATCTTGGAAGTTGTTTTTCAAGATTTACTCTTTTTTCCCTCCTCAGTACCTGGATCCTATTGAAATGTGCACCTTCAGTGTATTCCCCGTATGTCTTAAAGTATTTTAAACACTCTTAAATAAGGATCGATTCCTGGTTGGTACACTTGAATATGACCGTTAGCCAAAGTGTTAAGTTCGAGAGCATCTTGGAGAAGGAAAATGGCAACCCACTCGAGTATTCTTGTCTGGAGAATCCCACGGACAGAGGAGCCTGGCAGGCTGCCGTCTGTGGGGTCGCAAGAGTCAGACACGACTTGGCGACTAAACCACCACCGTGTATAGCTTATTAAGTGCATCATTTTTATACTTCTTATTTATGTTTTGAGTAGTGTTGGTCTGGAATAGATCTGAGAAAGCATACTTTTTTCCTTTCCTTAAATTTTTTTTTTTTAAATGCTGTGTTCTTTCTAAATACCCAATGAGAAACAGTAATGTTAATCGAAATTGATCTCTGACCAAATTATGTGCTTGGCACTAAAAACATTTAAAACATTCGAATACTTTTCTCATTTTTCTTTGGATTTTCCTATTCTCGTATGGACAGTTATTTGCTCATAGGTGAGTGAGCCATTGCTTAAGTTTTTTTTCCTTTGTTGCAGTGTGGTTATTGGATGCTAGGCTTCTGCTTTTCATGAGAGAGTAGCTAAGGAAGTTTTGCTATTAGTTTTGGCTGTGCTGGGTCCTTATTGTTGCATGGGCTTTTCTCTCGCAGTGAGCAGGGGCTACTGTCTAGTTGCGGTGCATGGACCTCTCGTTGCAGTGGCTTCTACTGTGTGGAGCAGAGGCTCTAGGGTGCCTGGGCTTCGGTAGTGGCAGTACGTGGGGCTTGGCGGTTTCAGTTCCTGGGCTCCAGAGCGCAAGCTCGGTGGTTGGGGCTCACAGGCCCAGGTGCTCCTGGCGTGTGGGATCCTCCCGTATCAGAGATCAGACTCGTGTCTCCTGCATTGGCAGGTGGATTCTTTACCACTGAGCCCCCAGGGAAGCCCCTGAGAAAATGTTATAAAGCTCTCCCCTTCTTTTTTTTTTTTTTCTTTTGCGAAGTGAAAAAGAATAACACTGGTCACATATACTTAGGCTAATCGCTTGTGGATATAATACACAAAAGTAAAGACATCCGTTTTGTTGTTTTATGGGAAGTCCCAACCATTTAGTAAAGAAAAGGTTGGTGCATTCTCCTAGACTTTCCGTGGTGTTCTGTGGAGTGGTAGCAAGAAACCTAATAATCAAAATGCCTTACATTGGTCTTCAGGATGATAGACTGTCAATAGCAGATTCACAAATGAGTTAAAAAATGGAAGTTTAGAAAACATTTTCTCCCTGGCTGTCCATCCTGTAGATCCCTGTCTTATCCACTGATGCACCCTCTTTTCTCATTATTTCAACAAATTATGTCTACCTAAAACGGGAAAGAGCTGCTCTTCATATCCAATACAGTTTCCTTTTTAAACATAGCCCAGTGACAAAGACAGTAGCTTAACTAATAACAGGAGTTTGAATATATTAATGCAAAGAAGAGCTCAAATATTTACCTTGAGTAGACTTGTTAGATTCTGAGGCTCATCCTGAATTGGTGTTTCACAGTGGGGTCTAGGGTACAAAAGGGAATCAATATTTTCAAATACATACTAGGTTAAATTTTATTTTTAAAATCCTTGTCTTTTTCTGAATTTTTACTTTATTTTGGAGTATGTGCTTCATGCTTATCACTTCAGTTGTGTCCAGCTCTTTGCGACCTCATGGACTATAGCCCACCAGGCTCATCTGTTCATGGGACTCTCTAGGCAAGGATACTGAAATGGGTTTCCACGCCCTCAATCCCAAACTCCTAATTGATCCATCCCTCATTCTTCTCCCTTTTAGTAACCATAGGTTTGTTTTTTAAGTCCATGGGTCTGTTTCTGTTTTGTAAATAAGTCATTTGTATCATTTTTTAGATTTTTTCAGATAAATACTAGCTGAGATTTTATTAACTGAAAGTGAAAGTTGCTCAGTCATGTCCAGCTCTTTGCAACCCCATGGACTATACAGCCTATGGAATTCTCCAGACCAGAATCCTGGAGTGGGTAGCCTTTCCCTTCCCCAGGGGATCTTCCCAACCCAGGGATCGAACCCAGGTCTCCCTCATTGCAGGTGGATTCTTTACCAGCTGAGCCACCAGAGAATCCCATTAACCAAAAGCTGACTATAATGTAATATGAAGGTAGTAAAAATTTAGAGTAGCATAGGAATGAGTGCAGAGTTTTCCTTTTATCTTTGGCCATGACTAATTTGACTTGAATTTTATTTCCCCAGGAATCACTTCAACATTATTTCATTATGCTAATTTGTTATTTAAAGGCTTCTTCTTTGTTCTTAAAAAAGAAAACATTTTAACAGCCTGTAGAACTGTTGTGTGACCCTTTCACATTTGCTAATCCTAGCATCACCTTTTTCTTTTCAGTAAGAAAAAGTTTTCGCTGAATTCTTAACCTTTGTCTTCTTCAGAACCTGAGAATACAGTTTCCACATCTAATAGAACATTGCCTCTTCTGAATTTATTCTAAGGATGAATAGAGCACATGGGAACAGGAAGTAAGTTATCTTTGGAGGTGTGTCTTATTTCTTAGTACTTGCTCATATTCTGGAGGCCCTGGATTTGTATGGATTTGGCACATTACCCACTTTCTTGACTGTCTAATAAATTAAAGAAAGTGAAGTCACTCAGTCGTGTCCGACTCTTTGTGACCCCAGGGACTGTAGCCTACCAGGCTCCTCTGCCCATGGGATTTTCCAGGCAAGAGTACTGGAATGGGTTGCTATTTCCTTCTCCAAGGGATCTTCCCAACCCAGGGATTGAACCCGGGTCTCTCTGCATTGCAGGCAGATGCTTTACTGCCTGAGCCACCGGGGAGTTAAATTTGCTAGTAAAGTAGATTTGAGCTTCTTACGTAAGGAGTCAGAGAATAGAGAAGCAAGAACACGAACTGTGTATGAATGTGAGTGGAGATCAGTGTAGCAAGTATGCAGAGCTCTGGTCTGCTCTGTTCCTGCCTCCCCTTCCAGCCTTGAAAACTAGGGTAGGTAAAAGCATTCTTGAACACCTGGCTTCTGGGAGTGGATCACAGGATGGAATGGGACGTGGAGCTTGGGGAGAGCTTGCACCTGCCATTTCTTCATGATACACTGATGTTTCTCAAAGGGCTTTGGAAACTCTTAGGTGGTAGTGTCTTAAAGGTGGTAGAGTCTTCATTTGTTTGAATGTTTGTCAGGGAAGCCTGACTGCTGCAGTCCATGGGGTCGCAAAGAGTAGGACATGACTGAGTGACTGAACTGAAGAATCTTTGAGATATAAAAGGTAATTGTAAATGTCTTACCAGTGTTTGAGTGGCTTTTGTCAAAATCCCATAAAAGCCAAATTCAGATCATATTGCAGGTGAAGTCTTATGTGTGATGATATCCAGTAATGCTGTGCTTTGGGCGTTTTGCTACTCCTTCTCCTGGGAGGAGGGCTTTATTATGTCTTTTTGAAAATGGCTTGTAAGCGTTGAAGGCTTGAAGAACTACCACGTTCTGTGCAATTCACATCTGCACAGAAATGCTAGAGTTTCTAGTGAGTCTGTGAGAGGTTTGGGTGTACAATCCTTCCAAATAACATCAGCCTTTTCAGAGCGGGATGTTTCTCAAACTGTTGTTTGTCTCTGTACATGGCTAGCTCTGTATTCTTCCTGTAATGGTTTCCTTAATGAAAATGGACTGATCAGTGCTCTGGAGGAGTCTTCAGTAGGGAAATAATGAATGGTTGCTCAAAAACTAATAGACTTTGATTTTTTTTTTCATGGAGTCATTAAAAAAAAAAAAATCTAACTCAATTCAGTGACTGACTGCTTTCTGCTACCGACTGATGTTTTTCTCCCCAGTCAATTGGAAAATAAATTGAGAAATGGACCAGGTAACATTTGATGGGTATAGGGACCTCTGGGTCTGTTCTGACCTTAAAGCTTTCGTGGTTACAAGCAGTAGGATATTTATTCTACTGCTTTTGCCACTTGTTTTCTCTCTGAATTTATTAGTGGAAAAGTTAATTAAGTGTATACCTATTTAATGCCTAATATATAGAGAGAGCTTTTTGCTTAGTGTTGACCAGGAAAAAAAATCCAAAAAAGAGAAATGCTTCTTGTTTTTCTGGAGGGAGAGATAAGATATAATTAAAAATTTATCATACTAAATAATCAATGTAATTAGGCCTTTAGTGGAAGTATATGTAAAATGCATTTAGGTGTCAGCAGAGGGAGAATTAAACCTACAGAGGTGGCATCATTAGAACTGGGCATTGAGAGACCTATTCATCCATCCATGAATCCATGAATCCATCTACCAAAAGAGTAACATTTCTTCAAATAATCAAAGTAATTCATATTTACTGTGTAAAATCTGGATGTTCCAAAAAGGCCCAGTTGTCAAAGTAAAAATCACCCAGTTCCCACCGGCTCACCCAGCTGCTTCTACCCAGAGACAGTTATACCTTCAAGCATTTTCACTTTTTATTTGTGAGATTTTTCAAACATTCTCAAAAATAGGACAGCACAACAAGCCCCCATGTACTCATCAATCTAGCTTCAACAAGTACGGGCATCTTACCTTTCTCATTCCATTTTATCTTCTTCCTGTTGTTATGGTTTAAAAACTGTGTGTGTGTGTTTTAAAGCACAGACTGAATATTATACCATTCAACCTATAAATATATCACTGAGTATTTTTTTTAACAGAAAATGACTTTAAAGTGAGTCACAATATCATTTCCCTTAATGAAATGAATGATTATGATTTAATATTATTTACTTCTAGTTTGTCCTGGAGTCCATGTTCACCTTCCTCCTTTGTCTCAAAATTGTCATTTTGCAGTTTGTTGGAATCAGGATCCAAGCCTGATGAACACATTGCGTCTGTCACTTTAAAGACTTTCTTAATCTGTAACATTTTCCCTTCTCTCCTTTTTGTTCATGCAATTTATTGTAGAAGAAACTGGGTCATGTGCTTTTTAGGATTGCTAGCATTTTAAGAATTTTCTTTCATTTTTGTCCTACGTGACTGTATGTTTTAAAAGCAAAGTTGGGGTCATGTTCTGCATGCTGTTTTTAACAATAATATAAGGAGGACATTTTGTTATTATTTATTCTATGATTATTTTTTCTTTTCTGTGAAATCTTATGGCATTGAAATAACTAAAAATGAGAAAGATGCGTTTGATTGTAAGATCTACTTTGATTATATGTAGTTTTACAACAAATTGGTTATTTCTCTCTTTCCTTCCCCTCCCCCCCTTCCCCTGGCTCTATCTTTCCTCACTTTTGCACAGTTACAGATCGACATAACGTTGGTGATGTGGTTCCCTAAATTTAGAGCCATTTTATTTTCCCTGAGGAATAGAAATGCATGGTTGTATAAACGAGAGCCTGGCTGATGGTTCACTGACAGGGTCACAAATAAAGGAAGTAAGTGGTGCCCATGCAAGGCCCTGATTTTCTGGAGAGTCCCTACCGGAGGGGGGCCCTCTTTGTTACTGTTAGTGTAAGCTGACCTTTATTAAAAGTTAGGTTTGCATTCTTGCATTAAATGTTTGTCACTGGTGGGAAAGGATTCTTAGTGGTTAAAAGGGAGCATGACTTTGCATTTAGTGATGTTAACATAATTTTGTCATTTCTGTATTAGGTCCTTTTTCAGTTACTGTCAAAAGTTTTTAGGCTGGAAAAAGAATATGTATACAGGCTCCCAGCAAGGTATAATGTGTTATACCAGCTGAAGCTGCATGTGGCCATTAAATTGACAGAGTCTTCTGTTCTTCATCAGATAAAACCCCAGCTTCATTTATGATGTTTTGGTTGCTCCTGGTACTTTGTCTTCTTTTATACTTGATTAGATTTTAATTTAGCAGTGTTTGCAGAGATATCTGCAACACAGAGATATTATGCCTTATTCTGTAATCCTGCTATTTGATAACCCATTAACATCCTTGAAAGGTGTTGTTTAAAATTAACTTTTTAATAAAAGTAATAAATGAGTTTATAAGATTTACTCTCTGCCGCCTCTCACTGGTTCCCCAGAGGCACTTTGTTGATTTGGTATGTATTATATGTTTTGTGTTTTAAAACTTCATATTAACATATTTCGGGGATCTGTCTGTGCTGGTTGAAGTAAATCTAGTTCATCCTTTTAAACTGCTGCTTATGTTATGTGGACGAATCATGGGAATATACCATAGTTTTTCTGCCATTTTCCTACTGCTGATCTTGTAGATTGTTTCCAGTAGTTTCTGATTACAAATAAAGCTGCAAAGAATACCCTTGTCCTTGACACTGCGTACGTGGGCATATGTTTCTCTAGGCAGTTGTCAGGTCATGGGGTATTGTAATAGATACTCCAAAATTGTTTTACTACCAGAGTGGCTCCCATCAGTAGAGAGGGTTTAATCTTAAATATGTGTTCTTTAATTTCACATATTTATCTAGAGAAATGGGATGGGGCAGGGGTTAAATTTGAGAGCTGACTTACTTACAAATAAGTAGACCTCATTAACTTCTAAATTTGCTTATGAAGTTTTAAGGCTAGTTTTATTTATTGGACTCTTTTGCTGCCAGATGTGAATTTATACATATGGAATTCTGCAGTTAAATAATGACACGTAAATTATCTTAGTGGCTGTTGAGCTTTTGTATAGAAATAACAGCGCTTTTTAGAATCTGCATTGAGGGCTGTCTTCAGTGCTTCTGAGGGTGAATGGCTCCTTCAGTTTACTGCTCACCCCTGTTCCAGCTGCCAAGGAACATGTTGAATGTTCAGGGTAACACCTACCTCGTTACGGACTCTGCAGGAATGCATAATTAAATGGGAGCCACTGCTGCCACAGGAAGACATACCATTCTTTGTCCTGTGGTTTCCCTTGAAGGACTTCTTAGAGGACACTCTTCAAAGTAAAGAATGTTCTATGCCCTTTCCTTTCCTTTGTCTGGCATGGCAGGGAAGATAGATACAGTTCCTTTATTCCTTTGCTCTCTTAAGAAAAGAATATAGCCATTGTTTTATTAGGTGGTTATGTTCAGGAGCTTGGATTTTTTAAGTTAGTTTTAATATTATTGTTGTTTAGTCGCTAAGTCATGTCCGACTCTTTGTGACTCCATGGGCTATATAGCCTGCCTGGCTCCTCTGCCCATGGGATTTCCCAGGCAAGAATACTGGAGCAGGTTTCCCTTTCATTCCTGCTCCTGGGGATCTTACCGACTCAGGGACTGAATTCATGGCTCCTGCACTGTTCTTTACCACTGAGCCATCTGGGAAGCCCGTCTTAGGATCATGCCTCCTCTTTCTCCACAGTAGTTATCATGCATATTCTTTTTAATGTCTAAAAAGCCCTGTAACCGGAGGTCCCATCGGGACGCTGAGCCTCTTTCTCTTCATCTGTCAAATGGGCTCCTAAGCCATGCACCTCAAAGGGTTGGTTATAGGGTGTTTGGTGCCAGCGCAGTGCCTCCAAGGAAGTGAGCTGCCCAAATCACGTGGTCTGTCCTTCCCCTGAAACATACGAAGAAACTGAACCTTGGGGTGTGAATTGACATACACTCTCCCCTTCAGTTTGTCTTAATGACTAAGATAATCTCTGCCGCACATCATGTCCCATTGTATCTCTGCTTCTTGAGAAAGTACAGCGGTAGCTCCTACGCACATCTTTCTTCTTACCTGGCATTTCCTGTTCTTCTCTCCACTGGCAGGCACCTTGCCCTCCTCTGAAATGTGTTCAAGTTCCTTCACTGAGGGAGGCTGTTCTGGCTCACCTGACAGATGGATATCATCTCGTGTCCTCAGCCCCTGAGATGTGTCTTTCACTGTGGACTGTTGAGCTTATTTGAAGGTTTCTTGGAAAACTCTTCTCTCTCCCCATATTATCAGAAAGCACTTGTACCGTAAAGTGCTGGTTATTTAGGAGGAAACAACTGCTTTAGGAGACAGCTATATTTGTTAGCAGCACAATGTTACTTCTGTGTTTTGAAAGGGAAAATTTCAACTGAAAGAGATGAGCTCTCAACGTGCATTATACCGTGCTTTTGTCATGTTGCTGCTACTCGCAGACCTCCCTTCTGCCTTTTACACAATCATCTTTCAGCCCAGTCAGTTAGAACTAAGGATTATGGTAAATAAACGAGAACAAAGCTCTCCTCTGATCCATCATGTATCATTGCCTATGGACAAGTTTGCCTGTGACTTTCCCCCGGTCTACGCATCTTTTTTCTGTGCTGTAAAAAGTGGTCAACAAAATAAAAATAAAATAAAAAGATCAAGAAATATGCACCTGTGTAAGGACAGCTTGCAGATTTTATATGTGGACTAAATTGAAGTTGAGGTCGCTCAGTCGTGTCCGACTCTTTGCGACCCCATGGACTATAGCCCACCAGGCTCCTCCGTCCATGGGATTTTCCAGGCAAGAGTACTGGAGTGGGGTGCCATTGCCTTCTCCAGGGGATCTTCCCAACCCAGGGATTGAACCCGGGTGTGCTGCATTGCAGGCAGACGCTTAACCGTCTGAGCCACCTAAAAGTACACGTGAAAGCCAAGTTAGAAACTTTCTTAATCTTGAATATGAATGAAGGCACAATTCAGCGAATGTTTCATTGTATAGCATACATATTTTAATTTCAATTCAACAAGTTGAATAGATCCTTTTCTCCTTCACTTGAGAACTGCTCATACATGACACTGGCTCTTATGAAGGCCACTCTGAAATAGGGAGAAAGTAATGTGGGTGAGCTTTTCTTCTCCCAGTGCACAGACCAAATGGGTGTGTTGATGTGTGAGTTTGTGTGAAAAGACTGCAGTGCCTTCGTTTATATTTGGGGTGTGAAGGAAAAGAGGTCTGATAGAATTTGAGATCCAAAAGGAGCCGTAACTGTCATCTGTTCATTTTGTGCCTTAAAAAAATGTGTTCACAGAGATCAGTGTCTGCCCCAGGTTTTATTGCTTTATGGTGTGGTGTGTAGGCTTAAGGCTCTGAGTTGGTAGAAATGGAACAGTACTCCTAATGCTTTGGGGACAAATTCATTAGCATTTCTTTACCCATTCAAGGACCTCAGAATATTTCCTAAGTCATTTGTCTTTTGTATTTTGAATGTGTGGAAAATTGGATGTGGATGGGGTTGGAGGCTAGGATGTTTTTCTTTGGACACCCTGTTTTAAAAAAAAATTATTGAAGTATAGTTGATTTACAGTGTTGTATTAATTTCTTCTGTACAGAAACGTGACTCAGTTTTTTATGTGTGTGTTCATATGTATATTTATCCTTTTCCGTTATGGTTTGTGATAGAATATTGACTACACTTCCCTGTGCTATACAATAGGACCTTGTTGCTTATCCATCCTATTATGTATAGTAGTTTGCTTCTGCTAACCCCAAACTTCCATTCCTCTTCCCTCCCTCTTGGCAATCACAAGTCTATTCTCTATATATGAATCTATTTTTGTTTTGTAGATATGCTGATTTGTCTTGTATTTTTGATTCCCCATGTAAGTGATACTATATGGTATTTTTCTTTCTCTTTCTGACTTCATTTAGTATGATAATCTCTAGGTCCATTTGTGTTGCTGCAAATGGCATTGTTTCATTCTTTTTGATGACTGAGTAATATTCGTGTGTGTGTATGTGTGTGTGTGTGTACATACATTATTCTCTGGGTATATGCCCAGCAGTGGGATTGCTTGATCATGTAGCAACCCTGTTTTTAGTTTTTTGAGGAACCTCCATACTGTTTTCCATAGTGTCTGCACCAATTTACATTGCCAACAGTGTAAATAAGTGATTTTTTCCTCTGAAAAGCATTTCATGGCCATTGTGGAAAACATTTTTCAAAGTCCAAGGGTGTTTCACCTTTTCAAGTCTTGATGTTAATTACGCCTAACTTCTACCATAAGGACTTCATTTTATCTTCATAGTCCCTGCAGCTCTAGCATAGAGCAAAATGTTTAGGAAGTAAGGTTGAAGGGTTATTTAACATGTCTCCATGTTCCTACCCAAATCCTCAGTGAGAAGCACTTCACACATCTCTGCTCCTTGCTTCCCTTTTCGGTATCACTATGAACTAAGGATCAGAGGAAACTCCTAGAACTGTTTGGATATTTGAAATATAAAATTTCGTACTAATGAAAAATTGAGCATAATCATTTCAGTCTCATCGGTTGAACTCTTAGCATGTGGCAAATACTCTCCAGATTCCTTGAGGACAGAACTGGGCTGGCTTGGCCTCCACCGTTAAGGACCTAAAACCTAGCAGGTGAGGCAGGTATGTGTTTAGGTACAGTAATGGAGGTATCAGAAGTGTTGAAGCAATACATGTACCCTTGGTGTTTCTCATTAGCGTATGTAGAAGGATATGAATGCCATGAATGATGAAAGTATAAGCACAAAGTAACTACATTTTTTAAAATGAAATCTTATGTTTCAAGTAATTATTACATGCCCATAGAGTAAAATCCAAAAGGTTGTGCAGTGAAGCTAAAGCATATAGATTTTGTTTGGATTTCATCAGTTTTTCTTCTGATGTCCTTTTTCTTTTCCAGGATCCAATCCAAAAATGTCATGTTGCATTTAGTATGTATGCTTTTTAAAGTTTATTTTTACACAAATTGTAGCATACTGTACTGTGGTTTCATTCTGTTTCAGTCCAGCTTATTATTATAGTTTATTATTCAGTCTCTTATTAATGGACTTTAAGTTTCTCTGACCTTTTAACATTCTTAACAGTGCTGCTATGGCTGTCCTTGAATGTTTAAGTGTATAGGTTTGTGTAGAGGAGTTTCTGGGTTAGAGAATGTTATTGTTCAGTTACTAAACCGTGTCCAACTCTTTGTGACTCCATGAACTGCAGCATGCTAGGTTTCGCTCCCTTACTATCTCCCGAAGTTTGCTCAAACTCATATCCATTGAGTCGATGATGCCATCCAACCATCACATCCTCTGTTGTCCCCTTCTCCTCCCACCCTCAGTCTTTCTCAGCATCATGGCCTTTTTCCAGTGAGTCAGCTCTTCTCATCAGGTGGCCAAAGTATTGGAGCTTCAGCTTCAGCATCAATCTTTCTAGTGAATATTCAGGGTTGATTTCCTTTAGGATTGGTTTAATCTCCTTGCTGTCCAAGGGACTCTCAAGTTTTCTCCAACACCATAGTTCAAAATCAATTCTTTGGCACTCAGCTCTCTTTATGGTCCAACTCTCACATCCATATGTGACTACTGGAAAAACCATAGTTTTGACTAGATGGACCTTTGTTGGCAAAGTAATGTCTCTGCTTTTTAATATGCTGTCTAGGTTGGTCATAACTTTTCTTCCAAGGAGCAAGTGTCTTTTAATTTCATGGTTGCAGTCACCATCTGCAGTGATTTTGGAGACCCCCAAAATAAAGTCTGTCACTGTTTCCACTGTTTCCCCATCTATCTGCCTTGAAGTGATGGGACCAGATGCTATGATCTTAGTTTTCTGAATGTTGAGTTTTAAGCCAACTTTTTCACTCTTCTCTTTCACGTTCATCAAGAGGCTCTTTAGTTCTTCTTTGCCTTCTGCCATAAGGGTGGTGTCATCTGAGTATCTGAGGTTATTGATATTTCTTGCAGCAATCTTGATTCCAGCTTGTGCTTCATCCAGCCCAGCGTTTCTCATGATGTACTCTGCATATAAGTTAAATAAGCAGGGTGACAATATACAGCCTTGATGTACTCCTTTCCCAATTTGGAACCAGTCTGTTGTTTCATGTCCAGTTTTAACTGTTGCTTCTTGACCTGCATACAGCTTTCTCAGGAGGCAGGTCAGGTAGTCTGGTATTCCCATCTCATTAAGAATATTTCACAGTTTGTTGTGAATCCACACAGTCAAAGGCTTTAATGTAGTAAATGAAACAGAGTAGATGTTTTTTGGGGAGTGAAGTATATTAATCTTTATACTGGTGTAGCCACTGTGGAAAACAGTATGGAATTTCCTCAAAAAATTGAAAATAGAACTACTACATGATCCAGCAGTCCCATTTACTGGTATGTGTTGGAAAAAAGCAAAAACACTAATTTGAAAACATATATATGCACCCCTGTGTTCATCGCAGTGTTATTTGCAGTAGGCAAGATATGGAAGCAACCTAAGTGTTCATCAATAGATGAATGGATAAAGAAGATATGGTATAGATACACAATGGACTATTACTCAACCATAGAAAGATGAAACTTTGCCATTTGCCATAACATGGATGGACCTTAGCGGCATTACGCTAAGTGAAATAATTCAAATACCTCATGCTTTCACTTATATGGAAATCTAAATCACAAAACAAAACAAAATCCAGACTCATAGTGAACAAATTGGTAGTTTTCAAAGGGGAGGGGATTTGGGTTGGGCAAATTGGGTAAAGGAGGTCAAGAGGTACAAGCTTCTGTGTATAAAATAAGTCATGGGAATGTAATGTACAGCATAGGAATATGGTCAGTAATACTGTATTAACTTAGTATGGTGACAGATGGTAACTAAACCTTTTGTGAGGATTATCTCACAATATATACAAGTGTCGAATGACTATGTTGTACATGTGCGATGAATATAATATTGTATGTCAACTATAATTCAGTTAAAAGAAAAAAGCAAATGCCGTTCAGCTAAAAAGGGACCCTGCCAAGAATAGAAAAAAAAAAAAAGCATTACCATCTGTCATGCATTTATGTCTTTTTGGTATAAAATTATTTCCCCCACTAAAAGCCACCTCAACACTAAGAATGTGTGTCTTCACATCTTTGGTAAGTATTGCTAAACTCTCCTCCATAGACATACAAATTTACATTTCCATCGGCAGCGTATGCCTACCTTCCTCTGCTTTTGCTGGTAGTGTGTGAATAAACCTTTGGACCCTTGTCAGTTTCATAGCTGGACAAGGGGATCTCATTGTGGTTTTCCTGTGAGTTTTTCTCATTATACATGAGGTTACACATACTGTTGAGTGTTTAAGAGTGGTTTTCCTTTCTGTGAATTGACTCTTGTGATCTTTTGCCCACTTATCGAATGAGATAAACTCTTCGTGTAAAAAACGGAATTAGCTCTTTGTGATAGGACCTGCTGATTTTTTTCCCCTAGGTTTATATTTTGTCATTGTAGCTTTTGCCATATGTAAACTTACTACTTTTGGATAATCAAAATTTATTCATCTTTTATTTTATGGGTTTTGGATTTCATGTCCTACTTAGAAGGGTTTTACACTCTCAGAGGATAAACAATGTCTCCTGGTTTCTTTTAATACATTGTAATTTTCTGAATGTTTACATTTTTTGATCAATTTGGGGGGAGTTGTGAGTTGATATCCCATTCTCTTGTCTGTACCATTTATTGAGCAATTTATCTTTCTGGCCTTGATTTTGAATGTCACGTTTTATTCTATATCAAACTCTCTGAAGTATTTTTAGAATTTTTATTTTATCCTTGATTTTATGGTCTACTCATGAACCAACTTCACACTTTTGGTACATATTTATAACATATTTTACTCTCTGGCAAGGATTAAAGCTGGTTTCCTTTATTACTCTACTTTTCTTTTTTACTCTCATTATTCTTGCTCATTTGTTTTCCCATATGAACCTTAGACTCAGATTCTGAACTTTGATTTGTGATAAATTTACACATTCATTTAGATTTTTCTAAAGCATTGATCCTCTAGGAATTTGTTTGGTATAGCGCAAGTATTTCTAGTCTTCTTGATTTTTTCAGTTGAAGTATAATTGACATATGACATTGTATTACTTTCAGGTGTGTAACATAATGATATGATATTTACATGCATTGCATAATTATCACCACAATCTGTATAGTTAATGCTTGTTACCATACATAGTTACATACATTTTTTTTTCTCTTATGATGAGGACTTGGAGGATCTGCTCTCTTAACAACTTTCAGGTTTGCCATATAGTGTTAGTAACTATAGTTGCCATGTTGTATGTTACATCCCCCTTATTACTTATTTTATGAATAGATGCTTGTACCTTTTGGCCCTCTTCATCCATATCACTCTCTCCTTATCCCCTACCCCTGGCAACCACCAGTCTGTTCTCTGTACTTATGAGCTTGGTATGTTTGTTTTTGTCTTATATTCTATATATAAGTGAGATCATATGTTATTTGTCTTTTTCTGACTTACATCGCTTAGCATGATGCCTTCAAGGTCCATCTGTTTTGTTGCCAATGGTAGTATTTTGTTTTTATGGCAGATTTATATTACACACACACACACACACACACACACACACCTCATCATCTTTATCCATGCATGTATTGATGGGCAGTTTGGTTGCTTCCATATCTTGACTATTGTAAATAATACTGCAGTGAACATAGAGGTCTATATATCTTTTCAAATTAGTGCTTTTGCTTTCTTCAAGTAAATACTCGGATGTGGAATCGCTGGATCACATGGTAGTTCTGTTTTCAGTCTTTTTGAGGAATCGCCATACGATTTTTCCATAGTGACTGCACCAATTTACAGTCCCACCAGCAGTGCGCAGGGTTCCTTTTTCTCCACCTTCTTGCAGCACTTGTTATTTGTTGTCTTCTGTTAATAGCCATTCTGATAGGTGTGAGGTGACACCTCATTGTGGTTTTGATTTTCACTGCTGTGATGATTAGCGATGTTGAGTATCTTTTCATGTGTCTCTTGGCTGTCTGTATGTCTTCTTTGGAAAAATGTCTATTCAGATCCTCTGCTCACTTTTTAATCAAGTAATTTATTTATTTATTTTTTTCATGTTGAGTTGTAAGAGTTCTTTGTATAGTTTGGATATTAACCCCTTATTGGGTATGTTCTTTGCCGGTATCCTCTCCCATTCAGTAGGCTGCCTTTTCATTTTGTTGATAGTTTTCTTTGCTGTGCAGAAGCTTTTTAGTTTGATGTGGTTCCATTCTGCTTTTTAAAAAACTTGTTTTTAAATTAGTGATAATATACAGGGCAGTTCCTCATAATCTTGTATTCCTTCCTATCAGGACAAACCACTGTTTTCATGTATTTTCTTCCATTTCCCCTACAGTCTTGATGATGATGAGTCATGTTTAGGGTCTTTGTTTTATTATACTGTGCGTTCTGTAATTAGCACAGCGCCTTGCAAACTGTAGGTAAACATTTTAAAGAACTCACCCAGGTGTTGGGGCTTCCTTGGGGCTTCCTTGGTGGTCCAGTGGCTGAGACTCCATGCTCCCAATGCAGGGGGCCTGGTTCGGTCCCCGGCCAGGGAACTAGATCTTGTATGCCATTACCAGAATGAAAGATCCCAGGTGCTGCAACCAAGATAATAAATAAATACATACTAAAAAAATAAGGAACTCATCCACACTGATGTGAGATCCTTGCTAAAAAGTAACTAGGTAGTATTTACTAAAATTTAAGATGTATGCGTGCCTACCTAGAACCTTCCATCTGCGTTACTTAGCATCTCCCCTAAGGAAAATGAGTGACTGTTGGCAGTGAGGCTTTGACTCCAGGGGCAATGGCAAGCACTACTGTTTGCAGCACTCTGCCCACCTCGTTCTTCTTCCCCTCTCAGTCGTTAAGATCTGTTGACCGTGTGCACTCTTGCAGGACTGGTTCATAGCCCATGCTGAACTCTTTTAATTTGATTCTCCACCTTTTTAATTTAAAAAAATCTTTGCAGCTTAATCATTCTTTAGATGAACATGTTAGAACTGACCCTTGACCCTTTCTGTGCTGAAAATCACCGTCGCAGGCATGGTTGCTGATGGCAGGTCCCTTGATGAACGTTTCGGGAACGGAAACACTTTCTGTCCTCATGGTCCTCCTCCTGTTTCCCATCCTGCCCAATCAGCCTGAGGAATCCTCTTCACAAAAACAAGTCTGTCTCCATCCACTTCAGCCCTCTCTTCTTCTGCTCTTCATTCCTTTTGGGAATGCAGTTTCTTCATCGTTTCCTTGGATCTCAACTCTGTACCCCCATATCTTTGAAACCCCCATATCTTTGAAACCTCTATTTCTGTACCAGAGGAGTCCTTCATTCAGCAAACATTTATGCACAGTGTGGTGGGGAGACATGATTGCTTTAGTACCAAATAGACTTGAATCAAAATTGCAACGGAACACAGAACATTGTTTTGTGCAGAGTCCTAGGAAAAAAGTCCCCTTCATTATCTAAGCATCAAATTGAAGGGAGAAAGAAGAGAACCGCCTGGTAACCTGGGAGTTAAAGGAATCCAGGAGGTAGAATCCGAGTGTTTAAGCCACTCAGCAGTGATCGGATTGGGTCATGCTCTTGTGTGTCTCTGTCTGCAGCACGCATGCTTCCCTTGTGGACCAGCTGGAAAGAAAACTGTGGGCTGGTTACTATGGGAATTGATGGGTGCTGCTTGCAGTGGGAAATGGAAAGTTCTTAGAACTGATCCAGAAATCCCAAGAGGGCAGAATTCTCCCCCCTCTGGCTTCCCTACATACTCTTCTTTGGTTTGATCAGCTCACTCACTTTTAGCTTGGGGAGGACACTTCCAGCAGCTTGTCCCTGGTGTCCTAAGGAGAGCTTGAAAGGGGCTCTCCCAGGCAGACTGCACAGAGAAAGAGGGCCACATGAAGGACTGCTGGTTTTTCCATGAGTTTCTGTTACAGCACTTAGCTCCTTGGGCCTCAGTGAACTCAGGATTGAACTGACGCTTCTGTTTCTTTTTACACTGTCAAGGAATACGCTCCAGACAAGGAGAGAGGAACGTCAGTATGTAATTCCAGAATCCCAGGCTTTTCCTCTTTACTGCCGCCAGCCCTCACTATAAAAGGGGGTGGGAACCCTCTGTTTCTCGTGTAGGTTTGCCGATTCCGAAATGTTAGAGATAGAAAACAGATGTTTTAATGAGGTGATACCCACATTGGAAAAGAGTGAATTCAAAGTGTATTTTGTAAGTCAACTTTCATTAATTTGATTAATCAGTAACTTATAAAAGCTCTACCAGAGTGTATGCCAGCTTGTTTTTATAACTCCTCATGAATATGGAATGTTAAGCATTGATTTATTTTTCTAAGAAAAGCATTTGGCTTGAGGAGAGAAGAATGTTAAAGCATTATGAACATTATAAAGTTCGAAAGGACAGTTTTTTCCCCTTGACGTTTTTGGTTTCAGTTCACTGTTTTCTATTGTTTCTGATTGTTTTACTACTAATGAAAACCATATTCAGGGAGCATGTTTTCTTCTGATTTTAAGAGATTTGTTGACTTTCTTCCCAAAAGGTAAGAAGGAGGTCTAGATCTCTTCAAACCTTGACTTTGTGGTCTTGGAGGGGAGGAATCACTTGAATTACCTTGTGATTTGGATGATATTTTTCTAGAGGCTTTGACACTCCCTTTTAGTTCATTCAGTTCATGTTCTTTGGTGGGGAGGAAGGACTGGAAAGAAAGACCAGTCACACGTAGGCCTTGCCCTCCTCAAGCTCCTGATCAGGGAGGTAAGATGATGGGAAACATAAAGTCCAGGGAAGGGAAGGGTGTGGGGAGTTGTGTATGAGAGGTGAATTGGTGATGAGTGAGGATGCCTCCAGAGTTAAGCACCTTTTTTGGAGAAGGTGCAGAAACCATCATAGAGGAGGTCACAGTCAGAGGTCAGGACTGTACTCCACTGCCAGGATTTTGGGAAGTCCCAGCTATTATGATGTGAACTGGAGCTTAAAGAACAAGCAGCATTTCAGCAGGTGTTTTCCTTTGTTTTTCAGCCTTGGAATCTCCCAGCGCTTTGATTTTATTTGTGTGCTTTGATTTATACTGATGAAGCACTTCATATTAAAAATGCTAGGGGGTCTAGACTCAGTCCATAAAGCTGCCATGGAGAGGGGGTGTCTGATGGTGGAGACAGGCAGAAGTGACAGGGGGAGCACAGGCGCAGTGGGGCCTGGAGAAAGGAGGGGTCGCTGATCCCATGGAAGGGACGTGGGGGCTGAAGGGGGCTGAAGGGCCCAGCGCGCCGGAGCCAGCGTTCTGCAGCGACTCCTGTATTTGTGTTGTTCTGCTGTGAAACTGGTGCAGCTCCTCCCCTTTGACCAGTGAGAAAGCCAAGGCTCACGGCATGTCAGTTCTTTTCCCAAGGTCAGCACGTCCCCATTTGTAAGCACTGAGAGTGGAATGCACGTCAGTGAATGTTGGATAGAACCCCAACATAGGGCCCCTGTGTTGTTCAGAATGAGGTTAGTGAGGCAGGTAACCTTGCTCGAGGCCTGACTTGTACGTGGCAGAGTTGAGTTTTCTTTTTCTCTTTTTTTTTTTGTGCAGACTTTATTTCAGCATAAACAGATGGCCATGACTGATAAAATTCTTAACAGAAAAATTCTACTTAATAATGTTAAAAGGACGACTGACTTAAACATCCCACCATTTTGTAACCTCTGATGCGGTAGATGGTTTAAGCAGAGATTGTCAACAGATAAAACCATTAGATGAATCCCTGGAGTCTGTGAACACATTATTTGGCAAAAGGAACTTTGAGGATGTGATCAAAGATCTTGAGGTGGGAGATGATCCTGAGTCAGGTGGGTCCAGTCTAATCCCACGAGCCTTTAAAAGCAGAGAGGTGGTTCCGCTGAAGTCAGAGAGAGTTGGCTAAAGAAAAGGCAGGCAAGGCGTCTGAGCTGCTGTTTCGGCTTGAAGGCCAGGAGTTGGGAATGTGCCAGGCCTCGAGGAGCTGACGGCTGGCAAGGGAACAGGGCCCTGCGTCCTACAGTCGAGTGGAACCAGACTCAGCCGACTGGAAAAGAGTGACCACGTGGGCAGACTCTCCCCAACGCCTCCAGGTTGGAACACAGCCAGGCCAACACCTTGATTTCAGCCTGGTGGGGCCCAGAGCAGGGGAACTAGCCAGGCCTGCTGGGTGTTTGACCATGGAACAATGAGATAATGAACGTGCTTGGTTCTGAGCTTCTAAATGTGTGCAGATTTGTTTGGGCAGCCGCTGCTTCCTTGGCGCGGGGGGGTGGTAAGAGGTTAGGGGCCTGGGTCCACAGGGGCCTAGGCCTCCCGCTGCTCCAGGCTCAGTCACTCCATCCTGCCCAGCCTGTGTCCAGGGAAGGTGCAGAGTTGAGATTTCAATGATGTTTGTTCCCAAAGCACACATCTGTGCACTTGAGGAGCCCACCCTGTGGGCATTCAGCAGAGAGGCACTAACAAAGGCTCAGAAGAGACCACACTTTAACTAGGCCCAGTAGCGTGGATGCTGTTTGCAGTTATAAACAAGTGTCAGTTCAGTTCAGTTGCTCAGTCGTGTCTGACTCTTTGCGACGCCATGGACTGTAGCACACCAGGCTTCCCTGTCCATCACCAACTCCCGGAGCTTATTCAGACTCAAATCCATTGAGTCAGTGATGCCATCCAACCATCTCATCCTCTGTCGTCCCCTTGTCCTCCTGCCCTCAATCTTACCCAGCATCAGGGTCTTTTCCAATAAGTTAGTTCTTCACATCAGGTGGCCAAAATATTGGAGTTTCAGCTTCAACATCAGTCCTTCCAATGAACACCCAGGACTGATCTCCTTTAGGATGGACTGGTTGGATCTCCTTGAAGTCCAAGGGACTCTCAAGAGTCTTCTCCAACACCACAGTCCAAAAGCATCAGTTCTTCGGTGCTCAGCTTTCTTTATAGTCCAACTCTCACATCCATACATGATGTGAAAAACCATAGCTTTGACTAGATAGACCTTTGTTGGCAAAGTAATGTCTCTGCTTTTCAATATGCTGTCTAGGTTGGTCATAGCTTTTCTTCCAAGGAGCAAGCATCTTTTAATTTCATGGCTGCAGTCACCATCTGCAGTGATTTTGGAGCCCCCCAAATAAAACAAGTGTCAGTGGGTATTTAATGCAGGTGGAAAATATGAGAAAAAGCATGGGAAAAGATAAAGTGAAGAGTGTGTTTGGTAAGAGAGTAGTTTAGTTTGCCTGGAGTGATGGCTGAGTGAAGAGGTATAGCGGGAAATAAGTTGGGAAATTAGTTTGGAACTGACTTGTGTAGGACTTGGTATACCTAGATAAAGAATTTGGACTCTTTTTACATTAGATACTGTGAAACTGTTGATGGATTTGGGGCAGGTGAAGATGGCTGCCCCAGAGGTGAAGAATAAGATTTATTTTTCACAGTGAATTTGAATTTTATCTTTAGTTATATCTTTGAATGCAATTGAATGCCTATTAAATTCTTTAAAGATAGAGCTAGGGGAAGTTAAAATTCAGTAGGAAGAGAATGTAAGTTTTACTATCTAGGAAGGAGAGTTTCCCTGGTGGTTCAGCTGGTAATCTGCCTGCAATGCAGGGTCGGGAAGATCCCCTGGAGAAGTGATAGGCTACCCACCCCAGTATTCTTGGGCTTCCCTGGTGGCTCAGATGATAAAGAATCTGCCTGCAATGCAGGAGGCCTGGGTTCAACCCCTGGGTCAGGAAGATCCCCTGGAGAAGGGCGTGGCAACCCATTCCAGTACTCTTGCCTGAAGAATCCCCACGAACAGAGGAGCCTGGTGGGCTACAGTCCATGGGGTCACAAAGAGTCAGACATGACTGAGAGACTAAGCACAGCCCAACACATCCAGGAAAGAGGGCTTCCCAGGTAGCGCTAGTGGTAAAGAACCCGTCTGCCAATGCAGGAGAAATAAGAGACGCGAGTTCAGTCCCTGGATTGGGAAGCGACTTGGCATGCATCTAAGAAAGACTGTAAAACCTAGTTTTGTTTTTTTTTTTGAACTGTAGTTCTGATTGTATAAATTTTCACAATTTTGCCAGCTTGGTGGGTTTATGGCTGCGGGATGTCCGGAAATGTGATATTGTCATAGATATGAAATAATGGTGTTTCTGTGACTGACTTTATATACACAGAACTAAGTCTGCTGCAGATGAAGGTTATTTATGGATTTGTTTCGGATCCAAAGTCTTGTATAGGGAGTCTTTCCCATGGGGCCTAACTCTGGCCAAAACATTCAAATGAGACCCCTGTATGGCCTTCCCTGGGCTGGCTTTTCTAGTCCCAGAAGAGTCAGTTCCAGCCAGATCTCTGGGGACCACTGTGCTTGTGTTACTGCCCAGAAGTTCCCCAAGGACTCTGGTTAAACCTTTATTTAGCCAGCTAGATTATTTGTAAAGATAGAGAGCCATTATACTGCTGTTTGGAAAGGGTTATACTTTTATACTTATTTGTAACCATTTCCTGATATATTAGTATTAGTGCACAGAGAAATTTTGTTTTAAAAAATTTTGTTTAAATGAACTAGGACTTACTGTGAAGCACAGTTTTTCATTATGTCTAGGAGGGTGATGCATAGGAGGGTGCAGTCCCTGAGATTTCTCCAGTCAGGTACATGTTTTGTTCATCATTGTCTCTCCATGGCTGAGTAGATAATGGTCTGTGGGATAGAGTAAGTCCTAAATCAATGCCTGTTGAATGAATGTTGGATGAATCTTTGGCAGTTGTGCCCATGGAGTCATTGTAGTTGATGGGAAAACTGCTGAAGTTTTTAATTAAGACTCTACTCTTGGGTTCTGTGGGTTTTGCTAGTGATACAGATTTTTAAATACTCTTTTGATATGTTGCTTCAAAATGTAAGTAACACTTTAAACTTCTTTTTAGATAAAATAACCAAATAGAATCAAAGTTACTAAAAATATAAAATCTTTTAGGTTAAATTAAACAACATAGAGCATTTAGTATTGGCATTCTCTTCCATTTGCTTTAGAAAGGGTCACTACCCTAAATTAAGATATCTCCTTTCTAGCCAAGATTTCATTTACTTGACACGAAGCCCAGAGTAGAGATGGAAATGCAAGAAGTTTTGCCAGAGCATAGAACAGTAATGGAATTTTTTCCCCTAGCAACTTGAAATATATTTTCGTAATTCTAGTAATTAATTATGAAAAAGTGCTATTTTGTTAACATTTAATAATGAGAAATTTGAAATAAATATGTGTAAGTATTAACTATGATTTGTTTTTCTCAAAGAGTGATGATAACTCAGTAAGAGGGAAATGTATTTACTTGGGGATTTGATCATCCTAACAGAGCCTGCTTCTAACTTTGACATTTTCTTCAAGACAGTATAGCATTGTAATATGGCATGTTGCACATTGAGGTGATTATTGCAATATTCTTCGGAAGCTTCTGGACATGATTCATCTGAGAGCCAGTTTATAGCAGCAGGTAGGGAGATAAATTTTGTGCTTACAGCTTGAGAGTTCAAAGAGTCCTAAAATTTGATTTTTACACTATAAGGGATGTCACTGTCATCTGCCTCTGAACACCTTTAGCCTATCATAATTCCATTTTATAATTATAATCCTTTGTGTCCTAGAGAGGTGGGAAGCACTGTAACGCCACACTTTGTGAATGCTCTGGGCACCTAAGAGTTGGTTGTGGGTATTATTTTTTGGCACATGAAGGGTTTTACATGAGACCTTAGTCGTATTGTGGGTTCTGTCTGTTTTTAGTATTTTTCATAAGGCTAATCAATACATTGGTTTTGCATCTGATCAAATTTAATTACTGATGAAGAATTTTGCTACTCATTCCTTATAGTCCGCCCGACGGGCTTTTGTTGGGTAAACATGAAATTGACTTTTACATGGAGGCTCCTTGTCAAATTGAAGCAGAGGATGTTGCAGACATTTCATGTACTTGAGATGATGTATGCAGCAGAACCTTTGGAAAACCAACAAGTATGCTTATAGAATTCCTTTTTTGGACATTCCCTGTCATGACTAAACAGTTTTTCTTGATGGTTGCAGTCTTGTTATGCTAAGTAGCTTAAGCAGAATAATTTCTCTTAAGTAGAATTCAGACTTTTAGTACCAAAGTAAACTCAGAATCTTAAATGGTGTTTACAGATGTCTGTAGCTGTAGTTGCCCATACACTGGTGCCACCCTCTCCCACTGGAGACCCACTGTCATCCTCCTGATGCTGAGAAGAACTTTCTCAGGGGACAAGACTACTACTTCCCTAGTGGCCTGGTGGCTAAGATGCCATGCTCCCTGTGCAGGGGCCCTTGAGTTCCATCCTTGGTTAGGGAACTAGGTCCCACACACTGCAACTAAGACCCGGCGCAGCCAAGTTTTAAAAAAAAAAAAAAAAGGAAAGACCTTGTGCAGGGACCCCCTCCTCCTTGAGCTCTATGGAATCCATCCTTCTTTGGCACCTGCTGAAGTGCTGGCAGGGATAAGGGGAAGAAGAGCCTGGAGTTACAGTTTTTATCTCTTGGACCCATAGGAGATAAGTAACGTGAAATCCAGACAATCTTGGAATCGTTTTTCTTTGGTTATCAGTTTCTGTCCTGGCAATCCTGCTATAGTCATTAAAACACAACAGAACAAGACATTTTAGACGTTTTGTTAGAACGTTTCGTTTTTTTTTTTTTTTTTTTTTGCATTCAGATACTCAGAACCAAGGGGTCTAGTTTCTGTATATAGTTATTAGCAGGTGCATTAGGGACAGGGCCAGGCAATTTATGTCCCCAAAGTAATGCCCATGACCACCTCTTAGGTGCTCAGAGTGTTTATAGGTAGTGCAGAGCTACAGACTTCCTGTCTCCCTGTGGACGCAAAGAATGACTTCATTCACTTCAGTGGGACCTGTATAAAATTCCCAATCAAATTAGCATTCATTCAGAAAAAAGAAAATAAAGTATACCATTCAGTACTTTTCCTTGGGGTGGTGGGAGAATGCCCTGAAATCAGAGCAACTTCAGAAGACAGAAGTTTAAAAAATTCCCAGACTCTCCTGATTCACAATTCTTGGGACAGGGAGTGGATATGCATCAGACTTTTACAATGCCTGAGACCGTTTCCCACTCACAGTTCCCAGGTTAGTATTTCTTTTGCTTATCCCGAAAGATCAGGAGATGTGTTGATTTATTTATTTACTTGCAAATAGTTTGTGTACAATACTTAGCAGAACTGTGAGAAACCAGAGTGACCTCTTTTCCTTTGGTTCCTGGAGAATGGTGTTGACATGAGGCCCTGTTGAGCCAAGCCCAGGACGTGTGTGCTGTTCACTCCTCCTTCTTCACTGAGAGAATGGGGTTGCCATCTTTAGAGCAGTGGTCGCCAACCTTTTTGGCACCGGGGACCCGTTTTGTGGAAGACAGTTTTTCCACGGACCAGAGTCAGAGGGATGGTTTCAGGATTATTCAAGCATAAGACATTTATTGTGTGCTTTTTTTCCCTATAATTATTACATCAAGTCCATCTTAGATCATCAGGCATTGATTAGATCCTGGGGGTTGGGGACCCCTGCCTTAGACTTTACCCGAACACGCCATCGAGTCGCAGTGTTTGTTTTGCACAAGGGAATCTTGAATAATGCCAGACACTTTGGGAAATTTTAAAGAACTGATATGTGGTCCTCAACACTACATAATGGGATGGGGAGCTACAGGCCCTTGTTTTGTGCCCATAATAGCATCGCCAGCCCAGCCAGCACCTGTTGATGCTCAGGGATATAAGGCTGAGCAAAAGCGAGCAGACACCAAGTTTAAGTGTAACATAATTTATGACGCAGGTAGGTGAAAGGAAACTTTGTAGGACATAGTAATACGAAGAGTAATCAGGTGACTCAGTGCTAAGGAATCCGCCTTCCAGTTCCAGGAGACGCAGGAGACTAGGGTTTGATCCCTGGGTTGGGTAGATCCCTCAGAGAAGGAAATGGCAACCCTCTCCAGTTTTCTTGCCTGGAAAATCCCACGGACTGAGGAGCTTGGCAGGCTATACTCAGTGGGATCACAAAGAGTCGGACATGACCCAATAACTGAGCATGCATGCAACGCTTGAAAATTGCTGTATTTCAGTGTTCATGGTTGAAGTAAAATGCAGTTTAAATCCGCTGTACTCTGTTTCCTTGTAATACCTAAAACGAACCTGTGGAGCCTTGATGCAGTCGGGGTTTTTTTTTTCTTCTTTTTTTTTTTCTAAGCACTTCTAGATTGCCTTCAGAATGGCTGATACTTCCCTCAAAGTTTTGATGATTCTGCTGGTCTAAGGCTCCAGATATGGTATTTGGTGTTACTGGGTAGTGGAGAATTACTGTGTTTTTTTTACTTTTTATCCAGCTGTTGTGCGATTTAAAAAAAAAAACACAAAAAACTATTCTTTGGATTTTGTTGTTGTTAGGATAATAATTTAATGTCTGTTTACAGCTCACTGCGAAAGTTCAGTGTTTGTGGGGGCCCGCTGGTCAGTGACGGTATATACGGTATTAGTTGTGTGTTCTGTGGTATTAGTTGTGTGTTCTGTGGTATTAGTTGTGTGTTCTGATGCTTTTGTGTGGCCTCCAGGAGAGCCTTAGGAGGAGGAGGGTGGAACAGGTGGCCCCATCCCGTTTTTCAGGTGGCTGAAGGAGCTTGTTTGGTGCCTTTGGCTATCGTATGTTGGCTGCCATTCTTGTTTCTTGAAGTACTCTTCCCTTTGTTTTATTTTTGTTTTCCTGGTTGTTTTTCCAGTGATAGCAACAACAACCACAGCAACGATTATAAGAGTTTAAGAGCTGACCTTTATTGATCCGTTGCCCCATGGCAGCCAGTGTTCTAAGTGCTTCGAGTGTGTTGACCTTCACTTAAATCCTGTGGAGTAGGTATTACCCTCTCTTTAGGGATGATGGAACTGAGAAGTAAGTTGTAACACTTACTTTGCGGGGTAACTGAAGATCTTAAGTATGGACAGTTCTAGGTAGGTACTAAGCTCTCGTTAAATGTTCGTAGTTATGATGACTGCAGTGTGTGCTCAGGTGTCGCTCCTGCATATACATCGTTGTCTTCGTTAGTCACTGAGCTCTTTGAGGGCGCTGCGTGTGCTATGTTACTGTTACTGCTGAGTAAGTTATTGAATGTATGTTCGACTGTATTCTGGGCTTAGGATTTGGAATCAGTTATGCTAAAGTTGGAGATGAGTTCAGCCCCACCAGACTGGTTGTGTCTTTCTGAGACCTTGACACACTGAAAATGGCCTTTGTGCTTACTCTAGCCGCTGGAGTTCTGTGCTCTGAAGATCCTGACGTCTACAGCAAGAAGAACATGAACTTTCTAGATGAAATAGAGAACTTTCTGAACTTGGCTGAAGTGGAATTTGAGAAAGCTGAAAATGTTCTTGTATTAGGATATTCTGTTTCCTTTGAACTGTAGCCCAGAGACTCTTTATACTCGCCTGCATTTCAAATCCAATTGTTAAAAAAAAAAAAAAAGAAAAAAGTGACAACAGTATAAATGTAGCTGTTTACTCTCTTAATTTTCTCTTGTTTGAGGTTAGATTGGGAGAGTAAGGCCATTAGTATCAGTGGGATATTTACTCTTGGAGTCAGTCCTTTTCTTCCAAGGTGGGGAGTTCCTGATTGATTCAAGACTGCGGGCAACCTTCATGGAGGTGGAGGTCCAAGGGATGTCCAAAAAAAGCTGCTGCTATTTTGATCCTAGGGGTTTGATCTTTGGTTTGCCATGGCTGTGTTTCTAATTACCAGTAATGAACAAGACTTTACTTGGAAGGAAGGGATAGGGAAGTTTAGAATTCTAATTCTGTTTGATTACTGTAGCTCATGTGGATGTGATTGGCTAGGAGAGTAAGCTCCACTTAGCTCTTTTTTCCCTCCGATCAAATGAAGTGATGTTAATTCTCTTGGAAAAGGTGGTCGAGCTAATGGATAGAACTCCACCTGGTGAGTAAGTTACTCCCTTGTCCCTAGGGAGCTGAGTCAGTTCTTACAGGTCTCTAGGACAGAACTAACGTGAGACCTGAGGCTACAGTCTGGCAGTGGGAAGTAGGGCACCTGGAGGTTGTGGTGATTTTAATAGGCAGCCATGAACTATCGATACCCTTAATTCTGTCTTAGGAACTAAGAATAGCTTAACTAGCAGAAAATGATAGCCCCTGGGATGCAGAGTCACAGCCGCTGACTGATTTGAAGGTGGGGTGGGGAGCTGTCTCAAATAAGCACGCTTTGTTGGGAGTGCCAGTTTCATGCTACTGTTCTTTCCATATTTGTTCTGCTGTATGTACTTTATTGGTATTTGCCAGCAGAAACCCTGTTGCAGTTGCTAGAAGATTGATGAAAAATATATGGGAGAAAAAGCTCATCAATTTAATTTGTTTTGTAAACAGGGAAGAAAGTATCTATTGTCCTATTTTTTAACAGGAGACTTTCATATTTTCTAGTTAACTTTTTATCTTAAAAGGATATATGTTTACTGTAAATAATGTAAGCAACAAAACTAAAAAGACGAAGTAAAGATTACCCAGATCCTAAACCCAGCAATGTATTTTACCATTTTGTTTTTAAATATCCTTATGTATTTTTTCTGCACACATATAAAAATACATGTACATATAAGCATTTTTATTTGGTTTTATATTCTGTTATGTTTTTGTTTTGAGTCATGATTGAATTTTGATCATTCCTACACTGATGTCATAGATTTAATTTCTCAGAGTGCCCATTTCTAGTTGTAGAGTGTTTTCTATAAGACTCTGAACCCATTTATACAAAATCCTCAATAATCTTTTAAGAAGAGGAGTCTGTTAATTAAGCAAAACTTCAGAGAAATTATTTATTCTGGGTAGCTAAGTTTTCCATGTAGTTAAGTGTTCGTCTAGCTAATGATTACTAAGATTGCTTAAGTAATGTTGTTGAAAAAGTTACCAGAGTTGTACACTTTTAGCATTGTTAAGTGTATGCTTTGGCCCTGGGAATTTATTTCTAGGAATGTTTTAATGAAATGCAGACATGTGCAAACATGTTTGAAACATGGTGTTTATTCCTTGCAACATTCCTTATGAAGACAAATTTGAAAATAATATGAATGATTTATGTCTATATCCAATAGTGCAGCCATAAAGTTTTCATTCTAAATATTTGAGAGACAAGAAAATAGTTACAGTACAATAAGGGGAAAGTATGGTATAATAAGGGAAAAATGCCTGTTAGGAATTGTACACAGTGCCAGTTCTATGAAGAAAAACCACTTTATTCTCTCAAATATATTTGTGTTTTTTTATGGTTAAATAGCACATGCACTTATAATTACTTTGACATTTTCCTATAAATAAAAATAAGGTGTAGCATTAAAATAGAAAAGCACACAGATTGTAAGTTTTCATCTTTGATAAATTTTTGTCAGCAATACACATGTGTAAATATCACCTAAATTAAAAATGACAATATTACCGACATTCCATAAACTCACTCATATTTTCTCCCTTTGACTACCCTTCCTTATCCGCCTGTACTACCAGAGGTAATCATTATGCTAACTTATATCACCACAGATTAGTTTTCTCTGATTTGGAACTTTGTAGAAAGCTCTTTGTTTTTTGGGCACATATGTGTACATTTTTGTTGGGTGACTCTACCTAGGACTGGGATTTCTGAGGTTGGATATGTGTTTGTTCAGCTTTGGTAGATAGTACAGAACCTTTTACTGAAGTAGTTGTACCAGTTCACTGTCACTCAGCGTTTGAGAGTTCCAGTGGCTCCACGTCTTCATCAACACTAGTTTTTAGTGTTTACTTTTAGCCATTCTTGAGGGTACGGAGTGGGATCCATTGTTGTTTAGATTGGATTCTCCTGATGGCTAGTGAGTTAGCACTTTGACCTGAAGACCCTCCCTTCTGAGGAAATTTTTTGTTAGCTGTTAGATCTTATACTAGTCCAACAGCATTTCCGTATTAACAGAAACTTAATCTTCTGTTGTGGAAGGTGTGTTGGGCTCCAAGTTCTCAAATCATGAGGCTGAATGCTGAATCTTCAGTCATTTAAGTGGAGCAGTCACTAATAAGCACAACTCGCCCTGATCCTGTCCATCAAGATTTTCCGGCTTGATGATCAGTTTAATGTGACTTTCTAGTCTATATTAAGTGAATGTTTGAAATTGTGAAATATTTCAAGTTATCTATTCTTTTTGCCGTGTGATTGATTAAAATGTTGGTCAAAGAGTTCAGTGTAAGAAATTTAAAGGAAAAACTTCCTAGCCTTAGTGCAGTGATTTTCTTTAGGCTGGTATATCAAAAATGACTCATCTCCTTTTTCTCAGTAACTTTGAAAACTGTCTCACTCGACAATAGAAAATTAAAAGTAAATGTAGTAAAGATGGAAAAGCATCTGAGACTGAAGTCTGAGTCTAACTCCTACATAGAATATTTTTAGGAGAATTGTAATCCTGGAGTCCAGTTCCTGACTTTTACTATTTTCTCTCATCATGAAATGAAACTGAGAGATCTATCAAATTGTTGGTCTTAGAACAAAGAGGCTTTGTGGTAGAACTTCCATCTGCCATTTTGGACTATGGAGACTGAGCAAATCCTTTGTACTGGGCTTGGGACCAGGCATTGTCATACAGGTTTTCACATTTAATCCTATCAATACTGTGAGGTAATGTCATACCCATTTCGTGTATGAGCAAGTTGAGGCTGAAAAAGGTTAATGGAGGCTACATAATAAGTAAAGGTAAGTGGAAATTCTCTTAACTCTGATTTTTATGATTATACTGATGGAAACTTTTAGTATTTAGGACCTTTGGTTTAAACTCAACAACTCTGTCAACTCTGTAGATGTCCTGGGATACCAGTAATGTATAAAAATGGAGTGGTAGTGGTTGGATTTCTGGTGAAGGCTAAGTAGAGTACTTTATGGAGAGATCTGTACTAGCTTCACTCAGCCTTTCCTTATACTATTGGGTAAAGGTTTCCAAGCATCCCTCTTGATAAATGTAACACCACCAGCAGCAGTGATGAAGTTAGAGAAATTTATGGCTGAACGTCAATCTTTAAAAAAAAAAAATGCATTTGTGACAATTTATTTTGAGCCCTGCAGCTCCTGTAGGGTTTTGTCTTAGGTAAGTCATATATGAACTTGGTCTCAAGGGACCTGAATTATTATGAAGATCTAAGATGTATAGGAGGATAACCTTAATATAAGATAGAAAAGGAAACCAGAGAGAGGTAAGTTCAGGCAAAGTGCTACCGGAATTCATGGCAACAGGACATAACTTTTAGCTCAAGCCTGTCAAGAAATGCTTCTGGAGAAGGTGATCTTAAATGTCCTCAAAGGTTGGATAGAATATGGTTACTTAGAAATTGATATCTGATTGAGGTAAAACCACTATAGACTTTATCTTTTTTATAACTCTGAATGAACATGCTGGTCGAATGAATACTGTAAATAAAATTTATACAGAAACTTATGTATCAGCAATGAAATGGTATGTGTTGTAAAGCCACAGTGTATTGGGTGAAGATCAGGCAAAGCCTATTTTAGCTCTGGCCTCGCCTACTTACTGCGGGTTCCAGGTGGCTTCAGTGGTAAAGAATCTGTCTGCCAGGGCAAGAGACTCGGGTTTGATCCGAGAAGATCCCCTGGAGGAGGAAATGGCAGCCCACTCCGGTATTGTTAGCTGGGAAATCCCGGGGACAGAGGAGCCTGGAGAGCTATGGGGTCAAAAGGGTTCGCAAGAGCTGGACACCACTGAGCCACTAACACTTCTCATGTTTTTTCAGAAGCATATGCTGTGTGAGACAGGACACCTAAGCCACATTTTCACACTTTTCAAGGATGCTTTTCTCCTTGAAAGGTTAATGTTATTACTGTGTTAATATTTGACTGAGTTTGGTAGGGAGCAAGAAGTAGATCTTTCTTGAGTGAATGCACAAATGAACTGCATGAAATATGTATGAAATACTGTATAAAATATAATGTGGTGCCTTTTTACTAAGTTCATGTTTTCGTCATGCCCAGATACTTGCTTGGTTAGTTACAGTCTGCCCCAGAAAATCATTGTGGAGTGACTGCAACAAGTTGATTCAAAGCCAAGAGGAACTGAGTATGCAGATTTGTGACTTTACATGGAATCTTTAGCTATGATTGTATGTGTGCCATTGTTTATGTGAATGATTGCTTACAGTGGTTGATCGTGAATGATTGTTTTTATTCCTCTCCCCACCCCTGCCTGTTCCTTTTCTCAAATTATTTGGACCAGGAAAAAGAAGGGCTTATTTCCACTGCCTGTATTGCTAGTTTAAAATCTAAAGTTCTCTTGGTTTCCACAAAGTTCTTGGGATCATGAGATATATTCCTAAATTAGAAATCTTTAATTGGTATGTTTTTTGACTAAATCTGGTTGTTTTACATTACAGCTTTTAGTAATTCTGAATCTTTATTGAAGAAATTTTACATTAACTAACAATAATAGTTACCATTAGAGTGTTTAATGTGTACTCAGAACTTTGCTAAAGAGTTTCCCTTTCACTGTTTTTTTAAATCTTCATATTCATCCTATGAGATGTTGACAGATACCCTTCATGTTTCTAAGGACTAAATGATTTCTATAAGTCACACAACTTGAAAGTGGCTGAGCTGGGATGAACCCAAATCGGTTTGTCTTTAGTGTCTGAGCCACTGTGTTGAATTGTTCTTCCTTGTTTTCTCTAAGTATTTATGCCTCTTTTCCTCACATATTGCGGTGGTAGGATGCATACTCTTGTTTTAGCTTTAAACAACATGCTTTTGGTTGTCAGGAGTCCTTTATAAAGTAGTAGTTTTTGTTGGTTTGACATCTTTGCAATTATCAAAACTCTTTCATTTACTATTGTTTTAATTATATTAGAAATTGTTTTCATTTTAACAGCTAAAAGGAAAAACTTACTTTGTTTTCAAATTGGCAGTTCAGTCTAAACAGATTCTAACAGTCCTCTGAGACAGTTTAGATATTTCTCCTACTGATTTGTGCAGAACAGCATCTCAAGTTGTCATGTGATGTAACTGCAAGGGCGCGGGTACAGAGTAGCAACAAAGCAACCCATTTACACTTGAGGTCAGAGAGCAGAGAGAAGAATAAATGAATGAGAAAGCACAAGGGCACATTAACTGATCTGTCATTAACAGTTTTGTACCTGAAAAATTTGCAATAAGTGTTAAAAAAAAAGTCTTACTGTTATAAGTAGTTAACATCTCCATGTTAAAAATAAAGCTATCAATTTCATGTCCTATAATAGTACAGTGGATAACTGTTTATTATATGTTGGTCTGCCAGCACTTGTGGGGTTGGATGGTGTGCTTTACGAATCCAACTGAATGACATGTCTAGACAGAACCAAATGTATAATTGTGTAAAATCACAGCTCAGACATTATGGCTGAAAAGCTTTAATAATTATTGGCAACTCTGTGCCATTTTAAATCACTCTGTATCCTTATTTTCTTGGTGTATTGCAGAAGAATTAAAGTTTATTTTTAGACAAAACAAACCTTTACAAAGTGATATGATGCACATCCAGTTTTTTAACTGAAATGTATTTTTCACACAAATAGATTTTTCTTGATCTGGAGAATTGGATAAATCCAAGTAAGAATTACACTTCGAGCATTAAATTTGGGTAGAAGCTTTTTGAAACCAACTTAATAGTACAAGCTGCCACTTTTCAAAAAACCATATTTCTTTATTTAAAAAGTTGTTTTGGGCTTCCCTGGTAGTCTAGTGGTTAAGAGTCCCGCTGCCGATGCAGGGGACATGGGTTCGAGCCCTGGCCCGGGAAGATCCCACATGCTGCGGAGCAGCTAAGCCCGTGTGCTGCAGCTGTTGAGCCTGTGCCCTAGAGCCCACGAGCTGCAACTGCTGAGCCTCTGTACTTGCAGCTGTGCAAGCCCACATGCCTAGAGCCCGTGATCCACAAGCAAAGCCACAGCAATGGCTCATGCACTGCAGTGAAGAGTAGCCTCTGCTTGCCACAACTGGAGAAGGCCTGCATGCAGCAACAAAGACCCAGCACGGTCAAAAATAAATACAGAAAAAATTTTTAGTTTTGGATTTTTAATATAATTGCATTTTATTTAAAAACTTTCTAAAAATTTATATTGACATATAGTTGATCTATAGCATTATGTTAGTTTCAGGTGTACAGCAAAGTGATTCAATTATACACACACACAGAGACTCACACACACACACATATACTTCTCCGATTCTTTCCCCGTATAGGTTATTATAGAATATTGAGTAGAATTCTCTATGCTATATAGTAGATCTGTTTTATATATACTATCAATACCTTGTATATGTTACTCCTAAACTCTTAATTTATCCCTCCTCCCAAATCCATATTTCTTTTAAACTAAGACTTATTGGCATTCTGAAAGCTTTATTTTAAAATAGCTCAAACTGCCCTGTCATCTTATCTAATTTGTGTTTTCTGTCTTTTTTCTCAAGCAGTTTTTTGGGCAGTCTACTCTCCTCCAGCTACCTAACCTTTAGTTCTGTTTTTATTTTTGATTAATTAATTTATTGGCTACTTGTGCAATCTTAATTCCGTATCAGAGATCAGACCTGTGCCCCCAGCACTGGAAGCATAGAGTCCTAACCACTGGACCACCAGGGAAATCTCCCCTAATTCTTGACAGGAAAGAAATGGCCAGCATCTCCTCTCCCTCTGTTGAGCTGTCCCTTCCAAAACAGGCCACTGTGTATATACTGCAGTGGACATTTTATTACTGAGTTTCATGAGTTCCTTATATAGCCTGGATATCAGTCCTCTTTGTTTTAGATTTATATTTTGCATTGATTTCTCCTCAGTTTTTTTTAAAAACAGTGTTACCTCATAATCAGATGTTTGTACAATGATTAAATCTAGTTTATAAATTTTTTTCTTTTATGGTTATTACTTTCAGTGGCTTAGAAAGCCTTTCCCTACTGTCCAATCTTGAAAATATTCTCCTGTGTTTTCTTCTGAAAACTGTGATCCATCTTGAATTAATTTGTCCACATGCTGTATTATTGACATTCAATCTTTAAAAGATACTACCTCCATTTTTTTAAATGAGGAATTTGGCACTCCAGATACTATATATAATAGTAAACATTTCAAATTTTGGAATATTTTGAATATGATCACAGTGAAGCTAGGTTAGGAGATACATACAGCATTTTGGTCAGAACCTTTTTTGTGGTGCATCTCCACTGTTGTTAAAAATATATATTGTTATTGAAAAATGAACAGTTCTTTTGGTAACTGGGTTTATCCCCATAATGAAACCAGTGTTGTTGAATGCAGATTAAGACTGAAACTTTGGCATGCATTTATTTTATCAGATAGAGATGTTCTGTGTTTATGTTGTGTTTATGTTCTATGAAGCTGGCCCAGTGGGATTTGCTTGTTGAGTCAAAATATTTTATCATATTGCAACAAGAAAGAGTGAAACTGGTTTAACCGTTTAACCTGACCTGATTCATTGGCTTTCGAAGACACAGTATGGAGCTCAAAATTGCTGTCAATTCTCCCAGGGTCATCCCTCTTCTTAGTATTTAAAGTTTCTTCTGACATTTCAGTAATGTCATCAATACCAGCATCTAAGTTCAAAGGAGATTCTCAAGAATTGATGTTGTTTTGTTAGTATGTATCAAGTTGGCCAAAAAGTTTGTTCAGGGTTTTTAGTAAGATGTACAAACACCTGAATGAGTGAATTTTGTGGCCTGCCCAGTATTTTCTGTGTTTGCTGCAAGCGTTGTATTTCTCAGAACAGTCTCATTTTAAAGAGGAAGTTAAGAAAGATTTTCACAGCCACAGACTTTGGAGTGGTATGTGGGGAAATACACTGAGGTGCTCTGGTAAATTTTCTGAATGGTGGCTTCTCATAAGTCCTTTCAACTGTCTGGAGTCCAAATAGGTAACAGGACGATATACTGGTAACTCGGTTCTGAGATGTGCGTGGAGTCCTTTGAGGGAAGAGGAGGGAATCCACGCATTGGCTGGCTGTCCAGGGTACTGTCCTGTGGGGGTGTTCAGAAATGAGCAGGTCAGGAAGAAGCTAATGTTACCCCTGAGGGGAGCTCCATTCTGTTACTGGGCAGCCGCCCGTCAGTATGTACAGTCAGGCTCATTTTAAACTTCCTGTTTATTGGGAGAAGGGAGGCTGCCCCTTTGTTTTCAGCTGAACAAATGAACACAGTGAGGGCTATTGAGAGACATCACTTGAGGATACAGAGATTCCATCGCAAGGCTGATGTTGCCCTGCCGCAGATGGGCTTGTGTCCATGTAAATAGCAGAGGAAACGGGCCAGGTTCATAGCACCCTTTCAGAGTGGCTTTCTCATTAAGGAAACATTAGCTTCAGTTGATAGCTCTCAAAGAAACTGGGGCAGTTCCCAGGCTGTTCTTTATTTGTATAGATTAACAACAGGCATTAAGAGAACCACGATGAAAGCCACGCTAATAAAATTCACTGTGTTCTAATTGTGTCCTCTTGGCAAGATGATATTTTTTCATCCAAGCATGGTGCCTAAAGTAGTGATTTGTATATCTGATGAACTAAATTAAATGATTTTTCTTAAAAAGTAATTGTTTTTCTTAGTGTTTGCTACTTTTTGAATTAAAATGGGTGTTTATAGTCTCAAGCATATTGACTGGTTGGTTTTTATGAACTCCTTTATATCATGCACAGGAACCCAATTTAATGGCCTTAGTTATTTGTTCTTTCAATATATTTTGATGCCAGTTTTCTCTGTCATATTTACTCTCTCCATTTTGATCATTTTAGTTATGCTGTGTGAGTGCTTTTGACCTGTTAATTCATTATTAATATATGTAGTAGTTAGTGATTTGTAATATGAGTCAAACTAGCTTGGTCTTATAAATCGTAGGCAAGATTTCAGAAAATTTCCACAGAAGAATTTTCTGTTTGAAACAACACTTAATTGTCATGTGAAATCAGCCATTCCAGTCATCACCAACTTACTGTCCTAATTTACGTCAACATGATTACTATTGGTGGGGGATTCTTTGAGTCAAAATTGTGTGTAGATATTTACAGGTATCCCATCATATGCTACCTTGTCCAAGTGTGTGTTGACTATTATTTGCAGGTAAAGGACTCTCTTGTCTTTGGAGATAGCAGGTTGTTTGAATCAAGTAATAATTTGCTTAGCTATTTACATATTAATTATGTTTAGAAATAAATCTAAGGAGAAGCATTAATTATTCACTATTTGTTTGATCAGGTGATGGCTTTGACATTCTTATTGTGTAATCATAAAATAGCTGATTTTGTTATATTCGATGCTAAGAACAGATGTACTTCTTGGAATAAACAGCATGCAAGGTCCAAATCTAAATGCATTATTTAGAAGCACCTTAAAATCTTTGTATTTTTTTTGTGATTTAAAAGAGTAATTGCAGTTTGCAGTGTGTCAGATTTTCAAAATAAAATATGTGGTGACTGCTGCAGCGCAAAAACTGAAGCAAAACTTGGCCCATACGTTTTCAAGGGTAATGTATTACTTTGAAAGGGGTGTTTTCACATGTAGAAACTTAGTGCATTAACTCTAGAGCTGGACTGTCTGGATTTAGACCTTATCTCTACTACTTGGCAGCTTTGTGATGTTGGGCAAGTTACTTAACCTCTCTGCTTTAGTTTCCTCTTCAGTAAAGTGGTAATAATCATGATAATAGCATGTGTCTCATAGGATTTCTCCTAAGTTAATAGAAATAAAGTGCCTAGAACAGTGCCTGACAGATAGTAAGGTCAAATAAACAGGACTGTAAAGAGTGAAACAGGCGGATGGGTATGTTTCAGAGGCTTCTCCTATAATCACTTCCAATTCTCTTAAACAAGAATTATTAAAAGATGATTTTCTGATCAGTCAAATGCTATTTGTAGGGTAACTTTCATGCTAAGTATTATTTTAGAATTTGCAGGCCATATAAAAGAAATAAAAGGCCTGGACTCACTCTGAAAGCTTGTACCCTATGTAAATAGGTACTCAAGTACAGATATGTAGAAATGAAATTGTAATGTAGCAACATATAAATGAAAAGATATGAATCTTTTTCCAATGAAAACAGAGGCAGTGAAGAAGTATAAAAGGTGGATTTGGGTATGGAGGACAGGTACTCTAAAATTCTGTTATGAATAATCTCAGCTTTGTAACTCTGAGAACCACAGATCTTTATGGGAACAGCAATCAAACACCTCATTGTGTTCATTGTTCTCTTGCAGAGCTGGTCACTGGTTTTAGTTGAGTCCCCCTGTTTTTGTGTAAACATTTCTCTGGTTTTCATTGGTAGCACCTGTTAATCCATAGTGAAAACCTGGCACTCCAGCCTAGAGTCCTGGCTCTTCAGGTCTTTTCCCATTTTCAGGCCTTTGTGGAATGCTCTGGAACGCCCATCTCTCTCATCCCAGCCTCCCTGAGACCTTACCCCAGGCTTCAAAGTCGCAGCTCCAGGATACCTCTTCCAGCCACCTGAGCTGGGTTCCAGGTTGCCCAGCTTCAGCCTTAGTGCTTGGCTGTTAATCTGGTAGGCACTCAATCTATGTGAAATCTCTTTGCAAACTGTGAAGTATGGTGCAGTCAGAGGGATCAACTTTGCTCCCTTTTTCTCGCATCATTTTTTACCTGTTCTGTGTTTGTCCTGTCATTCCTCTGTACACACCCCTCAACATTAACTGATAGCTCCAAGAAGTCAAAAGTTTCATGTGAATCCATCCTAGACTGTGAAACAATAGGACAACAAAAACAAAGCAAGGCAGCAGGGAGCTATAATGAATGAGCGAGTGAACTGAAGGACGCTCTGCCAGGGCTGGGTAACGTGGGCGTGGGGTAGCGTGGTCCTCACAAGAGGCTCTGTGGGTAGTGCAGGCAGAGGAGCCAGGAAGACTGAAGTGCAGGTCTGGGCTGGACGCTGGTCATCATTCTCAGCCCCTGACCATCCACATTCTCATGTGAAAAGTGAGGAAGGCGATATTAGCATACACTTCATGGGGTGATGTTTATGAGAGCAGAAGAAGAGATGCTTGTGGAAAACCTGTCATGTGAGTTTTAAGGTACTTACTGGTTTGTGTTTCCAATAAAAACAAACATCCAGGAGAACTTTGGACCACATATTGGCCATGTTTGTGTGTCAAGCCTAGCCGTGGCCCAGAGGTTGATGCCATTGGCAGGTGGACGCTGGAGCTGAGGGGGAACCTGGCTGGTTTGACAGCTTCAGGGTCTGGGGGCAACGGCCCGGGTGCCTGACAGGCCCCTGCCAGCATGAGCTTAATGAAATGATACTTGAATCTTTATAAGCACTAGGGTCTTCAGATTGGGGCAGGGAAAGTAAACGATAAAATCGGTGAGGTAACATTACTTCACTTCTATGGGAAGTTTACCTTGGGGAGCTTTCTGGGTGGGGCCTTCCATGCTGCATTTGTGATGAACCTTTGAACTATATATATTAAACCAGATGAGTTATCAAATTATGGACATCCTGCTACTCTCTGTCTCTGCCCTGGAAATTTACAGTAGATTCTGATAGGTAAGGGTTAATAGAAGGAGGAAGCCACATGTGCAGCAGTAGCTTCCTGGAGTGACATCGGGATTTTGAATCTGGGCAACTAGACTTTGAATTTTCTGACTGCTGAGAATCTATCTCTGATAGCTTCCCGGTGACTGTGCAGTTGGAGACATGGCAGGAAGTCTCTTGCTGAAAGCTTTCTTGCATACCCCAAGTGAAAAAAGTACACGTCTCTGATATTAACTCAGTCGGGTTCTCCAAACACTTGCAAAAGATACGTTCTATATAAACAAAAGAAGAAGGGACCCAGGAGGTGACTGTTTGGTGGGTCTGCTTGTACGTCATTAGACATTTACATTAGGGGCTGTGTTCTCATGGTCTTGGTTAAATTACATACATGTTTTTGGCCCTTAAAGTTGGCATCTGTAAAATAAAGGTGTCAGGGTAGTGGCCTGTTGTCATTCCCCAGCTGTGAGTATTGTATTTTCTTAAAATAAATTTACTTATTTGGTTGTGCTGGGTCTTCGTTGCTTTGTGAGGGCTTTCTCTAGTTGTGAGGAGTGGGGGCTACTTTCTGGTTGTGGTGTGTGGGCTTCCCACTACTGCTTTACGTGTGGAGTATGGGCTCGGGTGCGTGGGCTCAGTGGTCGTGGGCTGTGGGCTCTAGACCACAGGATCAGTACTTGTGGCGCATGAGCTTAGTTGCTGCACGGCATCTGGGGTCTTCCTGGACCAGAGGTTGAACCCATGTCCCCTGCATTGGCAGGTGGATTCCTATCCACTATCCCCACCAGGGATTGTCAGACAGATTGACAACAGAGTTGTCAGTTTGTGGGTCTTCACTACATACATGATATTTGAAGCTTTGAGTCGGGATGATATCAACTGTTGGCTGAATTTAGATGGAAAAGGGAGGAGTGGTGGGGACCAAGCCTGAGATCCAACATTTAAACTTGGGTGGAAGAGGGGAGAAAGGAGAGAGACCATGGCCTGTTGCCCTTGGCCTCCGTTGAGCAAGGCTCTGTCTGCGTGCTGCTTTTCCTTTAAGTTCAGGGACGGTCTGTGTTGTGTGAATTTATTCCGCATCTACACGTAATACATCAGGGTTAATAAATACCTTTTGAAACATAATGCTCATTTTCTCAAGATGCTGAGATACGAGAGCTCTCTTTGGTGACCTCTGCTTCCCTGCTTCCTTCTGCTGCCAAGTTCATGGTTGTCTGCAGCGCCAACACCTTCAAGTGGCAGCTTCCCTCTAGACACCCATGTCCTTCGGGGTAGGCTGGTTGTGTTGAATGTTGCTCATGAATCGTTTTTTTTTATAACAAGAACCTGTTTTTGTCTGTGGTACTTGTTATTGTAATTGCATAATTAAAATTTTATGTAATCTGATTAAATGTGAGCATTCTTTTTCTACAGAAATATGCTAAATACTTTGGAAAGCCTCCAAAGGCAAGCCTCCAAGAAGAATGTTGTTAAGTTGGATATGGCCATGGCAGTCTAAAGGATTGCAGGAATAATTAAACTTCTGTAAGGATTTTTAGCTTGCGTCTTGAGAGTCTTTGAGTTTATACTCCACTCTAATACAAAAGGGTAATTGGAAGTTGGGGATGATGGTTTATTGTGTTTTTTTTGGGGGGGGTTTGTGTGAGAATGATAGCCTAACCATCAGTCTGGAGCCTGATTGTTCATGAAAAAGACATTGACCCTACATTAGGAAATTGATAAAAGAAAATGTATCATGTTAATGTCCAATGAAATGGCCAAGGTGGGGTGTGTGTGTGTTTATGGGCTGCTGTTTAAATCAGCTTGTTAATTTCTACACCAGTTATTAACCTATTACCTTGGTTAAGTGGGGTTTTACTGCATGAACTCTATAAACATCAGTTTTACAGTATGTGCCAAAAAACTTCAAACTGGTTATGTCCTACTGTCTAGGACTTGATTCCACAAAAAATAGTTTTATAAAAATTTCAAGAATATTTATTGCTTTAGTGTTTATAACATAAAAATCGGGTGCATTCTCCATGTCATATAGTGAAAAAGTGGTTAAATTGTGACATGTACACATAGAAAACTATCATACTGTGATTAGGCATCCGAGTTTTGAAGAACATCAAATGACAGAGAAATTTGCACAGGATAATGTTAAATTACAGAGGATAGAAAGCACTTTACATAATATCTCAATTTTAAAAGCTATTCAATACTAGCAGTTTATCTCTGGGTGATAGGATTGTGGGTGACTTTGAGTTTATATTTTATACTTATTTTGAATTTTGTAATTTTCTACTTAAAGGGGTGTAATTCTTGTAATTACATAATAACTTTATTAAAGTAAGGGATGACTTGAAACTTTATAAAGAGGTCTTTTGAATTTGTTGCCGTTGAGAGTTAGTGCTCCATAGAGTGACTAAAGGAGAGAACATGAATGAGAACAGTAAAAACTTTTTAGTCTTTAAAATAATTATTTACAATTAAGTAATTAACAAGTGAAATTGCCTTTCTTTCTAAAATTAAGTACATATGAAGTGCATATACATAAATAAAATTACTGTTCATTTGTATAATAAAGATTATAATACATTAGTATTTACAGATGTAGAAATAAAGCCACTTTGATCTTCATAATTGCTGTTAATCTTTCATAATAATCTTTATAATAACCAAGATAAACAAAGTAGAATTTTCCTCATTTTGAAAATAAACAGTCTCTGAAATGGTTGTTTCCCTGACCCCAAATAACACGGTTGGTAATGGTAGAGTTTGAACCCAGATTTTCTGATTCTGAATCTCTTGGTCTTACTGCTCCTGAAACTGCTTTCTAGTCTTTTCTCAGTCAAGTTACATATGGAAAGAAGGGGTAGTGGGAATCTGGCTTGAAAGTCCTGCTTGTTGGTAGAAGGTTAGATAAACTGGGTGAGGTATAGGTTTCTCTTTGAAACAAACTTGAGAGCAGAATTGCTATCACAGAGAACCTAGAACTGTGTTTTCCCAAAAGGGTGTGTATGTTGGAGTGCAGGAAGTAAATATTAGAGCTGTTAATAAGCTGTTGGGGCTTCCCAGGTGGCTCAGTGGTAAAGAACCCGCCTGCCAATGCAGATTAGGTTGGGAAGATCCTCTGGAGTAGGAAATGACAGGATAATTATCCATAGGATAATTCCATGGACACAGGAGCCTGGCAGGCTACAGCCCATGGGTTTGCAAAGAGTCAAACATGACTGAAACGACTGTGCATGTATGCATGCATGTTAATAAGCTATGAAGGAATAAAGTCAAATTTACTAATATTAAACATTGGGGTTGAAACTAGGGTCCTTGCCTGGGGTCCTCCATCTGAGGACGTGTCCTGCTAAGAACACAGCTCTCCTGGGGATTGTGGGAGCATTCCACAGCCCAGAACTTGGGAAAGGGCCCTCACACCTGTTTGCTTTTTCCCTATTGTAACATTCTGTGTTTACTTAGTAGACCTACAGATTAGGTTAACTAGTTTTAATTAAAGCAGCAGCTACAAATTTGACACTTGGTTTGCAAAGATGCCTAAAGAACTGGTTTGAAGGTGACATTGGTAAGCAAATAAATATAAATATAAATTCTGTAAAGAATTGACAAAGTAAAGGCTTTTCTTTGTACATGCTACTATCAACTTATAAATTAGCTGAAAGGTGAATTTTGTCTAAGAAAATTCAGTTATCTTTTTGCAGACTCACTGTGCAGCTCCATAGACCCTGGAAGTGGAAGAGATGGTGCTGATGGCCAACACCAGGAGTGTTCTAAGTACTTAAAGGGAGCAGTGGAGAGTGTCCACTGGGGGTAAATGGTCATTTGCATGCAGTTCAGTTTCTTTTGTAATTCTTTCTATTCAGCGACATTTATGGAATATCTCTCATGTGCCAGGCACCATGCTGCTGTGAGTGCCCTTAAGCAACTCACCATATAAAAAGGTCTCAATCTTGGCCTAAAATTATAGAATGAGAGTTTTTTTAGTTGTCAAGGATTCTTGGAGTATCTCTTGCAATCCTGTTACTGTTCAGGTGAGGACACCTCTGCTGTGCTTTCCTTGGTCAGAACCTACGAGTCATCGGAATCCCTCCCCTGACTTGGTATCACCAGTCTTCACGTATGACATCCGGTTTTTCCTTTCTTCATTTGTCTCTTTGCAATGATCTTCTCAAGCCTGCTTCTCTAACTGGCTTTTTGCCACTCGGCATAGGTAATACAGTCCAACCTGAAACAAAACCTTTCACTTTAGGCTTCAAATCATATAAAATGAATAAATTTTCTTTAAAAGAAGTTGTGCGTGAGGATGAACTTCTCTTTATTGCTTTTAGTTTGAATGCAGATGTCTTTGCTGTCTGATGAGACTAATAGAAATCATAGCATCGTAGGCAACAGAAAGGAGAGTGCTACCGTGGTGGTATCAGGGGACATCACCTTTTCCTTCTGACGTCTAGCGAAGAGCCGCACTGCCTGTGCGTGAACCAGGCTTCAGTCTTACACAATCCAGTGGTTATTTTTAAGTACCTGCCTGAAAGAACCCTAAGAAGTACCACCTTGTAAATATTAAGAACGTAGCATGTCGTTTAGGCTCGAGTTGCTAGAAAGATCTCCTAGAGGAGGAAATGGCAACCCACTCCAGTATTCTTGCCCGGAGAATCCCACGGACAGAGCAGCCTGGCGGGCTGCAGTCCATGGGGTCTGTAGGTGCTCGGACACAACTGAGCGACTAAGCACACATTATAATCAAAGCAGGCTTATTGAATGTTTTATCTATTCCTGTGCAGTGTTCTCGAGCAAGTAAAACAGATCAAGGAGGAGGCTCTCTCATTTAAAAATAATCAGACTCTCCTTATGTTTGTAACTGAATTAGTTTTGGAATAATTGGTAAGAGCAATGTGACCTGAAAGTTTACTGTATCTCAACCACCCCCGCCCTCGATTTTAGTGGTGATGGTGGGATAGTATATAGATAGAGCTGCTAAAAAGTGGGGTTTCCCTAAAAGTATTAAAAATGAAGTCATAATGATCACAGTCATCATTTGTGGCAAACTAGGAGTAAAAGACAAGTTCCACTGTTTTCACATTTCTGTATAGGGAACCTTCAAGAAGTAAAGAAAAATAGGAGGGAGAAAATTATCCATAGCTTCATCATTAAAATAAAAATTCTGTAAAGAATACCTTTTAAAGTAACACATTGGTGATTATTGTATGCAGTCGAATGGCTATCGCTAAATCATGTAGAACATATTGAACAGGAGTATCCATGCAAGTGGGGAGGGCTGACAACTGCATTTACCCTTTTAGTGGTTGTTATTTTCTTTAAAGTGAAATTTACTCAGTCGTGTCCAACTCTTTGTGACCCCATGGACTGTAGAGTCCATGGAATTCCCCAGGCCAGAATACTGGAGTGGGTAGCCGTTCCCTTCTCCAGGGGATCTTCCCAACCCATGGATCGAATCCAGGTCTCCCTATTCCTCCCCTCTGCTCGCTCCATTGAGAAGAGCCTCAGTTGGAACATGAGGCTTTCAGAAATGAGGCTCAGTTGCTGGCAGGTTGTGGAGGCATCAGCCGATTGTACTGGTTTTGGTGACGGTGCAGATGTTCTCAATGAAGCTGGTTTCCTTGACCTTTTCATTTTGTATACATGCTCTTCAGGTTCTCAAGCAAGTGGTGTGTGTTAAGTACTTCCTGTTGAGGAAATGGAGGCGGCGTGGCAAGCCCTGTGGGGATAGAGATGAGATCTGATTGTAGTGGGCAAACTTCAGATGATTTCAAGTTCAGCGTCTGTGTCCCTGTTGATTCACCTGCTTTGTGACATCAGCAATTCAAAAGCCAGATGCTTATGTGACTAGCTCTGTTGGGCTCTACTGAGTACTGGCTTTCTTGCTGTTAAACAGTCATACTCGTTGTGGCTGAGCAGTTAATTTTGAAAAGGGATGATTTTGTGGTGTCTTTTTAAATGTTTTATAAATAAACTTGGTTTAAATAATAATATGACATTACTCCATTGTCCCATTGTCTGTAAAACCCATCTCTTTGACAATGTGCAGTACAATATTTACATAATTTAGTTATATAAGATGTTATTGTAAATTTGAGGTATTTTTATGTTGGTTAAAAATAACAAGAAACAAAAGTTAAGTTGCCTTTTTTTAACGTCACACAATTCTATGGGTTTTAACATGTGTAGATTTGTGTAACTGTTCCCACAACTGTTCTGTCACCTCAGAATGTCCCCTCAGTCTTTCCCATGAGAATGTGAATCCTGGAAACCACTGATGTGTTGTTCATCCCTGTAGTTTTGCCTTTGCAAAGATGTCATTTAAATGGAAATATTGTTATTGTTGAGTTGCTCAGGTGTGTCAGACTCTTTGTGACCCCACGGATTGTTAGCCTTCCAGGTTCCTCTGTCCATGGAGTTCTCCAAACAAGAATACTGGAGTGGGTAGCCATTCTCTTCTCCAGGGGATCTTCCTGACCCGGGAATTGAACCTGCGTCTCTTGCATTGCAGGAATGTTCTTGGCCATCTGAACCACCAGGGAAGCCCAAATGAAGGCATGTAGCATGTCTTTTCATGCTAGCTTCTTTTGTGCAATAGAATGCCTTTGAAATCCATCCAAGTTGTTGTGGGTATTGTTAGTATGTTCCTTTTAGTAGCTGAGTAGGACTCCAGTGTATGGGTGTACTCATTCATTAACTCATTAAAGAGCATTTCGGTTATGCTAGTTTTTAGGTTTTACAAGTAAAGCTGCTCTGACCTTTTGTGTCTTTACATGGACATACACTTTCCTTTCTCTTTAATAAACATCTAGGAGTAAAATGGCTGTATTATTTTGTAGGTATCTATTGAACTTTCTAAGGAAATTTCAAGCCATTTTCCAGAGATAACTGTCTCAGTTTGCATTCCCTCCAGCAGTGCATGAGAGAGAGTTTCAGGTGCTTGGCGTTTTTGGCAGCATTTAGAATTGTCAGTATTTTTATTTTAGCCATTTTTGTAGATATGTAATTGTGTCTCTGATTTTAATTTGCATTTCTGTCATGTTGAGCATTTTTTCTTGTGCTTCCTTGAAGCTTACCTGCAGCCTTTGTCATGTGCTTACTTGTAACCATTTGTATGTCCTTTCTGGTGAAGGGTCTGTTTAAGTCTTTGGCCCGTTTTTAATTGGGTTGTTTCTTTTCTTTGCTTAGTTTTTGGAGTTTTTTTTTTTCCTTTTGGTTTTGTTTTTTAACATATTCTGGATACAAATCCTTAGTTGCATATGTGATTTGCAAATATTTTCCCCAGTCTGTACCTTATTTTTTCATTCTTTATAAATAGTATCTTTTTCAGAGCAAGAATTTTTAATTTTGAAGAAGTGCAATCTGTCTTTCTAATTTTTTTGGTGGATCATTCTTTTGAATTGCCTTTGCATTGTGGTCAGAAATCAACTGCTCCATTTGTACGGGTCATTTTCTTCATTACTTCCTGTTTCCCTTAGGTTCCCTTTCTTAAAGTCCTCCAGACACAAAGGTGGGGCTTTAGAATGGGGGCATTGCATTTCTCATGACTGCCTTCATTCTGAAACAAGAGGCATGAAGACAGAATGCAAAACAGCATTAGATGTTTTACCTTTACATCTCCAGAGCCGTTGGTCCTCTGATGAGAGAGGAAGAAAGGTTCCTTTCCCTCAGAGGTTTAGCGACTGGGGTCCCTTATGCCTACCACCACCTTATGATTGCCAAGAAGCAAGAAAATGGAAAAAAAGAAGGAAGATGGGAAATTTCCCTGTTCTCTAAGGGTTGAGAATCCCCTTTCCTGCTGCTTAAGGCGTAACTTAAAGGGATTGGCAGATCTGCTGCCTCTGTCTACATCCTGGAGATCACCTCCAGGTGTCGGGTTGCCTTGAGCCCAGGCTGGGGCGTTTGGAAGACAGTACAGAGAAACCCGTCAGTGGTTTGGTGATACTTTTGAGTTTAGCACTTCTCCCCCATTTTGCCATTGTCATGTATTTTTCAGAGCCCTCAAATAGCTACTTCAAGGACATTCTGTCCAGGTGTCAGAACTGCATTCAGGGGAGAGAATGAAAGGAGTATGCTTCGGTCATCTTACCTGGAACCATTGCCCCTCTGTGTTGTTTTTAGAAACAGAATTTGAAGTAATGTTTTGCACAAGTTGTATAAATCTTGAAACAATAGCTATTGTCTAGGCAAAAGTTTTTGTAAACTTTTTTTCCTTAAGTCATTGTCTTGGCTGAATTGACTTACATTTGTAAATGAGAACAAAGTGGAAACCTTCCAGTTTTTTGGAAATTCTGTGTTAAGATTGCAGTGGGCTCTTTCTGTTGCTCCTCTTCCCTACTGAAAAATTGACAATTGAGGGTAAACCTTTTCGTTCCATATGCCAATTTACAGTTAGTGTCATTTGATTTTTGTTGCAGAAAGACACCTGGATGCACCTAGGAAGCCTGGAGTCATTCACTGATCTCTTTACCTTGTAAGCTCTTACCTTTGTTACATCAAGAATTGATTTTAAACCCTCGAAGAGTCTTTTTCACTCTGAGCCTCTCGCATAAGCTTTAAGAGGATTTAGGGAAGTCCGAAAAAGAGGGGCTAATTATTAACATATTTGTTCTCTACTGAGTTTAAAAAAATGTGGACTAAATATAATTATCCAGACAGCTGGTGAAAAACAAATATAGCTCAGTGGATTCCTAGTGGAAACAACTACATGGTCTGGAAATTAGCTAATTTATTTAAAGTAATTATTTATCAGTAGAAATTCATTAAAAATTAGTGAGGAATCAACTGTAGGTGATCATAAATATCTTGACATCAACCTCAAGAGACCATGTTAATGGGATCACAGCAGGATATAGAAGTAGACAATTAGAATGGCCAAGTTGAAGTTAATTAAGACTAACTCATGTGGCATTTAAATTATAGAAAGTGACAGTAGTATATGAAGATGAAAGACAGCTAAAAAATTGTATATTCTTTTATAGATATATCACATTGGTTATTATTAAGTAACTGTTGGTTGCTCAGTTGTGCCCAGCTCTTTGCGACCCCATGGACAGTAGCCCACCATGCTCCTCTGTCCATGAGATTTTCCTAGCAAGGATACTAGAGTTGGTTGCCATTTCCTTCTCCAGGGGTTCTTCCCGACCCAGAGACTGAATCCCGGTCTCTTGCACTGCAGGCACATTCTTTACCAACTGAGCTACAAGGGAAGCCATTACTGGTGTCTTTATGCTTTTAACATCTGCTTTCCACAAAATGGTCAAGTCTTAAGGCTGTATCTTGAATATTGTGTCCCTTAGTGCTTGCATTAAACCCGGCCCATAATTTTTATAGCTCCTACATACCTAGCAAAAATGCTCTTTACCACTTATAAAATGTGTAGTTAATTTCTGATATTTAATTTGGACTTCTCAGTCCCTTTCCTTCTGAGAATTTTGCCCCATTCGTCTAGGAGATATTAGAGCTGAAAGAATAAGAGCAAAGCAAGACTCAGTAGCTAAACCACATGAATTGAAGCCTAAGCACGTGTCTCCTCTGTGCTGTCTGAACACCTTGCATGGGTTACCCCATATCATCCTCGGTAGGACCCTGTGAAGTTGGTCCTCATTGGGAGGGGAGGAGCCTTGCTTTACTCTTAACCCTTCAGCTGTAAGATTGCCTCGTCAAATGGGTCAAAATTCTCAGCAGGAAAGGACTGAGAAGTCCAAATTAAATACTAAAAATTAACTATACATTTTTATAAGTGGTAAAGAGCAATTTTGCTAGGTATGTAGGAGCTTTAAAAATCATGGGCTGGGTTTAATGATTAGCCAGCTTAAACTAAAGTCAGAATCAGAATAGCCTCGGCTTTATGATTCATTATGTCTTTAGAACATTTCTTCTGCCAATTTTCCCCCTGTCAGCTTGATGTAAGTAACCACTGTTAATCACCACCCTTTTCCTGAGTACGTGTCTTTGATAGAATTGTGCCATTAATCCACTGCCAGAGGACTGAACCCAAACAAGACTTAGAAGAGTTGAGAGGAAGTAAGAATTGGTGCTTTTTCCATATGGGACATTTAGGGTCCTGATTGCTTAATGTTTTAAACTTCTTGAATGGTATTTTGAAGATGGGTCCTTATTATATTCAAAAGAGATGATTCTTTCTCTCCATCTTTTTCCCTCACACCCAAATTAAGCGTCATACACCAATTGGTTGAGTTTATACTTCTAAGAGGGAGAAAGACCCTTAAGGATTGAAGAATGGTGGTTAACATCCTGTCCAGATGGATGTTTGTGCCTGAGTGTTCATGTTTTTTACATATTTTTCTTTGTGAATGTACAGGCAGCAGCCAACTCAGAGTCAGCCAGACAACTTGTGTGGTATTCTTCCTTTTTATGAACAGTTTCAGTCAATAACTAAGCACAGATGAGAGCCCTTTTTAATTCCCACAGAGTTGCTTTGCTCTTTTTTTGGTGAGTGACCTCCTAGTTATAGGCCAACGACACACTTAAATCATTGGGAGTGGGGGAAGTCTTAAAAGTGGTGAAGATTTAGGGACTATCAGATTTTCTTTGTTACTTAAAACCCAGACACTTATTTAGATGGTAGTTTATCCACATTGCATAGACAAATGATGAATGGTTGAGATTTGGTTATTATTTCCGTTACTAACAGTCGATCGTAAGTAGAGGCATTTGGCTGTGGAACTGAGAAAGGGGAATGTTCTCTGTGGTATCTTTCACTGAATTTGAAAATGTCCCTCATTCGCCTTTCATTCACACTGTACCATTAGTGAGAATTTCTGAGTAATTCTCAGAAAACCAGGCCACATGATTCCTGTTCTTTTGGAACCATTGATATTGTTGGGAGATACATAAGATACATACAGAATATATATATAAAATATACAAAACACATATATACAAAATCTCTGCAGAAACCAAGGAAGATGCAGCTTAATTATAATTCCTTGGAAAATCTTATAACAGCTTAGCTGAGCTCAAAATGCAAATTCTAACTCGGTAGCCTTTTTCTTGCTCACTTGGACTCCTGGTTTACCATCCCATTCTACCCTTCCCATACATGGTTCATTTTACACCTTGTTACCATGATTTCTGTACAAAAAAAAAAAGCACATGAGAATGTGTTCCACTTAAAACATCCAGGGCTCCTCACAGCCTGTGGGAGGAAGTCTTTGGTCTTCCATCCCTCTGATGGGAACCTGGACATATCCTCTACTGCTCCCGGCTCTGAACCTGGTACTTTTTTTTTTTTTCTTGTTAACTTTTTTTTTTTTTAGTTGGAGGATAATTGCTTTAGAATGTTGTGTTGGTTTCTGCCATACAATAGCATGAATCGGTAATGAGTAGACATATGTCCCCTCCCTCTTGAACGTTTCTCCCCCCCTCCACCCAGTTCTCCCCCGCTGGTTGTCACAGAGCTCTGGGCTGAGCTCCCTGCGTTACTCATCGGCTTCTCACTGGCTGTCTGTTTTACATATGGTAATATATGTGTTGCAGGGCTACTCTCTCTATTTGCCTGCCTTCTCTTCCCCCTTCCGTGTCCCAGAGTCTTGAACCTGGTACTTCTGACACACCATGCTGTCTCTCACCTCGGGGTGCTGCTCCCTTTTAACACTTTTCTGCCTCCTTGTTCTGTAAGATTTTCCCCGGGAGACTGCTTCCTCCTGACGCCCTGGGGTGGGTGGTGTGCCCTACCGCTGCCCTCCTGTAGCACACTCTGCTTTTCTTTCCTCATTGCCTGTCACGAATTGTATTTGTCTGTTCATGAGAGGGAGCTGTGAATTCCTTGAGAGCAGGAGAGCATGCCTTAATGTATCTGTTTCCTCAAGCCTGATACAGAACCTGACCCATGGTAGACACCATCCTCAATTCTCTGGTATGTGTTAAGGCAGCAGTGTGTGAATGATGGAGTTGCCTTTTTAGGTAATGGGCTCCCATCACTGAAAGTGTTCTAGGCAGGAGCTGAGAGGGCTCTATTACTCAGAAGTTCCTCTCTCATTTTGTCTTTCATGTTACTTGATTACATTTAGTTAACTTTTTAAAAATTTAATATTTTATCTCTTATTTATCTTTGGCCGTTAAATAAGTAAAACCTTTCTAGTAACTGTTGTTGTTTAGAGGCTAGGTCATGTCTGACTGACTGTGACCCCATGGATTGTAACCTGCCAGGCTCCTCTGTCCATGGGGTTTTCCAGGCAATAAGACTGGAGTGGGTTGCCTTTTCCTTCTCCAGGGGATCTTCCAGAACCAGGGATGGAACCCACATTTCCTGCATTGGTAGGCAGATCCTTTACCACTGACCCACCAGGGAGGCTCTTATAGTAATTAGCATGATAGCAATAGCTACAAAATGCCTAATGTATACATTAGCACTAATTGCTCCAACAATGCTAGGAAGAGAATGATAGTATTACTTGCATCTTACACTTGTAGGAACTGACATCAGGGTGAAGGAGATAGTCTGCCAGAGATTTTACCTCCAGTTAGTAATTCTTAGAACCAAGATTCAGATCTAGGTTTGAATGTAGACATTATGTACATTTCACTTTTGCCCATGAAGAAAACTGACGTTTGTGGAATGATTCAGCACAGAGCAGGGAGTCCACAGTTGTCTGGTGGTGGTGACTTGCCAATAGGCGTGTTGTTAATTTGGCAAAAGTGTTCTAAATAGAAAGAATTTTTTTTTTTTAAGATGTGAACAGAGATAAAAGTGGAAATAGATTATATTCTATTTAGTTTCTTCATATGGATTTCATTTCTAACTTCAAACAAAAGCTGTACCTTGAGTTAAGATGGAGAAGGTAATCCTGACTTTTCTGTAGTCAAGACCGGGGTCCCCTCCTCCATACCATTCCAGCTCCGTGGAATTATTCTATTTTTGTTAGACATAATCCATGGCACATGATGCTAGTTGTTTTGGTGGTAGGGGGAGGAAGGTGTGGGCAATACTCTGTCCACAGGAATAACGTGATGTGTCTCACCTGTGTCAAGCAAGTGACTAAAAAGCAACTATACCTTTTTTAAAAAATGACAGACCTATCAAGGAAAATAAGAATGCTGTTACATTTAAATCTCCGTGAGATTCTATGATTGTCAACAGTGGCTGCCAGAGATTAGTTTAGATCAAAGACCTCCAAATTGAATCTTACCTAACAATTCACCAGCTTACACAGCACAGTGAAGCTTTTTATAAACTGCTTGTGTTGTGCCGTGTTATCTTTCCAGTTCCCCTTGCACACTGCCCCCCATATCTGCTCTCTGGGGCTTATTCTGCTAGCCCCCGCCCCCCAACTCAGCTCCCAGAGTAGACCAGAAATTTCAATAACCAGATGTCTTGTGTCCGAAGAGAAAAAATTTAGAAAAGATTTACTTTGATTTGAAAAGGTTGTTTAATAAGAAAGTAGAATGTGTGACTTAGATGAAAAAAGAGAGAATCAGGATATATGGTTTAATACTGTACATCTAGTTGAAATGGCTTTTTTTTGGCCAAATCCTACCATGTATGCTTTAAATATTCACTAGCATCTGCAGTGAAATTTCTGTTTGTCTAGTAGGAACAGGAATCTAGTTAAACAGTGCTTGATTTTCTCACATAAAATGTCTGTAGGGGAACTGCTTGGGTCTGGGGAGGTTTCTAACATGTCCCATGTCATTGGGCGGGTCTTGGGCTCCTTCTAGCTTTCAGCATCCTGAGGATGAGCCCTCTGTCCACATAACCTCAGGGTACTGTTGGAGCTCCAGCTGGGATGTCTGCAAGAGGAGGGGAAGGAAAAGCTGCAGAGGGGCTTTCTGGAATCTCCTCTCTGACTTGTACTTGGAATTCCTTGGCCACCACTGTCTTCATGAAGGCTCCAGTGTGGTGTTTAAGTGGGTACATTGCCAGGCCAAATAAAACCAGATTTCTATGACTAAAGCAGAAGGGGAGGGGAGTGGAAATTAGGTTTGAAAGAATTGATTCTGCCGCCAAAGGCAAACTTTATTTTTTAAGTCATGAATCTGTCTAACCATCTTTTCAAAGTTGAAGAATGTTACTGTCAGGATATTTTAAAGAAGTATTTCAGTTTGGGTGAAAATTTTTTTCCCCAGTCCCCTGCTATGCTTTTGTAAAATTCCTAATATCCTTTTATTACTCTCCAATAAGTAATCTTTTAAAATTATAAATATTACTAACCTGGGCTTAAAAATAGAGGAGGATTGATATTGTGTCCTTGAGATTAAGAGATAATTTCATGCCTTTGTTAAAGCCACATGATTTAGAAATAGTTATGAAAAATTACCAGGTCTTTCTCTCAAAGCCTCTCCTTTATTTATGTTTTTGATTCTAATGGACCTTTTATTTTTTTCCTTTGTTGGTTATCCAGTTTAAATATAGCCATGTTTACATGTCTGAAAAAGACCCTGATGCTGGGAAAGATTGAAGGCAGGAGAAACGAGGGACAGCAGAGGATGAGACAGTCGGATGGTGTCATCAACTCAATGGACCTGAGTTGGAGCAAACTCAGAGATGGAGAAGCCCAGGGAAGCCTGGGGAGCTGCATCCCTGGGGTCACAAAGAGTCAGACACCACTTAGCGACCCAACTAAGCTGTACTGAACATGTCTATCCCAAACATCCTTACCGTGTCTCCCCCCATCCTTCCCCTTGGCAACCTTAAGCTCATTCTCAGAACCTCTCCTTCAGATATTAGTTGTGAAAGCTCAGTCACTTGGGTGTTTAAAACTGCTTAGGGTCGCTGTGTTCACTGATCTGGTAGCAAATTCTGCCATGCTCTTCCGATGAACTGTGTATGGTCTTTCTTGTCTCTGGATGTTTCTGCCTGGTTTCATTCTCTGCATGAAACCTTCCACCTACACCTTTCAATCCGGGAAAATTCTGTTGACCGTTTAACTTGCACTTCACTGCTCAGCCTTGCCTGTCCTCCATGCCGTCACCTCCTGACTGGTGCGGTGGTGTGCTCTCTGCTGTTCGTATCACTGAGAGGAAGTCCAGCAGTGTGGCTGTGGAATAAACAAGATCCTCGGAATGAAGCACCCCAGACTGCACCGGGCCTCTGCATGGGAAGGACGCATCATGTATACTCATCATTTTTTCACATTGTATTGTAATTGCTTCTGTGCTTTTCTCTTCTTTTTCCATTCCTTGAGGATGGTTCCTATGTTTTGGTCATTAAAGTTATTCCTGGCATTCCTGCACAGTGTGTGGTGCTCAGCAGACGTGTAACGAGGGTGGGTGGGTAGGTGAGCAAAAAGAGACAGAAAGGCCGGAGCTCCCCAGTGCCCAGTTTCCCTAGCTCAGCCCATGGAAATACGGAATAATGAGGTCTGTATATCCCAGAGGTAAAGAGCAGGACCCCCGAGCTGCCCAGGGAGCAGCAGTGTTTCCCCGGCTCTTTGTCCTACTGAGTGAGCTGGCCCTCTCTCAGATACCAGGGTATCATTCAGAACTATGGAATTATCTGTCACTTATTCAGTTGCTCAGTCATGCCCAACTCTCTGCGACCCAATGGACTGCAACATGCCAGGCCTCCCCGCCCCTCACCATCTCCCAGAACTTGTTCAAACTCATGTCCATTGAGTTGGTGATGGCATACAACCATCTCATTCTCTCTCGTCCCCTTCTCCCACCTTCAGTCTTTCCCAGCATCATCATCTCTTCCAATGAGTTGGCTCTTCGCATCGGATCTCCAAAGTATTGGAGCTTCAGCATCAGTCCCTCCAGTGAGTATTTAGAATTGATTTCCTTTAGGATTGACTTGTTTGATCTCCTTGCAGTCCAAGGGACTCTCAAGAGTCTTCTCCAACACCACAGTTCAAAAGCATCAGTTCTTCAGTGTTCAGCTTTCTTTATGGTCCAGCTCTCAACATCCATACATGACTACGGGAAAAACCATAGCTCCTACTAGATGGACATTTGTTGGCAAAGTAATGTCTCTGCTTTTTAATATGCTGTCTAGATTGGTCATAGCTTTTCTTCCAAGGAGCAAGCGTCTTTTAATCATCTGCAGTGATTTTGGAGCCCAAGAAAATAAAATCTGTCACTCTTCCCATTGTTTCCTCATGTATTTCCCATGAAGTGATGGCACCAGATGCCATGATCTTAGTTTTCTGAATGTTTTAAGCCAGCTTTTTCACTCTCCTCTCTCACTTTCATCAAGAGGCTCTTCAGTTCCTCTTTACTTTCTGCCGTAAGGGTGGTGTCATCTGCATATCTGAGGTTATTGATACTTCTCCTGGCAATCTTGATTCCAGCTTGTGCTTTATCCAGCCTGGCATTTCATGATGTACTCTGAAGAGAAGTTAAATATTGCAGGGTGACAGTATACAGCCTTGACACACTCCTTTCCCAGTTTGGAACCAGTCCGGTGTTCTGTGTCTGGTTCTACAGAGTTTGCTCACTCTAAGTAACATTTCCTTGCTTAATTGTCTCAGAACATGTATGCTGTGTCTCATTGGGCTAAACTGTGAAAGTGGAGTCATCTAGCTGTAAGGAAGCAATGAAAGACAATTCTTTAATTAGTCATCTTGCCGTCAGGTTAATTAGGGGTTCTGTTAGGAGCGAGGCAAGAGTGGACACTGAGTAGCAACAAGCAGCCTCAGCTACATTGCTCGGTAAAGTATTCTTTGACTGAATGAATGAAAATGAAAGGGACTTAATGGAGTCAAGGCTTCTGGTGAAGATACTGTGCGTTTACTTCTCATGTTCTATACTTTTGAACCTTAAAATCAGAGTGATCATCTATGGGTCTAGAAAACGAAATAATTGAATTTGCTTTGCTCTCTAAATCACAGTGTTAGTCCATCTTTAAGCATGGTGGACTGGCCAGAATGGTAGGGTAATGAGATAGATTTTGGTGGTTATGTGTGTGTGTGTATGTATGTATATAGGTATGTTTGGTATTTTACTTTCATCTATGATTAGCGGTAGTTTATTTTTACTGAATTCCTGTGATTTTGATTTAAAGAAATAGGTATATAACTTACGTACTTTCATATTTATAGATTTTTTTTCACAGAGATTTATCTGTTTTGTTTTTTCACCTCTGCCCTGGCAGTAATTTTCCTAACGTGAATACTAAAATTGATAAAACATAATTTCCTAAGTGATATATATATATATATATATATATATATACACACATATACTTGTGCCACCCTTAATCACTGTAATACTCTTGAAATACAAGTTTTTAAAAATTGTAAAAGTTCTGTTTTGAAGTTTGCTTTGAGAATGATACCAGTTTCCAAAATTATGGTCAATTGGTGCCATAATTATTTAACTGATACTTTGATAGGCTATTCATGGCTTTCTTTTTAATCTTTTGGTTTCTGAGCCGAAAATCTAAAAGAAAACTCTTCTTCGTTGTCAGTGAGGCCATTTTGGATGGGAATGCCCTGTCAACTTTCTGAAGAGAAATATGCTGTGAGGAACCTTAAAAACAGGTTTTTGCTGGCTGTTTCTTTGGGACGATGTTCAAGTACTCTGCACACCATTGAAAATATGCTCTATTCCTTCATTCTGTTGCGCTGAGCAGTCGGAAATTGGTTTCCCCCAATTACCTCAACGTGAAGAATGGCCTGCTTTTACTAGTTATGTGAAGAAGTAAATTCTGGGGACCCTCGGCTGCACGGTGGCTCTTTGCTCACAGCTGCGGCTCTTCCTTTGTGGGGGCTGCCAGTTGCTAAGAGAAGGCTTTGTCTGTTGCGTATAAAATGAACTTTGTTTGGACCTCCCTCAAGCAACTTAAAGTGTGTAAGAGTCCAGCTGGACATTCCTCACCAGATGATGATTTAAATGCAGGTCAAATTTAGAACTCAACTTATATTAGCTTAAAAATAGATGCGGCCTTTAGAAAGCTGACCTCTGGTACATTTGGGGCTTGGGGATCTGCTTGGCCATTTCTTATGAATCACACGGCTGTTTTAGTCTATGAAAGGCAGTGCAGTTGGGCTAGATCGAGCCAGTGTCCTTCTCACTTGGGATCCCACCCTTCCCACCATGCTGGTCTCTTCAGCCCATACACATGACTTCCAGTAAAGTCATGGCAAGATGAGAATTTGTAGCATAGAATCTGACTTCTGTACATGAATTTTGTTAGAGGTTTTCTAGTTTGACGCTGCAAGCTCAAGAAGACAGAAAGAAAATCTAAAAGGTTAATTGTAAGGTAATAAGACTGTTCATTATAATGGTGTATCCTTCAGTTTTATTTAGTCGAGTCAGACATTTCCCTCAGGGGACAGGGTAAACGTCGGCAACCCTAAAGATAAGAAAGATATGACTACTGGCAGCTTTTCTCTGTGACTGAAAGACAGTATTTCAAATGATGTTATGTACCATTTATGACATGCACGTGAATCGTTGGTTATGTAGAATATGGAGCCATTCTTTCATGTCTCATTCATCACCCCCAGGTCTAAAGGTTTACATGAAATGTCTTCAGCAGAAAAGCTAATAGGGTAAGGCTGGGGTTTGGGAGGCATTTGTTGCTAGCTTTTTTAATTATCAGAGAAGCAGATGTATTGCATGAGTATATTTGAATTATTGCCTAAAATTTTGTCCAAAAAATCAAAATGATAAGGTTAAAGTTTTAAATATTTGAGTTGTTTAGACTTCATTAAAAAATAACCCTTAAGAGGAATTTTTTTTTCATTATAATTTAAACAGGCAAAAATCAACATTTTTTTTTAATACAGTTAAGATTTTTGTTTGTGGACATCTCTTTTCATATAGTCTTAATGGTTAACCTCTCTACTGACACTTTTGTATGGTAAAATACAGTTTGTTTAGACGTCCCTCGAGCAGCTTAAAGATCCCAACTGGACGTTGCTCACAGAATGGTAATTTAAATATTTCTTTGAGGCTGATACCCTTTTTAATGAATTAGTGTTCAACATTGAGCCTTTTGGTACATTTAGCAACATAAAATTATATATTATTTTGTGATCTACCTGTGTTAGTAATGTTATTTTTACATCAAAGCAAGTGTCTTTTAAAAAGAGAAAATGTTTTTTTTTTTGCTTGCTTTTTATTTAGAAAAGGGCAGAGTATATTGCATATACTCTGTGTTTGTGTCAGTGTGTGTATAGTCCATGTTATTGTATTGATAGTAATTTACGTATTTCTAATAGAGAGCTACTGTGAATATTTTTGCATTGCACAAGTAATGTTTGGACATTTTAAAGATTACCATGTCATGCTAGCTAGGGTAGAAATATACAGTGACATTGTTGGACACATTTGTGGAGGCATTTATAATTTTTTCTTTGTTGTGCACCTCTTTGGACAAAAGCAAAGCGCTTACTTTCTGTAGTCATTTTTCATTATAACATAGCTGAAACCAAAACAGTAGAGTTTCTTTCAAATAGGCAACATAAGATATGAATATCTACCTAATAATGTATTACAGATAACCTTTTCAAAGTCAGTATTTTAATAGGAGTCAAGATGCCTGTTCCTCATGGTAGGAATTTTGCTCATTTAAATTAGTAGCAATAATATGCTTTTGAACTGTGATGCTGGAGAAGACTCTTGAGAGTCCCTTGGACTGCAAGGAGATCCAACCAGTCCATCCTAAAGGAGATCAGTCCTGGGTGTTCATTGGAAGGATGGATGTTGAAGCTGAAACTCCAATACTTTGGCCACCTCGTGAGAAGAATTGACTCATTGGAAGAGACCCTGATGCTGGGAAAGATTGAAGGCAGGAGGAAAAGAGGACGACAGAGGATGAGGTGGTTGGATGGCATCACCAACTCGATGGACATGAGTTTGGGTAAACTCCAGAGGTTGGTGATGGACAGGGAGGCCTGGCGCGCTGTAATTCATGGGGTCGCAGAGAATCGGACATGACTGAGCGACTGAACTGAACTGAATAATATTTATATATTTTTTTAATAATTCTCTGAGTGCTTAAGTAATAAACACTCCTTTTGGTCCTCAGTATCATTCTTTCAAATAGACAGGATATCTACATTTAAAAATGAAAAGGAACCAAATCCACATATTGAATACATTTCTAACCAATTGGGAAAAAAAGTGTCCGCTACAAGGAGAGTCTCAGCAGTCTCTTACCAATCTGGATTTTGTTTTCCTAGTAAAGTCTTCATTACAACAGAAACTCAAGCAAAGTGAAATGTGGCTCCTGGAAACTGAGCTGTCTTGGGAAGCAGTTCTCTGAACGTTAAATTTCAGTTGTTCCCGTTGGTGGTGGTCATAATTCATTTGCTTTTCTCCTTGATGACTGGCCTTCTTTGTGTCAGTCATCATCCTGCGAGGCTCTGGGTACATTGTATTTCCACAAACTGACACCACACTTGTCTTCATGGAACTCAGGGCTTAGTGGAAGAGACATGTGTGGTCACACAAGGGAATATATTCGTGTACACCAGTAGGTTCTCTAGAAGTAACATACCCATGTATTTCCAGTCGTATAAAGAAAACCTGATGTTTTATTTAAACACAAACACACTCACGAAGCAAGAGATGGGGTTTGTGGGCTACATTTCTAGCAAATTGTACATGAAAGCAAATTGCTTGGAAACAGTGAAAATGTACCTGACATCCTCATTTAGCTCAGCGTGTGTATGGGGTAAAGTGGGAGGGTAGGCGGAAGGGGCATGGGAGAAAGTGCTTCCAGCATGGATGAGTGGGAATTATCCAGAGTAGGACTTGAGAGGCAGGAAAATATTTCAGACAAACCCCAGCCCAAGACAGGAAAGCTGAGTGTGTTTGACAAGCTTAAGGATTAGTGTGGCTGGAGCATGTAATTGGGAACACAGTGGCTTCAAAGTTGGAAAGATCTGCTGGATTATCACACAAGGGCTCTTAGACCATGTCAAGGATTTTTAGTTTTACTACCAGGGTAATGAGAAGCTGTTGAATGGCTTTAGGCAAGGGTGTATCGTATTTTGCAAAGGCCACTTGATTGCTGTGTTGAGAGTACATTAGTTGGTGGCAAGGGTAGAGGGGGCAAAATCAAAAATTGAAAATTATTTTACTGCAGTAAAGATTTACAGTGTGTGCTCATTTCTACCAAACAACAAAAGTGATTCTGTTATATATGGACACACACACACACACACACATATAGTCTTTTTCATATTTTTTCCATTATGGTTTATCATGGGTATTGAATATATTTCCCTGTGTTATACAGTAGGACCTTATTGTTTGTCTGTTCTATTTGTAACAGCTTGCTGATGCAGTTTTTCTTACTGATACTATCCTGGGATGTAAGGGAGTTGACTACTTTTTAAAAAAAAAAATCCCCCTAACTAAAGCTGGAATTTTTGCTTTTTGCGTTTGGATGACCTTTAGAGCTCTTCCCAAGTAGAATGTGACCTCCTTAGGTCCTGAGGTTTGGTCTTATTCCCTGTGATGTGACCATAAACTTGAGCAGGGCCTAACGTGGAGAACGTTCTCAATAAATATTTCTGAACTGACCGATTGATGGCCTGAGAAAAATGCACTTCTGTTTTCTGCTCATCTAAGTCTGTCAGCGCCTTCTCCTCTGCCACCTGGCGGTTCAGGCTGTATTTAAATCTGTTTAATGCCCACAGGCATTGCAGCCAGGTCCTCATAGACCTTGTCCTTGACAACGGGCCTTTGTTTGGATGCTTTGGGAATTACTAGCTACCACCAGGGCTGAAAGTGAAAAGAAACGGTATGTTAGTTCAATTTTTCGGGCTAGCAGCCGGATGGCACAGCGACAAAAAGGACTTGGCAGTGAGGAACAAATGTGGATTGCTGGAAATTTCAGGGGAGCTCAGGCACGCCAGGAGTATAGGAACATGGTGTTGGTTTTATTAGTTCAGAAGTTTTAGGTTTCAGTAGAACCATTTTTTCCCAGCAGTATAAAGGTTCAACTTGATGTTTAATTAAGAAGTGAGAAATGGGGTTGAAGGCTACATTTTTAATGTGTAATTGAGGATTCCTTTTGTTTAGGATAAATCTTTGACTTTTGAAACGAGTTGACAGATAAAGCTATTTAGTGGCGTGAGCAGTTGAAGCAGATAGACATTTTATTCTGGGATATAGGTCATGTTAATATCAACTCTGGTATAAACAATTTCTGTTCTCTGGTTCAGATTTGGAGACCGTGTGACAGAGCCAGGCTCCTGCATTTGGTCTTTCTTCTAAGGGGGGCATTTGAGGAAGCTATGCTGCCTCTGCCCTTCAGGTCAAGAATTGTGGGTAAATCCTGAAATGTGCTTTTCCCTTGGCTTTGGTCACTGAGCTTCAGCGAGATGGATCTGACGGAGGCTTTAAGTGCACTTGTAAAGCTTGAGATACATTTCTTCATTTTCAGTCTGATCGAAGTAGGCCTTTTCATACGTATTCTCTCTACTTGTTGTCCCAGATAACTTGGTCTGGGATCCTTTTTACTTCTGTACCCTTCTCCAGTTTCCAACTTAATTCTTGTTAAAAGAGCATGTCTCTGATGCCTGGCCCATGAACTCTTCCAGCAGAAATAATTACTGAACAACTACTTGTATGGGTACTGGGTATTGTTCTAGTCCTGTGTTTGAACAATACAAAATTATGTATTTTTTGTATATGTGACTATGGACTTGTGAAATTAAACTGATTGATCAGGGTAACCGAGGAGACCATTATTTTTTCTATCCAGGGACAGAGTCTTAACAGATGTAAAAAGGGAGTATTTCATTAAAGTATCACTGTGAAAAGAGCCCTCATCAGAATATAGCTCGTTCATATGGGAAACTTACATTATTGCTTTCTTTCTAAAACAGTGGGAAAAAATTTATGCATGTTATGTCAGGAGATAAGCTGATATTATAAAGCGTATATAATTTAATTCCAAAGGGTTAAGATAAAACTAAAATGTATTAACAATTCAAAATTGTTACACATCTTTAAAAAGTGTCAGCTATTTTAAGATGAATAAATTTCAGCTCAACAAATATTTTTTAAAATATTTTTAGTCTTTAATATATTCAGTTCCTTGCTTGTGTGTGTTAATTTCACTGAAAAACTTTCATACTCCTGACCACACTATAAAGCATGCTGGTTCTTGATTTTAAGCATGAGTTGTCAGTTTGGGTACTGTGTGTGTGTGTGGGCATTAAAAATCTAGAAAATTAAGGCTTTGAAAGCTATCAGTTTTAAGCCTTCCTAGATTGGGTACCTTTACTTTTTTGTTTGTTTATTAGGTTTTTTGCCTTACTGTTCTAGCTAGAACCTCCAGTTGTTGTTGTAGTCACTAAGTGGTGTCCAGCTCTTTCTGACCCCATGGACTGTAGGATACCAGGCTTCCTTGTCCTTGACTGTCTCCTGGAATTTGCTGAAATTCACGTCCATTGAGTCGGTGATGCCATCCAACCATCTCATCCTCTGTTGCCCTTTTTGCCTCCCACCCTCAATCTTTCCCAGCATCAGGGTCTTTTCCAGTGAGTTGGCTCTTCACATCAGGTGGCCAGAGTATTGGAGCTTCAGCTTCAGCATTAGTCTTTCCAGTGAATATTAAGGGTTGATTTCCTTTAGGATTGACTGGTTTGATCTCCTTGTAGTCCAGCACCACAGTTCAAAAGCATCATTTCTTCAGCGCTCAGCCTTCTTTATGATCCAGCTCTCACATCCGTATATGACTTCTGGAAAAACCACAACTTTGACTATATAGACCTTTGTCGGCAAAGTGCTTTCGTTGCTTTTTATTACGCTGTCTAGGTTTGTCATAGCTTTTCTTCTAAAGAGCAAATGTGTTTTAATTTCATGGCTGCAGTCACTGTCCCCAGTGATTTTGGAGCCCAAGAAAATAAAATTTGTCACTGTTTCCATTTTCCCCCATCTTTTTTGCCACAAAATGATGAGATTGGAGGCCATGGTCTTAATTTTTTGAATGTTGAGTTTTAAGCCAGCTTTTCTTTCACCCTCATAAAGAGGCTCTTTAGTTCTTCTTCACTTTCCTCCATTAGAGTGGCATCATCTGCATATCTGAGGTTGTTGATATTTCCCCCTTCACTCCAGCTTGTAATTCATCCAGTCCAGCGTTTTTCATGATGTACTTTGCATATAGGGATTCCCTGGTGGCGTAGATGGTAAAGAGTCTGCCTGCAACGTGGGAAACACAGGTTCGATTCCTGGGTTTGAAAGATTCCCTAGAGAAGGAAATGGCAAACCACCCCAGTATTCTTGCCTGGAGAATCCCGTGGACAGAGGAGCCTGGCAGGCTACAGTCCATGGGGTTGCAAACAGTCAGACATGACTGAGCGACTTCACTTTAAGTAAGCAGGATTTTTGAATAGAAATAGTGAGAGTGGACATCCTTGTTTCTGATGTTGTGCAAACACTTTGAGTTTTTTAACATTAAGTTTGATGTTAGCTGTAGGTTTTGTACAAATATCCTTTACAGGTTGAGAATGCTCCCTTCTGTCCCTAGTTTACTGAGGTTTTATTTTTTTTTAATCATGAGTGAGTTGTGTATATTGATCTGATCATGTGGCTTTTTGTCCTTTATTGGTATATTAAATTCATGTTTTACATTTTGTTACATTAATTGATTTTCAGATGTTAAATGAAGCTTGCGTTCCTAGGATAAATCTCATTTGATGATAGTATCTAATCTTTTTTTCTTAGGTTGCTGGATTTGGTTTACTAATTGAATTTGTGTGTGTATATGTATATTCAAGAGGGATATTGATCTGTTTTCTATTTTTGTGATATCTTTGGCTTTGGTATCAAGATAATATTGAATTTATAGAAGGAGTTGGGAACAAAAACAAAAGAATGAGTTGGGAAGCATTCTCTTTTTTTCTATTTTCTGGAAGAGTTGGTTAAGAATTGGCTTTGTTCTTTAAATATGTGATGGAGTTCAGCAGTGAAGCCATCTGGGCTTGGGATTCTTTTTGTGGGAATTTCTTGTTACAGGTCTGTTCAGATCTTCTGTTTCTTCTTAAGTTGGTTTTACTACTTTATATCTTTCTAAGATTTTGTCCATTTAAATTATCTGATTTGGTGGTAAACTGTCCTGTGCTTAGTTGCTCAGTTGTGTCTGACTCTGCTGCCCCATGAACTGTAGCCCTCCAGGCTCCTCTCTCAATGGGAGGTTCTCCAAGCAAGAATACTGGAGTGAATTGCCATGCCCTCTTCCAGGTTATCTTCCCAACCAGGTCTCCCGCATTGCAGGCCGATTCTTTACCATCTAGGTCACGAGGGAAACCCAAGAATGCTGGAGTGGGTAGCCTATCCCTTCTTCAGGGGAACTTCCCACCCCAGGAATCCAACTGGGGTCTCCTGCATTGCCCTCAAATTCTTTCTTATATTATTCCTTTATAATCTTTTTCTATAGGGTCAATAGTGATGCCTCCTCTCTCAATCCTGATTTTGTTAATTGGTGTCTTTTTCATTTTTTTTGTCAGTCTGAGTAAAAGTTTGTCAGTTTCATTGACCTTTTAAAAGAATCAACTCTGGTTTCATTGTTTTTTCTCTATTTTTTCTGTTTTCCATTTCAGTGATTTTTGTTCTTAACTGTATTTTCCTTCCTTTTTCATTCTTTGGGGTTTAGTTTACTCTTTATCTAGTTTAAGTGGAAGAGAATTGAAGCTTTTATTTTCTAACGTAGGCCTAAGTTTAAAACTTATAAACTTATGTCTTTAGCTACATCCTTGACGTTTTCACATTTTTTGTTTTGTTTTCATTCACTTCAGAATATTAATTGCTTGATCAAAATTTATTTTCTTTGACCCACAGGCTGTTTACAAATTATTGTTTGATTTCCAATTATTTGGAGATTTCCTAGACTACTTTTGTTTCGATTTAATTCTTTGGAGTCCCAAATGTTTTTTATTTTATTTCAGTCTTTTTAAATTTACTGAGACATGTTTTATGATGTTGCAAATGATCTATCTTGCATCTTGAAAAGGATGTATATTCTAGAGTATTTTGTAGATGCCAGTTAGGCCCCTATGGTAAATAGTGCTGTTCAAATGTTTATATCCTTTATGATTTTTGTCTAGTCATTCTGTGACTTAGAGTGGGGTGTTGAAGTGTCTTATTATTGTTGCGTGGTCTCTTTCTCCTTTTGTATCTGTCCAGTTTTGTTTCATTTGTTTGAGGACTCTCTTGTTGGATTGCATATACATTTATAATTATTATATCTCCCCGATTAATCAACCCTTTTGTCATTTTAAACTCTTTCTTTTTCTCTAGTAATATTTTGTCTTAAAGTCCGCTTTGTCTAATAGTAATAAAGTTGTTGATAGCTTTCTTATGATTACCATTTATGGTCTGTATTTTTCTGTCTTTAAAGGCTGTCAGAATCAGTCATGTGTCAACATAAGAATGTTGCAAAGTCATCCTGTCTTCAAATCTGCTACATTTTCCTGGCATTTTATTTATATATATGTGAGTGAAAGGAGGACCCTCTTAAAATTATCACACAGTTTTGAACACATGTCCCTAGTTCTACAAATCTTGAAACACTTTTTGACTTCCTGTAACTTCCACCCCACTCAGGATTGAGAACAGTTTTGTGGCCCCAAACACTCACACAGTCCCTTTATGTATAGTCACCTCTCCTCTCCCTACCCCTCCGTGTCCTCTGGCAGCCACTGGTCTGTACTCTCATCTAGAGTTTTGTCTTTTTGAGAATGTCATCTAACTTAATCAATTAGAATGTGTCATAAATAGTCATACAGTATTTAACTTTCTAAGATTGGCTTCCCTTCACATAGCATGCCTTTGAGATTCATTCGAATTGTTGCATACATCAGTAGTTCTTTTTACTGATGTTCTTCCATTGTGTGTTTGTTTATATGTTTTTCTTCCATACACCAGTTTGTTTACACATTCACCCATTGCAGGACACTTGGGTTGTTTGCAGTTTGGATAATTACTAGTAGAGAGCTGCTGTAAACATTTTTGTTCAGGTTTTTCTGTTAATGTAAGTTTTCATTTCTCTTGGGTAGATACTTGGATGTGTGATTCCTGGATCGTAGTGTATGTTTAAATTTAAGAGAAGCTTTCAAGCTGTTTTCAAGAACACTTGTATCATTTTGCATCCCCAGCAGCAGTGTTTGACAGTTCTCTTTGCTTCACATCCTCCCTAGGACTAATTGCCAGTATTTTTCATTTTAGCTATTCTAACAAGTTTGTAGTTGTCATGGCTTTAATTTGCATTTCCCTATCAGTGAATAATTTTGAACATCTTACATGTATCTGCCATCTTTCTATCTTCTTAGGTGAAGTGCCCTCTTTAAGCTTTAAGTTTCCTATGTTAAGAACTTCTGAGAAAAATTATTCAGTAATTATACACTGAATATAATCATTTCTTGATACTGGAGTTCATTGTCATGGACTCTAATTACAAGTTGGATTTGGAATTACCGAGAAGGTTTGGAGGACTGTTGAGTCGTGCTGTACTACTTCTGTCTCTTTCAGGCTTTACTTTTCTGCTGTTGGAGTGCCTAATTCTGGCAGCAGTCCCATTTCCCGTCCCCTTTCTGGTTTTCTGCTTTTCTGAAATGATCCTGAGGAAGTCTGTTAGAATTGTGTTTGGAAAAGCATAGTGGAGTGCCTCTCAGTCAATGTTGCAGGAGCTCTTCTCTAAAGTACATAAACTCTGTGACATCTGTTTTAGTGCCTTTCAAACTAGAGCCGTGAAATTAAGACAAGGGGTTTGTGAGTGTGTCTTTCTGTGTGCACCACGTGTTGTTTATAAGTTGAATAAATAACTTGCAATATCTCGTCTATGGTTTTTCGGAAATAATGTGGATGCGTCTGGGCAACTCTGGGTTCATTATGATCTTTTTTTCTCCTAGAGTAGTTGCTCTCCCATCTTTGGCTTCTTTTCCTTTTTATGGGCCATTGTGGAATTAGTAGAGGTGGTCGGAGGGAGCTTTCCCGACACGTTAGATGTTGACGTTCATGTCTAGCCAGGACAGGATCAAGTGTGCTTTTTAGTTTTCAGTTTAACCATGGGTGAGGAATTAACCAAGTGTCCTATACCAGGCTTATATCAATTTTTGATAATGTGATATGCCATACTTTTGTTGAAAGGCTTCTTGTGAAAGTTAAGATACGGGCAAGAAGTTTGAATTCTTTAAATGAGAGGATCTATATGAATTGTTACTAACATCAACCTAAACTAAAAAGTGACAAGAAAATGTATATTCTTTAAGTAATTGTTGCGTAAATGAGATGCTTATATCATGGGTTCCATGGCTGATTCTTTTCCCTTATTTATCGTGTCATTTTGATGTACTTACTATAAATAAAAACTTGATTAGTGGCTTGGTGGATCAATATAAAGATAGCAAAGGAAGCTGTGCCTATGTACGTAGTGTATGTAAACATGCATATTCTTGAGCAGATTCTTCCGTCTGTGAAGTACTTTGTTGTTTTGCATGCCTCATACTGTCTAGAAAGTTCTTGTTCCAAAAATATGTAATTATATCATAATGTGATTTGTTATGCAGATATTGTATCTTTAAATAATCAAACACCTTTATTTTCCTCAGTTATTCTTGGTTTTCATTTCTGAATGTGAAATGGCATAGTAATTTCTTCTATGTTGCTAGATGTACTAAATTATCAGCACTCTCATTTTATATAAGAGACATTTAGGTCAGGGATATAATATATTTTGGGGGTCCTTTTTGTCACATTTACTTAGATTCCCAAATTTATTTGAGGCATTCAAGTAAAACTTGTCTTTCAGAACCATTGTTCAAAGTTATTTGAATGAGACTAGAAAGTTAAAATTTGGAGAGACTAGAAGTTTAAAATTTGACTGGAATGGAGGTTAGTAATCTGTTTTGTGCCCCACCAGAAACCTGGGATCCAGTTTCTAATCATTCTGTATTAAAATGACCCTGATATGTTTCTATTGTGCAATTACCTATCCTAAGTTTGTTGCAAATGAAAATCTGTTTATGAACTTAATTTAAAGTGATTCACTTTTTAAAAAGTATGTATTTTTGGCTGTGCTGGGTCTTTGTTGCTGCACTGGCTTTTCTCTAGTGGCGGCGAGTGGGAGCCACGGTAGTTGCACTGCGAGGGCTTCTCTTCTGCAGAGCATGGGCTGTAGGGCCCTTGGGCTTCAGTAGTTGTAGCCTCTGGGCTCAGGAGTTGCGATTCCCAGGCTCCATAGCATGGGCTCAATAGCTGTGGTGCATGGGCTCAGTTGCCCCGTGGAATGTGCGATCTTCCCAGATTAGGGATCAAACCCACGTCTCCTGTGTTGACAGGTGGATTCTTTACTACTGAGCCTCCAGGGAAGCCCAAAGTAATTCACTTTTTAAAAAATTAAGAAGCCAGTATATTAGTTGAAGGTAGCCAAAATGTGTCTATTTTTGCATTTAAATTCCATTGAGATTAACCATAAATGGCAAGATGGATACATCAAATTACTCCGAAGTTAAGAATTTCTCTTCATCATAGAACATTGTCCAGAGAGTGAAAAGGCAAGACATACAGTGAAAGGAAGATATTTGGAATATACTCTCTATATGTCAAAGAGAGGATTCATAACCAGAATGAATAAAGAACTATGAATCAATAAAAGCCAGACCCTCCTGTCCAACTCTTACCTTCCTTTTGGCCAAGACTTAAGTTTTGAATAGACAACTCAAGAAAGAAGATGCTAAATCATTTCTTAAAAGAAAAATGCAAATGAAAACCATAATGATGCACTATTATATTCTCACCGGAATGACAAAAGAAAAAGACTGCTAATTTAAGTATAGAGCAGCTGGAACTCATCCACACTGGTGGCTGTGCTGTGCTTGGGTGTGTCCAACTCTTTGCATCCCCCTGGACTGTAGCCCACTAGGCTCCTCTGTCCATGGGATTTTCCAGGCAGAAATACTGGAGTGGGTTGCCATTTTCCCCTTCTGTGGACCTTCCTGTCCCAGGGATCAAACCTGTGTCTCTTGCATTGGCAGGCAGATTCTTTACCCGCTGCACCACCTGGGAAGCCCACTGCCTAGTGGGAGTATAAATTGGTACCACCTTTGGATCCAACACTTCGACGCCCAGATGTGTATAGACCCAACAGAAATGCATGCGTTTGTGCCCCAGAGAATGTGTCCAACCATATTTATAGCAGCATTATTTGTACTCATGCCAAAGTAGAAAAAATAGAAATGTTCTTTAGTAGTAAATGAAGAAACATATTGTGGTATGTTCATGTAATGCTACTAATGCTTCCTGTTTCAACGTAGATGAGATTCACAATGATGAAGGAAAGGAAACAGCATACTCTATAACTTCATTTAAATAAATTACTTTCCAACCTCATATTTCTTGTGCTATAAAATGTTCAATTTGAAAACAGGCAGAACCAGTCTGTGGTGCTTGAGATTATAATGGTTGCTGGCTTTGGAAGCTATGAAAGTGGCTTTTGAGGTGTCGGTAATGTTCTTTCTTGATTGAGTACTGTTTACATAGGTGATTTCACTATATGTTAAAGGTGTACACTTAGGATATGTATATTTATATGTGTATTTTAATTTTTTAAAAAGGTTTACTTAGGAAAATCTATTGAGCCTGACTTTGATTTTTCTTGTACAGGTTGCATCCGGAAATGGGAATGAGGAATTAGAATTCTTTAGTGTTAGCCATAACAGTTCTTAAAAATTGTTTTACCTTCAAGGGCTGATGCTTTTATTTACCAATTTTGGTTTTACTGCATTAAGCATCTTTGTGAAATCTGAATGTTTGGAAGGGTCAGAAACAACATTGCTTAGTTATTGTTGTTGTTTGGTTGCTCAGTTGTGTCTGACTTTCTGAGACCCCCATGGACTGCTGCACACCAGGCTTCCCTGTCCTTCACTATCTCTCAGAGTTTGCTCAAACCCATGTCCATTGAGTCAATGATGCCATCCCACCATCTCATCCTCTATCATTTTCTTCTCTTGTCCTCAGTCTTTCCTAGCATCAGGATCTTTTCCAATGAGTTGGCTCTTCACATCAGGTGGCCAACATATTGGAGCTTTAGCTTTTGCATCAGTCCTTCCAGTGAAAATTCAGCACTGATTTCCCTTAGGATTGACTGGTTTGATATCCTTGCAGTCCAAGGGATGCTCCAAGAATCTTCTCCAACACCACAGTCAAAACCATCAGTTCTTCAGCACTCAGCCTTCTTTATGGTCCAACTCTCACACCTGTACGTGACTACTGGAAAAACCATAGCTCTGACTATATGGACCTTTGTTGGCAAAGTGATGTCTCTGCTTTAGAGTACATTGTGAGAAATGCTGGGCTGGAAGAAGCACAAGCTGGAATCAGGATTGTTATGCAGATGACACCACCTGTATGGCACAAAGCAAAGAAGAACTAAAGAGCCTATTAATGAAAGTGAAAGAGGAGAGTGAAAACGTTGGCTTAAAGCTCAACATTCAGAAAACTAAGATCATGGCATCCAGTCCTGTCACTTCAAGGCAAATAGATGGGGAAACAGTGGAAACATTGGCTGGCTTTATTTTTCTGGGCTCCAAAATCACTGCAGACAGTGATTGCAGCCATGAAATTAAAAGATGCTTACTCCTTGGAAAGAAAGTTATGACCAACCTAGACAGCATATTAAAAAGCAGAGACATTACTTTGTCAGCAAAGATCCGTCTAGTCAAAGCTATGGTTTTTCCAGTAGTCATGTATGGATGTGAGAGTTGGACTGTAAAGAAGGCCGAGCGCCAAAGAATTGATGCTTTTGAACTATGGTGTTGGAGGAGACTCTTGAGAGTCCCTTGGGCTGCAAGGAAATCCAACAAGTCCATCCTAAAGGAGATCAGTCCTGGGTGTTCATTGGAAGGACTGATGCTGAAGCTGAAACTCCAGTACTTTGGCCACCTCATGCAAAGAACTGACTCATTTGAAAAGACCCTGATGCTGGGAAAGATTGAGGACAGGAGGAGAAGGGGACAACAGAAGATGAGATGGTTGGATGGCATCACCAACTCAATGGACATGGATTTGGGTAGACTCCGGGAGTTAGTGATGTACAGGGAGGCCTGGCGTGCTGCGGTTCGTGGGGTCGCAAAGAGTTGGACATGACTGAGCAACTGAGCTGAACTGAATCGATATGATATATATGCTCTCCAGGTTGGTCATAGCTTCTCTTCCAAGGAGCAAGCATCTTTTAATTTCATAGCTGCATTCACAATCCGCATTGATTTTGGAGCCCAAGGAAATAAAGTCTGTCACTATTTGCATTTTTTTCCCCATCTATTTGCCATCAAGTGATGGGATTGGATGCCATGATGTTAGTTTTTAATTGTTGAGTTTTTTTTAAATTTGTTTTTAATTGGAGGATAATTGCTTTACAGTATTGTGTTGGTTGTTGAGCCAGCTTTTTCACTGTCCTCTTTCACCTTCATCCTGTTCAGTTTCTGCCATTAGTCATATCATCTGCATATCTGAGGTTATTGACATTTCTTCTGGCAGTCTTGAATCTAACTTGTGTTTCACTCAGTCCAGCATTTCACATGATGTACTCTGCATACAATTTAAATAAGCAGGGTGACAATATATAGCCTTAACGTACTCCTTTCCCAATTTTGGAATAAACTATAGTGAATTTATTAATATGAAAATGTATCTGTGTTTAAAAATTTTTAGAGAACTGATGTCTGGTGCTGATAAAGCCTTTTTAGTCCAGAGACATCTCTGTTCGTCCAGAGAAAATATTTTTCACTTGCAATAATGCAAATCCAATTATGGTCTAATACAGTTTCTCAGTTAATGGTATGTTTTTTATAATCTCATGAAACTCCTCTAATGCTTACTATATTCTGCCACATTATAGGTCTCTATATTTTTTTCCTTTGTATACTGTAATTTTCTTGAGGATAGGAACTATTTTATGTCTTCTAACACAATGCATTGCTTATACTAAACAGAAAATGTTGATTGTCTTTACATTTTATTGAAGAGTGGTAAAATACTAGAGGTTTTAAATTCTACTGCATATTCCCCTTTTCTCTTACTTCAGGCAGAATTAGTTCCAGTTTCTTATATGATGGTATTGTAACATCTGTCTTGTTCAGTGGTCTTGAAATTTTATAGCCATCATTGCTCTGACCGCCAGTGAAAAATGTGTTAATATATGTATATATCACAGTGATGAACTTTGCCAAAGTTTAACCACAAACAGTGTAAATAGTATTTAAAAATTGTAAGATCTGGGGTTAGTGTGTTAGTTTGATAGCATAGCTCATGTTATCCTAAGAACAATGCTGTGTGGGAGTACTTTGCAAGTTACAAAGTTACTACAACTAGAAAATATGAAGGATTTTTCTGGCAAGGTTCCTATTTTGGCTTTGATTCAGAGCCCCTATTTATATTCAGAATCACTTTAAAATATTTTATGAGTAAATCACTGGCCCAACGTAAGTTGATTATGCTGAAGAAACATTTTAAGATGCTAATTTCATTGATTTGGTTATCTTTTGCATGTCCAATAAAATATCAGGGTATAATAAATCTATTAGCTGGCAAGTTTGGTTTACTGAAAATACAAAAAAAATTTGTAGCGCATGTCAATTTGGCGTGGCTTATTGTGATTATGGTAATTGCCAAAGAAGCTTGATGCTATTAAATGTCTCATTAAGTATTTTTCTTGACCTTTGCTTTTATCTTTTCACATAAGCTATTTGTTGAAGTTAAAACATCAGTGAAATTACTAGCAAAAATTGTTGCTCTCAGTTTAACAAATATGTATGCTTGTTTAATAGGAGAGTCTTTATTTTAAAATAATTTTAGGTTTACAGATACTTGCAAAGATGTCAACATTTTAAGATGCCTAACTGATATTTCCTTTAATTAGCATTACTATTAAAGTTTAATCTTTAATAAAAAAAATTCTTGCCTCTGATTTTTGTTGATTAGAAAATTTTGTTTGCATGAAAACTTTGCACATTGTTATATGTCCCTGAATGTGTTCCATTGTCTCCTAGTTTGCAGTCTGTGTAACTACAATAGAATTTGTATCCTATTGTGTGAAAATTATATACATCTTGATTATGTTGAATTGGTTCACAGAGCTTTTCAGGTCTACTATATATTTCTGTTTCTCTGTATATTCATTATGTTGATTTTTGAGAGTTTGATGGTGAAACTCCAGTTAAATAACTTATCCTAAATTATCCTTAAATAAATTTTAGGATAATTAAGGATTATCCTAAAAATCCTTAATTTTTAACTGAAAGTAATTGTAATATGTAGTGGAACTATGTGTAAGCTTGTTCTATGTTTTCTAAGTCTCCTATAAATGTATTATTATACTTTCATAATTTTAAAAAATTTTTAAAAATTTGTTTTAATGTAGATTGTTTTTAAGTGAAAGTATGCTATTTTAGTTGTCCTTTCCCCTTAGATATCACTTTTCCCATGCTGTAAAATGGCTATCAGTCACATAGAGAGCTGTAAAACATATATATGTGATTTATGTTCTACATTTATGAGCATGAATAAACTTTATTGAATCAGGACCATGAGGATCATTTAATTATAGAAACAGAAATCTGCCTGGTAGAATGTTCACAATTTTATATTTTTATAAAGGAAAAGTAGTTTAAAATAGCATATACCAAGTTTCTCTTGCCCTCTCCTCTTTTCTCTTGTAGTTATATAATAATGCGAGAGGGTAGTTTGTACGGACAGAGAAATACCACATTTTCTTGAATTTAAGATGCCTTCAATTGTAAGACATATCATTATTCTAGTATCTTTAAGGAAGAGACCACAGCTTTTAAAACTAGTGGTATTATGCCAGTAATTATTAGATACATCCTGATTTTAGCAATGTTAAAATGAAGAAAATGTGAATTTTAGATCCATGCAAAACATTCATCACTCTAACATGATTATTTTGTTTGGGGTTTAACTTAGGACGTCTAGCATTTTTAGAAGTTAATGTGGGAATCATTTATTTAAATTGTGTTGCTTGCTTTTATGCTTAAATACTGTTTGGTGCCATGTTCTAAACAGTGTCTCTTATTTTAAGAAGGTATTAAAATTTTCATTTAAACATTTTCTATAGACAAATTTGAGTACTTTTCAGGGACAGAATATTAATAAAAGCCAGGTTCCTTTCATATAAGTTTAGTACTTATACCATGTGGCCTCCAAGAGCTATTTGATCATATTCCTTTCTTCTGTCCTGAATTTTCAATTTTTCCCTCTACTGGTTACTCACTCTTCTTCTAGTTTATAACCTAGTAAAATTGTTCTCAATCATAATTATTCCCCAAACCACTATGTTTCTCCGCCCCCCTCCAATGTTAGTGCTTATTTCTTCTTTCCCACCATTGCCTGATTTACAAACTGCCTCACCTCCATTGTATATAAGCAATTCTCTGTGTAAGATTTATGTCTTTAAATCTTTCTTGTTGAAGTTCTTCTTTTAAGGTACTCAGTACTTTTTTCATTTTCTGAAGCTGGTTACTTTTTTTGTAAGTTCAGTTGTTAACTGCCTTTCTCTATACTCTATGGCTACAGTTTTTGTCTCTGTGTCACTTTTATAAAATTGTGAATGCCAGATTCTCTTCTGATTTCACTTACTCTATTATTAAGAGAACATTGAAATGTGAAAAAAATGCTCTGTTGATCTGTGTTTCCAGTATATACATAAATTTAGAGATTATAATATGGTTGCACTTTGATTCTCTGTATAGTTTATCTGTTATTGGACAGTTTACTTGTTTCCAGAGTCTTTATTTTGTTTCACATTGTATATCAGAGAGTATTTTCATTCATAAAGCTTCTGCTTCTCTTATATTATTTACATAAGATCTATTTCTAGGAGTACCACTGATGACTTAGCCATCAATCACAAGGGTTATGAGCATTTTGCTGAACATTAACTACTTTTATAGGTGCCATCCCAATCTACAGGGCCACAAGGCATTTAAATTCAGGCTTATTAGTGTCAAATCTATTAGAAAAATTTTTACTAAATATTGAATCACTATGCTGTCTACCTGAGATTAATATAATAGTGTAAATCAACCATACTTCAAAAATTTTCAATAAGGTTAAATTAATAACTTTAATAATTTAATAGTTATAGATATATAAAATATTACCTTGCTAATTTATTAGTTATAAAATGATGGCTACTTCATTTTTGTCTTAATGTTTATTTGTTGATTTTTAATGAGGATGAGCATTTTACGTCTGTCTTATATTGAATTTTTTTTCCCTTATGCATTCAGCCCATACACTCTATCCTATTTATCTAGTAATCTTGTACAAAAACTGTTACAGAGGAGCCTGTCTTAGATTTCAGGGTTTCTAAATTATCCTCTTTTTAAACTAAATGTGCAGAGATATTCGTCCATATTCAGAGTCTGATGGCTTTTGCCACTGTGATGCTTGAAATTCTTGTATGTCTTTTGATGTTAAATGAGCTTTTTTTTCTTCTCCCCTCATTACATAGAAATTTGGAGGAAAACCTAGTAACTTTTTCCTTTTATTAATTGACCAGTTTCATTATATGATAATACAAATTATTCTCTGACAACAATTTGTTGTTGAGCTGTGCCTAATGTATTTTTCTGCTGCTGCTCTTTACTTAAAAACTGCTTTTAATGAGTAAGAAGCAGCTTAATTTAGATTGCATATGATAACTCTAGCAGATGAAAAAAGGCTAAATAAATGGACTCTCTCCTTTTTTTTTCTTATTTATGACTGCACCAGGTCTTTGCTGTCTGCGGGCTTTCTCTACTTGTGGCAGGCCAGGTACTTTCTAGTTTGGTGCACGGGCTTTTCATCACAGTACGTTCTCTTGTGGAACATGGGCCCTAGGTACACAAGCATCAGTAGTTCGTGGCGCTTGAGCTTCGTTGCCCCTCGGCCTGTGGGATCTTCCTGGAACAGGGACTGATCCTGTGTCCCTTGCATTGGCAGGTGAATTCTTAACCACTGGACCTCCAGAAAAGGTCTCACTTGTTTCTACAGTGCTGGCCTCACAACCTGACAGAATTTTTGCTGTATTCTGTGCACCATCAACTCAATTCATTTTGAACTCCTACTTGAACCTCTCACTCTTTGAACTTGCATTTCGCTTGTCGTTACTGTTGTTCTTGTTGTCAGTTGCTAAGTCATGTTCGACTCTTTGCAAATCCCATGGGCTGTAGCTTGCCAGGCTCCTCTGTCCTCCGCTGTCTCGCAGAGTTTGCTCAAATTCATGTCCCTTGAGTTGGTGATGGTTCACTAACCATCTCATCCTCTGCTGTCCCATTGTTTTGCCTGCAGTCTTTCCCAGCATGAGGGCTTTTTTTCCCCTATGCATTGGTTCTTCTCATCAGGTGGCCAAAGTATTGGCGCTTCTAACTTCAGCAGCAGTCTTCCAATGAATATTTAGGGTTGATTTCCTTTAGAATTGACTAGTTTGATCTCCTTGCAGTCCAAGGGACTCTCAAGAGTCTTCTCCAACACCAAATCCACAGTGATTTTGGAGCCCAAGAAAATAAAATCTATCCCTGCTTCCACTTTTTCCCCATCTATGGGCTTTGAAGTGATGGAACTGGATGCCATGATCATAGTTTTTTTAACATTGAGTTTAAAGCCAGCTTTTTCACGCTCCTCTTTCACCCTCATTAAGAGGCTATTTAGATACTCTTCATTTTTTGCCATTACAGTAGTATCATCTACATATCTGAGGTTGTTGATATTTCTTCTGGCTGTCTTGATTCAGCTCAGCATTTCACATGATGTATTCTCCATATAAGTTAAATAAGCGGGGTAACAGTATACAGCTTTGACATATTTCCCAATTTGGAACCAGTCTGTCGTTGCATGTCCAGTTCTTACTGTTGCTTCTTGACCTGCATACAGGTTTTGCTAGTAAGGTGGCTAGTAAGGTGGTCTGGTATTCCCATCTCTAAGAATTTTCCACAGCTTGTTGTGATCCACCCAATCAAAGGCTTGGCATAGTCAGTGAAGCAGAAGTAGATGTTTTTCTGCTGTTTCCTTGCTTTCTCCATGATCCAGTGAATTGGAAATTTGCTCTCTGGTTCCTTTGCCTCTCTGAAACCCAGCTTGTACATCTGGAAGTTCTCAGGTCATGTACTGTTGACACCTAGCATGAAGGATTTTGAACATTACCTTGCTAGCATGTAAAATGAGCATAATTGTACAATAGTTTGAACATTCTTTGACATTGCCCTTTTTGGGCTTAGAGTGAAATCTAAAAGTTTTCCAGTCTTGCGGCCACTGCTGAGTTTTCCAAACTTACTGACATAGATACATGTATATGTGTATGTATATATATATGTATGTATACACAGCACTTTAATAGCATCATCTTTTAGAATTTTAAATAGCTCAGCTGGAATTCCATCACCTCCACTAGCTTTGTTCGTAGTGATGCCTTGTAAGGCCCACTTGACTTAACACTCCCAGATGTCTGGCTCTAGGTGAGTGACCACATCATCGTGGTTATTCCAGTCATTATGACTTTTTTTGTATAGTTCCTCTGTGTGTTCTTGCCACCTCTTTTTAATCTCTTCTGCTTCTGTTAGGTACTTGCCATTTCTGTCCTTTATTGTGTCCATTCTTGCATGAAATGTTTCCTTGAGATCTTCAGTCTTCTTTTAAGAGATCTCTAATCTTTCCCATTCTATTTTTTTCCTCTATTTGTTACTGTTACCCTTTCTTTTACTGACTTGAATTATGGGCATTTCCTAAAGTTCCATTCACAGTTACTGTCCCCTTTTATACATTCTCTTTTGTAAGTGCAGCCTTCTCCCATGTTAGCCTATTTCAAACCCACCTTAAACCTCAGCTGTAGCCCTGTCCTCTCTTACCAGTCAGAGACCCACATTTTCAACTGTTCCTTGACTCTCTTGTGTTATAGCAGATTCAGCAGCTTAAGAGCCTGGTCAACAATGTAAATGAGTAAAAAACAGGTCTTTGTGTAAGGGAAAAAAAATGTTTTTCTACACTAAGAAAAGCAGTAGTGTTAGTGGGGTGATAAGTGGCCATTGACATAGATTCAGGGTCAGGAAGGCAATCTTGGGAGATGGTGGAGAGCTGGAGCCTGCAGACCCCTTGCAGGCTGTTTGCTGTGGCCGTTAATGCTATCTGGGAATGTTGGGCCCAAAGTTACCAGACTCTCAGTTTCTCAAGAGAAGCTGTAAATCAGTATTTGCAAGGTAAATAGCTTAAGTTTTTTCATTTTTAATTAATTAATTTATTTTAATTAGAGGCTAATAACTTTACAGTATTGTAGTGATTTTTGTCATACATTGACATAAATCAGTCATGGGTGTACATGTGTTCCCCATCCTGAATTTTAAAGGATGGCTTGAATTTTTGTTAAGTACTGCATGGGCCAAAGAAAACATGCCCATGGACCAAGTTCAGTACTCAGGCTTTAGTTTATAACAGTGTCTTTCTATAAAGACACTTTAAATGTTGTATGTCATCATTAGGTGCCCCCCCCCATGCTTTTTTATTTCATTGTTTAATGGGAGAACCATCCAGTGGGTTATTTAAGCTAGGAACTTCCGAGTCTCCATGGACATCTTCTTAGCTCATTACTTCTTTATTTTGGAGGAGTGTTTGGGTCAAGAGATAAATAAGCTTTTTATAAATTAATGGAGATTGGAACATGTTTCTCAGCAGAAAGGAAAAGGATAATGGGCAGAGAGCAGAATGTCCACTGGGAAGGGATCCAAGGTATAGAATGCAGCTACAGACTTCCATGATCTGATGCTGATCACCCTTCATACTTTTGTTTCCCAGTATATCAGGTTGGTAAAGAATCTGCCTGCAATGCAGGAGACCCTGGTACAATTCCTGGGTTGGAAAGATACCCTAGAGCAGGGAAAGGCTACCCACTCCAGTATTCTGGCCTGGAGAATTCCATGGACTGTATAGTTCATGGGGTCGCAGAGTCAGACATGACTGAGTGACTTTCATTTTCACAAGCTTATTTTAACCCCAAGTAATCATTTCATCTTTGATTTTTTTAAACAGATATCATATATTTTCTTGAATATTTTGAGGAACTTTATTCTTTTAAAAACATGTTTGTTTTCTCATGGTAACTCTTTTGTTTTAGCTTCTGGAATTTAGTATGTTTTTCCATATTGCTGATTTCCTTAGAGTGATGACTGTGTAAGGGAGGTAAAAATAGGGGGAAAGATTATAAAAAAATTTTAACATGTACAAGGGGATTTTCATAGGAAAATTAAGGTCCAGAGAACCAATTAGGCCTAATGTTTATATATCAAGTTGAACAATGAAAGAGTACCATTTGTGAAGAAATAACAAAGATATGTAGGGGGAGGTTAAGGGAAGATAAGGTTAATTTTTAAAAGTTCTGATTATGCAGAGTCTTCTCAGCCTCGACTTCCTGTCTCTGGTGATCAAAATGTTCTTTTCCTCCAGGTGCAGGGAGAGCACGTTCACACTTTTATCTCCTGTTTTCAGGAAGAAAAGGGGGAGGTCAGAGTGCCTTTCTTGCATCTGTTGTTTTTAGTGCCTTTAGCTCAAAATAGTCAGTATGCATGTTTTGGAGTAGAAGATTCTCACCCCCTTCAGTTGCTTATGGTAGACTTGTTTGCAGTAAGTGAGGGGACCAGCAGGCTGAATTAATTCAGCGTTGCAGACCGTCTGTCTACCTGGGCCTGTGGGCTCCAGTTTATGGGTGCCCTTGTGGCTGGGCCAGCCACATGGGGTAGAGTGGACTTCCCCAGAAGATGTGTGGGTTCCTTGCCTTCAAAGTGCTGGTAAACTACAAGTCATCTGGGATGTCATCTACCTTTTCTACTCCTTGGAATCATTGTGGGTGTTTCTTAAGTCCCAAGGATCAGTGTGGTCTTAATCCAGGGGCAATAGATTTTAAGGCATAGTATCCGATGTCATCAAACATCCGGTTTGAATACTCCCACTTCAGGTTCTTAGCAGTAATTCTGTTTTTAATGACGGGGGGTAGCATGTATGGTGATGGTGAGATCTGTGCATGTTTAGCCAACTTGTCTGTAAGGCTGTTCTCCCCCATTCTGAGTAGCTAAATATGACGATTACGATTTGAGTCTGTTTCCTTCCTGCTTATTTTGAGTGAAAAGATCTGTATGTTGGCTGACTTTCAAGAATTTCGTAAAGAACCTGGTTATTTAGAGTTCAGGCCAGGTGCACAGTTGACAGTGTAGAGAGGAAAGCAAACATTGCCTTCTGATGATCCATTGTGCTCTGAAGGAAAGAATGGAGAATTTGTGTAGCGAAATTATGGCTTAATACATTTGGTGAATGTTGGACCGACACACATAGTATATGCCCTTGAGAATAGAGGTTTCCCTTGATGTATCTGTAGTGTATTCGATTACATTTCATTTCTTCTGCTAACCTGTATAATTTCTTCTTATATAAGTAAAGATTGTCACCTCTGCTTGTAATAGAAATCTTTTCTGTGGGCTCTGGGATTGCTCTTTTTTGAAGAGCGGTGTTCGAAAGCAAACAAAATGAATTAGAGCTGAGTCAGAACTGCCACTTGATGTCTCTGTGGAACTTACCATCTGCCTTAAAGGTTTTGTACATACACCCACCTGTATAAAATGTGGACCAAGATATTCTAAATTATGAACACTATTATATAACATTTAAAATCCTGGAGAATAGAGTGTATCTTAGATCCCAAATTTAAATATATAGCTTGTGGTTTTTCCAAATTGTTAAAGTTGGTTAATTTTTATAAGTTGTGAGAAACCTTTTGGTTTGAGGATACTTATGAGGTTCCTGGGCACACTTTACTCTAACCTTGGCCAAATCAGCTTAGAACATGATGTCATCAGAGCTCATTGCTCTCAGGATTACAGATATAACTCAGAGTGTTTTACTTACATGACTGTTTTGTTTTTAAATGTGTTGTACTGATTTGAAAAGATGGGGTTTTTTGTTTTGTTTTGTTTGGAGGGGAGGAGATAGAAAGTTGTACTGTTTCTAATATATATTTTTTAATGAATTCATAGCCTAATTGGTTTAAGTTCTTAGACGTATTCTCACTCATCTTGGTAGCAGAGTAATAGAGTTACATTTTTTTTTTTTAGCTATAGAAAGAAAAAATTTGAAAAGCCATAATATAGATGGTGCCTTGGCAAGTGTTTTCAACAGACTTTAAGTATAGTCTACTTTAAATAAATAAATGAGATCTGTGGTTTTATTTTGTTAACCTGGTGTTTGCTATGGACTTAATATTGTGTTCAAAACTATAGAAACTTACACTGTTTGTTACCTCTTGGAGGACTTGCTTGTATTTTGGAAACATTCAACATTTCTAAGGAAAAAAAACTATGGGAAGGTTTTAATGACTGTTAATGGGTATTGATCCAGCCTTCTGTGAGCCTGTAATCTAATTTTTAAAAATTAGGTTTATCACTGATCTTTTTCTGAAGAAGTGTTTAAGGATATTATTCCCTTGACTTTTTCTACACTGATGCATTTAATGTTACAGTTCACTGATATTACTGCAAAGTCATACATTGTTTGGCTTCCCTTGTGGCTCAGAGGGAGACCTGAGTGCGGGAGACCCAGGTTTGATCCCTGGGTTGGGAAGATCCCCTGGAGACGGAAATGGCAACCCACTCCAGTATTCTTGCCTGGAAAATCTCATGGATGGAGGAACCTGGTAGGTTACAGTCCATGGTGTTGCAAAGAGTCAGACATGACTGAACGACTTCACTATACTTTGTTTTCCTATTTATTCTACTCTTGAAATTTGGGGTGTTTGCAGTTTTCTGTGGTTGTGAATAATTGTATTTGTCTCTGAGTGACAGTTTTCCAGGTGACCATAAACTCAGGAGTGAAATTGCTTGCTGATCGAGTATGTTTTCAAAGTGATTATTCCAGCATATGACTCCCAGTGGATTCTGAACATTTCCATTGCTCCCTATCTTTCCACACCCTTGACATTGTCTGATTTCTTAAATTTAGTCAAACTGATAGGTGTGTAAAGATGTTTTTGTCTCCCTGTAATTACTAAAGGAACAAAGCATCATTTATTTAAGGAGCTTTTGTATTTCCTTTTATAATTTTTTGTCTACTATTCTATTGGATTGTCTCTTTTTCTTACAAAATTTTAAGAGATATATTCTAGATACTTATATTTTGCTGGTTATGTGTTTTCTAACTTGTGGTTTATCCTTATATTTTCTTTATGATCTTTTTTAATGAACTTCTTTACTGTGATGCAGAACAAATTTACTCTTTTTCTTTATGGTTTTTCTCTCTTATGTTGTTAACCTATTCTGAGGCCATAAAATCTACTTTTATTGTCTACTAAAATTTTTATAATCTTGCCTTTTACACACACGTCTTCAGTTAAATTGGGAATGACTTTAACACAGAGTGGAATAAGGATTCAATATAATTTTCCCCCATGTGGATAAACGTGTGCAAGTACCAATATTAAATAATTCAACCTTTCTGTGTTTATTTGCAATTACTGCTGCGTTGTAATTGATCATTGATAGGGTAAGTCCCTTGCTACTGTTGTCTTATGGAGTGTCTTGATTCTTCTCAGACCTTTGGCTTTTCATGTAAACTTTATGTATAATCGCTTTATTGAGTTCCTTAAAGAATCCTATGGATGTAGACGTGTGTGTATGTATATATGTAGAAACACATACATACATCTGTCCCTCAGCATCTGTGAGACCTCCACAGATAAAAAATCTGAGGATGCTCAAGTCCCTTATATAGCAAAGCGTAATATTTGAATGTAATCTGTGCACATCCTCCCTTATACTTTTCATTTCTAGATTATTTGTGATACCTAATACAATGTAAATGCTATATAAATAGTTGTGAATAACATGTACATGCTGTGGAGGGTAAATTGACATTTGTTTTTGGAACTTTCTGGACTTTCCCCTCTGATAATTTCCATCCGTGTTTGACTGAATCTGGGTTGGATGTGTAACCCATGGATGTGGAGGGTCCACTGTATTCCCTAGCTCTGTCATTAAGAGTTCCTGAGAGTAGTCCATGATAGCAATAAACACGTCTAACATGTGGTCTTGAATTCTTTATGTTTTTAATTAAATTAAATTTTAATTAATATATATATTATATGTAAAATTATATATACTTCAGTTTACTCCAGTGTTCTTGCCTGGAGAATCTTAGGGACGGCAGAGCCTGGTGGGCTGCCGTTTATGGGATTGCACAGAGTCGGACATGACTGAAGCGATTCAGGAGCAGTATTTGTTTCAGGTGTATAGCATAGCGATACCACATTTATGTACTTCATGAGTGATCACCGTAAGTTACCATCTGTCACCATTTAAAGTCCAGTTCAGTTCAGTCGCTCAGTCGTATCCGACTCTTTGCTACCCCATGCATCACAGCATGCCAGGCCTCCCTGTCCAACACCAACTCCTGGAGTCTACCCAAACCCGTGTCCATCGAGTCGGTGATGCCATCCAGCTATCTCATCCTCTGTTGTCCCCTTCTCCTCCTGCCCCCAATCCTTCCTAGCATTAGAGTCTTTTCCAATGAGTCAACTCTTCACATGAGATGGCCAAAGTTTTAGAGTTTCAGCTTCACTAGTTTCACACTAGTTTAACTAGTGTCCCATAGTTAAAACACAACTTTCCAACGTTTAACTTGTCTCAGGGTATTTTTTTATGTCTTTATTGCCCCATTGATTGTTGAGTAGCATGTTGTTCAGTTGCCATGTGTTTGCTTTTTTTCCAGTTTTCTTCTTGTTTACTTCTAGCTTCTTACTGTTGTCTTTGGAAAAGATACTTGATAGAATTTCACTGGTCTTAAATTGATTGAGACTTCTTTGTGGCCTCTTTCAGATTCTTTTCTTATAAAGATTATTACAAAATACCTTTTATATATTTTCATTTCTAGTTATGACCTTTCTTTCCTTTTAAATTTAAGTCTCTTTAACATTTGTTGTATGGCAAATTAAGTGGTGATGAACTCCTTTAGCTTCTGCTTATCTGAGAAGCTTTTTATCTGAATGATAACCTTGCCAGGTAGAGTATTCTCTAAGTTTTTTCCTTGCAGCACTTTGAACATACTGGACCACTTTCTTGTGGCTTGTAAAATGTCTGCTAAAAAATCAGCTGATAGTCTTATGGGGATTCCGTTGTGCATAACTAGTTATTTTCTCTTGCTACTTTTAAGATTCTCTTATTATCTTTAACTTTTGACATTTTAATTATAATGTGTCTTGGTATTTGATCTCTTTAGGTTCATTTTTTTTTTTTGCTACTCCCTTTTGCTTTTTGAATTTGGATGTCTGTTTCCTTTGTCAGGTTAGAAAAGTTTTCAGATAAGTGCAGAAGTATGTACTCTCTTCTGCAATATGAGTGTTAGTATGTTTGATGTTCCAGAGAGTCCTTAAGCTGTCCTCGTTTTAAAAAATTCTTTTCTGTTTTTGCTCTTCTATTTTGATGATCTCTGCTACCCTGTTTTCCAGATCATTGATTTGTTTTTCTGCTCTATTCTGTTGTTGATTTCATCTAGTATAGTTTTCATTTCACTTATTATATTCTTCATTTGATTGGTTCTTTTTTATATTTTCTCTTTGTTGAAGTTCTTACTGTATTCCCACATTCTTCTACCAAGTTCAGTGAGCATTTTTATGACCACTGCTTTGAACTGTTTATTTAGATAAGCTAGTATCTTGTATAACTATAGTAAACTTATCAAAATCAGGAAATTAACATTTTAATTATGTTCATTAAATTAACTACAGACCTTATTCATATTTTGTCACCTATCTTAATAATACTTATGTCTGGACCATGATCCTATCTAGGATTCAACATTGCATTTAGTTGTTATAGTTCCTTTGTTTTCTTTCACCAATGCTGTTTGTCAAATGGTGATTTTTCTATTTCCATCATTTTTCTCTACACTTAATTGAAATTCTCTTGAAACAATGAGCTTGACTTTCTCACACATTTATTTTTGTATTCAGTTACTTTCTTTTATTAACATGGACTCATAGGTATTTGTTTTATCTGGTGAGTTTTAAGTTATTAATTAATGTTTTATGTTTTTGCTCAGTTTATCCCAGATTTGTCCCCTGCAGATTAGTGCCAAAGTCCTTTCGATAAATCCATTATCTTTTTTAAGCACGTTTTTTACATTTTGTTGTATTACAGGATGTTCTAGGTTCATCTGATACATTCCCTACCCTATCTTTGCAGCCAGACATTTCTCTAAGTAGTCCTGGTTCTGCTGTGCCCAGATTGTAGATCCCCCCAAAGACCACCTCGGGAGCAGATTCCGCTGTAAACACACGAGGGTCTTTTATTCAAACTGGAGCAGGGGCTTCCACCCGCACCGAGGCAGCGGCTTAGGCAGGAGAGCCCCGAGTAACAGCAGATAGGCGTTTTTATAGTTTGTGGGGAGGGGTGAGGGGTTTTGAAACTTGTAGAACAGCGATTGGTGGACTTTCAGGCATTAGTTCCTGATAGGCGTATTTAACCACAAACAGCCCCTTGATTGGTATATTTTCGGTGCTTCCCCGGCGCGCGGTGATTGGTCGCGTCTAAGGTGGTGAGGTGGGGTGAGGGCTGGACTATTCTGTGGTTTTTCCGGGAACTTGGGTGTTGCCCTTTATCACAAGATGGCGGCTCCTTTTTTAAGATGAAGTCACTTAAGCCCTACAGTTCCTCTTACTGGAGGATGGTGTTTAGAAGCCAGTATTTGAATGCTCTGTGTACTCATTGCTACAGAGTTATCATTGCTCCTAGTCTTTGTCAGAGCACAGAGCTAGGAAATACATATGTATACACATACCTATCTCTATCAATAGTTATTATCTTTTGAAATGTATGTTTAAAACCATGATATTTCTGACACCATACAGTTCATTCTGACTTTTCCCCTTTTTTATTTTATCTCTAGTCTCAGAGTATATAGTCAGGATACTAGTTTCCAAAGTGGCTAGGTTAATTCTTCTGTATTCCCTTAGTGTGGTTACTTATACCTTTGTAATGTAGTTCACTTATTACTGATTGTGTTTCATTTTGAGTTACCTTCACATACTGTTTGATTTTGATTATTTACCTTTTTGTTTTGTTTAACATTACTGTTGTTACAAACATCAAAACTATGCAAAAAGATTTATCCAGGGACCTGTCACTACCCCTCTGTTCTTTGTATTCCATTGTTACTCCCCTAGTTCCCACCTTGATGGTGCCATAATGCTTGTAAGATGAAATTAATTGCACTAAGTTCATAGTGTAATTGAAAAGTTCCTCCACCATCTTCAGTCTTAGCTTGTCCTTCTATATCATATTCTGGCAGCCTCAGATTTCCTGATATTTCTCAAGAATTACTGGCTCATTCATTCTTCTGCATATTCTAGCTCCCTGCCTGGAAGGATGCTCTGTTCCTCTTCTTGTCTTGCCCGTTTTTAATTGTTCAAAACCCATTTATTTCAGTTTTTCCCTACTATATAAAGACTTATTTTCCTCACCCTCCTCTTCTATTTTCATTTCACCTCTTCTATATTTAGTAATTCTCTTCTGTTAAGTCATGGCACTTGTAAATATTGTGAAGCTTTTGTGACACTTGATTTAAATTATTGATATATAGGCTTTTCATCTTTTTTGTAACTGTGAGCTCCTTAAAGACAGGAACTTTGTCTTTGGATTTTTAGCATCTAGTTCATTTTCTTCCCTGGTAGCTCAGTTGGTAAAGAATCTGCCTGCAATGCAAAGAATGGTAAAGAATCATAGGGCTTCCCTAATAGCTAGCTCAGTTGGTAAAGAATCCATCTGCGATGCAGAAGATCCCGGTTCGATTCCTGGGTTGGGATGATCCACTGTAGAAGGGGTGAGCTACCCACCTCAATATTCTTGGGCTCCATTTGGATTCAGCTAGTAAAAAATCTGCCTGCAATGCCTGGAGAAGGGAAGGGCTACCCACTTCCATTATTCTTACCTGGAGAATTCCATGGACTGTATAGTCCGTGGGCCTGCAGAGTTGGACACAACTGAGTGACTTGCACTTCACTCATTTTCTTTCACATGTCAATTATACAGTGAATATAGTACAGTGAGTGGATTTCAGTTCTTTTCATTTTTCTTTATTCTTTATTTCACTCATGATATAACCCTGTATTAATAGAATGTGGTGCTCATGATCTTGTTATCTGTGGCATTTTTGTATTCTCTGCCTCTCCTCATATATTTGGGCAAAACCTTAGTAATTTAATGGCTTCCTGTGATTGCTGGGAAGTCAACAATATCTAATTACATTTTCCAATACAGTATAATGGGGTAGTATGAAATCAAGGTATAGAAATTGTTTGAAAATATGCAGACCTGAAAAGTGCAAGACTGTACTATCTGTCAGATCTGCCTCTTCTCTTGAAAATCTGAAACTTTCTGCCCCTTTAACCTATTAGATTGGGATAAATTGTTATCCTGGACACAAAATCCTTTTAACAGTCTTTGAAGACCTCTGGTCAGCTTTTAAAATGTCTTTATTTTTGTCCAAAGTACCAGTTCAGTAACCTTCCAAATTGTGTTTCTAAGCTGCTGCCTTTCCTTTCTATTCTGTATAGATTATTCAACAGATTATGTTAAAATGTAGGGTCTTATTTCCATCAGTGTCTTGATCCACCATCTGTTACTTTCCTCTCTCCCTCTGTTTTGCATTCTCTTCCTGCCACTCCTGTGTGTTCTATTTAATCATAGTTCATTCTCCAGAGTTCTGCCTGGGACTCAAAGCAGAGGTTTAGTTGTAATGTACTTAAAGAAAAAAAGATAAAGGTGCATGCTCAGTTATGTCCAACTCTTTGTGACCCCATGGATATAGACCACCAGGCTCCACTGTCCATGGAATTTACCAGGCAAGAGTACTGGAGTGGGTTGCCATTTTGTACTCCAGGGGATCGAATCTTCCTGACTCAGGGATCAAACCCGCATCTCTCTCATTGGCATCGGCAGGCAGATTCTTTACCACGGAGCCGGACATGGCACCAAACAAAGGGGTATTGCTTCGGGCCTGTACTTGGTGAGAGTGCAGGATTAACTACTGCACCCAGAGTGTTTGATGTCCTGGGCAAGTGAGCTATGAGAAAGCATTCACTTCACTGACCTATATGCTTTATAAAAGAAAATTAAAATATTTCACTTTTAATTCAGGTATAACACATATAAAGACAAATGCATTATGAATGAGTACTTTGATGACTTTTCCTAATTGAGTGTAACCAGAAAACCACCATTCAAACCAGAGAATCCAGTCTTACTAGACTGCCAGAATTCCCCTTTTCTCCTCCCCCACCGGGCTTACTGCCCCCCTCCAAAAGGCAACTACTATTCTGATTCACACAGTTTTACCTACTTTTGAACTTTTAAAAATAGAGTCTTGTACTATGCTGCTGCTGCTGCTAAGTCCCTTCAGTCGTGTCCGACTCTGTGCGACCCCATAGACGGCGGCCCACCAGGCTCCCCCGTCCCTGGGATTCTCCAGGCAAGAACACTGGAGTGGGTTGCCATTGCCTTCTCCAGTGCATGAAAGTGAAAAGTGAAGTGTAGTATACTCCCTCATACATCTGGCTTCTTTGTCTTAATATTATGTTTGTGGGAATCATCTGTGTTATTGCATTAGTTATGGTTCATTTATGTTCATTACTGTATAGCATGCAAGCTGGCTGGTTTTGTAAATAGTTGTATTGAACACAGCCACACCCTTTCATTTACATACAATCTATGGCTACTTTTTTACTCCAGAGGCCACCGAGTTGAGTCATTGTAAGAGGAAACAGAGACCATATGGCCTGCAAACCCTAAAATACTTAGTCTGATCCTTTATAGGGAAAATTTAACTGACCCCTGCTGTATAGTATACATTATATGAATGTTCCACAAGTTACTCCCGAGTTTTGGCATTACAAGTAAGGCTTTGTTGAAAATATGTGTCTTTGGGACCTATATATGTGCATTCTCAGTAAATATTTCTCTAGAAGTGAAATTGCTGGGCCACAGTTTATATTCTGCTTTATTAGGTATTGCTAAACAGTTTTCCAGTTCATACAGTAGCTTATGAGAGTTGAAGTGCTCTGCAGCCTAAGACTTGGTGTTGTCTGATATTTGCATATTAGCCATTTGGATCAATATGTAGTTTTATCTTATTGTGGTTTTAGTTTGTATTTCCGTGGTAATGAATGATGTCAAACACCTTTTCATATGCTTATTGGCCATTTTTTATATCCTTTTTAGATAATCTATCTTTTTCTTGGGCTTCCCAGGTGAAACTAGTGGTAAAGAACCTGCTTGCCAGTGCAGGAGACATAAGAGATATGGGTTCGATCCCCAGGTCAGGAAGGTCCCCTGGAGGAGGGCATGACACTCCACTCTAGTGTGGTTGGATTTGCCTGGAGAATCCCATGGACAAAGGAGCCTGGCAGGCCATCTGTGGTCCATAGGGTCGCAGGGAGTTGGGACACGATTGAAGCTACTTATTAGCGCACAAATCGTTTTCTTATTTTGTTGGAGTGTTTATATATTCTAAATGAATCTTATATGTATTTAATATATATATTCAGCAAATATCTTCCGTTATGATTCTGATAATAATGCTTTTGTTGTATATTAATGAACCTGAAGGGGATTGGAATATGTCACCCCAAAATATGCCTCTGTCTTCAAAATTATTTTGGACTGAAAGAAGTCAATACAGCAGATACAAGAAGAGCTTTTTGTCCTCCTCATTTGTGAACTGAGGGCATGAATCTCCTGTTTGTGAAGGTGCACCCATCTCCCATATTAGGAGAAGGGAATGATTCTTCTGACTCCAGACACTTGAGTCTATGTAACAAATCTTACTAAACCAGTTTTATCCACCATACATTTCCTAGTCACCTTCCCACAGTTTACCATCCTTAGGCGTCTAATCCCCCTTTTTCCTTTGTGTAGTCACTTCTTCACTATTTATTACCCTTTGTTAAAATGGTATATACTGCCTCTTTAGGTTTTCATTTTCTGTGGCATCCCCATTCATGTAAAAACATTAACATCAAATGACTCTCAAGAGTCTTCTCCAACATGGCAATTCAGAAACATCAGGTCTGTGATCCATGAAGGGGTTCTTCTACAAACCATAACTAATGCCAGCAATGTGGCAGAATCTTATAAAAATTGAGAAAAGTGAAATTAGGCGTGGTAGTGTAGATAGATGAGAGTGGCTATCCTCAGGCTCGTCAAGGCACATCATCCCCAGGAAAAGCCACAGCATCATTAGAGTTTTATGTTTTTAAAGCCCTTCTGAATGGAATGTGACTTGCTATATTGTTACTTGTCCTGAGGTCTGGATAGGGACAAATTTCTTACCTTTCACTTTTGAATATTAGAAGACATTCCAGGGTCTTAAAGTCCCTAGTTCTGTGGCTGTGTTTCTTTAGCATTTCAAGGTATCTGAATATTCAAAAATTTTACTAAGATGCAGTGTCAGATATTGGAATGGATATGTGCATTTACCACCCAACCCCTGCCCCCAAGATCACTTTCTTTAGATCCCTGAGTGTAGAAATTTAGAAATTGAAGCTGGTTTATCTAGCTTTAAGTTATGTTGGACTCAGTAAATGGGATGTGTGTTGTCGGTGTTAGACATCATGATTTTTGAGGTCTGTTTAATAGTTGCTTTTGTTTCAGTGTTAGAGGTAGCAGTCCAGGGCAGTGTTAATTTGCTTAAAATGCATTTGTTGGTGTTCAGATCTATAAAAGATGCAGATAGTTTTAACTTGAAGATACTTAGAGGAATTCTAATACCACAGATATTTTTTCTAAGTTCAGCTATTTACTTTTAAAAAGGCTGATTTACTTCTTTCCAGGAAAAATAAGACTTTTGTCAAACTTATGCAACTATTTTTAATGAAATTTCTTGTGTACTTAACTATTTTTTTTCCTTTTTTTTTTTTAGGTTATATATTGTTAATGTGGATGCTCTTGTCCAAATTTCTGTAGCTATGGCACAAGAATATAGTAAGTATTGTATCATACTTCCTATGACCCATATACTTTATAAAGTTTTGACTTTCTGTCTTTTAAGTTTCTCATTGGAGCAGTGGGAGTATTGAGAAAAGTTTTTAAAAACTTTACCTTTTCATGTGATCATCTGATTTTTATGTCTCTAGCTTTTATATATGTACAAATACATCATGATTATGATGTTAATCTTCTGCTAAATACAGAATGATTGGCTAATACTAGCAATCAGATATTAGAGTTGAGTCCATATTATGCAACCCATCTACCACCCATATTTGAGGCTGAGGAACTTAGCAGCTCCAGGATGCGCCCTGATTAGGAGCAAACCTATCCCTGCTATGCCCGTGCACAATTCACTCCTTGGGGAAGAGGCATCAGCCATTGCTGGGCATTAACTGGGCACAGGGCTGGCTTCAGCAATGGTCCTGTAATCTTGCTCTAGCCAAGGAGACTCCAAAGCAAGTTTGCCAAGCGCTTCTGGCAGAAGTCTTCTCATACTTAAAACACAGCTACCGGAAGTGCCTGCCTCTTTCTGTCTTCTTCTGAATGTTGTTATGTGCTGGTGTGAGGTCTGGTGTGGTTCCAGGCTGAGCAAGAAGTCACACAGGGTGGAAGACAGAGAAACTAGCCCTGAAGCCTGTTTCTCCTCCAGGAGTCCAAGCACTTGAGCCAGCAACATTTCCTTTTTATTTAAGCCAGTTTGAGTTGGGAGCCAAAACATCCTAAGTGATTCACTTCGTCTCCATTTTATTTTTAGTAGTCCATTAGTTTCTCCTTGGGAAATGTGGGAGTAATTGCAAAGGGAGGCAAAAGAATGCCGTCAGACTCAACTGGCAGGGTATCTGGGTGTTGACTGGCACCCTCTTCACTCTGAACAGTTCACAGGTAGTGGTTTGTATTCAAAGACGTGAGAAGGAAATGCACTGCTTTCAAGATTTTCTCTTTTCTTTCCCTGGAGGTTTTCCCCTTGAATCAAACCATTTGGGCCATGAGCACTGTAGAGCATCATGGACTGCTGGCCAGAAAACCATCCCTTTGTATAGGTGTGTGTTTGACAGTGTGGTGCTGGCCCTGGTATTTTCTTAGCATAGTCTAGATTCAGGTTTCTAATTGCTTGCTCTTGTTCTTCAAAAATTACTGTGAATCTCAAATATAAGAACTCTTTAAAGGATGATATAACAGACATTTATATATGTCCTCCCACAGCACTCTAGGCAAATAGAATGTTTACCAATTGCATGGAACAGTTAAAACTGTATGATCATCCTTTCTCATAGCAGTGCCCTTTCTCCACCTTCGAAGAACTACTTTCCTGGTTTACATCTTTAGTCTTCCCTTGCATTTGTTTGCGCTTTTACCACGTATGGATAGGATGACTTTTCTATGCTTTTTCACTTCAGGTGTATGTAGATACTGTGTGTCTCTGTTGTTGAAAATCACAAAGAAGTTGAGAAGAAATTCAGGATCACAGAAAGAAGCTATAAATGCATTCTCAGACACTTGTGCAGAGATCTGTCACAAGACATCTTGGTGATCCATAATAAAATGCGTTAGATTTTTATTTAATTATTTATTTTGGCCATTGGACCTCCTGGGAGATGCCCCAAAATGTGTTTGATTTTAAATGGCTGATGAGTTTAATCGACATGCTTATCTTCTCGAGTCTCATGCTTGTTCTGCTGTTGAGTTCATTGTCTACACCCATGCCTGCACTCCTTTAAAGGTTTGGCAAGTGCAGGCCCTGCTGAGTCATCAGTGAGCCTTTCAGAGTATGTTGGTTACTTTTTCATTTAAATTCCTCCATTCATCCTGTGGTCAGGATGCATGCTTCTGGCAAACTTGGGTAAGTTTTTGTGTTCTTCTGCACTCTGACAATTAGCCATCTTCCTGACAAAATTGATTTCTCTGCTTTCTAAATTTGTCAGCTTGTCAGTTTCCGCCTTGTACTGGTGGCAGCAGTTATAGAGGAGGTGTCCACCCCTGTGAACAGGTTATGAAGCAAGGTGCTTTGATTATGGTATCACATTATTTCCCATTGTGCTCCCGCATGAGTCTTGGTGGGCTTCCCAGGCAGTTCAAGTTGTAAAGAATCTGCCTGCCAATGCAGGAGACGCAAGAGGCGTGGTGGGTTCATACTGTGTCAGAAAGATCCCCTGGAGGAGCACATGGCAAACCCACTCCAGTATTCTTGCCTGGAGAATCCCATGGAGCCTGGTGGGCTACAGTCCATAGCGTCGCAAAGAGTTGGACGTGTCTAAAGCGATTTAATAACACACACGCATGCATGAATCTTGGAGATGATTTCATAGCATCCTTGTCTGAAACATTTTTTAGGTCATTTAACTTATGCATTCAAAAAACCCATTCTTCACCCTTGGTTCTTGTTTGGGATATTGCTTTCACAGGACTGAATAGCCATTGCCCCTCAGAGATCATTAGTCCTTTCATCTTGGTAGTGACTGATAAAATGTCAGAGAAAGATTTATGACAATCAGAAGAAGATTTCTGTTTTCTTTTCCTGAACAAAAAAGTAAACTGAAAAGGTTCTTTTCCCCCCTTAATTCATATAGATTGTATTCTCACTACAGAAAGGGAAACAATAACCTCTTTTGTAGAAATCCAATTTTATGTTTTTGTGCTTTGTGCATGTATTTCTTTGTTGTTAAAAAATGGATCCTTATTTTAGTTTTATTTAAATGGAACTGTCTTTAGCTTGTTTCCTTATTGGTGGGCCTAGAATCCTGAATTAAAATGTTGCCAATGCTAGGAGATTATAGCCTTCAAATGGAAACAATCAGTGAGGCCCCTAGGAAAAGAGCTAGTAAATCTCTTCCATTGAGAGAAGACCAGCCTTCAAATGGAATGCCATTTGTATAGCAGGCCAAATATAGACAGGAAATGCAAGATATTTAAGCTACAGTCCCTTAATATATTTTATATCCATTTTCTTGTTTAAAAAACTTTTACAGTTGTTTCTTAAAGGAAAAAAAAATTGTTATTGACATCAGTTCAGTGAACTGATGTTTTTGTTTCTTGTAGAAGGATGTCTTCGTATTTATTTCTTATGCAAAGGAATCTGTAGACTTGGCTTGTTTTTATGCCTCAAAATGAAATGGTGCCTTTGTGGGGGATGCTCCACTGGGCTGGGGGAACTTCTAGACAGTGACTCAGATCTGTAATTAGGTCTTGCTTTCCACACCCTTGTTGACTTAAAAGCTCTGGCCATAGACCATTTAGTCTGGGGAAGCCATACGTGAATCATCTAAATTGGCACATATTATCCAGAATGCTACTAAATGTTTTCTACTCGTTATTGTGATTGAGGGAACTAGAAAGGGAGACTTCTTTTAGAGTTTGAAGGTATTCTCAGGAGTATGTATATACGTTTGTGAAAGCAGATCTCATCCTTAGCGTGAAAAGCAGTAGAATATTTGACAGTTGTAGGCAGTTCTCATTTTGTGGGTCTGTTTTAGAGCATTCCTCCAGGCTTTGCAGCTTTTCCTTTGGGAAGAAGATAGCAACAGTTGCCTGTCCTCCCAGCTCCAGTTTGTTCTCCGTCCCTTGTCCTTCAGGAAGGGAGATCCAGTGGCTGTCTCGCTGCCAGTGGTCTCCGCTTAAGTCCCACAGCACGGTTGACATGGTTTAGTTTGTATTAGGTTTGTATTTAGTTTATGTTATGTCTGTTTTGCATCTTTTAACTTGAACCCCCTCATCAATATCTTTCATATTTAGGATGGAATTTGATATCCTTTCCTTCTTAAAAGGATAGATCAGCAGACTGACTTAGACCTGTGTCAGTTACCTGGCAGGGAAGTGGGTGAAAATTGTTTTTTTGTCTTCACTGAACAAGTTGACTTTGCTTCAGTTTATTTTAGTGAAAACATTAAGATAATCAAATTAATTCTAAAGTGGAGGATTTTTAAATGTAGGTCATTTAGGACTAAAGATAAAATGAGGGCTTTTCTTAGATAGAAAGTAAAGCCTTTTAATTAGTTGTTTTTCTCTCTATGGGTTTTCTCTGATGGTGCATTAAGGATCTTGTCCAGCACCAATTACATGATTGTTTCTGCCCTAAAGAGAAAAAACAAACACATTTAGCCATTCAGTAGCTAAAAGACCAGATTTTCAACTTGTAATGTGAGTTGACTTTTTAATACGTGGATAAATCTTTGTTTTCATGTTGAAATATCTTGTGATCGGGCCTTTCAGAGGAATGTATCTTTGGACAGGAAGTAGAAGAAAGCCATGGCTCGTTATGTAATTTTATGTTTTGCAGGCCTTAGTACTGTTCTGCGTCTGTGGGGTCACGTGAGTTGGGCTATCTTTGTTGGTCTAGGGCATTGCTGTTTGTTATATACTGTCATAGGCATCTTGGAAGGTCAGGTGTTCAAATTATAAAATTATGGTTAGCAAATCTGCTGAGTTAAGTTGAAAGATTTTAAAGTGAGTTTCTAAGAAACTGGTTGGTAAAGTATTCCTAATTACATGGTTACTTGAGCTCTTTCCCCTGATAAAAATCACAAAGGACCTTCATATTAGCAATTTAGGCTGTGTTTATAAAGGATGCCTGTTCACTAAAAACTGCAGTCCCCGTTTGTCTTAAGGACTTGTTTAGTACCCAATTAACCTTTCACTTAACCTCTTTTTAGAATTAGGAGTGATGAGACCATGCTTCAGTACCAAATACAAATCACCCAGCCTTATGGCCCTTAGTTTGCACAGTGTGTAAATAATTGGGTCAGGAGCTTACACCTAAATAGAGGGGCGTGAAAGGTTTACCTCCAGTGGGACTTCAGCATCACCTTAAGGCTTCTAGGTTACATTGTATGAATTAACAATGACTTGAGATATTGACAACAGGTGCAGTGATAGGCCAGGTCAAGAATTCAAGAGTTCTTAATGAATGTAGAAATATCTGGAGTTTTATGCTTGATGATATCTTATCCCCACAATAGCAGATGCCTTCTAACTTTCTGGACATGAAATCTCAATCTTATAAATGAATGCTAATCCCTGGCAAAAGCTACATACCATCTTTTTTTTTTCCCTCTCTCTTTTCAAATTAGTTAAACAGAATTAGTCTGACCTATAGGGTTAGGTGCCCTTTCTGTACTCTGCAAAACCCTGCTAAACAGTGCATGAAGATATATATTGCCTTCCTCTTGAGCCTCCCTCCCACTTGGTAATCTTATTTTATTACTGCATAGTGGCTTCATTTTAAAGATAGAGACATCAATGGATATCCATCCATTCTACAGGTACATAGAGCATGCTGGTTATAAAAATTCAAGCCAAGGCCCAGCATCCATCTTGGTTAAAATTCTGCTCTTTCATGATACTTTGCTAATCATTTTGGAGTCACATCCATTTAGTTGTATTTGTTTGAAAGTGAAAGTCGCTCAGTCGTGTCTGACTCTTTGCAACCCCAGTTACTGTACAGTCCATGGAATTCTCCAGTCCAGGATACTGGAGTGGGTAGCCTTTCCCTTCTCCAGGGGATCTTCCCAAAGGGTTCAAACCCAGGTCTCCCGCACTGCAGGCAAATTCTTTACCAGCTGAGCCACCAGGGAAGCCCAAGAACACTGGAGTGGGTAGCCTATCCCTTCTCCAGTGGATCCTCCTGACCCAGGAACCGAACTGGGGTCTTCTGCATCACAGACAGATTCTTTACCATCTGAGCTATTGTTTGAAGCGTCAAGAAAATTTGGGCAGAGGATGAGATGGTTAGATAGCATCACCAATTCAATAGATGTGAATTTGAGCAAAAACTTCCCCAACAGCTCAATTAGTAAAGAGTCTGCCTGCAATGTAGGAGACCTGGGTTTGATTCCTGGGTTGGGAGGATCCCCTGGAGAAGGAAATGGCAACTCACTCCAGTATTCTTGCCTGGAGAACCCCATGGACAGAGGAGCGTGGCAGGCTACAGTCCATGGGGTTGCAAGAGTCGGACAGGACTTAGTGACTAAACGACTACTACTGGGAGATAGTGAAGGACAGGAAAGCCTGGTTCGCTGCACTTCATGGGGTCACAAAAAGTCAGACATAACTTAGCAACTGAACAGCAGCAACTCCAGCAAATTTAAAAAATAACTTTTCCAAAAATAGTATGTACCTCCAAAAATGCAGGAATTATATCTGAACATAAAATGAAAATAACCATCTGTAATTTTGCCATCGAGAAGCAGTTGTGATCAACATGCACTAATGATGTGCTCTCATAGAACACAGAGCACACCATTAAAGGGGGGATGACCCATACCGATTGTTGATGAAGGACTGACGTGGGTGGTGGCACCCAGAGATTCTTAAATACCTGTAATGGTATGTGTCAAACATAATACCCCCTAAACTGCAAGTGTTCATGTGAACAGTTTGTTGACATTTCATCGTGGGATACAGAGGGAGCCTCTTTAAAGACAAGCTGGGCTCTGGCCTATCCTGGTTAACTTTTGTTTTTAATGATTTTAGGGAGAGAGTTTTGGTGTCGGGTGTGTTTCTCTATGTAGGCCTGTGATTTGTTTTTGTTTGATTTGTCTGTTTAGGTGAAGAAGCCTTGTAGAGTAAGCTTGTTATATAGGAACAGTAGGAGAACACTGTTTTTAAAGGATAGTGTCTGTTCCCTGATAGAGAAAAGGCAAGAGACTAGGCTGCATATGGTAATTCTCCAAGGGTAATTGAGTTCAGGGTCCCTGCTGGACTTGTTTTTAGTACCGTGTATCTCTCCTCTGCCTCATTCTGTCCCATATACCCCTTCCTTTTGCTCCCTCCCCCATCCTGTAAGGTAAACAATGAGCATCGCAGAACGCTGCCCTGACTCACATCTCCAGTATCCCACTGCATGCTTTAGTTTACAGTAAGTCCGGGTATTGTCTGGTTTTCAAGTCACCACACCGCAAGGAAACAACAGACCTCTCCCTGGATCTGAAAGTATTTGCCCTTTGTGATGTTTTGTTCATTTCTGAGGATTTGTTTGCTGGCCTCTTTCTCTGAGGCTCAAAATAACTTGGTATGTGTGCCGCAGCCCTCCTAGCTTCCAGAGGGCTTCTTTTAAGTGCCTGTCCTTAACAGAAGCATTCTCTCTGAGCAGTGATGCACTTCAACCAGTTGGCCAGTAATGAGCCCCGAGTTCCTTGTCCTGAAGCCTTTGTGGTGTAAACAGAGCAAATGACCAGAGCTTTGTCCTGTGTCCCCTCTCCCAAGTACAGAGTGTAAAAGTTGTTTTAAAGGAAGTCTGCATTTTGTGGTATCACTTGGTTTTGGCACTGTGTCCCTTTAGAGTTTAGCCTGGAATTCTTTGGGAAACTCCACCCCTGGAAGAAAAGGAGGATTTTTAAAAGAATTGTGTCAGCAGCTGTTAACGTTGGTAAGAACACAGCACTGTCTTTGCGGATTTTTTAGCTATACAGCAACAGCTTGTGGGATTTCACTTTTGCGATGTCAGTTGCTTGCACTGAGAGACTGATTTGAATTGTATTAGTCAAATAGCTTCATTTTAAATTATTTTACAACTTTGTATTGTAAAACACTCAAACTTCCATTCCCTGATGTTATAAGTGTGTTTTTAGTTTGACATCAGATTAAGATCTTTGCCTTTAAATGGTTGAGGAAAGCAAATTTTAATTTGTTTTCGAAATATTGTTATTAATAAATAGTAATCCTATCTTTTCTACCAGTTTTACTTATGGGTCGCTTCATATGACATTTAGATTTTGCATGATTGCTTTTAATATTCTGAACTGTTGTCTTTTTACTCACAATCTTAGGGTTGTATATATCATTTGATTTTCTTGCAATAACATTCATTAGATTTATTTCAAATTTGTTTGTTTTCAAGTCCAGTGCTAAAGCTATAAATAAATAATCCTCCTTATTTTTCGTTTGCATTTTGATTCTTAACAGGTTATAACAGTCTCTCTATGAATGGGTTCCTGATTCTGTTAAATTTACTACTCCTTCACAAAGATAGCTTGATAGGTATTTGTTTCAGAGAAGATTTCAGTGTAATCGCTTCTTGAAAAGGATTTGGATTAAGTCATTTATTATTGGTTTCCCAATCCTCATTTTCATTCCTTCAAAATGGGTTATCTTTTTACTTCTCCTTCCACATTTCCTTCCTCTTTTTTTTGATATGAAAGACATGCAGTGGGCCTTAAGAAGAGACTTTGACTTTGTTCTCAGTGAAAGATGGGAATGAAGTCAAGTTCAGGTAGAGAATGAAGGAGTCAACCTTATGGGGAAGAAAATTAGAAAGAGTTCAGGTGAGAAATTGGTCGTCGTAAAACTTAACCCATCACAGGAATTGCTACTCTGCCGTTATTTATCTGCGTCTTGTGTTGACCCAAATCATACCAGGTGACCCCCATCTTCTGAGCTAGGTCTTTGGTTTTTCTTAGTAGGTGCTCAGTTAATAGAAAGTCTTACTGACTTGCTGACTTGTTAACTCCAAGAAAAAAACAGACTCACTCTCTTCTTAAAACCGCCGTTTTAATTTCCTACCAGTAGATTCCTCTTTCATGGATTCTATGAGGAGGCCATGATATAAGTTTAATACCCTTTTTGTTTTTTAGTTGAATATTCTTTCCTGATATTATGTAGTAGGATCTCTTTTTCTCTAGAGAAGTATGAGATGTTATTTTCTCTTCAGTTTTCAAAGTAAAAGGCTCCCCTGTTGCCTCCTTCCAAGAGAGGTGATTTCCAACCATTCCTACATCTAGTTTTTGTGTAACGTTAGTCCTCTGTAAATTGGTGGGATTAAAATTGTGTCTGACATTTTGCTGTATTCTTTGAGATTCTTGGAGTCCCTAGGTGGTCGTATGAAACCACGGTTGGGAGTCACTGTGTGGGCCTCCATCCTTTCAGCTGTCACATGGCGGGGAAGACGGTTCATCCTTAACATCTGGCAGAGTGGGATCTGGGCCTCAGTGTTTCTCTCCTGCTTCCTCTAGTTTGCTGCTTCAGATCTTTCTGTCTTCACTACCAGGTCTCTGGATTTCATTGTCAAGTTCACGTTCTTCCAGGTGTTACAAAGGAGAACCAGAGCCTACCAAAATGATGCATTTTGGTTTGTGTCTGGTTTGGGTATTTCTGGATACAGAAGGACAAGGTAGGCTCCTTCTTACACACTTCGATGCTTGAAGAACAAAAAAATAAAAGAATAAAGTCTAGTTTCTTTATGTTGATATATGGCAGAAGCTAACACTATTGTAAAGCAGTTTAGTTCAGTTGCTCAGTCATGTCTGACTCTTTGTGACCCCATGAACCACAGCACGCCAGGGTAAAGTAGTTATCCTCCAGTTAAAAATAAGGAACTTAAAAAATTATAACAATCAAACGTAATATCTCTTTTGGGTGGGAAACTGTTAAAAATAAAAGTGTATATTTCTTTTTTTTTGATAAGTAGTTACTGCCCTTTCCAGACTCCTCCTTTTTTGGTTGTGTTTGTTGCATGTAGCCCACCACTAACTGCAGTCATGGGATGCTGCTTTCACATCTGATCCACAAGATAGTTTTTTAGTGACTGTTGTTCGGCACAGAAGAAGATGCACTTATCTCAGTTTTGTGAGTTTTTCCCTCCAAGTGCTCAGGGCCACGTGCTCTTTGGTGCCAGGATGCTTCCTTACAGTTCTGAGAGAACTTGGCCTGTTTTCCCAAATGAGATAATGAACACAAAAATGCTCCCTCGTAAGCTACAAAATGTCATGTCTCCCTCATACTGTTGTTAATTATTCTCTGCTTGAGTGGCCAACTACAAATACTCTCTGTTCATTTCATGACCTCCATCTGAGACCTGGTTGCGTCTGACATTGCTGTTTTCAGGGAATACCTATTTCTTGATTAGGCCGACTTTTACCTTCTTGGACCTTTTACAGAAGAAAAAGCTCCACACATTGAACAAATGTAGCTTAACAAATATTACATTCAAGCCAGTGGTTAGTATTTCATAATATTTACAAAGGAAGGAGGCCCTTCCCTTTATATACGGAATAAGTTTCTGTTGGCAATGACCCTGAAGTTCCTGGCCCCGTGAAAAATAACTGATTCTGGGAGTCACAATTTTAGGGCTCCCATCTTAACTTGTTACTCAGCAAGAGGACAGTTTCTCTGACAGATGAACTTGTAGTTTTTGTTAAGCTTTCATACAGAATACAGCGTGTATGTGTGTGTGTGAGTGTGTGATTTAACCCTTTGCCCTCAAACTTTTCAGTTTGTGCACATTGATGTTCTCATGGAGAAGGGTGTGGCCTGGACCACAGAGAGAACTTACAAGGAGAAGAAAGGTTGACAGGGGGTACATTTCTTCCTCTGCCTCCCATCGTAGCTAGAAAGTGGAAGTGCTGTGGTGAGATGCTTCTTCTGCCACAGATAGCATCTGAGCGGGTGTCTCATTCATGGGGCAATGCCAGCTTGCATGTGGAAGCTGGCCTAAAACTGCTTCTTCATTGGCAGCAGCTCCTCATCAGAAATGCTTGCCTGCATTTCATAGTAAACCAGTGCTGGCTCTAATGGGGAATTCTAGAAAGACTGTGTCATGAAGATTTGACATTGCTTGAAGCTGGTCGATAGTTTACCTCAACAAGCCTCTTGGAATTGTTTCAAAACACTTAATCGCAAGCTGACAGCGGCTTGCCCTGTTGGGGGAAGAGTTGGGCTGATTATTGCACGTATTCTAAGAGTGCTTGATTAGAGGGGCATTTCTTAGCTCAGCCTGTCTGTTCTTTGCTTTCCACTGTATATGGAACTTAAAGTCCGTGAAAGACTGTATTGTAAGTCCTACCAAAATTCCTGCTTTCCGGAATTTTGGATTTTGTAAAGTACAGTGTTAGCTAGGGCAGACCAAAAAAGTTGTGTCAGTTATCTTGGAAGTGATGTCTTTATTGATAAGGAAAAGAAGGATACAGTAGCAGTGGAAACCCTTAATTAGGTCCAAGGAAAACGTTTCAACTCTTCTTAGGATACCATTCTCCACATTCAAAGGAGAGATATTACTTAGGCATTTTTAAAAATTCATTTCTCTATTGAATTTGTTACAGTGAATTTGTAATAGTATTGCTTCTGTTTTATGTTTTGCTTTTTTTGTCCATGAGGCACGTGGGATCTCAGCTCCCCAACCAGGGATCAAATCCACACCCCCTGCTTTGGAAGGTGAAGTCTTAACCTGGACTGCCAGGGAAGTCCCTACGTAGGCATTTTAAGTTGTTTGAAATTAGGGTAAAGTCACATAGTGTTCAGGAAAGGGGACTGAAACCGACAGAGCATAGAAAGTCCAAGTTGTCTTTCCCACAGAAACCAGACCTTGTTCATGTTACATGGACTATAATTTCTTATCTCCATTTCTAGCAAGAAAAATTCATACTCCATATGAGGTAAATTATCGCCTTTATTGGGCCGTTGGTTGAAAGTTGACCTACTGGTGAGTAAATTAACTTAGAGAGCATGTTCTGTATTTAGAATGTTTGACTAATGTAAGGAATCCAGTGTTTATTAGTCTGTGACATACATTTTAAGGATAAGTAAATAAAGACCCAAATGCACAGTTATTTGTTAAAAAGAACAAAATAAGTCATTTGAAGAGCTGGAAGCAGATGGGATGTTGCATCCTTCTTTCTAGAAAAGCTAATCCATGTTGACACAAGGCATACATCATTCAAAAGAGAGATTCTAGTCTTTTGCCAGATATTCTTTCTTTATTTTAGGCGAGTATGATACCGATCACAACACTTATCAACACAGGTCTCTCCATTCAGTACATTTCCCATCAGGTAGCACAAAGGAGTTAAGGTTAATTGCTTGAATTAGGAACCTGAAAAGTTAAGGGAGAGGAAGGAGTTACAGGCAGATTTATGGCAAGCCCGTGGATCCACCGTGCTGGAGGGTAAACCTACTCCCCAGCGCCCAGTGCCTTCCTTTGCTCTGTCCGCCCTGCTTACTGAGCTCCTGTGCCTTCCCATGGTTGAACTCCTCACCCCATCTGTCTTGTGGACCCCTCACCTTCTCCAGATGTGAATCTTCTAGTCCTGGCATTCCCGTCTTCCCCCTGCCCGTCTCCTGATGCTTTTTCTTTCCCTGTAATCGTTCTTCACCTCTCTTTATCCAACACAAATGTTCCCACCCTCTCTCAGCTCTCTCATTCTCTCTCTCTTGTTTCCAGTGCAGGAAAAACAAGAAGTGGGGCAAGGAGAGGAACTAGTCCATCAGTCTAAACCCCTTAATTCTTGTAGTGTTTTGGCAGTGCTGATTTATAATACATATGCAGTAAAATGCATAGATCTTAAGTGGCCTAAGATTTGGGTTGTTTCTAGCTATTACTGGCTGTTACGAGTAAGGCTGCTAGAAACATTTTTACAAAGTCATTTTGTAGACATATTATTTTCGTATCTCTTGGGTAAATACCTAGGAATAGAATTGTTGGATCATAGACTAGATGTTTGTTTGACAGTATAAGAAGCTGCTAAACATTTTTTGAATATGTCTGAGCAAGTAATAATTGGTGAGTATTCTAGGTGCTTCACATTCTTACTAGTGTTTAATAGTTAGCTTTTTGTGTGTGTGCATTGGAAGGAGGAGATACTGAGTAATATCCTCTGAACTGAGACGGAACTTGGAGACTCAAAAACAAAACAGGCAACTCCAAAAAGTGCAATTACGAAGTTTCTTGTCGATTACTGGGGGCTTCCCTGGTGACTCAGACAGTAAAGAGTCTGCCTGCAGTGCAGGAGACCTGGATTTGATCCCTGGGTTGGGAAGATCCTCTGAAGAAGCAGATGGCAACCCTCTCCAGTATTCTTGCCAGGAAAATCCCATGGATGGAGGAGCCTGGCAGGCTACAGTTCATGGGGTCGCAAAGAGTCAGACACGACTGAGTCACTTTACTTTGTCAGTAACTTACATACCAAGAGAGAAGCAAGTCCACACCTCTAGGAACCAAGATGGTTCTGTGTAAGCAGCAGGCATTCTTCCAGTTTTCATATCAGACAAAGGCAAGGGTAGAGCAGACAGGGCACCTGCCTGTCTTGGGTGCCTTCACTGGGAAGACTAAAGCTACGTCACCCAGAAACAAGAGCGCAGGTGGGACTGCAGATGTTGGAGGGAGCTGGCAAAATGGAGTCAGTGTGGTTCAGCCACACAGTTGTTGGGGTTTTTTTGTTGTTGTAGTTGTTTTAAATTTTAGCTAATTCTAGTAGGATGAGTTCTCCTGCAATGCAGGAGACCTGAGTTCGATCCCTGAGTTGGAAAGATCCCTTGGAGAAGGGCATGGCAACCCACTCCAGTATTCTTGCCTGGAGAATCCCATGGACAGAGGAGCCTGGTGGGCTACAGTCCTTGGGGTCACAAAGAGTCGCACTTGACTAAGCACAGCACAGTAGGATGAGTATCTCATTGTGATTTTTATTTGTGTTTTCCTGATGATTAGTGATTTTGAATATCTTTTCATATGTTTATTGGCTGTTCATCTTTTTTTTTTTGTAGACTCTCTTGATGGTTTTTCTAAAATATTATTGAATTATTGTTGATTTGTGAGGTTTTAAAATATGTATTGCCTATACATATTTAAATAATGGGTAAATGTGTACACATATATAACATAGACATACATATATATGTAAGCATATATTTATATTCTTTTTTGATTTTTAATTGAAGTATAGTACAATATTACATGTTTCAAATGTGTAACATGGTGATTGATAATTTTTAAAAATTATACTTTTTATAGTTATTATAAAATATTGGATATATTTCCTGTGCTGTATAGTATATCTTTATAGCTTATTTATTTTATATATAATAGTTGGTACCTCTTAATCCTCTACTCCTGTCTCACCCCTCTCCCCTTCCATCTTCCCACTGGTAACCATTAGCTTGTTTTCTGTATCTCTGAGTCTCCTACTTTTTTGTTATATTCACCAGTTTGTTGTAGTTTTTAGATTTCACGTGTAAGTGATACTATATAGTATTTGTCTTCCTCTGGCTTATTTCATTTAGCATAAGTCCATCCATGTTGTTGCAAATGGGAAAATGTCATTCTTTTTTGTTAATGTCTGAATAGTATTCCGTAGTGTGTGTGTGTGTGTGTGTGTACACCATATCCTTTCTATTCATTCAACTGTTGATAAGACATTAGAGTTGTTTCCATATCTCTTCAATATGTTTCCATATCTTTATGTAACATATGTAAGATTATGTTTCCATATCTTACAGTTGCTATATTGGCGATTGTAAATAGTGTTGCTATGAAAACTGAGATACATGTATCTTTTTGAATCCATGTTTTCATTTTTTTCCTTCCCCCCTGGTTATATACCCAAGAGTCGACTTGCTGAGTCATACCGTAGTTCTCTTTCTAGCTTTTTGAGAAACCCCCATATTGTTTTCCACAGTGGCTGTGCCAATTCACATTCCCACCAACAGTGTATGAGGGTTCCGGTGTCTCTGCATCCTCACCATTTGTTGTTTATATTCTTTTTGATGGTAGCCATCCTGAGAGGTATGAGATGAAATCTCATTGTGGTTTTAATTTGTGTTTCTCCAACAATTAATGATATTTAGCATCTTTTTATGTGCCTGTTGGCCATCTACAATTTCTCTTTGCAAAACTGTCTATTCAAGTCGTCTGCCAATTTTTCAATTGTGCTGTTTTTTATTATTGCCTTGTATGAGCTATTTATGTATTTTGGATAGTACCCTTTATTGGTCAGTTGCAAATATATTCTCCCATTCAGTTTGTTGACTTTTCATTTTGTTGATGATTTCCTTTGCTCTGTGAAAGTTTTTAACTAGGTCCTATGTATTTTTGTTTTTATTTCTTTTGCTTTAAGAGAGAGCTATTTTTATTCTTAATGGTGTCTCTTGATAAGCAGAAAGTTTAACCCAATTTATTATTTTTCATGGTTAGTACTTGACTGTGAGTTATCCAAGAAGTCTTTCCCTATTCAGTAGTGGGAAGGTATTTTTTTGTTTTTATTTAAAGATGCCTTAGGGTTTTATCTTTACATTTAGGTTGATAACCTATCTTTAATTTTTTTGTATATGAAATAACATAATTATTGAGATGTTTTTTCCTCCAGTTTATATCCATTAGCATTTGTTTGCTAAATGATTTTTTTCCCTCTTGTAGTGAGTTGTTGTTTTGGTTGATTATCAGTTAACCGTATATGTATAAATCTGTTCCTGGACTGTCTTTTGTTCCACTGCTCTATTTGTCCTTATGCCAATTATACACTGTCTTGAGTATAGTACCTATATTATAAGTTTTTAAATCAAGTAGATTGAGGGTGGAAGGAGAAGGGGATGGCAGAGGATGAGATGGTTGGATGGCATCACCGACTCAATGGACATGAGTTTGGGTGGACTCCGGGAGTTGGTGATGGACAGGGAGGCCTGGCGTGCTGTGGTTCATGGGGTCACAAATTCGGACACAACTGAGCTACTGAACTGAACTGAATTGATGCCAGTTGTACACTGTCTTGAGTACAGTAGCTTTATTATAAGTTTTTAAATCAAGTAATTAAGCCCTCCAACTTTGTTCTTGCTTTTCATAATTGTTTTAACTATTCTAGATCCTTTGTGTTTTCTTAGAAATTTTAGAATGAACTGGTCACTGTTTTTTGTTTGATTCATAAAAGCCTGCTAGATTTTGATTGGGATTTCATTGAACCTGTTTTTCAATTTGTGGCGAACAGACATTTTGATAATTCTGAGTCTGCTTTCCACAAACTTTCCTACTAAATTCTCTCAGCAATGTTTTGTAGTTTTCAATGTAGAAATTTTTCACTTCCTTACTTAGATATATTACGAATTTTCATTGACACTTTTTCTCATTCATTTATTCTTATATCAGATATTTATGAAGTAGATATTATGTGGCTGATTTTCTTATGCCCCTCAAAATGATAGTGTTTTAAAGTTTTAAGATTTTTAAAAAATTTTTTTCCACCTTTCACTTGCTAGAATAGAAACATATAGTTGCTGTATGTATACTGACCTTATATTCTACAAGACTCCTAAATTCACATGCTAGTTGTAATATTTTCTGTGTGTGTGTATTATTGACATACATAGTCATTGCTAGATGTCTATGAACAATGACAGTTTTACTTCTTCCTTTTCTATGTTTATACCTTTTTAAATTGCTTTTCCTGGTCTGACTGAAATAGCCAGAACTTTGAGCTCAAGGTTGACTGAAAGTGTTGAGAACAGAATCCTTGCCTTATTCCTGATCTTAGGGGGGAAGAAATACTGTATTACTCTGTGGCTTTTGCTCTTAAAGTATTGTAATTCTGTGGTCTCCTTATTTCCAGATACCCAATTCTCAAGATTCTCAGCCTGCGTATTCCTGGGCTTTCTTCTACTTGTGACATAACTACACTGTCTTCTCTGTTTTCTGCCTCATTTCCCAAGGAGTGATTTCTTTTCTTTTTCTTTTTTTTAATTCTTCATCTTGGTTCTCCTCCATCAATGAAAAATAGCCGCCTTTTTTCTTACTGACTTCTCGTCTTCTCATTCATTCTTTTTTAAATAAAGTTTATTTATTTATTTATTTTTGGCTGTGCTGAGTCTTCATTGCTTTGCGCAGGCTTTTCTCTAGTTGTGGCAAGCAAGGGCTATTCTTTGCTGCCGTGTGTGGGCTTCTCGTTCAAGTGGCTCCTGTTGTGGAGCACAGGCTGCAGGCGCGAGGAATTCGGTCGTTGTGACATGCCGGCTCAGTAGTTGTGGCTCACGGGCTCTAGAGCTTGGGCTCAGTAGGTTTATGTGGTACATAGGTTTAGTTGCTCTGCAAGATGTGGGATCTTCCCAGACCAGGAAGGTGGATTCTTTTTTTTTTTTTTAATTTATTTATTTTTAATTGAAGGATAATTGCTTTACAATATTGCTTTAGTTTCTGCCCTACGTCAACGTGAATTAGCCATGGATATACATATGCCCCCTCCCTCTTGAACCTCCCTCCCACCTCCCACCCTTCCCCACCCCTCTAGGTTGTTGCAGAGCCTCGGTTTGAGTTCCTTGAGTCATACAGCAAATTTCCATTGGCTACTTATTTGACGTATAGCAGAGTATATGCTTCCATGCTACTCTCTCCATTCCCCTCACCCTCTCCTCCTCCTCCCCCCGGCGACCTGCATCCTTAAGTCTGTTCTCTGTGTCTGCATCTCCGATGCTGGCAGGCAGATTCTTATCCACTGGGCCACCAAGGAAGTCCACTCATTCATTTTTATATCACACATTTATTAAGTGGGTGCTTTGTGACTCAGCTGGTGTCTGGGCTGGACAGGTTGATGAGACCCGACTTCTGCCCCAAAAGAACTCACCATAAAGCATGGCAAGTGCTTTGAAAGAATGGGTTCCTTGGAATTCCCTGGTAGGGCTGGCTGCCTCACCTGGTCTGGTGCTCAGAGAGAAGGCCTGCTGGGGGAGATGATGGTACTGCCCTTCGTTGCCCTTCCTGTGCAGAGGCCCGAGACTAGGGGCTGGTTCTCCTTTACTCCTCCTCAGCATGTCCTCACGCCTGTTCTTGGTTGCCATGTCATCTCTCTGGGCACCATTTCCAAGTCCAGCCAAAAAAATAGTTGTTAGAATTATACCGTGGTGCTTGCTGCTCTGTGTCCTATGTGGTTTTATGTGAAGTGTTCCCCTAACAGCTCTCAGCACTGGACGGTAGTAACATGTTTGTCTCAATCTTTAGAGAGGCTGTAGAATTTTATATGCATCAGAAGCTTAAAAATGGTTTTGAAACAAGGAGCTCAGTGAAAAGTTTTTTTGTTCATTTGTATCTTATACTTCATTGCTGGATAGATTTCTAAAAATTAATTATGACAGTACTTTCAAGGTATATTGATGTCCCAGCGTAATTTTTTTGTTAAAATATTCTCATGGAGGCCTCCTTTCCCTCCGAGGAACTGGGCAGTGGGTGACTCTGCCCTGTGACTGTGGGCACAGGAGGCTCTGTCTTTGCAGAGCACGTGTCTTTGAGTGCCCTCTTTTCAAGATTCCTACCTGGAGTTTTTCATTTCGTTTTTTCCACCTGAACAGTGTCTGCTTTTCTCTTTTTGTCAGAATGCCTCTTATTAAAAAGCTCTGCTTATTCTTATAAAGCCATCATGACATCTCAGAACTTATTTTTTTTTAAAGGAGGTACGAACTAAAGATTAATCCATTTTCAGATCATTAAATTTTAAAGCGACATCTCAGAACTTATTTTTTTTTAAAGGAGGTATGAACTAAAGATTAATATATTTTCAGATCATTAAATTTTAAAGCTATAAATAGTGTCCTAATGCTAATGGAATGGATCTGTGAAGCATCGTTCAATGATTTTACTGGAATGAAGGTGAAGCAATTAAATGTACTTAAAAATATACAAATTAAATTTTGTATTTCTTGTTTCAGGCAATTGTATTTGACTTAGTATCCATTAAATGTATCTGTATAGCTTTACTATGCTTAAGCATAATGTCAGAAGTCTATAAACCCAATTATGCCATGAAAAGTCTGCTATGAACATTTTGTTCAGTGAATTTCCATCATTTACAAAATTTTAATTTCTTTGAAAGATAAATGAAATTTTATCAGATTGATTTTTTAAATTTATATCCTTCTAGAGAGGAATGTGGTGATCATAGAAGGTGTTTATATAGCACATAAAATCATTGTATGTGAGTATGTTTTACACATATATGTAAATAATATTTTTAAGTGCCCTGAAAATGTAGTTATCAACAGTCAATCAACAGGAGAATCAGTGTTTTAAGGATGTTTTACATTAGGATGTTGCATTTCTAATATTGTAGTTTAAAAATAATATTCATATTCAGAGTAAAAATGAAATGAAAAGGCATAATTACATAATGAGACATTGCTTATCCTATTTGATCATAAGTCTTTGAGTCTTACTGTTCTGAGGTTTTTATCATTATTTTTAAATTCAAGTATGCTTTCTTTTTTCTTTATCTGTTTTAAAATGCTTCACTTCTGTTAAACTTAAGAGTTTAAGGTGAATCTGCATGTGTTTTTAAGTGCTAGAGAAAAATTGGGGAAGTCCTTTTGAAGGGTGACCGTGATGGCTCCCTTAGCCCTACAGAGAGAGGCCCACTGTGGGGAGGGTCCATTTATCAGTAGATTAGGATTTACTAGGTATAATTTTTTCCCATTAATTGCTTCTTTCTGAAATTCTACATTTCAGTTATCTTTTGGGCAGAGTGATTTTGGTGAGAGAGCATCTTTTTAAAAAGTCTTAAATACATATATTCTAAATGTCCTGCATTGTCTTGCTTCTCTAGCCAGGTTGCTTGCCTTCAGGTATGGAGCTGTCGCACGGGGGAGCCAGGTAATCCTGCTGTGACCATCCCCAGCCCCAGGATCACTTTGGGTATTTCTCACGTTTCATTCTCTTAGTCTCTGCCTAGAATGGATAAATCGGGCTAGATTTTACAAGGTCTGCTGCAAACATTTGATATTTTCAATCACAAGTTGGCCAACTGGGAGGCTTCTATTTAGTTACTTGAACTAGGTCGCCAGACACATTGCATTAATCCTGTAGTTTCAATGGGCCATCTGTTGAGTCACTCTGGTAATTGTTCCTTTTCTGAATACCAATGTACCCAAGTTCAGTTGCAGCCAAGGGTGTTAGAAATCTTCACAGAGACTAATGCACTGAACTGTGGGCCCCTCTCAAGTGAAACTTGCCCTTGGAGAGTTTTTATTGTCAACTTACGTCTTTCTGTGTTCCTTTTCCTCATTGTGAGTTTTTGATTATGGTAGTTGAGGGTAATGTTTCTTGAAGATAATTAGAAAAAGAGGGGCGTGGGATTGGAAGTAGGAAAAAGAGGCCAGACATTTGTGAGTAGCAGTCATAGGATTGCCTTGTGATGAAGCTTTGGGGAAGAGAAGGGAAAGGATGGTCAATAAACAAAGCTACTCTGTATATTTGGACTCTTTTGTGATGCCTAGGAAGGCTCTGACATGGCTGTCAAAGCTGAAGCTTTAAGCTAAGTGGCTGTTCACCCAGAGCATCTGAAATGTACATTTTACTTTGTGTTTCTAATTTTCTGGCAAGATCTGGAAAGTAAGAGTCTTTAATTCTGAAAGTCAGTGGCAGTGTAAATGGGGAACTATACTGATGCAGGCATTTTTATGTTATCTGTGAAAAAGAGAAATGCTGACTGTGTCCTGGTCTCTCTTCTCCCCCAAGGTGATACCATCTAGTTCTGTGACTTTAAATGCCACCCATATATCTCTGCGGTTCCCAATTGTGTGCCTGCAGCTGAGAGCTGCTTTTAGATTAGTGTTTCAAGCTGCCTTTCTGGTAGCTCTACATAGATCTCCAGTAGATAGGCTCAGCATAAACTCCTGGTTTGTATCTGGGATGATCAACTCATCCTGGTTTCCCAGGACTTTCTTGGTTTTAACACTGAAAGTGCTGCATTCTAAGGAATCATCTCAGCCACAGACAAAACGAGGTCATCCTGTTTATAAAATGCTTCTTGCCCACTCTGAATATCTCTGCAGAATCATCCACCCAGTTGCTCAAGCTAGTCATTCATGAGTTATCCTTGCTTCTTTCTAGATCCATCAGCATGTCATGTTTCTAAACCATGCGTAATCCATCTGCATGCCTTGTTGTCTCTACCTCCAAAAGTACCCAGCTCTGTCCATTTTCTCTCCATCTCTGCTGACCCTAACTTAGAGCAAACCATTTGTATTTTCTGCCAGGTCGTGTGCATAACCATCCCATGGCATCCTGTGACCACTTCACATTGTTCTTAGCAAGGTCTCCAAGCTTCTTCACAGTCTGAAGGCTTCTGTCTTTTCTACCCTGTGTCATCCCTTCTGCTCCCTCCAGCCACACTGGCTCTCTTTACCCTGGACATGTGAAGTTTGTTCATGTTTTAGGGTCTTTCTACTTGCTCTTCCTTCTGCCTGGAATGTCCTTTCCTTGTGTAGCTGATTCCTTCTGGACATTTACGTCTTGTCTTAAATAACTTTCTTCAGAGAGGCCTTCCTTGACCAACCAATTGATAACAGTATTCAATCAGCCATCTTAGTCATATTACTTTTTAATTTTGTTTTTCTGCATAACACTTTTCACTGTCCCATCTTTGCATTGTTTATTGATTGGCTTGTTCTTGCACACCCCTACTAGAGTGGAGGGGAGTGAGGGCTTTTCTGCTACATTCACCGTCCTAGCCCCAGGCTTTAGAACAATTCACAGGGTGGGTGTTCAGGAAGTATTATTAGTTGGAATAAAGAATAATTACCTCAAGCCATGTTAAAGGTGGCCCTAGTGGTAAAGATACTAGCAAAGTAATGCTGAAATTCTCCAAGCCAGGCTTCAACAGTACATGAACCGTGAACTTCAGATGTTCAAGCTGGATTTAGAAAAGGCAGAGGAACCAGAGATCAAATTGCCAACATCCGTTGCATCATAGAAAAAGCAAGAGAGTCCAGAAAAACATCTACTTCTGCTTCATTGACTATACCAAATCTTTGACTGTGTGGATCACAACAAACTCTGGAAAAGTCTTCAAGAGATAGGAATACCAGACCACCTGACCTGCCTCTTGAGAAATCTGTATGCAGGTCAAGAAGCAACAGTTAGAACTGGACATGGAACAACAGACTGGTTCCAAATTGGGAAAGGAGTACGTCAAGGCTGTATATTGTCACCCTGCTTATTTAACTTAAATGCAGAGTACATCATGAGAAGTGCTGGACTGGATGAAGCATAAGCTGGAATCAAGATTGCTGGGAGAAATATCAATAACCTCAGATATGCAGATGACACCACCCTTATGGCAGAAAGTGAAGAGGAACTAAAGAGTCTCTTGATGAAAGTGAAAGAGGAAGGTGAAAAAGCTGGCTTAAAACTCACCATTCCGAAAACTAAGATCATGGCATCCGGTGCCACCACTTCATGGCAGATAGATGGGGAAACAGTGGAAACAGTGTCAGACTTTATTTTTGGGGGGCTCCAAAATCACTGCAGATGGTGACTGCAGCCATGAAATTAAAGGACGCTTACTCCTTGGAAGGAAAGTTATGACCAACCTAGATAGCATATTAAAAAGCAGAGATATTACTTTACCAACAAAGGTCTGTCTAGTCAAAGCTGTGGTTTTTCCAGTAGTCATATATGGATGTGAGAGTTGGACTATAAAGAAAGCTGAGCACCAAGGAATTGATGCTTTTGAAATGTGGTGTTAGAGAAGACTCCTGAGAGTCCCTTGGACTGCAAGGAGACCCAACCAGGTCATCCTAAAGGAAATCAGTCCTGAATATTCATTGGAAGAACTGATGTTGAAGTTGAAACTCCAATACTTTGGCCACCCGATACAAAGAACTGATTCATTCGGAAAGACCCTGATGCTAGGAAAGACTGAAGGAGGGGGCTGAAGGGGATGACAGAGGATGAGATGGTTGGATGGCATCACCAACTTGATGGACATGAACACACTCCAGGAGTTGGTGATGAACAAGGAGGCCTGGCATGCTGCAGTCCATGGAGTCGCAAAGAGTCGGACACGACTGAGCGACTGAACTGAACTAATCGTTATAAATATTTAACAGTGTCCCAAGCCTCAACTCACTTAGATGCCAGTAACATGCCTAACCAAGAGGTGGCAACCAGACACTGCCACGTGTCCTCTTGGGGGAAGATTGAAACCATTGTAAGCGCTTAGGTTTGCCTCTGTGCTCTTTACACTGGGAAATTACTAATGCAAAAAAAAAAAAAAACGTAAAAGGCTGGTGGGGTTTTTTTTTGGCTGGGGGAGGGGAGATGTATCTGATTTTTAGAAAGCTATTACAGAGAAAGAACGTTCATCTTACATCATTACTAAGTCGTAAGAATCTATTTTCAACTTGTATGTCTCTGTAATTCCACATTAAGCTTCACGTTAGAAACCCTGAAATATTCTGAGGGAATTTGTTCTTTCAGGGTTTCTATATTTTTCGCCTGCTCCCATCACCATGGAGCTAAAACACTTTGAGAGACATGTTAGGTTAAAAACAGTCATGACAGAAGAGGAAAAAATGTTTTTCTTTGGCTTTTTTCCTTTTCAATTCTTCCTTACCCCTCAGTCAATCGAGTAAGATGATCAGTTTGAATATTCTTAAATGGGGCACCAGGGTAGGAAAGGTGTCTTTTCCAGAGCATTTTTTCTCCTGGAAAATGCCAACATAATTTGATTTGTGAAATGATATGCTAAGATAAGGGGAAATGTACCAAAACTATGTAGGTGGGCAAGGCTTTTTACTTGACCTACACCCATTTTATAGATTTATGTTGTTAGGGCTCCTGTACATCATGTAGATTTTTTTTTTCATGTGGAAATCAAATACCAAAATGTGTTCTAGTTTTTAACATAGAACTGATTGATTCTTGGAATAAATGAAGTTCTTATCAGCCTTCTTAAATTGTGACCTTAGCACACTATTGTTTAAGAAATATTAAGTTACCAGAAATAATCTGTTAATTGAAGGATTTGAGTTTCTCACCTCCTTAATGTATGTAGCATGCTTGGACCAATCGTTTAATATTCATAGGAAATGTACAAGATGGCTCTGATTCCCCTTTGTATTTTTCAGTTTGGGATTTTTATGTGAAATTTATAGCCTCACCCAGTTACAGACTTTGAGAGTCACAGCCTATCTGAATGGAACATTTTACTCAGTACTTTATTTTTATTTAATTTAATTTATTTATTGGCTGCACGGGGTCTTCATTGCTGCATGCAGGCTTTCTCTAGTTGCAGCGAGTGGGGGCTCCTCTCTAGTTGTGGTGCACGGGCTTTTCATTGTGATGGCCTCTCTTGTGGAGTACGGACTCTAGGGTGCATGAGCTTCAGTAGTTACAGCACGTGGGCTCAACAGTGTGGCTTATGGGCTCTGGAGCACAGGCTCAGTGATCGTGGCACCTGGCTGAGGTGCCTCACAGCATGTGGAATCTTCCTGGAGCAGAGAGTAAACCTCTGTTCCCTGCATTGGGAAGAAAATTCTTAACCACTGGACCACGAGGGAAGCCCCAGTACTTTCAGATATACCAAGGATTAATATCAAATTGATGAGAGAAGTTTTTCACCCTAATATTTATGAGCAGTAGCATCTTCTGTTAGCTTGTAGGAACAGGTATGCTATTTTTGTTCAGGAAGGGTGGTTTGGAGATTTCTTCTGTTTAAATGCTGCATTTTTCTAAACAATTAATATCTTTTGATATTAATTATCAGTCCAATTGTGATTTCACTGTGTTGAAACCCTGAGACAGTTTCAGGAAGTTTAGATGCCTTGTTTCTTTTTAAGCAGTATTACTGTTTCTTTCTGCACAGATGAAAACATGATACTAAAATTTAAGCAGATGGCCTTAAAGTAAACTGTGGAATTTAAACATCAGAGACCTAAAAATAATTGCAGTGATTAAAAAACAGTTTAAAAACATATCTGCTTTTGTGATATGGGCTAATGAGAAAAGAAAGTCTTTTTCTATTAAGTCTTCAGCTCGTTACCAATTAACCCCCAGTTTATAACATAAGGAGACAGTCTTTGCATTCTCAAGTAAACTCACCACAGGGGACCCTCTGTGTAAAGAACTAGAGGGTGCTTTTCTCTGTGCATTTGTATATTGATAAGAACAAAGTTTATAAATTACAACATCCTCTGATTTTATCCTTATAAAAAATTTTAACAACTTTTTGGATGTTTTATTTCTTGCTCCCCTTAGCTGCTATACCCAGATTATCCTACTTTTACAATATTAAGAATAATAAACATAGATGCAGAAAAGGTACTGCCTCCCTCTTTAAGTTTCAGTATTGATACTCTGGATGTGTGTATACATATATGCATATCTACACACATACATGTGTATTTATGAGTGTATATCTGTGTATGTTTGTTAATTTTTCTGTATAATTTTTTCCCCCACCTTTGCTTTAAATTTTGTCAACAGGTATTTCTAAATACCTACTCTGGACCAGGCTCAGTGCTGGGAGCACTGAGTAAAGTGACTGGGTAAAGATGACTGGGTAAAAACCCTATCTTCTTAGAACCTGTAGAAAACCTGGAATTTACAGTAGAGTATACAGAGGAAGATAATCATCACTGTCAGCATCACAGCACTGAAATACTCCCTATGGTGGCATTCTCCCCAACAGTGTATGTGTCATTGTGAGGTTTTTGCCTCCTCTTTGCATTGTTGAGGTCCTGTTGTTCATAGGTTTTGAACTTAACATTATGTTCTCTCATAAAAGCGCCAGTTTTTGTGCATATATAGTATTTGTGGACATTCCATAATTTATATGGTATAGGGGTGTTTAGGTAGTTTATAGTTCTTTTTCATTGTAAAGCTGTGATGAACACCTTCTGCATACAATTTTGTCTTTTGGAATATTTCCTTTAGACATTTCAGGAATAAAATGACTGGGTAAAGGTATGTAAACATTTTAGAGGTTCTTGATACCTGTTCCTAAAAGTTGTTTTTTTTTTTCTTAGTAACTAGTTTTGACTCCTCCTAGTAGCCAATGAGTACATTTTAAAAAAACAACACCTCACCCCCCAAAAAACCGTACTTCTTTTCATTTGTCTTTATTTATCGAATAGAGATATTTTTCAAATGTTTAGCCAAATGTTTATTGCTTTCTTTCATGAATTGTCTATTAATAGATATTTTCCCAGCTTTCTTTTGGAGTCTTAGTATTTCATCTTGATTGACAGTGACTCTGTAAATTCAGTATTTTACAGTCTTATGTATATACTTGTTACGTATATTCAGTGCATTAAACCTCTGTTTTAGTTTTCTTACTAGTTTTTGGGTTGCCTTTTAATATATAGATATTTTAAGTTTTCATGTAACCAAATTTTTCAGCTTTCTCTTGTATAATTTTTTCATTGCTTTTACACATGGAAAAATCTTTCTCTGTTTATGTATCATATTTTCCTCTTGACACTTGATTAACTTTTTGGCTAAGTTCTTTGCACTCATTAATTCCGTAAGAAAGAAAATCTATTACTGACAAGCCAGCAGGATTTTGCTGCCAAAGGTGGCTGCTACAGGTTGTGTTTTTGTGCTTCTTTGCATGGAGGGCTGCTTACTCTATTTATTCTTCTGACTTTGCTCTGACACTCGGTACGGGTGGACCTGTGTGACTCACTGGACTATGATTCTGTTAATCTTGGGTCCTTGTGAAAGTACCTTGTTGAATATAAAGGATGGAAGTGAACGAAATAAATTAAACCAAAGTCATAATTGACTCTTAGTCAAGGTCAAATTGTGTTTTAAGAGGCCCAGAAATGAAAATCGACTTTTTCCAGGTTGTAACAGATATAAAGAAAGCTACCTCACTTTTCCATTTTAGAAATACTATGGATTGTAATGTTAGGCTAGAATTGACTGCCAAAAAGAATGTAAAATATTATTTCTGGCTTATTTTATGATGATAACTACTAATTTTCTAATTTGTACAAGTTGTTATTTTAAAATATGTAACTCAGTTGAAATGAAAATACTTCCTAGTTTCTGGAAAACGAATACTACTCAATTGTGTCATAGGTAGTTCTTAAAAGTATTGGTTTGTGATATGTAAATAAATTGTCTACATGATTTTTAAACCAAAACCCCACTTTTAGAACCAATATTCTTGATGGCATTCCAGGTGGAATCGGTTTAAAAATCATTCAGTGAATTCAAAGCCTGGATACTGTATGTTGCTTTTACATCATATTTGTCCATTTTCTCTCCCACTAAATGCAAACATTTTTAGGGCGGTAACTTCTTCAATATGTAGAACCGTGTGTCAATTATTTGTTGAGTAATAGATGTTTGTTGAGTGAGTATCAGGGCATAGTCTGAGAGAGGAAAAAGCTTGAGTGCCCACATTGTACCAGGCATTGTCTTAGATACTCACTGTTGTTATAACCATAATATAGAGAGCCTTGCTTTCCTAAAGATGAACCCGGTCTTTGCCTTTTTTGTTATTTTCTGGAGACATTATGAGCATAAGATTATTACCGGACTGCAGAAAACTGCCCAAGCAGACATGCGGGAGCTCCAACATGTTCGAAGGTAGAAGTCTGCCAGGAGCCTCAGTGAACCACTCCCCATGTTTTCATTTAACCAGCTGTAATCACAAGTGACGTGGATGGCAGGTGAAAGCCATGGATGCCATGGAACTAGCTTGTCCATACTTGGAGGTGATTTACTTATGAAGGTTTAGTTTGTGGATTCAAATAAGCTCAAGTCACCTCTGAATTTTCTGAATCATTTTTTGGGGAGGTTTTGGTTTTTTTTTTTTTTTTTGGATGTGGACCAGAGTCCACATTTTAAAAGTCTTTATTGAATTTGTTACAATATTGGCCCTGTTGTTTTTTATGTTCTGTTTTTCTGACTCTGAGACATGTTGGATTTTAGCTCCCCAACCAGGGATCGAACCTGCACCTCCTGCATTTGAAGGCAAAGTCGTAACCACAGGCCTGCCAAGAAAGTCCCTAAAGCGTTTTGTATGTATGCAGACTAGCAGCAGACATAAATATTTTCATTTTCTATTTAATCTTAACTGCAGCTTTACTTTTTGTAGAGTCACAGTATCACGAAAAAACTTTTTATAGTTTTTCTTAATAATAAATTGTTTATAATCCCACCCCCCAGTTGCAAAGGACTCCCCCATGAAAAATTTTATACCAAGATTGTGTTAGAGCATCAAAAAGATTCAAGGTTTTATAATTTCCGGCAGTAATGATCTTATTGAAATATCAATGTAAAATATTATGAGCTTAGTGTACCTGACAGTAAATATAGAGTAATAAAGAGAAAGTTTTCTTTTTTTTTAACCAAAGGATTTGGACCTAATTGCTGGTTGATCTCTAGAGTACTTTGAATCTGATCTGTCTTTAAAAGGAAAATTAAAGAGTTTTCTGCCATTTTCCTCCTACCAAATGTAAAGTTAAATTTTGAAATTTCCAAAAGCAAGTTTCTTAACTGTTGAGAAAATGAGACACCAGCTCCCATTGAAGTGGGAAAACTGTAGAACTTGTAAATTTGTTTTTTGTGTGAAGATTCACTTCATTTTCCTGAGCCAAATTTGATGTGGAGAACTTTCCCTAGGATACTCATTAAAATATTGGCTGAAAGAATGAGAGTTCTTCTTGAACACTCAAAATTTATTGTTCATGTGAAGATTTTAAAGTAATTTTTAGTGGACTCTGATTTCTGTAGGAACTAAATTTAGAGATGCATCTTAAACATCTTGTCATCTACCATTTATTTATTCATTTGTTTCTTCAACACTTTATTCTTCTTGCAACCTCTTGTTTAAATATCTTTGATTAAAATGTTGTCTACTTTTGGTAAAAAGTTAAATGGCAAGTATTTGTGAATAACAGTTGCGTTAACCGGGGCTTCCCTGCTGGCTCAGTGGTAACGAATCCTCATGCCAATGCTGGAGACACAGGTTTGATCCCTGATTTGGGAGGATCCCACAAACCACGGACCAAATAAGCCCATGCACCACAGCTGTTGAACCTGTGCTCTGGAGTTCAGGAACCGCAACTTCTGAGCCCACACACTGCAGCTACTGAAGCCTGCACACCCTCGATCCTGTGCTCCCCAAGAGAAGCCCTACACTGCAACCGGAGAAGAGCCTCCGCTTGCTGCAGCTAGAGAAAAGCCCACACAGCAAGACCCGGCACAGCCAAAAATAATAAATGAAAGTCACGTTTGCCTAGTCAGGTTTATTTGCTCTGTGAGGAATGTCAGCCACAGACATGAGAAATCTAGTCTAGTGACTTGAGCAGATGGAGAGAAACGGCCCCAGAAGTCAACCCTGCAGGGCTGGTGTGTGTGCGGCTCAGGGATGCCACAGGGGACCTGGATCTTTGCCCTGCATTCCCTTAGCACCTTCCCTCAAGCTGGCCTCGGTAGTGTAATGTACCATTGCTCTTCCAGGCCTCCTGTGCTCCCGGAGGCAGAAGGTGGCAGGCCTCAGGGCTTGCTAACCCAGTCTTACTTTTTATCAAGAGAGCTAAAATTACTGAGAAGTTGCATTTACAGGCATCTGCTTCCTTCTCATTAGTCACAACTAGATGAGGTAGTTATCCGTAGACCACTCACTGGCCCAGGCTCCTGAGAGTCCTTAACTGCTGTGGAGGATTCCTGATTTGTCCTCTGAGATAGGGGAGAGGATCCCTGCCAGGGCGCTCCATGACTACCTGAGCAAACTGAGAATCTCCAGTTTGGAAAGAACTGGGAGGGATGAATATGGGGTAGGTATTGGCCAGTGTCTGCCACCACTGCTGGAATGAGCACAGTGTGTACCAGGTGAGTTTAGAAGCCCTGTGCATTGTCAGTTTCTGCAACCCCTCAAATTTCCTGTAATAAATTAGATTTTTTTTCAAAAATGTATTTCAGATATTCTTATTTAGTCAGAGCCCATCATGTTTGTGAGTGGTTAGTGTCTTCGTTAATATTATGATGAGAAAATTTGGAGCTTAGTCATAATACTCTAAAAATTGAATTTTGGAATTTTTTTGAAGAATTTTAACTTTTGGAGTTCTTTTCAGTAGCCACCTAAAACATTAATTTTGTTTTATTTATGGGTAAATCACCTTGAAGGTGATTCTTCTTCAAAATGCATGGACAGTGATCATATATAGATGGATAGAGGTTCTTTTTGAATTCTTTTTATTTATTTTTAAAATTTTTATTTTTTAAAGCTTTTATTGAAGCATAGTTGCTTTACAATGTTGTGTTTATCCTATACAGCCAAATGAATAGCTGTGTGTTCAGTTCAGTCGCTCAGTCGTGTCCAGCTCTTTGTGACCCCATGAACTGCAGCACGCCAGGCCTCCCTGTCCATCACCAACTCCTGGAGTTTACCCAAACCCGTGTCCATCAAGTCGGTGGTGCCATCCAGCCATCTCATCCTCTGTCTTCCCGTTCTCCTCCTGCCCCCAATCCTTCCCAGTGTTAGGGTTTTTTCCAATGAGTCAGCTCTTTGCATCAGGTGGCCAAAGTATTGGAGTTTCAGCTTCAACATCAGTCCTTCCATTGAACACCCAGGACTGATCTCCTTTAGGATGGACTGGTTGGATCTTCTTGCAGTTCAAGGGACTCTCCAACACCACAGTTCAAAAGCATCAATTCTTCGGTGCTCAGCTTTCTTCACCGTCCAACTCTATGTATCTGTATATCCCCTCTATTTTGTGTTTCCTTCCTATTTAGGTCACCACCGGGCACTGAGTAGAGTTCCCTGTGCTATACAGTAGGTTCCCATTAGTTATCTGTCTTATACATAGTATCAATAGTGTGTACTTGTCAATCCCAATCTCCCAGTTCATCCTACCCTCCACTCTCCCTTCTTGGTGTGTCTGTGTATGTGTCCAGTTGCTTCAGTCGTGTCCGACTCTTTGTGACCCCACGGACTATAGCCCACCAGGTTCCTCTGTCCGTGGGGATTCTCCAGGCAAGAAGACTGGAGTGGGTTGCCATGCCCTCCTCCAGGGGATCTTCCTGACCCAGGGATTGAACCTGTGTCTCCTGCACTTCAGGTGTATTCTTTACCCACCACGCCACCTGGAAAGGCCAGGCGTCTATACATCTCTATGTGTGTGTCTCTATTTCTGCTTTGTAAATAAAATCATCTAAAGCTTAACATTACATTATAAAATGTTTGCCATGTAGTTTTACGCTGTTTTTAAAAATTGCTTTAATGTCTTAATTTGCTTAACTATTTTCCAGTTATACATTTTGTTTACTTCCATTTGGGGTTAATTTTAATGTAGTTTTAAAAATTATTTTAATTGGAGGCTAATTGCTTTACAGTATTGTAGTGGTTTTTGCCATACATTCACATGAATCAGTCATGGGTGGACATGTGCTCCCCATCCTGAACCCCCCTCCCACCTCCCTCCCCATCCCATCCCTCAGGGTTATCCCAGTGCACCAGCCCTGAGCATCCTGTCTCAAGCATCGAACCTGGACTAGTGATCTATTTTACATATGGTAATATACATGTTTCAATCCTATAAATGTAGTTTTTTTAAAGAACCCTCACATTTTTATTTTCTTTATTTATTTTTAATTAATGGATAATTGCTTTACAATATTGCATTGGTTTCTACAAAACATCAACATAAATCCACCATGGGTTTACCCATGTCCCTTCCCCATCCCACCCTTCTAGATTGTTACCAAGCCCCAGTTTGAGTTCCCTGAGTCATGCAGCAAATTCCCTTTGGCTATTTATTTTATCGATGGTAATGTATGTTTCCATGTTACTCTCTCCATACTGCCCACTCTTCGTTCTCCCTGCTCAGCCGTGTCTGTAAGTCTGTAGAACCCTCACAGTTTAATGGCTTTTGAAGCAGTTAGCTAATTGTATCCCAGTGGCATTGTACTGAAGAATTGGTGTTTCTTTTTTTTTTTTTTAATGATAGTAAGGTAAAATTTTCTATCATATTTTCTTTTTTGTATGAGCTGGCTCTTCCTGTGTTTTTCCAGTTTGTTACTTTTCTAAATAAGAAAATACCTCTTGTACCTTTTAAATGATACATGTTTACTAACATTTGTTAGCCATAGGTGTCACTTCACGAAAAAGTTTATTAACATTTTTTGAACAATTTTGTGCAAGCTCTTTATGTAAGTGATTATATACTTTATCCCTAATGTATAGTATTCAGCTCAGCTGGGTAAAGAATCCATCTGCAATGTAGGAGACTAGTTTTAGAAGTTCCCATGGAAAAGGGATAGGCTACTTTGGTGGCTCAGATGGTAAGGAATCTGCCTGCAGTATGGGAGATCTGAGTTAATTCCTGGGTCGGGAAGATCCTTGGAGGAGGGCATGGCAACCCACTCTAGTATTCTTGCCTGCAGAATCCCCATGGACAGAGGAGCCTGGTGGGCTACAGTCCATGGGGTTGCAAAGAGTCAGACACGACTGAGTGACTTTATTTCTTTCTTTAAGTGCCTGATAATATACTAGACCCTGGGGATACAATAATCAGTATAACAGCTATCATGTCCATGATATCAGAAAAATAATTGTTCTTGGTCTCATTTTTCCCCTAATATCTGTGTCATTTGAAGTTGTGGAGAATTATCTAATCTTTAATAGTCAATTGATTTTGATTCTTTAAAATATGAACCAGAAACAGAAGCCATTGTTACAGAAATTTGTATACAGTTTCAAAGGCCTGCTTTGTGTCTGTTCAGTCATCTTCTATGTTTGTTCTTGTTTCAATTGTTTATGTGGAATACCAACAGATTTAGTTGTACCGCCCAAAGTTTCACTTGTGTATGTTGATAAAGTATGTCAAGTTATTATACTACTTGGGAAATAGTAATTTTTCACTATGTAAATGATAACAGTTAAGTTTTCTTTAAAGAATGTTGAGAGTGAAACACTGTTCAGCTTAGGGTTAATTGGGTTAGTTTAGCCTCCCTGATGGCTCAGAAGGCAAAGAATCTGCTTGCAGTGCAGGAGACCTGCGTTCCATCCCTGGGTTGGGAAGATCCCCTGGAGAAGGAAGTGGCAACCTGCTCCAGTATTCTTGCCTGGGAAATCCCTATTGGACTATAGAACATGCGGTTGCAAAGAGTTGTATACAACTGAGTGACTAACACTACTTAATTGGATTAGATAACCAGCTGGTTTTTAACTTCATGTTTTTTTATTTTGCTTATTTTTTCATATGCAAGTAGAACACACTGATTTCTTAATTTAATTAAGAAATTTAAATTTCTTCAAATTGGACAGAATTACCAGCAATCCCTGTGTCTCCTGTGTTTGGGATGTATTGTATTGATAATTTTTTTGTTTCTTCATTAATTATTTTATTCTGCTTAGGCTATTGTGTTTTTAATAGGCAATCATCTATGTCTTTGTTTATCCTTCATTTTAAGATTTTTAAAAATATTCACTGATCTATATATATTTTATGTCCAATATTTTCCTCATATCTGCCAATGTGATTGCTGGGGATATAAAGATTTTACTGTCTTTATCAAAGAATAATGTTTGAGATACATTTATTTATTCTGTTAGTAATAGTATGTAATTTATTAAATTTTACTTTTTTCTTTATTAACATTTTTCTGTACTTTTCTGAGCTTTTGAGTTGATTTCTCAGTTTATAGATTATACTAAAAGTTATACATTTATCTCAGTTCATGATTTTGGGTTAACTCAATAGGTTACATATTTTGCTCTTCATTTTTCAGCCTTGTAAATGGTTTTAGTATGTTTTGTTTCAATATGCTCTTAGATCTAGTTGTTGATATTTTTAAAACAGAGACTCCTAGCATTTTTCCCTTTCCTGCTTCATTCTTTATAGCACTTTTCAGCATGTCAAAAATAAGTAAATATGTTTGTTTGCTGTCAGTCTTTGTCCCTAGAATGTAACTTCAAGAAAGGCAGAGAGTTTTGTCACTTTTACTCAGAGCTTGAGTGGGAAGAATAATACTTGGTATGGAGTAGATGCGCTATTAATATTTGTCTCAGTAATAACTAAATCTCATTATTTTCAGCTGATTTCTCCTTCCATATCTTAGTTTTTGCCTTGATTTCATGTGTTAGTACTTCCTAATGTATATTGAATGATGCTTTTTTTGTTTTTTAATTTGTTTATTTGCCTGTTGGTCTGGGTCTTTGTTCCTGCTTTCTCTGCTCGTGGTGAGCCAGGACTGCCCTTCATTGCGGTGCATGGGCGTCTCATTGCGGTATCTTCTCTTATCACAGGGCACAGGCTCTAGGTGCGCGGGCTTCAGTCGTGGCATCACGTGGGCTCCGTAGTTGAGGCTCCTGGGCTCCTGAGCACAGGTTCAGTAGTTGTCATGCATGGGCTTAGTTGCTTCGCAGGATGTGGGATCTTCCCGGACCAGGGATCGAACCTGTGTTTACTACCTTGACAGGCAGGTTGTTTACCAATGAGCCACCAGGGAAGCCTCATTTGTTAGTACATAATATAAAATGTCATTTTATTACACATATTTCTTTGTTTCCTTCTGGCCTCGCTGCATGACTTATGGAATCTTAGTTCCCTAGTGCAGGAGACCCAGGTTTGATCCCTGGGTCGGGAAGATCCCCCGGAGAAGGGAATGGCTACACACTCCAGTATCTCGCCTGGAGAATTCCATGGACAGAGGAGCCTGGCAGGCTATATATAATTCATGGGGTTGCAAAAGTCAGACACCACTGAGTGACTTAACACTTTCACTTGCAACCAGGGATTCAACCCACACCCTTGGCGGTGCAACCATGGGATGTTAACCCCTGGACCAGCAGGGGACTCCTTACAGATATTTCTTTTCCCATAGCACCTAGCTTGATATTTTTTCTTTTAATCATGATACCCAATAGTATTGCTTCCTCTGTTTTTTTAAAAAACAGTTTTTTGTTAATATCTCCTTTAAATTTTTTTCTGTCTTCTTCTGATGTATATACATCTTCAGAGTAACACATTGGATTCTGGGGGGTTTTGTTGTATTACCAAATGAGGTTCTTTCAGTCAAGTGACATAATTTGCTCTTGCTTTTGTGCATTTATTACTAAAGTTGTCTTTTTTTCCAAATCTGAGAACCTGTGTGATGGTTTCAAAGCTATGACTCCTTAAGAATTATAATCAGCTCTTCCTGACATATTGGTCACGATTTGTCTCCTTTTGTATCTTTATATGATTCGGAGTGCAATTGCAGGATTAAACTATTTCTCCTGACCTTGAATCCACATTTCTTAATCCCATTATTATGATTCTGTATGCTTCATAGTGCAGTGTGTTGGGGGGTGGTTAGAATTTTACAAAAGATTTATTTATTTTTTTGGCTGCACAGGATCTTTGTTGCTACACACAGGCTTTCTTAAATTGCAGCCCAGTGGGGGTTACTTCTTGTTGGGGCGCTCTGGCTCATCGCAGTGGCTTCTCTTGTTGTGGAGCACAGGCTCTCGGGCGTGCAGGCTTTAGTATGTAGCACGTGGGCTCTGTAGTTGCGGTGCTCAAGCTCAGGTGGTCCGTGGCATGTGGGATTGTCTCAGACCAAGGATCGAATCCATGTCTCCTGCATTGGCAGGCGTAGTCTTTACTGCTGAGCCACCAGCGAAGCCCAGTGCAGGGTGTTTTCATTTGTTCCTCTCTGCAGTAGCCTACGCTCCTTTTTCCTTCAACTACTCTTTCCTAGCTCTGCATCCAGTTCCATCCTATTTTACCTTCCAGGTTCAGCTCAGCTGGTTTCTTTGGGAAGCCTTCCCTAACTCACAGCAGACGTTAGGCACTTGTCTTCTGTACTTTGACTGCACACTCTGTATGTTTCTAGTCACTTTCTTCTTTCAATGCACCGTGGTTTTCAGTATCTGATATACAGTCCGTGCTCAATAAATAATGCTGTCTATATTCTTTTCTTCCCTTCTTCTTCCTTAATACTGTTTTCTTCTATAACTTAGAGTGTAGTTGTGCTTTTTTCTTTTGTCTACTCCAGACCCACTTTTCTGTGGTTTCATGTGAATAACTGATTTAGTTTTTATGAGTCTTTTTAAAAAGTACAGAGGCCTGCTTTGTTCCAACGCTTACCCCACATAGAAATATGAGCAGGATTTCTTCCCCTTCCTTCTTGTCAGTTCCTTCCTTTAGTTTCCCTGCTCTCTTCCTCACCCCTTTCTCCACTCAGTATACTCATTTAACTCTAAAATAAGGATAGTTAACTTCCATAGGTTTTTACGCCTACTTTTCTACACTTTAGTTCCTCAGTTAAAGGCACCGTTTTTGTTGTTTCCTTTCATGCCCTCAATCATGCCCTCTATCTCTCACTATTTAGGAAGAGTATTTCTATTTCACAAATTTCAGCAAATTTGCAAAAATGAAAAGTAGTTGCACAGAATGTGGAGAAATGGGCTCTGTCTGGGAGAACATTGATTCTTTGCTGCTTGTTCATGTTTTATCTTTTGGAGTTTGTTTGAAAACTTTCGCTTTAATCCTGGCATCGTTCACTTTCACAGTAACCCCACTGTCTTTCATTTTTATTTCTCTGACAGTTTTGCTTTCATTTTATTTCTCAGTTTTCGTTTCAGTTGTACGACACAACTTTCTCAGTTGGATCAGGATGTTATTTTTGTCTGTCCTCTTATTAATTCACTACATATTGGAGACCTCGTCTCAAAGGAGACTTTCTGAAGTTGTTTTATTTGTGTGCTCTTAGTTAGAAAGATCCCTGAATACGGTTTTGGGAAGACAGTGGGGAAGGCCTGCCTTAAGGTTTTACTGAAGGTTCCATCATTCATTTATTTCATAACCAAATCCAGATTAATAGCATTTTAAAAATGCTCTTGAAAATAAAATCCATCTTTTTTTCCTACTAAAATCATGCCATAGGGAGTGTAAGAACACCCTAAAGAGACTTCTTGCCATTTATTTTAGTGAATATGGTGGACTGGGGGGAGGGGTGGATAGAGCCCTTTGTTTGGTTGCTAAGTAGTATCGGACTCTTTTGCAACCACATGGACTATAGCTGGTGAAGCTCCTTTGTCCATGGGATTTCCCAGGCAAGAATACTGGAGTTGGTTGCCGTTTCATTCTCCAGGAAATCTTCCCGACCCAGGGATTGAACCCAAGTCTTCCTGCTTGGCAGGCAGATTCTTTACTGCTGAGCCATCATTGCTCAAATAAATTACCACATATGGTAAGATTTATTCCTCCTTTAAATATTCTGGCATAGTTTCATGACTTTCTAACTAATCTGTCACTACTTTTAATAAAAATTATAGAGCGTATATATTTTCTTGCATATTACTTCCAAAATCATGTGTTTTTTTAATTACTATGTAACATATTTATAAAGGAGAAAAACCTTCTTTCCAAAAAATCAACTGTTTTTATTTTTCCAAAGTCCTTATTCTTTTGCAAAGTAGAATATAGCTTTAAAAAAAATAAGCTTGTTACATCTTAAAATTAAGTCATATTAACTACTAGCCAACTCAATAAGGCAGAAAAAGGGAAAAGTTATTTTGCCAATGATATGACTGTGTAACTAAAAAAATTAGAATCATTGAACTTAATGCTAATAAGGGCTCAGTAAGATTACTGGATATGAAATAAATTTTAAAAGTCAGTGGCTTTTTAATGAACTAGTAACAATATATTAGATAAAGTGATTACATGAATGATCCTAGTCAGAATAATAAAATATTAAAATGTACCTCAAATAAATGTAACAAAAGATATGCAATGACTTTCTGGATTAATAGATTTTAAAGAAGATCTAAATAAAGAGGCACTATATATGTTACTGAATGAGATGACTCAATACGATAAAGAATTTAAAGTTCTCTAAATTACTTTATGAATTTGATGCAGTTCAAAATAGAACAAAGCAGCAAAACCAAGAGAGTTTGCCATGAAACATGACAGAATGATTCTAAAATTAATTGAAGGAGTAGAATTAATGGGGTCAGTAGGATTTATTGTAATGCTGATATTTGAATTGGTAGTGAATTGGCATCCAGATAGAGAATAGACCATTCAAGCAGAAAAGAGACTTTACAAAGAGATCTTTCTGTCTTTCTGGTACTGATGAACCTCCATGCAAGGCAGCAATGGAGACAGACATAGAGAATAGACTTGTGGACCCAGTGGGGGCTGGAGAAGGTGGGATGAATTGAAAGAGGACCATTGAAACATATGCATTACCGTATTAAAATTAGATAACCAGTGGGAATTTGCTGAATGATGCAGGGAGCTCAAAGCCATGTTCTGTGACAACCTAGACGGGTAGGATAGGACAGGAGGTGGGAGGGAGAGTCAAGAGGGAAGGTACGTATGCATACCTATAGCTGATTCGTGTTGCTGTATGGCAGAAACCAACAGAACACTGGAAAGCAATTATCCTCCAGTTAAAAGTAAATGGTTTTTTTTTTTAAAAAAGAGAGACCTTCATGTTAAAAAATTTAAATGCATGTGTAATAAAGTATGGCTTCCCAGGTGGGTCAAGTGGTAAAGAATCCACCTGCCAATGTAAGGGAGATACAGGAGACATGGGTTCCATCCCTGCGTCAGGAAGATCCCCTGGAGTAAGAAGTGGCAACCCACTCCAGCATTCTTGCCTGGAGACCATGGACAGAGGAACCTGGCGGGCTATAGTCCATAGGGTCGCAAAGAGTCAGACGTGACTGAGCAATTGAACATGGCGTGCGTGCGTGCGTGTGCGCACACACACACAAGTATACCTTAAGCAAAGGTAAAAGACAGGCTTTAGAATGAGAGTGCTTTCAGACATGTGTGTCTCATGAAGGATTAATATCCGTAGTCTGTAAAGTGTGCATGCGTGTGTGAGTGCTTAGTTGTGTCTGACTCTTTGCAACCCCATGGACTGTATAGCCCTCCAGGTTCCTCTGTCCATGGGATTTCCCAGGCAAGAATACTGGAGTGGGTTGGAGTGGGTTGCTATTTCCTACTCAAGGGTAGTATATAATGAAATCCTACAAATCAGTAACAAGACAGAGATCTAGTAGAAAAATGGGCAAAACATAAATAGGTAAGACCAATATGGATTTATTTATTTAGGCTGTATTTATTTATTTATGGGTATGCTGGGTCTTTGCTGCGTTGCGGGCTTTTTTGTTGTGCAGAGCCGGGGCCATTGTCCACTCACAGTGTGCAGGCTTCTCATCGTGGTAGCTTCGCCCGTTACAGAGGCTCTAGGGCCCACGGGCCTCAGCGGTCGAGGCGCATGGACTCAGCAGTTGCAGCTCCCGGGCTCCAGAGCACAGGCTCAGTGGTTGGGCATGTGGGATTTTCCCAGGCCAGGGATCAAACCTGTGTCTCCTGCCCCAACAGGCGTATTCTTCACCACTGAGCCACCAGGGAAGCCCTCCAACATGAATTTAAATTCCTAATAGTAATCAGGGAAATGCCGGTGGAAGAGGAGCAACAGGATAACACTGTATGTGATCATACTGATCATTTAAAGGCAAAACTGTGGCGGTGAATGTTGTTTTATATGTGACTGTTGGATTGTAAAATTGTTACAGCCGCTTTGGAGGGTAGTTTGATAGTATCCAATAATGTTGAGAAACCACTACAACTTAAGGTTTCAGCAGTTCTCATTCTGGAGTTCTCTAGAGAGCCTTTAACCTATGTGCACAAAGAAGATGTGAAAGAAATGGCCTTTGTAACAGCAAAAATCTGAAAGTAACCTAGATTTCAGACAAGAAACCCAAGTGTGTACACAGAATGTAAAGCGTGTGGAAGTTGTTATGAAGGATTTATATTTTTTTGTAGTACTGTGATGAATAAATCTGGAAGACTGTTTTGTTTGAAAAAATCAAATTTGTGAAAGGATGTGTTCCCAATGATATCGTCTGCTTAGATTTCATAAATATACGAATACTTGAGGGAAGGGTGCCGCACATCTTTTGGAGAGAAGTTTCCCTGGAGAGTCTGAGCGGAGAATGGGATTGAAAGTTGATATTTTAGCTACATTTATAGAACATCTTATTTCTTGGTGAGATGAAGCAAATTTGGCAGAATCTTAACATTTGTTCAATCCGGATGAGCAGTACTCATTCCCCTTTGGGAGGGGAAGAATCTAACTGTGGCATGTATTTAACGGGGGGGGGGGGGGGGGCTGCAGTGTTATCAGTCTGAACTGGAAACTCAGTTTTGAAATATTTCCCAAACCCTCTGCCAGTGTTACTAAAAGAATAGGAAAAGATACAAACACGCAAGGTCAAATGTGAGCAGCAGAAATAGGAGCCGATTAGCATTATCAACATTGTTTTGGTCAGCAGAGAGAGAGAGAGAGAGAGAGAGAGATTGAAACTGAGTAAGGTGGAGAGAGCTGCATGTGAAGACCTTTCTAGGGGAATTCTAGAAAAATCGAACCCTTCACAGCCCCAGAATTGGAGGCTCCAAGTAGCTGGTAACACTGCGCTTGGAGGTGGAGCTGGTTGTAGATGTGTAGTCAGGTCCCTTCCATAAGCTGTTTTAATTGTAAAGGCTTTGGAAACAAGGAGAAATTATCTGAAACGTTTTTGGCTGAGCGTGGTTCCCAGAATGCTAGAAGCCAGGCGGGAAATGGAACCATTCTTCTGTAGAGAGAGTGAAGCGCATTCTAAAAATGACTGCTAAGTAGTGGCATTTTTGGGTCCCCCCAGTATAGGGGGAAAACCGTCTGTCTGGTTTCAGTAGGAAAGGAATTTTTGGAGATAGTATTTAGTAACTTGCTGAATCACTTGGAAGCCTGTATAACTAGGTTTGGGAAATGGGTAAGCACAAGGGAGGCCAAGTGGCTAAGACGACACTCAGATCACTCTAGAAAGCGGACTGGTGCTGCCCCCGGGGACGGCATGTCCAGCTTTGCATCATCACCGCCAGCACTTTAATGAGGGTGCCAATGCACTGTGGGTGCCACTGACGCCACCAGCTTTCATGTAAATGGATTCACAGCCTCCTCGGTCTCTGCAGACATGGCTTTTCAATTTGGAGTCCAGGGTGTGCTTGTCTCATTGGCCGAAAGGCAGGTTATGGCTACACCCTGTCTGTAAGAATGACTGGTTAATTGCAGTATGGCACTTTAGAGCTTCTGTTGTGGAAGGCAGACTCTGCATAAGGCAAGGAATTTCCCTGGATATAGGAAAAGATTACTCAGATGCTAGGCAGTCATAATTATAGTTCCCCCTATGTCCAGTTTCCCCAGGTAAACCAACTGGGTCCCCATCCACTCCACTCCAGGAAAGTCTGCTTAGTAGTCACCAGGCCCTGCCCCCACACAGATATTAAATGTAAAAGGATAGGATAGCCCGTGATAGCAGATAGGAAACAAAGCCTTCCACTTGAGGACAAACCGAAGAAGAGGAAATTGGGAAAATATAGACAATGAATATGAAAAGAGCACTTTAACATTAGTCTAATGTTAGCAGGGGTAAGGCAACGTATCATAGTCATTAAGCAACAGATTTTTTTTTTTTAAACAGAAGAAACAGAGGACACAAAATTTTTTTCAAATTTGAGTCCAAGAATCAATATGAAAAATTAAATAGTCTGGTTGGAAAATGAAGTTCAAAACTGATCCAAGTACCTAAATGAAAAAGAAATGGGGGCAGAGTGTGAGAGAAAAGATAAACTGTTGAGAAAGTACAGTATCTTGTAAGTAGAACATTTACAACATGAAAGCAAAAAGGAAGGAAAAGAAATTATCAGAAATCAAATAATGAAATAACATTTCGCTTAACTGGAAGAGATGTTTCAATACTGAAAAGGCCTATTGGATATCCAATACAAGGAATATGAAAAGATTTGCTTTACAAAGGCCACTGCAGTAGTAAAAGGATGATCCAAAAAAATTACTGGAAAAGAAATTGTGTAAAAGATCAGGAATCGGAATATCATTGAACCTTTTAATTCCATCAGTTGAAGCTGAAAGATAATGAAATAATACCTTGAAAATTCTAATGGTAAATGTTTTGCTGTCTAGAATTTTGTTGTTGCTTAGTCGATTAGTTGTGTCTGACTCTTTGCGACCCCATGGACTGCACCCCATGCCAGGCTTCCCTGTCCTTCGCCATCTCCTGGAGTTGGCTCAGACTCATGTCTGTTGAGTTGGTGAGGCCATCCAGCCATCTCATCCTCTGTCACCCACTTCTCCTGCCCTCAATCTTTCCAGGCATCAGGGTCTTTTCCAGTTAGTCAGCGCTTCACATCAGGTGGCCAAAGTATTGGAGCTTCAGCATCAGGCCTCCCAATGAATATTCAGGGTTGATTTCCTCTAAGATTGACTGGTTTGAACTCCTTGCAGTCCACGGACTCTCAAGAGTCTTCTCCAGCACCACAGTTTGAAAGTATCAATTCTTCAGTGCTCAGCCTTCTTTATGGTCCAACTCTCAGATCTGTACATGACTAACAAACCACCAGTCAGATTAAGGCTGGACATGCCAGGACGCAAGACGTCTAACATCTAAGTACTTCTTAGGCAGTTGCTGAATGAGGATAGGGGTCCAGCAAAATGAGCTAGTAGACTAAGAATGAGAAAGGTAATGAGATCTGGGAGGCATGGAATTCATCCCAAGAGAGGAGAGAAGGAACTGTCAGGATAATGATGGTGATGATATGTTTCTGGAGATGCCTGAGCAGTAAACTTGGAGATCAGCAGGGCTGGAATGGAGTGTGAAGATGGAGAGCTCTAGGAGGGAGGTCTCCAGGAAAGAGAAGTGGAGTCGATAGGGCACTTGTGGCTTTTGACCATGTGAGAAACAGTTATGAGAAGAAGGGGGTTTTTGTTTGTTTTTATTTTGGGGGGGATGGTGTGGGTTTTTTTTCTTGTGGCGTTTCAAAAGAATTAAGGATAGGTAAATAGAAACTAAGCAATTGTGTGTGGTGGGGGAGCCATTATTAACTCCAGGAAAAACAAAGTAAGCATTTGAGCAAATATAGCTATTGTAAAGTAAATCCTGACGTATATTTGTGATATAACTGTGATACACACATTAATACATATACATATATACATGCATGTTTACATAATATAGAGCAAGGGAACGGGGAGCACACTTTGTGGAAGCATGCTCATTTTCTGAAACAACTTCAACAGAGAATATCTGATGTTGATAAATCAAGAAATAGTGCCTAATAATAGTGCCTGTTATTTAGGAACATGGCGATCCTGGAGGAAGTAGTGCTGTGAGTTGAAAGTGGTTGCTCTTAGGAGTAAAGAAGATGATGTGAAGAATACTGTTTGGTTTTGTTTTTACCTTAAATGCCTGAAGTTCTGTTTGCCTATAACTAGTATGTGTATTACTTTGGTTAAAATGTAAGTGAAAAAATACTAAATGAATAGCATAGTAGTGTCTTAGTACCACAGGTTTTCCTTCTTACAGATGGTAGAATCACTTTGTGGGTTTTGCTGTACTACTTGTTTTCCTGTATCTTTAAGCCTCTATTAAAGGTGTAGGTACATAAAATTAAATAAGGTGCAGTCCCTGGCTTACGGGGTGTTGTATCAGGAAACTTCAAAAAAAAGCAGGATGTCCTCTGGGGACCAGGGATATGGGGGGAGTGTTGGGGACTGTAAGAGGAAGAGTGGGTGCTCATAGCTCCCAGGAATGGGAAATATCTGGGGTTTGCGGCAGGAACCAAGATTAGAGAGGCTGATGTGAGTGTGAGGAGGAGTCCTGGGTGTAGCAGAGGAATATCTCTTAAGCTGCTGAACAGCAAATCCATTTGCAGAGGTTAAAAGAGATGTTACAGAACCCCACAATATGACTGTTCTCTGGTTTACCCACCATTTTTTTTTTTTCCTGAAAGGGTTCTACCAGTTTCCATTGTATCTAGCAACACAAGGAGAACTCTCTTAACTGTAGCTCCAATAACAGTGAGAGGGTTGACATTCCTAGAATTTTTCCTAATAGGTATAAAATGATGCAGTGTTGTTTTGATTTGTATGTCTTTTGTTGCTTATTATAACCCATGGTTATTATATCACCGGTTAGGCTCTTTTCATGTAATTGTGCTCTGTTGAAAGATGTTTTCTTTTCACTCCAACATATTCTTCCTTTTAAGCTGGTTTTTATGATAGTTTTGTCCAAAAAACCCTTCAAAATTAGTTATTTTGTCAAAAAACTTCAAACTGACAGTCTTTTGATTTTTTTTTATTGCTGACAGAGCTAGTATTAGAAAGATGAGTGCACAGTAAAATCATAATTCGTTAAAGTAGAGGATCCCTCTCCTCATTTTTAATCATCCATAAATTACCTGCAGTCCTCTCAAGGAATACTGTAAGGGAGAAAAATGGTAACATGTCAGGGGATGGGGCAGAGTGTGGACAACTTGCTGGAAGAAATGATACCCAAAGGCAGTCTTGATGGAGGAGAAAGAGTTAAACAGGACAAAGAGGGATGGGTAAGCCCAAGAAAAGAAAGAAAGGGAATTGTGTCCAGTTGTGTTTCAGCAGAAGTTGCCACTTGGTTTCTCTTGAAGGATCGGAGTGCATTCAAGGTGTGTTCAAATACTTGCAACTGGTTTTCTTACCCTTTTACTGGAGCTGAAGGTTCACAGAGTGCAGAAAGGCTGTACTGTTAACCAGCAAGTTCCATCATGCGTTTGGAAAATTTTCCTTTTGCCTTGAAAGCAGAGGGAAGTTATTGTGAGGTTGTAAGCAAGAGAGTGTAAGTGTTGGGCTTGCCTGCATGCACTCTAGAAACACTCAGTCCTGCGTAGACAAAGTGATCACATTTTAAAGTGAGTGATAATGCAGACATACAGAACTGCATTTTCAGATTAAATTTATTGTGTCAAGCTAGGGGATTATATTTCACTTTGCCACAATAATTAAAAAGGATGGCCAAGAAACAAAAAAAGACTTCTGCCACAAGGTTTTGTCTTTGAACATTTGGTCAGTTTGCATTTTACTGAACTTTTTTTTTTTAAGTTTGTAAATGAACATTAAAGTGATAAAGTTTCCTCATTGTGATAAAGTGATAAAGTTTACTCATTTAGAAAACAGCAGTTTTTAAGTTTGGAGGCAGAAGTAATAATTTTATCTGAATGTTTTATATATAAAGTGTGTGTATATTTGTGTACATACATAATTACTAAAACATTACTAAAATTTTTACATAATTAGTAAAAAATTTCCATAGTTAAAATAAAACTTGAAGGATTGTGATGTGCATTGAATTAAAGTTATTTCATTTGCTCTTGCCTTAATTTTCGTTGACTAGTTGCCAGAAGCATTTGTATAGGGCTCCTGTTTTCAGAACCAGGATAAAAACATAAAAGATTAAAAATGTGTCAGCTGTGAAGTGTTTCATCCAGTACTTTATGTCAGGTTGGCAGGGGAGGTCCTCTGCCTCTCCTGAACATAAGTAGACTCTTTCACTCTTGTTCTCTGGTTCTGTCGTATTGAACACGTACTGGAGTAAGTCTCTTCAGCTGTGAGCTATTCCCTTCTCCCCCTCTTCTTGTTCAATGCTTGTCTCATTGTGTGGGCACCCAACCCCCACCTGGAGTCTGTAAGAATTCATGAACTGTTAGGAGTGGCTGCCTTTGGGGCTGGATTTGGGATGTCTTGAAGGAAGACGTATTTTTCACTTTTTCAGCACCATTTTGGTTCTTTTTTTTTATTTAAACAAGAAGTATATATTCATTTGTTAAAAACACAGCTTTGAAAAGGAGGGCAGCAAGGGGAGACTTCTGTATGGGAGAAAAATGATTTGAGGGTAAAACAGAAAAATTAGCTTGACCATCATTAATTTGATGACAGATTTTCATCTCTGGTTTTTGTTGTCTTTCCCATATAGGCTGTGTTAACCGCCCTCCTTCCGTTTTCCTGTGAATTAATTTACTTGCTACGATTATTAATAGCAAATTCTGTTGTGCATTCAGTATTTCATGTGATTGTGCCTTATCTCGATCTAACTGACTTCTTATAAGAGATTTGCTCATTTTTATGGTTATTTTTCATGTACTTTGATGAGGAGTGGATTGAAAGGAGACAGGCCAAACCGCCGTTATTTTTCATTCACTACTGTTGTGAAGGCTTCTTAAGAGAGAATGATGAAGCTGAAATCTATTAAATTTCAGCAGTGTAGAGGTTTTTATTTTATTTTATTTTTTTGATAGGTCTCCCTCAACACAGTATTTATGAGACAACCATAATTACATTTTAGATTACAATATAAATTCTGTTAATGTACCAGTTAATTTCTAGTTCATCTTAGCTGGGAGCATGTGGCTTTCGTTGCAAAAAATTCCATTTCGAGGATACTGAGCTTAGGCGCTTTGGAGATAAGGATTAGATGGCTCTCTGTCCTCCAGAACCTAATATCCACTTGACGAGAAAAAGCCCAGCCATGTGTAGAGTTAATTGCCAAAAGTAGTATTAACAGCAGGAGAGGCATTTTAATAAGGAGGGTGGATGCTTTGGTGCCAGGAGCATGGCTTAGGGGTCACACCCAGCAGTGACCCAGTCTCTTCCTAGCAGCCCTGGATGGTGGTGGATGATGCCTGCCTGCAGATGGATGTGGGGAGTAAACCAGGTAGTTAGCGCACAGTAGCTCATACAGTTGGGTGCTCAGACTGTAGTTACAGCTGGTGGCAGGAGATTAATGAAAAAGCATGTTCTGGAAGGACAGCCCGGTATAGCAAACAGGGCAGGAGTCATGGAACGAGGAAATCTGGCTTCACACGTTGGCTCTGCCCCAGCTGTTTCACCGTGGTGTACTTAATGGTTTCTGGCCCCGAGACGCCTTGTGTGGAAAATGAAAGGATCAGACAAGCTATTCATTCTCATAACTCACAATTCTAGATGCTGAATGTAAGGTCAAGAGGGACACCCTCGGTTCAGCTTCAGCTGTTGTGGAGCTTTATAAAAAGGTGCCTGTTTGTGGAGGGCAGACCTGTTCCCTGCCCTTAGAGAAAGAAGGAAAGCGGGAGAGGGTGCCGCTTAATTCTGAGCTCCAGGCTCAATTCAGACAGTATTGGGGCTGCAATTGAGGGACCTCAGAAGGTGCATGGAAGGCAAGTGACCTGACCACTGCGGCACTTTTTCCCCACTGGGTGTTGAGATTCATGTCTAGATTGGGCTTCAGAAGTAGTACTCAGGCTATAGATGGAGGCCTTTTTTCTTTTATAATGTGTTTTCAAAGTAGTTTTTCTGCTGTGATCCCTCTAACTGCCAGCTCAGTGTTGATTAGAGAGAGAGCCCTCCACGTTTTTATGTCAGTGTGCTTTCCCTCTCTGCGAGGGAGATGCACGCCTCCCAGGGGGCTTATGAGGACTCGGGGGATGCTCGTGGGTCACCGGGTGGACAGGATGGCAGAGTCCCGTGCTCTCTGAGCACCGTGGGGAGAGAGTTTATCCTTAGAAATAAGTGTACAGTGACGCAGACGAATAACCCACCAGCAACTGTATTTAAGGCAACACTAAGGCAAGGTGGAGTGATGTTATGTTTTAATTTTTTCCTTTTAAGCCCTCTGTCCTTGGGTGTGATGTTTTAAAATCTGCTAAGTGAAACATGGCTACTGGTGATCCTGTGATTAACAACGAGTAGGGCATCAGGGTTGCGCTTAGGAGGAACTTTCTGTTTGCCCATTGTTCTTAGTGGTAAAGAATCTGCCTGCCAGTGCAGGAGACGCAAGAGACGTGGGTTCGATCCCTGTGTTGGGAGGATTCCCCTGGAGTAGGAAATGGCAATCCATCCCCGTATGCTTGCTTGGAAAATTCCACGGACAGAGGAGAGTGCAGGGCCACTGTCCGTGGGGTCACAGAGAGTCGGACACGACTGAGCACACACACACACACCCCCATTGTTCTTACTGATGTGACTTTCTATTCTCTTCTTGTGTCTCAAGTGCACTTTCTTAAATTCTTTTTGGATTTTAAATACTCAGATGAGAGAACCTCGATGTCTTTGACAAAGCCGGTTGTGCTGTGCTGTCTTACTGAACCCTCCGGTCCCCTTCCAGTCAGATTATAGGGACTCAAGGGCGGAAACGAGTCTTTGCTTTCTCTGTTGGTAATGCCTGGCTTAGCGCAGAACACCAGTAGCTGGGGCTCCCATAGCCCGTGCTGGCAGCCTAAAAAGCTGTCCTTAACCACGCAGATTCTCAACTGCAGTTGGTCATATATGGATCAAAGGCGATTTTCATGGCTTGTCTAGTGTAAGTATGACTTAATACAGTTTAAACCATCTCTTTCCCTCCTGCCCTCAGAGAAAGTCAATACTACTAGATTCTTCCTTTCCGGGTTAAATATACAGTTTCCTCGAGCCATTGATAACCTCCGGACAATGTGATAATGTTCTTTGGAGTATTGGTCTGCAGTCTGATTGGTGGCCTTCTTCCAATTTAACCTGAATCTCTGCAGGAGGAAGATTGTAAGGACAAAAGGTGAGAAGTATGGAGAAGAGAAAGGCTACCCACTCCAGGATTCTGGCCTGGAAGAGTCCTTGGACTGTCATAGTCCGTGGGGTTGCAGAGTCGGACACAGCTGAGCAACTTTCACCTCACTCATGTGAATGTGGGAAAGTAGATGTGTCCCAGGAAAGGGCAAAAAGTGATGACGACTCAGTCTGTGCTTTGTGTAGGCAGCCCCACCTGATTACCCAGGTCCCTGCAACCTTGTGAAAACGTGAAACGGAGACTCTTGGGTAGGAGGGGGCTTTTGTGTCAATACTAAATATAAAGAAAGCAGCATTAAATACAAAAAAAAGGAAATGCAAGCAGTTGTATTAATCATCTGTATGGAGAAGTTATTCAAATCTTATAAATACTGCTAAATCTTATAATCTTCAGTACTTTCTATTTTATGTAGCCCTCTTTGATTCCATTTTAATCAGAGGATTTAGCACAAGATCATCTTATTGGAAGGACTTGACATCTGTTGTATTTTGACTTGTTTGGTGATTTGAATGGTTTGAGGTTTTACATGGTGCTGTATTTAATAATTAGTATGCAAGTGTGTGTTCATCATATAGCATTCTCAGATGGTTTATTGTTTTTAGTAACAGAATGAGTTGCTTTTTTTCTCCTAAACTTTTTATTCTGATTATAAAAATTATGCATGCTCATTTTAAAAAATAATATAGTTAAATACTTTAAAAAGGAATTATTTATAATCTGTCTAAAGACAAGTATTATAACTCCCTTGGTGTGAATTTCCTTTGGCTTGTTTATATATCTATACATAACTAAAAAAATAACTAAATTTATAATGTATAAACCAGTTTGTTTGTATCCTGAGTTCTGAAACTGGGCCTGTTTGTCCTCAGTTACATTCAGTAGGACGCACAATATAAAAATATTCTTAAAAAATAAGTCCATGGTCAAATCAGTTAAGAAATACCTTCAGGTCAGTCGCTCAGTCGTGTCTGACTCTGTGTCCCAATGAATCGCAGCACGCCAGGCCTCCCTGTCCATCACCAACTACTGGAGTCTACCCACACCCATGTCCATCGAGTCAATGATGCCATCCAGCCATCTCATCCTCTGTTGTCGCCTTCTCCTTCTGCCCTCAAGTATTCATTTGCTGTACCTCAAATGCTATTTTTCCTCTAATAATTCTGGTTCATGGTTACCTTTCTATTTACTGCATTTTACCATTTACCTCTTTACTTTAAGCTCCTCATAACCTAGCTCTTGGCATTATATTAATTGCTTATTGCCTGAGTTGTCTCATATTCAAATACAAGATAAATGTTCACATTTATTTCTGTTCTCCTTTATTTTGCCAGCTGTTGAATCATTTTCTTACCCATTAGTAATTCTTACCATGTGTCTGGCTCCAAACCTTTTAAATTTTATTTAAATGAATTTTTTTTCAAATCCTTTATATTTTATCACCCTCTTCTGCCATCAAGCTTGCTGCCAAATTTTCATGTTTCCTTTACCTGCAGATACACAAAGTATGTTCAAGCCTTATGTAATGTTCTTCATTGAACGTTTCATTTGGAGGGTAGTTGGGAGGTAAATGTTATGCTTTCTTTTGCTCCTTACTCTGTCAAAACAAGCACATTTTAAATTGATTTCTTATCTCTAAATTCAAATGTAAATACATCTGGTTTTGTATGTTTTGTAACTATAACTTCTTTATTCACTTTGGTAATTTGAGGGCAAATTATTTGAATCTACTTTGTCTCCGTTAGCGTTGTCTTCTTTAGATAGTGAACATTTGGAGATCAGGAACTAGACATCTACTCATGTCTTCCCAGTCCTTCCTGATTTTTGTTGAGGAGATAGGATGGAAGTGCAAGAAGGGGGAAATTCCAATTCTAAAAAGTTAAATGCTGATTCATAAAGCTTAAATTATCCAGGATATTGCAGAGAGATGTTTGTACATGTTTCAAGGCTGACTTGAAAGAGTGAGATGTCCCTTCTATCTGGGATGTTACGTTTATGTAATGTGACTGTAGTTCAGGAAAGCCAAGAAGGGAGGTAAAGGAAATCATTGGCTTTATTTGGTTATCGTAGCTAATCTAATGTCCAAACACTGTGATGTAATATTTCTGTTTTAAAATAAAGTTTCCTGTTATAGTCTAAAGAATATTTATGGATATTTTAAGTCTATGCATACAGCTTGATAAACTATTTACATCGACAGTTTCATAAATATTTACATTATTTATCTGTGTAATCAGGATATTTGTATAGTTATTCATCATCAAAATTTCTTCTATTGCCTGAAATCATTGAGCGTTGACCCCATATCTGAGGCTGTGCCAGTTAAGGGACCTACCAACATCCTGTTTTGAAATATGGAGGTAATTGATGAGGTTTGCTACATCTTTTCACGGGCTTTCCAGGTCGCTCAGTGGTAAAAAGTCTGCCTGTCAATGCAGGGGATGCAAGTTCCATCCCTGGGTCAGGAAGACCCCCTGGAGGAGGAAAGGACAACCCACTCCAGTATTCTTGCCTGGAAAATTCCATGGACAGGGAAGCTTGGCGGCCCCAGTCTGTAGGGTCCCCAAGAGTTGGACACAGCTAAGCATGCACACCACATCTTTTTAGTGAATGTACCATATCGTACTGCAGGTTATTTCAGGGCAGGAACTGTAAGTTGTTGTTAGTTTTTTGTTTTCTTTCCTTCCCACATCTTTTTGTGTAATCTTTAAACTATTTTTATGCCCTTGGCACAAAGAAAGTTTCCCATGTTGTTCCTTTCCTTTGGTTCCTTCAATTATTTATTGTTCTCACTTCCTTATCACTCATTTATCTCTTGGAAAAATTTTATTTTCCCATTTTTATGCCTAATAATTCATGTTGAAAATGGATAAATAAGGAAGATATCAAATGAGCACTTGGATATATTTTATCTGTAATTTAAGGGAAAGGGTCATGAGAAGAGATTTGGAGGTAACTGCATAGAGATATTTAAAACTGTGGGTATCTGTGACATCTCCAGACAGTACTGGCTACCATGCAGCTATCTCTCCCAAGCAGTTTTCTAACTCTGCTTCATTCCGTTGCACAGGCAACTGATCCAGCCAAGTCAATACCCTGGTTTCCAGAGTAATGTTTTTACTCCAGTGTCCCCAGGCCTGCGATCTCATCCTAATGCACTCGGTGCTCAAATGCATCCTAATACTAACACCCTTTACTGTACCTTCAAGAACTCTGAAGACTAGTAAGAGAAGTAAGCCAAGGGTACCACCCTGGAATCAGTTGCTTTTAAGTGGAGCCACCAGTGATCCTGATAGGGAGCCAAAAAAAAGAGGCACAGAAGTTAAGAACGTGTTCATCATGAAGCCCTCGAGAAGAAAGAATTTCGGGAAGGAGAGAGAGGTCAAGAATGTAAATGTCTCTGTGAGTCAGGATGACAGGGACTGTTTTTACACCTGTAGCCTCCCTTGGAGGGAGGGCTGTTTCCCCAAATATCTCTAGCACCAAGTGTGTGGGCCATGCTCAGAAGTTAATGCAGAAAGACTGGGGGTGATTTACCGGAGAGGAGGAGGCACTTCCTTTGAAAGAATGATCTTATCACAAAACCGTGGTGTAGGTTAGGTGGTGATAGACCTTGAGTGATGGAAAGATTTTCAGTTAGTAGATTGCGTCTTCTCCTTAGCTGATAGGGTTTCCAGGAGCTCACGGAACTAAACCATGGGATTGATGTTCTAGCTAAATGGATCCACCATGGACTCAAGTACTACCTAGAGCTGTAAAATTAAACATATAACAAGGATATTTCTTAATAGCTTACTCTTTCAACAGATAGAGGTGACATGCTATAAATTAATACTGCTCTTCTTAATTCTGTTTTTTTTTATTATTATTTTTTTTTATCACATTTAGTGATGCTTAGGTAGGTTTGCGGAGAAGGCAATGGCAACCCACTCCAGTACTCTTGCCTGGAAAATCCCATGGATGGAGGAGCTGGTAGGCTGCAGTCCATGGGGTCGCTAAGAGTTGGACACGACTGAGCGACTTCACTTTCACTCTTCACTTTCATGCATCGGACAAGGAAATGGCAACCCACTCCAGTGTTCTTGCCTGGAGAATCCCAGGGACAGCGGAGCCTGGTGGGCTACCGTCTATGGGGTCACACAGAGTCAGACACGACTGAAGCAACTTAGCGGCAGCAGCAGCAGGCCAGTTTGCTGATAACTAAGAGAATTGCTAATCATTGTTAGCATATGTTTGCTATTTCCATTAACCCCCAGGAGTAGGTTTTAGGTATTATTGATGTGATGTCATATTACACATGGATGGCATCATTATTTTCAATTAGTACTTGAATAAATACAAAATGTATATATTCTGTAGATGATGGTCTAAAGTTCCTGCTGTGCCTGAAGGCCTTTGTTGCTATAACTAAGGATGGGAAAGAGGGGGAAAGAGAAAAGGAAAAAAAGTCTCTATGACAAGGAAACAAAATCTGTTATTTAACTTAGTTGTCCCATCTTGAACCTCCTCAGATTTTTCAGGTCGTTGAACTGTGGGCACTCTCTCCTCTATGTGCCCATGTGTACTTTGAAATTAAAAGAAAACACTGAGTTATCGTAATCAAGATGTAGCAGGAGTCTTGGCATTTATTTTAAATTACGAAGAAATATATCTCTACAAGATTTTTAAAATAATTTTATTGATTTTTGGTTGTGCTGAGTTTCCGTTGACGTGTGGAGTTTTCTCTAGTTGCAGCGAGTGGGGGCTGTTCTCTAGTGTCGGTGTGTGGGCTTCTCATCACATTGACTTTTCCCATTGTGGATCCTAGGCTTTAGAGCACATGGGCTCAGCAGTTGTGGCTCCTAGGCTCTATCTAGATCTCTGGCTCAGTCATTGTGGCACGCAGGCTTAGTTGTTCCACGGCTTGTAGGATCGTCTCGGACCTGGGATCGAACCTGTGTCTCCTGCATTGGCAGGTCGATTCTTTACCACTGAGCCACCAGGGAAGCCCACTTGTGTAAGATCTTTAAAAACCTATTAAAAAGACCCAGGAAGCATATGCAGTGCTTCTGAATGGGAGTCCTGTAGTAGTGACCACCAAGAACAGGCATTTCCAAGTCAGTGCTACTTACTGTATTTTCGTGCTGACCTATAACTTCACAGATACTGAAAAAAGACAGTGCTTCAGTGAACTGAATTCTAAGGGAAACAAAATGTGGCACGAATGAGTCTTTACCCTGGGGAATTGGTGCAGTGGCCTTTTAGAGAATGTCAGTTCTGGGAACAATAGGTGATTTATTTGGATTTCTGTGAGTTATATGAGAGACGTTGAAAACATCTGCTTTTCATAAGAATCTATTGAGAATTATTTTGTATGTCAGTGTATTCTTTCTTTGAAAGCTGTTTCGTTGAAATAAACAGCTTCTTTTTTTCCCTAGTTACAAAATAGCTCATAAATTGTGGTTTGGGGCTGTCAAAAGATTTTTTTTTTTTTTTTGAGATGGGCTAGTGTTTACTTTGCTTTTTGGTTCAGTTGCCCAGTTTCCTTCCATTTTATAAGGAGCCCTTCTTGAACCTTGGCTCTGGCCACATGGTCTCTTTCAGACGCAACAGTTAGCACATTATTCCACTCGAAGGTTTACAGTTCAAGAGGAGCCTGGACAGTTCCCAGATATACAGTCAAATTATAGCAGTCTGACGGCAGAAGTATCCAGAGAGGTCGAAAGTCAGGTTTCATTGGGTAGCGATGCAAAACCATTATCCCTTTCACAAAAGATGGTGAAGAGGAGCCAGAGGGAAAACAATCGGCGTTTCTGTGTGGGGCTGGTCTAAGCAGCCCGAGCCAGCCCAGCTGGAGCTCCTTTGGCCCTGTGTTCTGCAGGCGGCGTGCATTTTTGAAACACCCCTAAATGTTCCAGCCTTTAAATAGCAGCGAGTCTCCTAAAATGATGCTGCATAGCGCAGGAGAAATTAAAGCGGCTGCCTGGGAGGCAGGAAGCCGACTAGCGAGATGCTTAATTATTGTGGAAGTAAGTGCTTGTTGCTGGGGAGCGGAGCGCAGCAAGCCCGGGTCGGCCTGGGTGTCAGCCGTGATTTGTAGACAATGCGGCCCCAGCAGCGCAGTGCTGGATCAGCAGCATCTTTGCAAACATGCATGTGGCAGGGATTTAAAGGCCACCTCTTGTGTAATTTGTGGAGCCTTGGAAAAGGGTCCTCTGCCTTTATTTTCAGGATGTGCGCAACCATGCAGGATTTTGTGCTCAGAATTTGTGCCTCTTGCCTCCTGATTGACGTGCTTCTGAGGAGGTTGGTTTTCTTTGCCCGTCACCTGGAAGGATGTTAGCAATTCTCTCATCGACTAGGGGACATGGAGAGGTCTGCCCACAGCAGCTTTTGGTTTCTGCTGTCTTCATAAATTAGCACCGAAGGGTGGGGTGGGTTGCAATGCGTAAGGAAATGCAGGCATTTTGCTAATTAGTGAAACGTTTGTAGCTTTAAGGGTAGATAGAAGGAAAGAGAACTCGGGAAGAGGTGGTGGAAAATGCTGGATGAATTCTGAAATTCTGCTCTTTGGGGTAAGTAATAAACTAGAGGGAAATACAGAAGCTTGCTAATGGGTAGAATGGCTTGGGGAAAACCGTGTTGATTTTCTCTGTTGTATTTGCTCTTGCCAACTCTGTTAAGCCTTTGTAAAGAAACAGAAAACTAAGTTTGAATTTTGAAATACAGAAGAGGTTAAAAAGTAAGTGTTGTGACATATTCAGAACATAATTTTTCAATTTTTCATCTTGTTAAAAAGCTGTATGTTGCTCTAATTACCGAACTCTGTTGGTTATGCCGTGAACTTGTGGTCAGCACAGCAGTTCATGATAGTCTACATTGGTGGAGGTCACTGGAGTCTGTACTTGGGCTAATGTCCTGGAACAAGATCCCTCACTGCCTTCTAATGATATGAAACAGTTCAATTAAGCTGAAGTATTAATAGTCTTTTAAAATATATGTAATTTAAATGATGGATATTATTAAATGCTTTCAGATCTGCTTTACTAAAAATATGGGCTGTAAGCTGTGAGCCGCAATCCGCTGGTGAATCTTCTGTTTGCATGTGTCTGGTTTTGGCAATTGCATATTTATTTTTAGATGTATTTATTAAATGCTAATCCAAATTGTCCTTCTCTCTTTTAGAGAAAGCATGGGAGTATGGCAGTCACAGAGACCGAGTGATACAAGTTCCATTCAGTTCTTTCTGAAAGAAAGCCATCTAGCAAAGTAAAGCAAAGGAACTCTTGTGGATTATAATGTTCTAAAGATCTGGATTTTTCAGAGATTTGAAAATAAGGAGTTATTTTAACCTTTTAAATGAAAAAGATTAAGATCTCGTGCAACTGCTGTATCTTCTGGAAGCCATTCTCCAAAAGGGAAGTGCACATTTAAAACTTAGGTATGATGGTCCTTTCTGTGGGGATTTAAGTCAAATTGCTTTTGCATCATGACCAGCCTGAAACGGTCGCAGACAGAGAGGCCGGTTGCCACTGAGAGGGCGTCGGTTGTGGGCGCAGATGGCACCCCCAAAGTCCACACGGACGACTTCTACATGCGACGTTTCAGGTCCCAAAACGGCAGCTTAGGGTCATCTGTCATGGCAGCTGTAGGCCCCCCCCGAAGCGAAGGTTCTCACCACATACCTTCGACCCCCGGAGTCCCAAAGATGGGGGTTCGGGCAAGGATTGCAGATTGGCCCCCCAGAAAGGAAAGCGTGAAAGAATCTAGCCGTTCAAGCCAGGAAATAGAAACCTCAAGTTGCCTTGAGAGCATGTCCTCCAAAAGCAGTCCTGTGAGTCAGGGAAGTTCTGTAAGCCTAAATTCCAGTGACTCAACCATGTTAAAAAGCATACAGAACACGCTGAAGAACAAGACACGACCATCGGAGAACATGGACTCCAGATTTCTCATGCCCGAAGCCTACCCCAGCTCCCCCAGGAAGGCTCTGCGCCGAATTCGGCAGCGCAGCAACAGTGACATCACCATAAGTGAGCTTGATGTGGATAGCTTTGATGAATGTATCTCGCCCACCTACAAGACGGGGCCATCGCTGCACAGGGAATACGGTAGCACATCCTCAATCGATAAGCAGGGAACGTCCGGAGAAAGCTTCTTTGACTTGTTAAAGGGCTACAAAGACGACAAGTCTGATCGAGGGCCCACTCCGACCAAGCTCAGTGACTTTCTCATCGCCGGTGGGGGCAAGGGTTCTGGTTTCTCCTTGGATATCATAGACGGGCCCATCTCACAGAGAGAGAACCTCAGGCTCTTTAAGGAAAGGGAAAAACCACTCAAGCGACGTTCCAAGTCGGAAACCGGAGACTCTTCCATTTTTCGTAAATTACGCAATGCCAAAGGTGAGGAACTTGGGAAGTCTTCGGATCTTGAAGATAACCGATCGGAAGATTCTGTCAGGCCCTGGACATGCCCGAAGTGCTTTGCCCACTACGATGTCCAGAGTATCTTATTTGACTTGAACGAGGCGATTATGAACAGGCACAATGTAATTAAGAGGAGAAACACCACCACAGGGGCTTCGGCAGCTGCGGTGGCATCCTTGGTCTCGGGGCCTTTGTCCCACTCAGCCAGCTTCAGCTCCCCAATGGGCAGCACAGAGGACCTGAATTCCAAAGGAAGCCTCAGCATGGACCAGGGAGATGATAAAAGCAATGAACTGGTGATGAGCTGTCCGTATTTTCGGAATGAGATTGGTGGAGAAGGGGAAAGGAAGATCAGCCTGTCCAAATCAAATTCTGGTTCCTTTAGTGGATGTGAAAGTGCCTCCTTTGAGTCTACACTCAGCTCCCATTGTACAAACGCAGGCGTGGCAGTACTTGAAGTACCTAAGGAAAACTTGGTGTTACACCTGGATCGGGTGAAAAGATACATCGTGGAACACGTGGATCTTGGCGCCTACTATTACCGGAAGTTCTTCTATCAGAAGGGTGAGTAGAGATCTTTAATTTTCTTTTCCCATACTTCCTGACAAAGTATGTCTATCAGGTTTTATAAGGCAGTGTGATGTAGGATTTGCATGAATGTCTTCTCTTGATGGTGAAAGAGTTAGCTGTTTGCTGCAGTGTATTTCCTTTTGCATTTTGTGAGTTACTTTCTCCTTTTAGATATATTAAATATCTTGTGTATAGAATATTAATTTTTTTAAGTAAAACACCTTTGATTCAGTGGATGAAATTGTAATCTTTACGTAGAAGACTTGGTATGTCACCTTTAGGGATAAATGTCATATAAAGTTAAACATATTTTAAATGCAGCTTTTAAAGGGTTTTATTTTAAAAAGCTATCTTAATGCTGGTTTTTTATTTGTCTAGTACTTTTACAATTGGTGCAGGGCCATTTCTTTTCTCCCTCAGTGTTCTCATCACTAAATGACAATTATGATACATTCCCATTCATTTCATAGGCATTTTAGTGAGAATGTTATTATTTGACAAAAATCTCAGAGTTGGGAATCAAACCTGTGTCTTCCAGATTTGAGTATAAAAGGCACTGGAGTGAGAAGTACCAGTAACATGTTGATGGCTTCTTTTTCTTCTTTGGGGGAAATTATATATCTATATTGTTGGATTGTACTGTATACATACAGTTTTATCTCATGCTTTTTAGAAAACTTGGTGAATTCACTGACAGGTGGTTTAAATGAACTCTTAGGAGCTTTCTAATAGTGTTTTTGAGCAGCATTATTAAGTGAAGAATGAGTTTGTCATGCAAGTACCTGAGCTAGGAGACAAGATGCTCAATGGGGAGGAAGGAACCCCCGTGGCTCCCTGGCTAGCTCTGTCATCTCTGCCTTGAGACCAAGTGAGAGGCCCCCTGTATACAAGCTACTAGAGTGGTCTTTCGATCTCTCACCTACTGTTTGGGGGGTTTGAGTCCTTTTGAGACTTATTCTTCCAAATGAAGTTTCATTTCTAGTACTTCATTCTAGTGCTCTAGCTGTATGACGTTGCTTACTTTAAAATGAAATTTACTGTAAGGTTATTGCATGATTGGCCCTATTCACGAGGGTTTATTGACCAAAGGAGTCTTGTCTCAGTGCTCAATATCCACGTCTTTTGAACATCTATGGTACGGGTCCTGAAATTAATATGTAATAAAAATCCCGACTTCATTGGTAAGCCATCTTTATTTCCTCAGAAAACTTTCTGGAGTTCAAATTTTAGAAATCGCTACTCTCTTATTCCTTCCTACAGAGTATTTTTGACCTTGCCATCTTGGTAGCTGGGGCCAGATAATTCTTCATTTGTTATATTCTATAGTCTTGTGCATTCTGGGATATGAGATGTTTAGCAGTGTTCCTGGCCTCTATATCCCAGATGCCAATAGGTACATACCCCGATTTGTGATGACGTAAAATGGCCCCATTTGGACATTGCCAGATGTCGTCTAGGAAATTGCCCCTTGCTGAAAATCCCTGTTTTACTGAGCTTGGGGAAGTTTTCCACAGGTGTTTGTGAGCTGTCTGTAGAGGAGGCCATCTTCCTAAAGAACTGACATTCCAACACAGGAGAGAACATGTTACTTAAGTAGTTGGCTCTATTCCCTAAAGGTAATATAATCACATTAATGATGAACATTTTGAGCACTTATCGAGTACTAGTAACGTACTGTGTGATTTGACATACGTTTTCTCCATGCCCCCTGTGGTGTAGGTATCATTATTGAAGGCCTTTTCCAGATGAGAAAACTGGGGTGTGTGTGGTTGGTTTCAGTGGTTAAGCTGTCATGGAAGTTAACAAGATTGGAGCCAGGACTTCAGTTTTGGGGTGTCTGACCAGAGTCGTGTTCTTGACTGCTTTGCTCTGCTCTCTACTATATTAGGCTAAAGGAAGGAGAGTATTTTTATCTTTAAATCTGGTAGAATTTTGTTCCAAGTATTTTTTCTTTCAAAAGTAAGGAATAAAAATTTGAACACGTGTATTCCACGATAATCCAGTTTAGATCATAACACTTCATAAATTTAAGAGCAACTAATTCAAAGAAATTTAAACCCTCTTTCTATTTATAGACAGACCATACCATCTTAGCGAACATAATTGGAACTGTTTAATTGAAAAAATCATTAAGATAGGGAATCTTGCAAAAGTATACATACTCAAAATATCTTATTTTCACTAAACTATGTAATAATAATAAACATGTATTTGCTAAATTTTGGTGAGGCCAGGGGTGCTTCTTTGACAGTGATTCTGCTATTATGAATTCTACATTCTATTAACAGTGTAAACATAGACAGTAGCAAAACACTCTGAATCTTACAGAATCTTAGATTTCAAAATTTTCCTCCTTTTTTTATGGGTCTTGCTCACATTTAATCCAATAGCTTTTCTTTTAGTGACTTGCTTTTATGAGGTTTCTCCAACGCCTTCAGTTTAGTTTTTAATAAGAAACAAGATTTATCTCTTGTACTCATATTCCATCAGCTTTCATAATATTTAATTACATTTCATAATTACACTAACAAGTCAACTGGCATAAACTGGTTTGGGAAGACACAGCTAGATTCTTAGTCAGCATGAGGTCCAGCTGGTGGGAGCACAAAGTATGTGTGGCTCCAAAGATTGCCTGCTTGTGCATTTGGGCATTTATCATCAGGGTTTACAGAGGAAACACAGAGCAATAGTTAATACATGAAACTGGTACAGGAAGGCAGTGTCAGAGAGCACCTGCTGTGTTTTCTTGGGCCATGCAAGTTTTCAAATCAGGTAGATCATTTGTTACAAAGAAGATACAACAGATTGTGGAGCTGAATAACTTGAAGCCAAAACTAATCCCCTTTAACTATAACTGAGTATTATAAACTTTATGTAGTATCTGTACTTTTCTTAAAACTTATTTTATTGAAATATAGTTGATTTGCAATGTATTAATTTCTGCCATGCAGGAAAGTGAATCATTTACACACATATGCATTTTTTTTCATAGTCTTTTCCATTATGCTTTATCACAAGATATTGAATGTAGTTCCCTGAGCTGTGCAGTAGGAACCTGTTGTTGATGCATTCAGTATATCATAGTTTGCATCTGCTAATCCCAGACTTTTACTCCATCCCTTCCCCACCCCCTTTCCCTGGGCAACTACAAGTCTGTTCTCTATGTCTGTACGTTTGTTTGTGTTTTGTAGATAAGTTCGTTTGTGTCATATTTTAGATTCCACATATAAGTGATAGCTGTACTTTTCATCGCAGTGTAAAATATAGTTAGACAAATAACTCTGTCATGACTTTTAATACATAGCTTGAGTCACTGAAATGAGTATACTAACTCATTTTTCCTAATCAGAACCTGGAAGAGAGTCATCTTGTTGAAAGAGTGCATGCATGACAGGTGTGATTTCTCTTCCGGCAGCAGGGCTTAGTGCTTCTGACCTGATTGATTGTCAGTGCGACCTCTTAATCACCAGATACTGGGTTTAATGAATTCCCGATTCCACTGAAGCTAAGTCTCGGGGGGAAAAATTCACATTACTGAAGTGTGTATTGTTGACAAGATATGTAAAATCTAACTGTCTTTGACTGATGAAGCTGCCATCACTTTTTAAATATTACATTATTTTTATGAACTTCATTATTTTGAAAATTTAGACTTTAGAGGGTTTTTGCCTCCACCTCATGAGCCCAGTCCATTGCCGGAAAGATGCTGGCCCAGCAGAGCAATCCTCCCATTGGCTGCATCTGTTGAAATAAGCAACAAACCATCAATTTCTTCTTTCTGGTCCTTCCTCTTACCCACTTCTCTTTGCTGTTTTGCCAGTGTGTGTGATGGTTCTAACTCACTGAGGATTAAATGACGGTAATAATGTAGCTAACATTCATTGTGTTATTACTTTGTGGTTTATGCAGAGCTCCTCACATAATGCTCATTAAGACCCCAAGGTGAAGCTGTCATTGTGATAAGTCAAGCGATGCAACCACATCCTTCCTAGAGAGGTGCAAACGAGGCAGTGCGATAACATCAGAGTTTATCTGGGCACCTCCCTTTGAGTGCATATGTATTTTGTGTTGAGTTTTTACTTAGTCACCGTGATTAAAGTAGCAGGACAGGACTGCTTCAGTTTTGCACTGCGCATACAAGGGTCTGGGACACATCCTCCCTGAATCCCGTTGGAACCGTGCACTAACGGAAAAGAGAGGAGCCGGAGGGTGGCTTTGGCCGTGCTGCTTGTTGCTCCGTTGATCAAAAGTGGTGATGGGCTCATCCGACGCCAGATGGGGTGTCACTCTCAAAGCCAGGTCACTGAAGATGCTGTGAGGGGCACAGCCCTTCCCCTCCTTGCCAGTGGCCAGAAGCAGCTGCCATTATCAGTTCTGAAGAGCATCTAAGAGACTTCTCATTCCTGGAAAGAACAAGCACTAATGCTCTGTACCTGCTTACTCTTCTGCTAACTTTAAGCCACCAGATTTGATTGTTCTGAGGTTCACCTTCCTCCTCCTCCTATACACCACCACCTAGCCCGACCTCACCACACGTATGTTTGCACACACGCACACTCACACGTATACAAGTCAAGTTGAAGAGTGTGATGGGCTCTTGATTATTAGTTTGAGAACTAGTTGGATTTCAGTTGCTACTGTAATGTCCAGTTTTCTTTATTTCCCTTTCACTCTCTTCTAATCAACCATCTGTACCATTTCTTTAGAATATATACTCTGAACTGCATTTGTACTTGAAGTGACAGCTTTAGTGCTCTGATATATTCTCCAGTTTTGTTATTAGACACTATTCTGCAAGTTCAGGTTTTTAAATGTGTATCATTACCTCTTGTAAATTTTAGTGGATTATTGTATGATACCTGTAGAACATCAGTGGACACTATACAGCTAAACTTATTTGTAAAACCCTGTGCTTATTTTGTTTATTTCTTCTGTAACTGTAGCAACCTTAAGCTTGAGTATAGTACTATGAAATGCCTTGTAACTCAGAGTTCTGAAAGGATAACTAGTCTATGGTTAGTTTTTTTGTGAACAGTCGTATTTCAAGTATGTAATAAAACTCCAAAGTCAGCAAGTCTGTTCTCCTAAACCATGTTGTGCTCTGTGTTCTTGAACTTAACGGTTTATTTCTGCCAAAACTAATAGGGAAAGATTTTATTCATGTATAATAACTTACTGTTTTCATGCCCTTGTCTTTCATTTTTTATTGAGAGCATATAAACTATGTTTTATTTGTTTGAAGGCAGCTCTCTAGTTATGTAATCCTTTTTAGGGAGATTTGGGGCACTAAATAACTTCCTGAGAAACTCATCTAGGTATGTTTTGCTGCTGTTTCTTTACTTCTCAGGGCTTCTGGTAGCAAGAAGGCCGTTATGTAGGAAGGTGTGCATATTTGCTCTTTGGAAAACAAGCATCCTCTGCTTTCTTGGCCGTGATCTCCCAAGCCCCATCAATGATTGAACTCTGACCTGTGAGGCATCCAGGAGTTCATACTCTCTGAGCCATCTCAGTTTAGAGGCTTGTGAAAGCTGATTAAAAGGGCATGTGCCTCTCTACTGCTGCCCTTTGTTTAGTTTTTAAAATTAAGCTAGATGGTTCAAAGGCCATCTTTGCTCAGGCACTTGATTTTATTCAAGGTCACCTTGTAAAGATCCAGTCATACAAAAATAGAGTGTGCTTTTGCAATGAACTGATGATGGAGATACTGGCTTTTTGTCATCCTTCAGCCTTTTAGAAAGTTCCATGTGGTAAATTTATTTTAGAATATGATGCCAGGAATTGTTTTCTGGTAGCTACCAAATACCTGCCTTTCTGATGATAGGTGTGTTTTGTTTGCTTGTTTTATTTTTTTTTATTTTTTTTTTTACTGTATCTCTTGTTTTACTTCACCTTCTAGAAGAAAATTTGATACTCAACTGTGCCACCTTCATTAATAACATAGTTATATACACTTGGCTTTTATTTTCCTATTTCTGTTTCATTAGCACAGTTTATGTATTTCTTTTATAACAAATGGCTTCAGAACATTCTTTTTAGAAAAAGTAATTAGTCTACGTTTATATCCAAATAAAAGACCTCTGTTCCCAGGCTTTTTCTTCAGTTCTGGCTACATTCTTCACCAGCCTTTACCTGCTTCCACTTGGTTGGTTATCTAGCCAGCAGCTTGAAACCTGGGACACAAATTTTGACTGCTTCTCCATTTTTCTTCCTGAGCAAGCCTACCCTCATCGTTGCCCTCATGCTGTAAATGCCACCATTATTATCAGTCTCTTGGATTTGAAACATGAAGCCTCTTTGGTGCCTCTCTTCACTGATATTAACCTTCATCGATATTAAGAGTTGGGAAGGCCTCTTCCATATCCCTCCACTCTCTTGCTGACTTCCTCTTCTCTGTGTCCTGGCCCCAGGTCTGTCACTTCAAGCCTTTGTTGCCTTTTGCCACAGTTCTTGGCCGTTGTCTTAGTTCTCTTCATCTCCGGTCCCCCCTCTCAAAATTCATCCTCTTCTCTGCCAAATACACCAGTCTAATCACAGATCAATTTGCACCTTACATGATTGTGTCGATATGATTTAATCATGTGACAGATACATTATTGATCAAGTCCTCCGAGAAGCAGATGCTGGGACAGTATTGGCATGCAAGTGGCTTGTTAGGGACCTGGGGGCCATGCCTGTGAAAGAAGATGGGAGAGGAGGCAGGATTTATCAGGGAAGGTCTTCAGTCCACAGTGCAGGTCTGACACTGTGAAAGGGAGAAGAAACGAAAGTGGGCAGGGGGAGCCTCAGCTCACCGTGCACACGAAACAAAAAGGAGCAATAGAGCGGTTCCTTGTTGGGCAGTCAGTTCCCCTCTGGGCACACTCAGCCCTGGGGCTGCCCAGGAAGAGTGTGTCTGGGCTGGAAAACTACAGAAGATCCAAAGAGACTACAGCCGGAGACTTTGAGCTAATTGCATTTCTTGTGGCTGAATGGGTTGTGAGCCATTTCTGGAAGAGAGATGTTAAGTGTTCTACATCTGGGATCACGGCGTGTGCATGAGTGCCTTCATCATACTTGGCGTGGTTTAGGATGCTTGGAGTGAGAAATAAAATGAAACACCTTCTTGGAACTTTGATTCTAGTGGAGGGAAACAGACAATAAATCAAACAAAAGGAGATACACATGCTTACTATGAAAGTTAATAGTGCAGAGTTGGAGGTAGTAATTGATCTCCTAATCTCAGTATTAGATTATAATCTTCTTTATCTTTTCTTTTTTGTTGTCATTCTTGTTTTTAAATTCAAGTATAGTTCATTTACATTGTTGTGTTGGTTTCAAGTGTACAGCAAAGTGATTCAGTTATACATACATTTATATGGATAGATACACTTTTTTAGATTCTTTTCAATTATAGGTTATTACAAGATATTGGGTATAGTTCCCTGTGCTATACAATAGATCTTTATTGTTTGCTTATTTATATATAGTACTTTGTGTACCTGTGTATTTCTTACATACAGATTTATTACCCAGTTTCCTATTAATCAGTGCCCCCACTGTTTTTAAGTAGTTTTAAAAATTAACAACTGCACATTCATATATTTATTCATTTATTACATAATATTTTTAAAGTATCTAGTCTGTGTCAGCTATGGTGCTTGGAGGAGAACAAAAGCAAATAAACCTGCCTTCATGGTTTTTGTAGCTTGCGATGAGTACTGTTAAATGAGAAGCTTTAGAACATTAATTTTTTTCCTTATCTTTTTCTTGGGGGGGGGGTTGTGCCATTCAGCTTGCAGGATCTTAGTTACCCAACCTGGGACTGAACCCAGTCCCCAGCAGTGAAAGCACCAAGTATCCTAACCAATGGACCACCAGGGAATTCCCTTTTTGCTGAATTTTAAAAACCATTTAATAAAATCTTTTATAATTTCTTTGTTTCCCCAACCTGGAACTCCATTTTGATGGATAATGGACCCTCTGGTTTTCTCTTCCATTTTTTTCTTTCATAATTTCAATTTTTTTTAATATTCTATATTAATTTTATCTTTTGGTTCAGGAATTGATATGTACCTCTCTATGTTCTACTCTCCAGCCCTTTCATTTTATTTTAGTAATTGTAGTTTTATTTGCCAGGAATTCATTATTTTTGTTTCCCTGTAGTTATTGTTCTAATAGTTTATCCTTATTTTATATATACATATATTATCTCCACTGGTGTTCATTGAATAATTTTTTCTAATTTTTTTCCCTTGCATGATCTGCATCTTCTGAGTTGTAGTCTCTGTTTTGTCTTTTTTTTTTCCCCCCCTTTTCTGCTGTTGGTCTTCCTGGGTCCATTGATCTTTGCCGCATCTGTGAACAAAGGCCAAGGAAGATGGCTGTAGGTGGCAGGCTTCCCTGCAGCGCTGTGTGTCTTTTTCCCCAGCTGGTCTCACCTTCCATGGGGGCAGTGAGGGCTGGCACTGGAAAAGTAGGTGAGACCCCCTAACAGGGAGGAGTGTGTAGAGCAAGAGGGTAGTGGACGCAGTGCTGGATACCAGCCCACGTGGGTGCCAGGTTGGGAGGGGTTTAGCCTGCTCCCCTCCTGCATGGAGCTGCCTTTCCTCCTATCCATGCATCAGAATGGGTGGTCTTCCGGCCTCTGCTGGGCTTCTGAGTAACCCCCTTTCTTTCTAGAGGTGCAGGTGCTTTCCCACCACTGTGTGGGAAGATTAGTGTCCTGATGTCTGCCCAACACTTTGTATGGTGCCCTGGTTTATAACCAGTCTAAGCACTCCTTGAAGGCAAGGACCACAACAGATTAGGCTAGGCTCAGCAAATATTTCACAATTGGAATGTTTGGTACTGATGCAAAGTACAAAGTTTATTGAGTTGGGGAGCCAGTGTGTCTTGTATTCATAGCATCAGGCAGATGCAGGGAGGGCCCTCTGTGTATATGCCCTTGTGTTATAGTCTGTACACCGAATAACATGTTGCAGTTCCTTTTCCTCTCTTTTCAGGAAGTAAGACGACAGACGAGTCTGTATGTGGTCATGGTGGTTTTGTGGAAATTAACCAAGACCAGCCATTGATCCCCACAGACCCAAAACACCATTACGGAGACTGATTTTTACTATTGTAGACCTTCTTAGATACAAGTGACAGATGCTGAAGTCAGTGGTTGACACCTTGAGAAGAAATGAGTAGAAACAGGATTTGCACCATCCCAAAATAACTCCTCCCAAAATATTTGTTAATCATAAGAAGAATGATAGTGACTTTACAGTGAACAAGCTGGCACATGCCACCTTAATAGAAGGAACTCTCTCATGGTCTCTATCATGAACCCCATGAAATGATGCACTGAGGTTACGTCATTTCTGTGGTTCTGTTGCCCAAATTGCATAACCTTAGTTTAATTACGTGAAACCACCAGACACACCCAAGTTGAGTGATAAATACTGTTTAAAAGTGTCAAAAGTCACAAAAATGTAAGGAATTGTAACAGACTGCAAGGGGGACTAAGGAGGAATAATTAACAGTTAAATACAAAGTGGGATAATGTGTGAGATTTCAGAACACAAAGGGCATAGTGGAAAAACTAGAGAAATTTGAGTATTTGAATATTAATTTCCTGATTTCTGATTAATGAAGATTGCACTGTATGTCGTTATATAAGACGTTAACATCGGGGGAGACTGGGTTAGGGATATATGTATGGAAACTCCTTGTATTATATTTGCAACTTTTCTGTCAGTCCCAGAAGCAGTCAAGGTAAAATGGGAAAAAGAAAACCTCCAGGAGGATCCGTAACAGCAGCTGACATAGGAATGCTTCCTCAGCTTTCTATGTCAGAGTGCATCAGAGCGAATGCCATGGCTACTGATTTCTGTATCCCAGAGAATTTTTCTTCTTCGTTTTGCAGTCTCAAGGACATAAGGGCCCTTCAGATCTGTTACTTCAGTACAAGGTGATAACATAATAAAGCTCGTCACCTGTTTTGCAAATGCGTACCCCATTGCTGATTTTACATTCCAGAGAGCCACCAAAAGCTGGTGCTCAGCAAACATTTCTTTCATCCTACCACTTCCTTTGCTCATCTGCTCATGGAGCCCCCTCCTTTGTGTGGAGAGGCCGGGCATCTGAACCTCAGGACAGCAAGAGGAGGGACTTTCAGGTAGAAGCGTTCAGCGGTGTAGAGCATCCGCAGAAGCAGGCTCAACAACTCAGAGTCAGTTAGTCCACAAGCAGGTGGGCTCTGAGGAGCTTTGAGACACTCTGCATCGTCTCGCCCTCATGCGCTGCGGTGGCTTCAACCTTGATTGAACTTCTGTTTCTGAGGGACTTCCTTTCAAATACTTCAGAAGCATTTTACACAGACATCTTGCTGCAATGTCCCTGATAAGGAGGTACAGAAAGTTTGATTTTTTTTTTACTAAAGACATTGAGTTAGAAGCAGGTGTTTCGTTGTAATTTCTTTCATTTGGATATTAAATACTTTTGTTTTTCCTGAGCTGCTTTTAAATTAGTATGAACTAACAATAAGCCTGAAGAGTTACATTAATATGCAACCTTTTAAAATATTCTTTTTACTCAGTGACCATTTGTAAACCATTTTTATAAAAATTGCCATATTTGTAGAAATACTTCTTTATACTTTTAAAAATCTCCCTATTATAAAAGATGAATTATTCATTACAGAAAAATTAGCAACTATAGAAACTAAGGAAATGAATCATGTGTGATTACTAGTTATTTTACTTCTTTTTTAACATATATATACTCATTAATTAAACAAGATAAGGATCATTAAATAATTTTATATATTTTTTCATGGGTCCATAATTGGCTTGCCATCATTTATTTAAAGTCTTCCAACTGTTATTAAATTCAGGTTTCCTACTTCCTTATTATAAATAATTGTTACATCAGGTTATCCTAAGTGTTTTTTGGTACTTAGGATGACCTTTGGGCACTTAGGATGGCACTTAACCTCTTTGATAATTTGGTGAAATCTATGGACCCTCCTTAGACTAATGTTTTTAAGTGCATAAAAGCACAACACAAACCAGGCATATTAAACTACAGTTGGAGTAGTGTTAAAAATTTTGTTATATACTAACATAGATGCTTCTTTCTTATTACATTAACAAAAAGATCTAGCATCAGTTCTGATGACTACCGTAACTTCAAAATTGTGATGAGAATAATTGATATTTTGATACGTCTGCAACAAAAGTAATATGATATGAAAACATCTCTTGATTTCTATAGGTGTCAAAGTCACATGTGCAGCCGATGTCACTGTAGTTGGTTGGCTCCATTTATAATTGATGGAAATGCTACATTTCACTTAGAAGGTAGTGAAAATAAAGATAAAAATTTTTTCATTCAAGTTCATGAACCCCCTAATTTCTTTCCATAGACAAGTTTAAACGCCTCTGACCTTACATAAATGCTCTTGTTATGTAGCTTTCCCACCACATGTCCAATTATTTACATAAGGTAGAGTCCTATAAGTGAAATGGTGTGAATTTTATAGGAACCTTGATTTTTATTGCCAAATTGTTCTTAAGAAAGCTTAAGCCAGAAAGGTCATACTCCTATTTTAAGACTGTGTAGTGTTTAACATTGTCTTGGCTACCTTGAGTATTTGCAGTTTTTATTTTAGGATATTTATTTTAGATCCAAAACATTTCAATTTCTTTGATCACAAGTAAGACTGAACTATTTAAATAGAATTATTGGCTATTTGTCATAGATAATGGTCAATTAAAAATCTCCCATTTTGACACTGATGCTGTTTTTCCTTTGTTTCAAATAGAGTTTTCTTTGTACTTTTTCCTTTCATCATTTGAATGCAATTCATTAGTGTCAGCTTTACTTCTGTTAAAGTCTACTTTTTATTGGCAAGTTGGGGGGCTTCTGAGGGCTGCTTAGTCATGTGAGGCTTTAAGCCTAACAATGTGATGTAATTTTCTCAAATAGGCCACCCTAATTTTTAAGAGTTACCTATGGAAAGAAGAATTGGACCTTTACAGTACTGTACACTTTGTAAATGTGGACAATTACTCCTTTGCAACCATAATTACAAGCTGAGTGGGATGCTTTGGGACAGAATTCTGGCCTGTGGCCAGTCCTGTATAAATGTCCCCATCCATTATTCTGACCTGCTTTTGATTACGATGCAAAGTCCTAGGCTGTTTAGTTCTCATGGAACCTCCACCCTTATAATTAGGATGAGCCCTTTGGGGACAAGAGATGGAACCCCTGAATGGTGCTCTTCTCGGAAAGAGCCATTCTTCAAACACATGAATCCACTTTGGCAAATCTTGTGTTTTCATTTTTAAAACAGAATATACTGTTGTTGCTTGTGTTTCCTTTTTTGTTTAATTCTTTTAGATCTTTTCTCTCTTTCTAACCTAGTTATCAGTCATATTTAGATGTTGTAAGTTGTGCGAAAACAAAACATCTGAACAAATTGATCTCAGTAGGCAGAGATAAGCACCTTAATAGAACCATGTGCTATGGTGAATGGTTTTCCCAGTTGCATCTAGAGTCTCTGTCTAATGGAAATATTGAGGGCAGAATTCATGATGTTGACTGCACTGATTCTGACATGCTTGTAGCTCACCAGGTAGACTATTTTAAGAAAAAAGGAGTTTAAAATGTTTAAAGTGGTGAAATGATTTTAATTCCATCTAGGAAAGTTGTCATCATTCTATTCTTTGACTTGCTAGTAGATGAGGCCCATGTATATCTGCTTAGTGGTAGTATCTTTAGGACCCCTGTCGTACAGTGAATTAAGATGCCTTTTTTCGAGGAAACGGAAGAGTTTTCATTTCTCCTTCTATGTAGTCATTTAGGGTAATTAAGATTAGCATGTGACCATTTTGATGACTTTTATGTTGCTATAATGCTTTCCAAAAAGGTTGGTACCAATTCATGGTGTCACCAGCAGTGAAGGAATGTATTCCAGCCCTACCAAGGACCATTTTTCCATTTAGAAGTGTTGTTGCTAATTTTGTGAGGCTTTAGATAGTAGCTGATTTATTTGCTTTCCATTTCTTTGATTTCTGTGTATCAGTCTATTTCCCCTATTTAAATTTCTAAATTGACAATTCTAAAGAAATATTTTAAGCCATGTACCTTGTGGCTCAGCTGGTAAAGAATCCGCCTGCAATGTGGGAGACCTGGGTTCTATCCCTGGGTTGGGAAGATCCCCTGGAGAAGGGAAAGGCTACCGACTCCAGTATTGTGGCCTGGAGAATTCCATGAACTGTACAGTCCATGGCGTCGCAAAGAGTCGGACACAACTGAGAGACTTTCACTTTATAATTTTACAATTATATATAAAAAAAAGATTTATTTTTGTTTATAATTACAAACAGTCCAGATTATGCTGGTCTCTGGAAATGTACAACTGAAATACTAATGTGAAAAATCTGCAAATATTTTGAAAACCAGTACAGGCAATCCAAAAATTGCTGGTTGAAGCCCTGTACCTCTTGTGACTTTGTTTTCCTTTCCTTTTTCGCAGTTAAAATGCCAGGCTTTTAACTTTTTATGCCTTGTGCACACATGCTCATCTGCAGCTCATAACCGGATGATGTGACTGTACTTGCTCTATCATTTGGAGCTTTGAACTGTTGACTATGTTCCCTCTTTAAAAATGTGAAAGTGTTATTATTTATTATTGTGACTGTGTCAGCCAGAAATATGGCTATTTGTGTGGAATATTCTAGTAATAGAACTACTCATCGGTGTTCTTTGTACCATCCTTGTTTAAGTGTAAGAACCAGAGCTAATAAAAACTAAGGTTAAAAATTTGTTTAGGTGCCAAAGATGAAAACTAAAACTGAAGGTGAGGGGGATCAGCTCTATATGGATAAAGTATGAATATTTCTCCCTTTAAACACAGTGAAACCTTGGCAATAAAGTACATCAGGAAATAAAGCCTTATGTGTGATCTAAAGTCAATCCCTTTAGACATCACATTTTATTTAACTATTCATAATACAATTTTAGAAATGTTTGGGAAGATAACATTATATGTAATGCTAAGCAAATGAGCTTTGGAATTGATACTTAATATGTTTGAGCTCTGGTGTTGCTGCGTACTGGTTGTGGCTGGCAAGTGACTTATTCTCTCTAAATCATAATTGCCACATCTGTGAAAAAGAAGGCAATGCCTATATTTTCATAGTTGACATGAATATTAGAGTGCTTGGCAAAGCGCCTCACCTTGCTGCATTATATCATTCTAATGTAGTGATTGCAGTACTGGGTTTTGGCATTCCAGTATGCTGGCACGGAAATATCATTATTTTGGGTAGTGTAATCCCTGTATTTCAATTCATCCATCAGCAGATTTATCCACCCTACTTGAGTCTCCAGCCCCTCTTCCCTCCCCCTTTCCTTCCTCCGTCTTTCATCATCAAAGGCTTCCTGGCCTTTCTTAAACACTTACCATCTGCATCTCCCCCATACTTGGACCCTCTCTCCCCCTACCGTCCCTCCACTCCCGAAAAGACAAAGCTTGACTGTAGGTATGACTGGAAGAGCTCTCTGCATTTGATGGATACCACGGCGCTAGCGGAGGGTGGAGATGCAGTACATGGCGATGGGAGGAAATACTCGTGCTGCAGCGTGGAGCCAGTGCGACGCCGCTGCCCCACGGCTGTGGTCCCAGGAGGAGAGCGGTGTAGTCCAGCGGACTTGAAGGGCAGGCAGCAGCAAGAGTGGCCTGAAGGACCAAACTCAGGATCCTAAAAGGCTAGATTTTAGTCACAAAAAAGTCATTTGTCTTGAGATCCAAGTTTAAAGACTCAAAAACTGAATTGAAGGTTATTTGCTGAACTTCTCTGTTGGCAAATTACACTTTGCATTCGAATTTTGAAGTGAAAAAGTTGTATTCACATCAGAAAGATTTTTTTTTTTCTATAGTTTTGTAATCCTCAGGAACAGGAGGAAAAAAAAAAAAAAAGGATGGTAGACCAAAAAACAAGGCATTTATTGTAAGAATAATTCTTACTCAAGTTGAAAGACTTTTTGAACAAGCAGAGTCTGATCATGACAGTGGTGAATGTAACACAGGAAACCAGAGCAGTATCTCCATCTCTGTTGATGGAACTGAAATAGATAAAGGCCAAATGGAAATGCTTGCTTGGAAATAACAGCTAGAGCTCTGTTTCAATAAAAGAAGATTGATGTTCCTGAACAAAGGCACATATAAATTTTTAAAAGATCTTCTCAGGGTTATCAACCCAGAGATGGGTTTTTTGAACACAGAGTTTGAAAAAAGTGTTAGAAATTAGTTTATAAATGGTCTCATCAGCATTCCTTCAGCTCAGAAACATACTTCTTCAGCAGCTGGGAAAAAGCACACAAAAATCTAGCCAGGGGTTGATGACGCACAAAAAAGTTTAAGTGATTCACTTTTTAAAATCATCTTTCTTCATTTTTAGGTAGGATTAATTTCTTTTTAAATAACACTGTATTATCTGCCGATTTATACTAAAATGATTGTGTTCAGTATTTGTATTTTTATAAATTCATGTTTTTCTGTAGTAACCTTACTAAATTTTTGCAGTTAAAATGTATTATTTGGTCTCCCTAATTTGTATTTCTCTTACCAGTTTTAAAATAAAGTGTTATCATTACTATGCAAAGTACACACTTTCACTTTCCTCCAGTGTTCAAGCACTCTTTGAGAAGAGGTCTAAATAATATTTCAGATGCAACCCTGCAGGATGTGAAGGCTTAGTCAAGTAAAGAGGAGTTAGTTGGTGGACTGTCCTAGACAGTGTGTTTCAGGTGAGACAGGCAGAGTGAGTTGACAAGTTCAGGATGGTTGGTTCTCACAGTTCAGACGGATGAAAGGTCCAGGTGGAAACTGGAATGACAGGCTGGTGACAGGCCACGAGGGCCCTTGAGAAGGCTTGAGTAGAATCCAAGGACTGGTGGGAAACCAGGGGAGGGTTTGGAACTTAATAGTGATGGTCAGGCTTGCATCTTAGAAGCCAGTCATGAAAAGCTAACCTGTCAGAAAACTCTGAAACATCCGGGCGAATGATGATGTGGATAAATCAGTGGCAGTGGGATGGAGGAGAAGTAGGTGGATTACAGAGCTATTTAGGAGCTAGAATTCAGCGGGCATGACAGGGGGACAGGCATAAGCAGCTAGAGGAGTGTGGTAGCAGTTACTTCAGTCGGGGTTGCAGGGAGAGCTTTATCCGTTTGTGTAGAAGGCAACAGGTTCACTTTTACAGATGCCATGGGACAAACAAATCGCGAGTTTTATTTGGTAAAGAATGGGACAGCTTTTAAATGGGAAGACCTAGGGCTCACAGATGTCTGGAGTGGACACGTGGACTCTTGAGAGTAATCAGCCTTGGGAAAGGACAGAAGATTCTAGATAGGAAGAGGAAGAGAAACTGAGTAAGAAGAGTCAGAGCCAGTGGAAGAAAAACCAAGAGAGGGTGGTTTCAGAGAAGCCACTTTCCTGAAGAGTGTTTTTAGCGGAGGAAAAAAGGAAATGCCATTGGCAAGTTTTGATGAGTTTGAACAAGATAAGGACCCAGAGTTTCTGTTTGTTTCAGCTTTATGGCTGACTGGTGACTGTGCAATGGCAGTCAGATGATAGGAATCCTAAAGTGAAGAATTAGGTATCTCATTCAAGAAGTTTCCGGTGGAAGAAAAGAGAAAGGAGGTAACCTGGAGGTTGATAAGGAACTGAGGGCAAGTGTTGTGGTTAAAGATGAAGGAGACCTGAGCCTGGTTAAATGGTGATGGGAATGAGCAGGTAGAGAGGGCAAGTTGAAGATACAGGGAGGGTGATTGGGCATCAGTGTCCCTGGGAAGGTGGAATTGAGTGGAGGCTAGAATTTTGGCGGAGACTGGGTCTATATTATAAAGCAAAGGGAGTAGAAGTCTGGATCCAGGTAAGTGTCTGTGAGTGATTCTGGAAAGTGAGGCGGTTGCTTCTGAAAGGGCTCTTTATTTTCTTTGTGATGTGGACAGCATTATCTGCTGAGATTGAGAGAAGGTAGATGGGGGGAGTTTGAAGGAAAACAGAGAACATTTGAAATAGCTGCCCTGGAGAAGGGAGAAGGGAAGCGAGAGCTGACCGAGGGCAGCTTGAGGAGGCGTTGAGGTTACTGACAGTAATTGGTATTGGCCCTGTGTCATGGTAAGTTTCTCCAGCAGCAAAGAATAGCAGTCTCGCCTGCCCTTCCTGAGCTTTGTGGGGAATGTTTGAGGAGTTTTTGGTGAGTCGGGTAGAGTCCATGGACAGGGTATAATGAATGTCATGGGCGTCTTTGACATGTCCATCGGTGTTCTGTGCTGCAGGGTTAAAATAGTCTCTGAAGTTTTGAAGTGTGTGAAGCTCTTTGCTCCTTCAGTAAATGTCCCCAGACTGCTGTCTTGTTGCTCTTTCAGTTCGCATCCGCTTTTTTATACTGTTTCTATCTCCCCCCCTTTTTGTTTTCTTCCTTCTTGTCAGTTGTCTGTCACATTGCCGTCTGCATGCCAGTTTCTATCAGCCCTATACTCTGGACTTTGTCAACATCTGGAATTATCACACCTCTGAGATCAAGCTGTGGGCTTGTAGACCAGACAACCACGCTTATTAAAATTATGTGCAAAGTAAGAGTAAATAACCTCTGAGTGTGAGTCTCACGTGCTGTGCTTTGAGGGTGTACGTAAGTGTTTGTCCATGGATCCTGTGATGTTTATTGGGTTGTTTACCAGCTGTCCATGTATGAGATGCTTGTTGGCTGTATTCCCATTGTGTTTCCCATATTTTGAATTTCCATGGATTATGATATTATTCTTACAGAGCTCATGGTATTAATGATTATTTTTTTAATAGTCATTCTTTAGTACTTGCAAAGCATTTTCATATGTATTACCTAAATTTAGAACTAAGTGATTAGATATTTTATGCTTTTATTTCTTATTATTCTCATGGATTTTCAAATACATACTATTATGACAATAATATGGTGAGAATAACCCACCATGTCACAACTCAGTCATTTAACCATATCACATGTAAATGAAATAGGGCAATGTAAATAAGGATTTTGGAGTTTTGGAAAGTAAGTTATCTACTCTAGCTTTTTGTGTAATTGGGCTTTTTTTTTTTTACTTTCTCATCTGTAAACATCTTTTGTCTATATCAACAACATTAATTTTTTTAAAGAAGTATACTTAGGTATTCAGTAAGTAAATATCACTTTGTATATTTTCTGTAAATTAATAAAATTTTGACCCCAAACTTCCTTCTTGTTAGGAGGAAGATAAAGTCAACACCAGTCATTTGGACATTCTGCCCCACCCCCAAGGCTGTTCTAAAGTTTGGAGTCTGGAGAAATGCCAGACATTGAGGAGAGGGCCCTGAGTTGCCATTAGTCACCTGGCCACACTGGTGGCTTAGGAGAGGCCGTTATCCCAGCCCTTACATCCCTCCAGATGCTGCAGCTCTGCTGGGTGCCTTTGGGCTTGCTATGCAGGAACCATTGGTGAGGCCCAAAGCCCTGGGTCTGGGCTTCTGCCTCCCAGGGGCACGTTGAAGCTCTTTCCTCTGAGCTAAGACTCTGTCTTAACCTGGGCAGTGTGGGAGCAGATGCTTCCAAGTAACTCTCAGACCTGTCTCCTCTCTCCCGTCCAGGGAGATATGTTTTGTTTGTTTATTTGGGCCATGCTGTGCGGCGTGCAGGATCTTCCTTTACACAGGGATAGAACCTGTGACTCCTGCATTGGGATCATGGAGTCTTAACCACTGGACCGCTGGGGAAGTCCCTAGGGAAATCTTTTTTAATCTGCAGAAATCCATCTATCCTCAAACTTTGTTCTCAGTAGATTTAGGGGCGGTTTGGTTTATGTGGTTTTTAGCTGATGCGGTTTTTATAAAAGCTAGGAAGCCCTGATACAGTATAGCCTGTTTATAGGGCAATAACACAAATTTCTTTTAAAAAGTAAAGTAGTGAGTTGCAGAGTAGTAAAAAAGAAACTCAGCAGGCCACCTCTGTTGTCTTACCACCTCTGAGACTAAACAAACCTACATTGCTCAGTCTTTACTTTTATAATTCAGTAAAGGATATTAATTTTTGTTAAGTATGTTTATATTTTATTGATATAATTTGAGTGATTTAAATAGGAAGCAGCATATGACATTTTTTAGTGTGCTGTAAATATTCTAATTTTGTTTTGTCTTATTGTACCTAAGAACACTGGAACTATTTTGGGGCCGATGAGAATCTTGGTCCGGTGGCTGTGAGCATTCGAAGGGAAAAACCAGAAGAAACGAAAGAAAATGGATCTCCCTACAACTATCGAATAATTTTTAGAACTAGTGAGGTAAGTTGCACATGAGAAAGACTTGAGGCTTAATTTAAGTGAGAAAAAAAATAGTCATAGCAATAGCAAAGCAATTAAATTTAATAGCACATGGTTACAAATGTCTTTAGAATAAACAAAGACCCCTTTCATTCATTCCGGCAGTGATGGGGGTGGACATAATGATTAAATCTGGACCCTTTCTTCCCATCTAGCTTTGGGTAGATACATAAATGAATGGGAATTTTGATTCACAGAAAGATATGCTAAGTGGGACCCAAGGAAGTTAGAGTCCTCAGAATCCCAAATTGGATATTACATATCCTGCTTGGGCAGCCGGAAGGCACTGAGCCAGCTTGAGGAGCCAGAGAGGGTCAACTAAGACTTAACTTACTTTTTCAAACTATTGCTGAGGATGTTTCTTGACCCAGGAAAAAGGAAAGGAACTCCTCTTGGATTTTTTTTCTTTGCCATCTTGGACCTGTTCTCAGAGGCTTAAAATAAAGACTTTTGAGCTAGAGGCTGTGTAATTGTGGGTAAAATGGGTCCTTGGAGCTCTTTAAGGAACTAACTACTCATAATATGTGAGTTTCAATTTTAAAGTGAAATTCAGGTAAACAAGAGAAAAGGAAACATGAAAGAAAATAGCCAACGAAGCATTAAAAAAAACCCTGGTGGCAAAAATGGTAAAGAATCTGCCTGCAATGCAGGTTCGATCCCTGGGTGGCAAAGATCCCCTGGAGAAGGGAATGGCTACCCACTCCAATATTCTTGCCTGGAGAACCCATGGACAGAGGAGCCTGGCAGGCTACAGTCCATGGCATCACAAAGAGTGGAATGAGACTGAGCGACCAAATACATATACATAGTATTCAAATATTATATATAATATATATGTATATTTATTTTCAAAAGTAAATTAAAAGCAAGCACTAGAGTTTGTCGTGTAGAGACTGTTAAAGCTTTGCCTGATATCCATATTTAAAAAAAGAAAACCTCACGAACAAGTTTGGGACTGTGAGGGATTTTTTTGTTTGTTTTCTTTCTAAACATGTGTATAGTTATGCCAGCTATCAATTTATTGCCTCTCTGAGCCAAATCACTTTAGGATTGTTGTCATACATTAATGCCTAATACCCCCTTGAGGTATGTAGAAAATAATGGTTTTGAAACTAGTTTAAATAGGGCATTTGGCTTCATTTCCCCCATTGAATATAAGACAGGTTGCAGGGGTTGGCTTCACTTAGTAATTGTTTCTCAGCTTCAACTCTAGGGAAATTAAAAATAGGATTTTTAAAGGCATGGCTTTAATATCACATGTGTTGTGTTGAGTGGCCCGAGAGGAATGAAGAACTCACATGCTCTTTTTCTCGAAGCCAAAGCTGATCATTAAGCAGGGTCAGTTCTTTCTTTTGTTGAACATGAAAAGCACAGAGAGCACACCAGGCTTTTGAAGTTGGATGTAGGTAGTTGTTCCTCAGACCCCACCAGGTTTCCGAGGGCCACACTTCCCTCCTGCCTCCTGTTTCAATCCTTCTGTGCTTAACCTTTTCCCCGCCCCCTAAGGCCACTCTGATTTAACTCGTCCTCATCCTTTTGCTTTTCTATGTGTTTTGTTTCATTTCAGTTCCTTATTGCTCGTATCCTGCCATTCTTCATGCTGGTGGTTGAGGCTTTCCAAGGTGGCCCCTTTTTCTTTGTTTCTCAGCTCCTGCCTCTGCTGTCCACGAGTGTCCCTTCCAACTTGCCTTGCCTGCGTGCCATGGCTGGTCACAGTCTCTCCCTCCGGGTCAACTGCTGACCTAAGTGAACGTGGTCCTTCTGCCGTGGTTGGGAAACCACGCTCACCTTTATCTGTTTTCTTGCCTCTCCCTGCCTCAGCCTCAAATGTTCCACCTCCCTCCTATAATTACAGTTAAATCACACTTAACGATTCTTGGTCCTTTTCCTACCAACCCATTTGATGGGCCTCGGGGGCCCATTTGATTTGAAATACCCTTTGATTGAAATATCCAAGTCAAATGTTGTTTATGGTTCATTACCACCTGCCCTCATGTTCAAATTAATGTTTAACCGATGACAACCCTTTTGTTAGAGGTGTTCAGGCCAGAGACCTGGAGGTCCTGTTGGACTCCCCTCTCTCACCCCCACCCCACCCCCGCATCTGGTCTCACCACAAAACTGGTTGACTCTGTCTTCAAAATGTGCCCAGAATTCAACCACTCCTCCCATCTCACTGCTTCTGCCAGGGCCCAGACCACCATTGTCTTCTCTTTTCTTCCTGCATCTTCCCTTAGGCCTGCATCCTCTCAAGCCCAGCAGGGATCCTTTAGAAATGTAGTACAGATCCTGAGATTCCTCAGTTCAGAATCCTTTTAGGGCGTTCCAGCTTCCAGGAAAAAGCCATTCTCCTCCCTAGCCGGGGAGTCCAGGCCCATCTGTCTCTGACCTTGACCTTGCTTCGTCTTTTCCAGCCGCAATGGCCTCCTTTCTTCTGGGCAACCCGAGGACAGCCCTGCCTCAGGGACCCGATGGTCCCTATTCACTCTGTAATCCATGTTCTTCCCCAGGCATCCTTTACTGTTAAGCCACAGGGGCCTTCTCGGCCAGGGGATCTGAAATTTCTACCGCCTCATCTCCCATTTCCAAGCTTTTTTCTTCCCCATGATCACCACTATCTCATGCATCATACTTACATATTTTATTTATTTTGTGTCATCCCTCTACTTAAATATAAGCTCAAGGACGTTGAGGACTCCAAGTTATTCGTGGTGGTGGTGGTTTAGTCGCTAAGTCGTGTCCAACTCGTGATCCCATGCACTGTAGCCCGCCAGGCTCTGTCCATGGGATTTATGACTACATACCTAACAACTAAAATAGTCCTCCACCATTTCATTACTTCCTTTCTCCCTCACGTTTATTTAATTCATTGCCACTATCTTTTGTCTTTTTTTTTTCTGATAGAAATAGTCCTTAAGTGTGGTTTAATTGTAATATCTTTATGAGATTTTCAAAGAAATATACTAATGAAAGTCCTTTGATAGAAATATCTCTGGATGATGGTCCCGATCCAGAGCTCTTGCACTTTGAACAAGTGCAATGAACATTTGACTGACTATTTAATAAAGTAGGACTTAATTCTTATGCCTTGGTAGGGATTTCTTGTGCTATTAATTTCCCTTCGAGAAAAAAGAAAGCAGTCTCCAAAGTGACATTCCAGTTGCTTTATAAATGGCATCAAGATAACAGAAATACAAACAGATATTTTTCATTTTAATAGAAACAATCATTGCACAGCATAAAGAAACCCAAAAAAGGACTTAGCATGTATTTGTAAATGTGACTGTTTATGAACAAAGTCTCTGGCATGAGTGCTATTAAGCATAGGTGCACGGGCATATAAGAGGATTCTCTGCTTGTTTCTGGAGGTCGTTAGCAAAACATACACTGGTGGTTCAGGTATAAAAATGAGTCATTCTTTTTCTCATCTGCTCAGACTTTTCTTAAGGTGGGCTGTTATCTTTTGTGGTCCAGGACTAACACTGCTTCCTTAGCATTCCTGGTCTGGAGCTCACTCAGTTGGAAATCCATCCAGCCTTTGTGACTTCCTGACCCTTGACAGGCATTATCTCATGAAAGGAGGAGTACAGGAGTTGTTCAGCTATTTCTCATGATGTAAGAGATGAAACAAAATTAGATATTAAGTCACAGAAAAGGATTTTTTTTACCCAAGTGTTATTTGAAAACAGACTATAAATGAAAGAAAAGATACTAATCAAATGAATAGACCACAAATAACCTCAAGCACCTTCTTCTTGCCTTGAGAATCAGAGGTTAGGGAACTTGGCTTTTCCTACCCTCATCTTTCTCTTCTCTGCCTTCGGTTGGCACCTGTCACAGGTTTCACTTCCCCTGGTGATTCTTCCTTTGGTTTCCATTTTCCCTGGTAATTCTCTGTCACACCATCTTGCCTGTTACTTGAACAGTACAGTTTCTTTCAAACTGTATTCTCTGCCTGTAGTTTCTTCCTTGGACAGTTCATCTTAGGTGGTAACTGAATTTTCTTACATCCTCATCCCCATGCAAACAATTTCTGAGATGGCATGTTGGATCTGGGTGAGGTGCACACCCTTCAAGGTACACTCTGCTGGGGACCCTGGCCCACCCACGGCCCTCTCTGGCTCACTTAGATCCCGCTCAGCTCTCTCTTTCCTGCTCACACCCTGCCATTTCTCATCTCCACACCTTTGCTCTCTGACACTGTCTTTTTGTACAGTTTTTCCTTGACAGCCCCTTTCTAGTGCTACACTTTTCCATGAGGTCCTTTCCTTATGCCCTGAGCCTTAGCAGTCCTTTTTCTGCTTTTATTATAGAGTCTGACTTCGTTAGATTTTTCTTAGTACATATATCCTCCTGGATGGTCATTTGCTACCTCTGACCCTCTTTTCACACCACACTCAGTCTTCCAACATTTACTCCTTTTGCAGTATAATGCCTTATAACCTACATGCTTAATGGAAATTCATTCAACTTAGTGGTTTTGTCATTAAGTCACCATAGAGGGTTTAAATTGTACAAACAACTTTGTCATATGAAAATGCCTAAAAATGAAAGCTACTTTGCTTTGACAAATCATCATTACTTAAGGAAATGTCTTTGCTTATGTTTATATTTCCTAGTAATAGAAGAGTTCTGAAGACATGGGGGAAAGCACAAGTCACTTTAAATGCTGTAGATGGTGACTGCTGTACTAACTATAACCACTGTCCTATTGTAGCAGCATTTGGGGACAGGCATAGTTTAAGCTTGTCAGCAGTGCATTATGAAATTGAAAGCTCTTTCCCCTCCACCCTTTACGTCTTATAATTCAAAAAGGTATCACATCCAAATTCTAAACATTTAGTCTTCAGATGTTCTCTGGGATATCTCCTTAATTTCCTGGTAGGTGTATGAGTGACACTGTGTAGCTATACGGAGACCTTGGTCTTCCGGAGCTCTTCAAGGAAACGTGTACTCTTTGGTATTTAAGGACATGTCCTCAGAAGGCTTGATGATGAGTTCCATTGGACTTGCCTGGGTCTTCTTGAAAGTACTGGGCTCTTTTTTCATACATAAAGTATCTTACATCAGTTCCTTCATCCTTTCTCCCTCACTGGCTCAACTGATGAGCTGTCACCTCCAACTCCCTAAGGGGGACCTCACACTGGTTGTATTGACTCATGTCAATCTCTTTCAGCTCATGACACTGAGAGGGTCAGTGCTGGAGGATGCCATTCCCTCAACGGCAAAGCACTCAACAGCTCGGGGGCTGCCCCTGAAGGAGGTGCTGGAGCACGTGATCCCTGAGCTCAACGTTCAGTGCCTGCGGTTGGCCTTCAACACCCCCAAAGTCACAGAACAACTCATGAAACTGGATGAGCAGGGGGTAAGTGTGGCTTCCAGGGTAGGACATTTCTGTTGCTCAGGCTTCCCACTGAGCTTCCAGAATCAGACCTGAGTAGTTCTTTTTTGACGGGGAAAACTGATGCCATTTATTATGAAGGATCTTCTCATTGCAGTTATTCATTTTCTTTTTTCTTAACTCACTGATCATTTCTCATCTGATGAAATTCTCTACGTCAGGATTGACTGATATAATACTTAAACAATGTTCAACTCTTTTGATAATCTTCCATTAATGCAATGAATTTTTCAGATACTCCAGGAATAAGTAATATCAGTAACAGTAGCTGATACTAATGAACATATTCACCAGGCTCTGTTTTAAGTACCTTAATATATTATCCCAACTTATGTCCCAATCCAAGGAAAATGATACCGTTTTTATCCCCACTTTAAGGATGAGGACTCTGAGACACAGAGAGGTTAAGTAATAAGTCCAAGTTCACACAGTTAATAAGTTCAAAGCATGTACTGAGAGCCACTATACCATACTGTCCTTAAACGCTTTAATTTTTAGTCTATTAGTACCACCGGAGATGTATTTGCATCAAGATTTTTAATTACAAAATTCAGAATTTTAAAAATCTGGATCCTAATATGTAACAAAATGAAAATACTCAAGATTTTCTCACCTCCATACTTCTGAACGTTAATGTGAGGCTGTTAATCCAGATAAAAATGAGTGATAAGATAATTCATATAGAGGGGACAGAAGAGTAGAGAATGCAAAACTATAATCCACTAACTGGAGAGTGTATCCACATTCTAGTTGGAATCATTTGAGCGTATGGGCTAGTTTTATTAGATGTTGTATTTATATACTCTTATTTTAACTCTTTCTTTGAATATTTTAGCCATAATGCGTCTTGACTGAGTGGTAGTAGCTTTTCCACTTCATTTTTTTTTAAAGTCTTTCAAAAGTAAAATTGGTCCAGTTATTGAATTCCATTCTATGAACAAATTTTGATGTCATTTTCTTAATTAAGCAAAAATCTGAATTTTCTTAAAAAGAATTATAGTGCAAAGTAACAGTTGCAAGGTATGATTCAGTCTTTTAGCTGATAGGAATATATTATTAGATATTAGATGTAACTTTTCTAATCATTGCTCCTTTTGTCCATTCATCTTAAGCACATATGTATATTTCAAGTCGACTGTGAGTATCCATATTTATAACATGTAAATTTGAGCACTTTGAATGCTTGGGGCTTTCTGGTGGCTCAGATGGTAAAGAATCTGCCTATAATGTGGGAGACCTGGGTTCAGTCTGTTGGTCAGGAAGGTCCTCTGGAGACAGGAATGGCTACTCACTCCAGTACGCTTGCCTGGAAAATTCCATGGATAGAGGAACCTGGCGGGCTATAGTCCATGGAGTCACAAGATGGACACAACTGAGTGACTAACACTTTCTGAAGATTACCAATACATAAATGTAGCTATTTTGGGTGCTGTGTTCCAATAAATATTTTGAACATTTATTCTAACAAAGGAAGAGTATAAAAATGATGATTAGATTGAATTTTACAGGTTCAAGGGAAACAACATTTAGACACAGATAATATAAGGGATGAGGTTTTGGGGCTTCCCAGTGGTGCTAACGGTAAAGAACCTGGCTGCAAAGGCAGGAGATGCAAAAGGAATAAATTCAATCCCCTGGATTGGGAAGATCCCCTGGAAGAGGGCATGGCAACCCACTCCAGTGCTCTTCCTAGAGAATCCCATGGACAGAGGAGTCTCGTGGGCTACATGGGGTCCATAGGGTCACAAAGAGCTTTATGACTAAAGCTACTTAGCATGCACACATACAGTATAATCATATACTGAACGTTCTAATTTCAACAGATTAAACAGATTATTTTGTGTAAAGGACGAATTTTTTTCCTTTTCACCCTAGGTTTTACTTAAATTAAAAAATGATTGCCCTAGTCATAGATATTTTATGGGATCCCTGGCACATTTCATGCCTCTCTTAGTCTTTATAAAATGTTAGAATACAGGTGGTGCTGCTCTGTGATAAATGCTTTGTGGTTCCATCCACAAGGACTTCCCTGGTAGCTCAGTTGTTAAAGAATCCGCCTGCAGTGCAGGAGACCCTGGTTCAGTTCCTGGGTCAGAAAGATCCACTGGAGAAGGGATAGGCTACCCACTCCAGTATTTGTGGGCTTTCCTTGTGGCTCAGCTGGCAAAGAATCCATCTGCAATGTGGGAGACCTGGGTTTGATCCCTGGTTTGGGAAGATCCCCTGGAGAAGGGAAAGGCTGTGCACTCCAGTATTCTGGCCTAGAGAATTCCATGGACTGTCTAGTCCATGGGGTCGCAAAGAGTCGGACATGACTGAGCAACCTTCACTTCCACCAAGAAGGATGAAAGCACAATAATGAATTTAGCTTAAAGGTACATTTATTTAATTCACAAAACTGCCCATTATTCTGAAATGATGGGCTTATTTTTGTTGTTGTTCAGTCACTAATAAATCATTCCGACTGTTTACCACCCCATGGACTGCAGCATACCAGGGTTCCCTGTCCTTCACTGTCTCCCAGTTTGCTCAGACTTATGTCCATTAAATCAGTGATGCCATCCAACCATCTCATCCTCTGTCAAACCCTTCTCCTCCTGCCCTCATCTTGGGGGATATTAAACTATTTATCCCTTCCTTCATGGATTATTGATGATCGTACGTGTTAAATGTTTTCTATAATGTTTTCTCAGTGAAATTACAGTTTGTCAGTCTACGTGAGTCTCCCCAGTTTTATTTTGAAAGTTTGCTAGACAGTAGAGTCTAGAAGTTTAAAACCTGCTCTTCTGTGTGAGCAGCTCTATATCTGAACTAAGGGACAGCACTGCTTGGCTTCTCTTTCTGTTTATGTATTCATAGCATTTAAATCCCAGGATTACACTGATAAAAGACAGAGGACACACATACTTAGGGGCTTAGTCTGGGGAGTCATATTTTTGGTAAGGAAATTTTATTAATGCCTTAGAATCCTTTTGAGAAATTGATTATTCTGGTGACTTTACAGATAACAGATTTTGAAAAAGGAATGCCGACAGGTGCTTCTAATGAATTTGAATCACTGCAAAATGTTTTTAGTTTCCATCTGTGTCATCATTTTTTGAAATTTCATGCTTTGTACATCCTTATTTTTAAAGAGATTCATAGTTTGAATTGTGTGTTAGTCGCTCAGTCGTGTCCAGCTCTTTGTGACCCCATGGACTGTAGCCGATGACAAGCAACTTAGTACACACATGGTATGAATGCCAAAAAAACTGAACTCACTGAAAGGAGCCTCTACATCTCCCTTTAAATTTTATTTAAGTAATTCCTTTAAAATCTTTTCTACTTTAACAGCTCACATAATTATTCTTAGATAAAGAAAACACTATTTGCTTGCTATACTGTGGCATTTTGCCTTTCAGATCTGTGGTGCTTTTTTTTTTTCATTTACCATTTTTAAAAGCTAAAATGAACAGAAGAACAGATGTAAGTTATAGCTATATGCTATAAAAGATAGCATTTCACAAAAAGATAAAAATTTGTTTCTCATTTGACTAGACTCTGATATTTATGTGGGAACTGAAGTTGACATTTTAATTCCCCAAGTTTTAGGAAGTGATCATGTGCTTTGTGGTTTACTCATGCTTTCACAGTCACCTTCCTTACAACTTCCTGGGCCTTTCACTATTGATTGATGTCCATTTCCATTATCATCTAAAGGGCAATCAGAAGATGAAATAACCTGCCAATGGTTGTCATAAATCTAGAACAGCTTGTGACTTAGCAAATTTGAATTAACTCTGGATTTCATTTTCCCATCATGGTCCTAGATCTTTACTTAGGAGATAATTGAGAGCATCTCTTATGAGGAAGACACTTTAGATAAGTATATATGTTTACTTATTACACTGTTCTAAGCTCTTTACCAGCATCATCTGCTCTAACCCTCATGGCACCCCTGGGTGGTAGGTTCTGGTTTGGCTTTTTACACTTGAGAGGAGTGAGGCTTTCAGAAGCAGTACTGTTTTGCCTGAGGAGTCCTAAACACTGGATATGCATTTGCATGATACTAACTTTGGCTTTTAAGATTTGCAAGTTTTCATCTCTGGCTCAGATGGTAAAGAATCTGCCTGCAAAGTGGGAGACCTGGCTTCAATCCCTGGGTCAGGAAGGTTCCCTGGAGAGGGGGATGGCAATCAACTCCAGTATTCTTGCCTGAAGAATTCCATGAACAGTGGAACCTGGCAAGCTATAGTCCATGATGTTGCACAGTCAGACTTGACTGAGCTACTAACACTTTCACTTTTACTTTTTGCACATATCAAGTTATTTTGATCTTCCAAACTATACTGTAAAGTGTTAGGAATTTCATTATCTATTGCCAACTGTTTAATATATGGGTAATTCAGTGGCTTTTAGATTTGCCATATCAATGCTGTTTTTCTTCATCGGTCATTAAAAAACACCTTTATCTCACCTACTCCATGCAGTGGAGTGAAAAGATCATTCTACCAGCAGTGGAAGTGACATTGAAAGTGAAAGATCATTATTCCAGGATCTCCACATGTAGAGCACTTAACGCAATGCCAGGCACATGGCGAACACTGAGTGATGATAAAATAATAACTCGTTAGTAGCCATTTGCATGCCTTATCTCATTGCATCTTTATAAGCGTCTTGCTGTTATAGATGATATATCATGCTTACTTTCATAAGTAAGCATAACTTTTCAAATCCAGTAAATGTTCAGTAACCACTCTTTGCAGATTTTTATTAATAAATACTGTATGCTAGTAAGACACAGTCTTTACCCATGAAAGAAACAAAGTCATAAATTGCTATAATAAAAGGTGGGTTTAATATAATGAGTGTGGTAAAAGAACTGCTAACAAAGAAGCCAGTGGGGCCAAGTCACGATTGGTCAGATGGGTCAAGATGAAATGGACCTTTCATCAGTCCAGAGAATAAGCAGTGTGGTGGTCCAGACTCAGAGGAATGAGAAGACAGCAGAGCAGGACAGCAGCTCGGGATGTGGGTATGGCACAGCAAGCAACCCCGCTGAGCAGGAGTGTCAGGCAGTTATAAAAATAGATATTTTTTTTAATTGAGCAGTGACTAAGCCAGGAACTGTGAAGCTGTTTACATGAATTATTTTAATTAGTCCTTAGAATCCTTTAATGTAGATGCTATTATTGTTCTTGCTTTGCTGACAAGAGCACTGAGGCACAAAGAGGGTGAAGGACCCTCCAGATCACAGTTAGGATATGCTGGAGGCAGGACTTAAATCCAAGCATTCAGACTCCAGAGTCTACTTTCTTACTCAGTACACTTTACGCCTCATCTTCTCATCCTCTCCCCTTGAGTAAGAGAAGAAACTGGAAATGCGGCTCCAGGTTTTATTGCTACTGGCTTCAGAACCCAATATTAAGTATAATATGCAAAACTCAAGATCAGAATAGAACTTAAAAATAAAGTAAAATTGCCATTCTGCAGTAGAGAAAATTGGAAGACCTGTTTTCATTAGGAAATGTCAAGTTTCATGTACATAGTAGTAATTTTATCTAAATCAATATCTCCACTGTTTTTCTAGATACTTATTAAAAATACAAAGAAATGAAAACATTTATTGGATTCTCTGTTCTTTAAAATGTTGCCCTTCAAATTATTGAAGTTAAAGGGGTAAAGGAATCATATCTAATTAGGTCTGCAATATACGTCTCAAGAATAGATATAAGGGAAAAAAGCAATCTTTATTTGATAATGAATAGTGCTGGTCTTTTGATTTAGGGAACAAATGAAATTCTTTGCTGACTTAGCCTGTTCATTGCCCTGGTGCATTATTATATTGATGATAAATGAGTTTGACCAGCCACTTTCCTCTTTGATTCCGGCATCTGGAGTTAAAGAATGAGCCGTAGGGAAAACAACATTGTCTATGAATGAAGCTTTGGCAAAACAATGAACACTCCTGAAATTTTGATCTTCTATGATATCAGTTAATGCATGCTTAAAGTTCAGAAGGCCACCAGATTGGTTCCATATGTACATTATCAGGAAGAAATACACGTGACAGTCATCAGATCAGGGAAGGAAGCTCATGGCATTGGTCTCTTTCTCTTGTCTGCTCACAAGTAATGATTACTCTGCATGGGCTCATCCATGCTGTTTGCCTGGCTGAGGCTGGGGTGGGTGACTGGATGGAGTCCTTTCCAGAGGTCAGGTTTATGATTAATATAACTGAAAGCAGTAGCGTTTGGAAGATGTTTGGCTTAGTAGGACTGTAGTTTATAGTGAAGGAACTCAGCATGGCTAAGACCTGCAGTAAGGACTCTTGGTTCACAATCCAAAAAGACTGAGGAACTGATTTAGATATTTCAGTCTTCTTGATTTTAAACTGAATTGTGCTTTAAATTCAGCTTTAAAATAAAAAGCTAGTTTCTTTCCTATAGGACTTTTCTTGATTAGCTATCAATAATACCTTCACATGGGCCAAAGTGTTTACATCGAAGGATCCCATGTCTACCCTGTTCCTATCTCTCAGCTCTCTTCTCCCCTCTGGTTTCCACTTTTATTAGTTTCTTATGTATTCTGATGTTTCTTTATACAGATACACCAAAAATGCATATGTAGTCTTATTTCCCTTTTTCTTGTTCAATATATAACATGCTATACACATTTGCATTTTCACTTAGTAATATACTTTGAAAATCTTCCTATGTCGGTACATAAAAAGCTTTCCCATTGTTTTTATGGCTGCATAATATTCTGTTTAGTTGCTGTACCAAAGTTTATCTAATCAGTTTCTCTATTAATAAACATTTAGATGGATTCCAGTCTTACTGTTACAAACAATGCTGCAATGAAGAGCCTATTCCTATATAATTGAAATTCATCTTAATATCAAATCAGTGCAAGTACATAAATCATCAGTTTAATACCCAGTATGAAGCTTTCTATTTTTGTGAGAACTTTTACACAGCATATTATTATAGAATATTTATATAGAATGTGTGTATTGAATATTTCCTTTATATGTGTATAGAATACAAAATGTGTGTCTAGAATATTTCCTTTATATTATACCAAAGATAAAAATAGAATCTATGCACATGTATATAAATAATATTGACAGCATTTTAGACAGATTTTTTTAAAAATGATTTTCCTATCTAGTATCCATATGTTGTTTTTTAAAGCAGTTTGATTTTTTTGTTAGTAATTTCTAATGAGGATAAAGTTTCTGACTAGCAGTTTTTTCACTCCCAACACTGAATTTTTCCAGTCTCTTTGTCCTTCTTTTTGGAGGACAGTACAGTGATAAATCTTTACAAAGTAGTTAAAACAGTTATCATGTTTATGAAGAACAAACCAAAGTAAAGGCTGTCAACATGAATCATGAGGATTTGAAAAATGAGCAAGGTCTTCATATCTAGTAATGGCAGAATAACTGTCTCAGATCAGTCTGCCCACTGAGAATAATCAGTGCTTTTAAACAGATTTGGACTTTTCTAGAGGCATGGAATAGATGGGTTTGCTAAGTACAGACACGATATATAAAGCAAACGTGAATCTGAAAGGTGAAAAGAAGGAAGCAGACTGGCTGGGGATCTTGGGACGAGGGTAGCCATAATGGCCACAAACAATAAAAACTGAAATAAGAGGAACTTCTTCCACTTGATTAAAAAACAAAATACACCCCTGCAGCTTACATCATAGTTGATTAAAGACTTAATGGTAAAGACAAAGGTGTATACAGCCACCGTTGCTATTCGACATAGTGCTAGAAGGAGGTACAATAAGGCAAGAAAAGGAAGGCATGTGGATAAAGGAAAGGAAAACATAAAAGCGTCCCTATGTCAGATAACATGATAGTCTGTGTACAAAACCCCACGAAATCTACCAAGACTTGCTAGAACTGCAGGCTGTGTCCAGCATGGTTGTATGATTCAACATCAGCTCACAAAAATCAGTTGGATCTGTTTTAATGAACATGGGGAAATGGAAAATAAAATACAGTACCATTTATAGTAAAATGAAAAATATATATTTCATATATAAAAAATGAAATAGAGAAACCGAAACAACCCCACACAAATATATCCAACTGATTTTTGACAAAGGTGTAAAAATATTCAGTGGAGGAAAGGTAGGCTTTTCAAACAAAGGTGCTGAAACAGTTACATAGACAAAATAATGAAGTTGACCTAAACCTCACACATTATACAGAAATTTATTTAAATGAGTCATAGGTTGAAATGTAGAGCTTTAAAAATCTGTGAAAAAAAAACATAGAAGAAAATCTGTGACCTAAGGATTAGTGAAGCGTTCTTAGATATAATATCAAAATCTTGGTCTAGAAAAGAAATAAGTGAGAGATTTGAGTTCATCAAAATTAAATCATTCTGCAGCACTTTTTCCCTTGGGCATTTGCTGATTTGTAAGAGGCTTGGGGCTTAAGTGTGGCCAAAGTACAGATTAAAAGTTAGGTGACTGTTTAGAGTTTTCATTGGTTTCATGGGACCTGCAGAAATTAAAGAAAAGAGGTCAAGGATCACTGGAGAACTTGGATTTGCTTTTTTAAAAAATCAAATTGAAATTCTAGAACTGGAGGGGAAAAAAGAAAATTCCAGAAATTAAAAATCTCAGCAAATGTTTTACAGAGCACATTAGACACAACTGAAGAAAAAAATAATGAATTGAAGTTACCAGAAAATGTTTAATTGAATAATGTAGACAAGAAAACATGAGAAATACAGAAAAGTGCCTAAAAGACATGTGGGCCATAGTGAGTACATGTGTGTAATGGAATTCCCAGAAAAGAGGAAGAGAAATTAAAGCAGTATTTGGAGGCATAATCGATGTCTGAAGAAATACCCCTAGAGAAGTTTCTAAAACTGATGAAACACACACGAGTTAAGACAGAGTCAAGGAACTCTGCCTATGGTAAGCAGGGTAGGTACAACGGAAGTCAGATATAGGCATTGTAGTAAAAATTGCTGAAATTGAAAGAAAAAGAACAATCTAAAAGTAGCCAGAGGAAAAAGTACATTGAAAGAATATAAGACAGACAATTGGATTAAAATTAACCATTTCCTGAGCTGTAAAACATAAAAGGTGGAAGCCACATTTCTAGAATGCTGAAAAAGAAGAATTCTCAGTAGGAATTTTACCCAGCAAAAATAGTCTTTAAAAATGTAGCTGGACAGATTTACAGTGGGGAAAAAAATAGAACAGTGACTGTCTGAAGCTGTCAGTTGATACAGCATATACAGCAAATGGGAACCAGGGGGCTTGGGGTGAAAGAAATGTTCTGTATTTTGATTGAGTGGTAGTTTGTTAGAAATCATTAAACTGTATGCCTCAAACAAATGCAGTTTACTGTCCAGAAATTATATTTCCAGCCAAGATTAAAAGAGAGGAACCAGATTTACTTTCCCATCTGAAACAACTTTTAAAAACCAGGCAAACCAACAAAACAGTGGTTTTTATGATGTTGGAGTTGGGCAACAAAGGACAGTGGGAACCAAATGAACAGTAAAAATCACACTAACTTTCAGCCTGAATTCCCAGGCTGCACATCCAAGAGGGGCCACCCAGAGGTCTCCCTGAGTGAAGACTGAGATGTTAGTCCAGGGAGATAAGGATTTGCTGAGCTGGATACTGGTGCTTTACTCGCCCAGTCGTGTCCTACACTTTGTGACCCCATGGACTGTATCCCGCCAGGCTCCTCTGTCCATGGGATTCTCCAGGCAAGAATACTGGAGTGGGTTGCCATGCCCTCCCCCAGGGGATCTTCCCAACCCAGGGATCAAACCTGGGTCTCCCACATTGCGGACGTTTTCTTTACTGTCTGAGGCACCAGAGTTAATGTGAGTATTTGAGGAAAGTATACTCAACTTTACCAGGGTAGGATCCACCCTAAGATTGAGCGAGGCAAATCCTCAGACCTCTGCTTGGCTGAGAACAGTGTCTGCTCTCTCTCTCTGGAAAGCCTCATGGTTCCCATGGCATTGGGTAAAATCTTAGAATGACTTTGCCTCAATAATGGGACAGGATTATCTCAAATTAAACAGTACTCTGATAAGACCTATGAGTTTAAAAGGAAGAACTGAAAGGATCAGACTATTTCCAATTAATTGTGTCCCAGAGCAAAGCTCAAGCACCCATCAAGGGTTCATGGCCCACACTTTGAGAACTGCTAGATGATGAGACACCTCATAGTAAAAGTTTTAAATCCCCGGATTAAAGCAGACAATTTAAACAGGTCTTTGTAAGAAAGGAAGAAATGGGTTTTTCTCATGATCTGTGCCACCCTCAGTGCTACCTTCTGGTTGTGACATCAGGGAAGAAGAGGTGAAAGTACAGAACTTCTTAAGAGGTCTATGAGAACTTGGTTATTTAAACCTGTTTCTATTGATGGAGGGCCCTGACTATATCATGCATCTTTCCAGGAACTCAGGGCTGTATAAGCCAGATTTTGCCATACTTTCTTCTATGATTTGGAGAAGGCAATGGCAACCTACTCCAGTACTCTTGCCTGGAAAAGCCCATGGACGGAGGAGCCTGGTGGGCTGCAGTCCATGGGGTCACGAAGAGTCTGAACCGACTGAGTGACTTCACTTTCACTTTTCACTTTCATGCATTGGAGAAGGAAATGGCAACCCACTCCAATGTTCTTGTCTGGAGAATCCCAAGGATGGGGGAGCCTGGTGGGCTGCCGTCTACGGGGTCGCACAGAGTCGGACATGACTAAAGCGATTTAGCAGCAGCAGCAGCTTCTATGAGTCTGTGTTAAAGTGCCTATTTTATGAGAAGGAGAGCAATTCTGTATACTGTTGGCTCCCAGGTGTGGGAGTCTGTATCACTTTTGGTGGCTGTTGAAAGACACTTTCATCTCAAACAGAACCTTAGTCCTATTGGATTGACCATAATCACTTTTTATAGTACAAACATTTGTTGAGAGTGCAAACACTTCCCTCAGTGCTCCGAACAGTTGATATGGAGTTGATATGCAAGCATGGAACTATAGAGCATGATTCCATGAATATCTGAAAGCAAAACCCTAAACAGTTGGATAAACCCAACCTGTTTCCAAGATGGCTTCTGGCATCATCATAACTATTTTAATTGTTGCAGGAAAGTATTATTTATTCATAGATGTGTTTGTATGTGTCTCAAAAAAATCCTGTTTTATATAACATCATAACAATTCAAACCCTCCCCAAACCATAACTCTAACTCCATTTCCAGTTGCTCTTTCTCTTGAAATGTTCCTTATTATACTTATGTAAGTCCTCCTTAACAACTACCCACGTTCTGGGCAGGGAACAAGGTTGCTAACTAAGGATTCCCAGAACCTGAGTTCAGAGAACGACACCTACCTTGATTCCATTGCAGCAGAAACCAAGGATACAGTCACAGTGTCACCTTCAAGGATGGAGCACTGACATTTGGCACCATTTCAAATTGGAAGAAATTTGACATTCTAACAAATTTCCTAATCTTCTTAAAGGAGCTTTCCTTTGACAACCAGCAAATACCAGTCTGTTCTTTCTGCGGGTGGAGTCACCGGAATATGAGAAACCCGCCTAAAGAAGGGGCCCACTGTCTCATTGTCCTAGCGTTCTGCTCCTGCAGTGGTTTTAGGGAAGTTTCCTTACTTATTTTCTCTTCAAAGTGAGCTCTTTTGTTTGTATAAATAAGTGAGTCCTTTTGAATGCTACGCAGTGAAATCCTAGACCTTTATCTAAGAAGTTTAAAAAGCCACCCACAAATCCAAGGTCACTGAGACGCTTTCCGCTGAACAAGGTGACTTTTGTTTTACATTGTTGCATGAGAAGGCTGATCTGGGAGGCACAGAGCCAAATAGCAAGTAACTCCAAGCTCCTTCCTTTCTCCAGATTGCTTCCTTTCTTTGGTAGCTCTCCCTGCAGGGAGAGAGTAAGGAGTTGGCTGTGTTAAGGACTTCTTTTGTAACAGACATAGAGCCTACCGCTACTTTTTTACTTGTTGAGATCAAATAGGATACTCAGCTTAATTCCAAAGCCCAGATGAGGGCTCCACCTGTGGGAGTTCCCCTCTATTAGTCACATTCAGACCTTTGAAGGAGCCCAACTGCCAGTGGCATGTGGCAGGTTTTACTCTTCTCTTCTTTTTTAACTGCATGTGGCATACAAAAAAATGAACTAAATCCTAAAAGTTTTTCTGTTCATAATTAAAATGAAGCAGTGATAATGCAAGGTTGTATGCTATTTTTTAAAAATTCCAACATTGGTAGACACAGTTACTTGGCAGCTTCAGATTTGGAACTTTGCCGTGCACTCACGGGAGTAGGCAGAGGAGAATCAATTCTGCAAAATTACAGAACTCCTAAGCAGCTGTCCTGTCCACGGGTCATGTAAAAGCTACTGGACCTTCCTTGTCAACTAGTTAGTGAGGAGGGGCTAAAGCAAGCAGGAGTTCCCTGATAACATTTTCTAGTTAACCACCATTCTGAACCATTTGATTTGGAACACTGAAAAGATTTGTTTAGGTTCACAGTCCTTTGTGTAAAACAATGGGAGCAGATATGTTTCAGAATTCAGAAAGGTCCAGATTTAGAAGGGTAATAAAATGCATGCACTTAGAGCAAGTTCCAGCGGAATCTGGGGCAGCACCCCACCATCAAACACATGAATATTTCCAAGGATATGAATATTCACAGAAAGAGGAATAAATTAAACAGCATTCACTGTCAGCTCATAGAAAGTTTCGCTGCCAAGTATGTTTGGTTAAGTTTGGTTTTTACCTTTCAACTATGGAGTTGCAAATAAGGAGCTGTGGACATATGTTGGAGTGACAGAAATACAACAAGACAAGCCTGATTGAATCCTGGTTATATTGAATAGAGCCACATCACAAGGTTGACAGTTTATGATCTTGTGTGTCTCTTACTGTTCCCTTTTCTGAACTTCTCTTTGCTTATTGGTCATAAGGGGTAATATTTGCAGGCTTTTGTCAGGAAAGCTAATGTAATTTACTCACTAAAGAGTGATTGGCAGATAGTGGCTATTCAATAAATGTTAGCTATTAAAATTTTGCCTCTTCCCCCTTTCCTTTTATGATATAAAAATTTATTGATAATAGTTGCTGCAGTGCTAGTCTGTAAATAGACTTCACGAATATGGATTGCCCCAATTTCACTGGAGAATTAAATGTCTACATTTTAATATTAAAATTAATTTCTTAAGTGACTAATACAACTTTAAATTTTGTTTATAGGATGACTGAACTTTCAATGGTGAATAAGTGTTTTGACTAATGTTATATTTAAATTTCTTGAATGCTTTGTTTTAATTGTGATTTGCCATTATGAGGCCGCTTTTAAAGTTTCTATCTAGAGACTCATCTTTTAGAAAAATAATTTTGAAAGTACAGCGTTGATGATGCTCATGCTGTCACAAAGCTGTAACCAAGGTTTATAACTTAGTATATTGGAAACATGGCCTTGGGACATAAGTCTTTTCCAATTTTACCCCCCAAAATTTTAAAAGAACTTTAATGGGCTTTTAGTGCAAAACAGTTTAAAAAGTATATTTTGTAAAAGAAATAAACCCACAGACATAGAAAATAAACTTGGTTGTTTATTTACCAAAGTTTGTTTGGTAAACCTATGTTACCAAAGAGGGGAGCAGAGAAGGGATAAATGTAGGAGTTTGGGATTAACATATACACGGTACTATGTAAAATAGATAGCCAATGAAGACCTACTGTATAGCACGGTGAACTCAATGTTTTGTAATAACCTATAGGGGAAAAGAACCTAGAATGTGTGTGTATATGTGTGTATAATTGAATCACTTTGTTATACACATGAAACTAGCAGTGTAGTAAAACAATTTAAGGGTTTTTTTTTCCAAAGGCATCGTTTGTAAAGTAGACCTTTACTTTTAAATTCATAAGGCCTCCTTTTTTTAAAAGGGGAAGAACAAAAGCAGAAGGATTTCAAGAGAAGAAAGAGGGTAGCTACTTGATGGGCATACGCCCTACAGGACTTACTAGCATTTAAGTGGGCAGAGTGGATCTGCCTATATTTATATGCATTGTATCACCTGCCTTCACAGCTGAACTATCAGCAGAAAGTAGGCATCATGTACTGCAAAGCTGGACAGAGCACGGAAGAAGAGATGTACAACAATGAATCAGCCGGCCCAGCCTTTGAGGAATTCCTCCAGCTGTTGGGAGAGCGTGTTCGGCTCAAAGGATTTGAGAAGTATCGTGCGCAGCTTGACACCAAAAGTAAGAAATACTTATACCCTCCTACCAGGCTTATTGTCCTCCTGCTGTGTTGATGTTCGCCTGCTAAGTTGCCCGTGAAACAACAGTGCCACTAACTGTAGAAAATTGCTGGTGATGGGGCAGAGGAAGCCAGCAGGGGAGAATGTGGCTTTAAGACAATCGAAGACCATCATCAAAGCATTTAGGATTGGAGTGTAAAAAAAAGTAGTGTTATCAAAAGTGTGGAAGGTAGGAAGCAATGGATGGAGATAGTGCAGAATTGCTCCTGGATAGTGTTGCATGAACTTTACTGTATTTAGCTGAATGTTAGAGTGACTAAAAACTCCTGCAACTTAACAACCATCTGATCGTAAGCCCCAGAAGTCTTGACTTTTATTAACTCATTTCATAATCCTTGTCCATATCTGTGTAGTCAGCCATTGTAGGGTTTTCTTAATCACTTTTACATTTTACTGTCTTGAGATGTTTTTGTTTATTTTCTGTTGTTACTGTTCGTAGTCTAAATCTCTAAGCAAACAGGCTTCTTAGCTTTGGTATTAGTTTGGCTCATAAAATGTGTTGATTAAAATCACACTAGTGCAGGAGTCTGTTTATCTACAGCTCCTAAACATAGAAGTTTGTCCATTCCTGTTTCCTAGGTGGTTAATAAAAGAGTTAGGTTCTCAAGTATCTAGAGTATGTTGACTTCTGCTGTGTGTCTTTGTGGAAGCAAATTTTAAATTTTATCTCAGTATCCATCCATAGACACCTGTGACCTGTTTTTCTTTGAGAGGGTCTTTGGATTAGCACATCTGTATTGCAGTCTATAGTCATCACTCTGATTTTCTGTACAGGAAATTAAATAAGGAGTCGAGTCATGAAAACAGAAAAGCATTCATAAACTCCACTGCAGGGAAGAATTTCCTGTTGCCATGGTTTTGCTGTTGCCAACTTGGAAACGAAATGCAAGAGAGCCTATGAAAAACCATAAATAGCCTAGACTCTTAAATATTATTTTAACGTTCCATGCTCTGCTTGTAACTGCAGAAAATATTAAATCTCAATATGCCCTTAAATTATTTTTATCAAGATATTCTGACATTCACTCTGTAATTCATTCACATTGTCCCAGTTTGTTGTGTTATGTAAATTATAATCACCACAAAGAGCTATTAAAAGGGTCTGGGAAGAAAATGTAATAAGAGCCTTGATTCTGTCAATGACTGGTCAGATTGGGAGTTGGTAGGATTATTTATCATTTCCTCATCCTTCACTGTCTCCTGGATTTTGCTCAAACTCATGTCCATTGAGTGCATTTATTATTTGTGTATTTACATGTTCCTAGCCATCTCTTGAAAGGACAATATGAGAAATGTAGATAGCAAGGCCATTTCTAAGCAGTGCGGCATCATGTAAGGGAGTGGAATAAGCAAAATAAGCAATTTGCACATTTTGCCCCAATATCCCAATAACTGCAAAGAACTTGATTAGTAAACTGCCTCTGATGGCACATTTTACAGTTATGTAATACATCAGTCAAGGACAGGTTCCTTTTCACTGAGCTACTCTCCTTTATGGCTCCCCGTAACCTTCTGAGGCATAGCTCCTGAAAAGGAGGGTTCACAGGTTCCTTTTCTGTCCTTTCAGAGGATCATTTCCTAAAGTCATTGAAAAGCAGTAAAGTGTTTGCACTCTATAGCTTGAAGAAGACAGTATGCATATTTATCTCTCTTACTCCCAGCTGAGATGGACTATTAGCATCATCGCTTAGAGAGGTATTAAACGATAATAGATCAAAAGACATAGGGATCAACCAGCCCCCACACACCCCAGCAGCCTTCTACTGGCCAGAACACACCCAGAGATGAGACTTTGGTGTGCTGTGGGATGATCTCACCACATCTTACCTAATCTTAAATTGTGTTAAACTCTTTCAGTATAATCCTTAAAAAGAGAAAATGCTTTCCAGAACATGTGTTCCTAAAGGATCGCTCCCTCTCTGTGTGACAGTGTAGTTGTCACTTGGATCTGTGAATTTGTAGTCTTAATCAAATTCAAACATTATTTGCCAAGCTTATTTTATTTTTCTGCACCTCATCTTCTGAATTCCCAATTATAGATATATTAAGTCACTTGCTAGTTGTGATTTAGTTTTTAACGTTTCCTCCTCCCCTGCCCCCCCATGCTTATATTTGGAAAATTCCTATTCATATTTTCAAGTTCACTGTGTTTTCTTTTCTTCCACTCTTTCTTAATCTGCTGTTAGTCAATCTAGTGAAATTTTTATTTCAGATATTGTGATTTTCAAGTCCAGAAGTTGCATTTGGGCTTCATCTCTCTCTCTTTTCTTTTTTTTTTTTTCTTTTCTCCCTCCTCCCTCCCTTTTTTTGGGAGTAATCTTATATTTTCCATATTCTTATTAGGTTCATGTCCTTTAAAGCCTTGAATGTTTTATAATAGCTGTTTCAAACTGTTTACATGCTGTTTCCATCATCTCTGTCATTTGCAGTCTCCTTTTAACAGGTTTTCTCATGCTTTTGAGTTACATTTTATTTCTTCACATGTCTGGTTATTTTTGATTGGATACTGGACATTGTGAATGTTTCATCATTGAGGATCTGGATTTTGTCCTCTTCTTTAAACAGTGTTGTTTTATTTTGGTAGGCAGTTAATTACAAAACAGTTTGATCTTTATGAATTTGTTCTTACCCTTTTTTAAAGCATAGTTTTTTAAAAAAGAGTAATTTTTGTTGTTGTTGTTGTTGTCTGACTCTTGGCAACACACCAGGCTTCCTGGTTGTTCACTATCTCCTGGAGTTTGCTCAAACTCATGTTCATTGAGTAAGATGTGTCCTCCAACCATCTCATCCTCTACCACCCCCTTCTCCTTTTGTCTTCATCTTTCTCAGCATCAGGGTCTTTTCCAGTCCATCAGCTCTTCACATCAGGTATGAGGTGAATATTCAGGCTCTTTAGTTCCTTTTTACTTTCTGCCATTAAAGTGGTATTATGTGCGTATCTGAGATTGCTGGTATTTCTCCCAGCAGTCTTGACTCCCATTTAGTGAGCAGTCTGTACTCCCTAGCTAATATACTGCTCTTACTAAGACATGACTTTCTTGCACCTGAATATCAGCGTATTCAGCGAAGTATCTCTACTATGGCTGGTCAGAACTTCAGTGTCTTCCAGCCCTTTGTGAACTGTGAGAATTGTTTGGCTGACAATTCTCTGGCAGTTATTTCCTCAAGTCTTTCTTTTCTTTCTTTTTTTGAAATTTAGGTATAATTGCCACACAACATTATATTAGTTTTGGGTTTACAACATAATGACTCGGTGTTTTTGTATATTCCAAAATGGTCATCATAATAAGTCTAGTTAACATGTATCACCATACCCAGTTTTTTTTTTTTTCTTGTGATGGAAACTTTTAAGATCTACTCTCTTAGCAACTTTCAGCTATTCTGTATAGTGTTACTAACTGTAGCCACCATGATGTACATTACCCTGATTTTTTTCTTTCCCTGGCTTTTGGAACCCCACTCTAGGCTTATGCAGCTTAATATTCAGTCTAAGACTCAAGGGAACCCCTGTGCAGATTTTTGAGCCCCTTTCACTGTGTAGTTTCCTCCTCTTCAGTATTGTGCCTAGCAAATATCAGCCACACCTCAGCCTTCCAGACCGCCAGCATGTTTTGGCTTCTCTCTTCAAATCCCTACTCTGTGTGATTGTTTTAAAAGTACCTTCCCGTAGAATGCTGGGTAGGATCATAAGGCTCATCTCCTTTGATACTTCTTCCTCCAAGATGACTATCCAGTGCTGCCTATTGTAAGATGTCTTGAGGGAAAAAAAGGTTGTTTCAGATATTTTTCTATTTATTTACAATAGGAGAGCAGGACCTATACCAAGTACTGTTACAGCCAGAAGCAGAAGCCCTGGATGCTTTCTATATGTCATCTCATTTAATCTCCACAAACTCTGCTAGATGCCAGTCATCCCCATTTTACAGACTAGGCACTAGTGTGCCCAAGGTTAGGCAGCTAGTAAGCATAAGGGAGAGAGAACATATCCTAGTGTTATGGTTAATGATGTATTCAGAGAAAGCATAAGTGTAGAAATAAGTATAGTGAAGCCCAGAACTGTGCTTTGGGGCTGTGTCATCCCCTTTCTTGAGCCCTTGGGCTAAAATTACTCAAGCAATCTCATGAGATAGCGCCACTTGTCACGTATTCAGATTTTAGTACTTTGATAAAAGAAATAGAGGCTCAGGAAAGGAAGGTTTAGTGAAACTATTGAGCCATTTTTTCTTATTCCCAATTTTCTGTACAAAGACCCAATTTCCCATTTCATAAATAAGGACTTCCTGCAAACAAGCTACAGTTGTGTCAGGGGTTGGAACAGTTCTGCAATGAAAAACCTTTCCAGAGTGAATTTTTTTCTCCATTTTTCTTTCCTTATTTGGATGGCCTCACCTCTAGACAATTGCCATCCCCTCCCACTACAGTAAATACAAAACTAAGCTTCCCACCAAGCAGTTTGTTATTTGAAAGCTAGAGACCACCCTCATTTTAAGTTGTGTGTGTGGGTTATTATTTGGGAAATTATTTCCTGAATAAGGCGCATTTGTCAAGTCAGCATGCAGGAGACTTAGAAACTCTTTGAAACGCATTCCTTCAGAGCTCTGCCTTCATTCATTTGCCACAGTTTTAGTGAATGCTTGTTGCTTCCCCCATTTTTCAGCAGTGTTATAATGATCACTGAGATTCAGGGTCTTAAGAATAGATGTAAGACTTTTCATAAAGAAAAATATTTGGGATATTTAACTTTTGATAAAAGAATAAAATTAGCATTATTTAAATGATTTGCACATTTAAAGGACTGTTTGGAGTTGTAGAGACTGATGAATGAAGAAAAGTTTTTTCACCTCCTTAACTTTGAACTGTGTTATAGTATCAGGTTTTTCTTTTGCGTGTTACTGAGATGCAGTTGGCCAAGAAATTAAAATATGTAAAAGGCCCTGATTAAGGCAGCTATACTTTTTATCTCAACTGCACAAAATTCTAAATTCCAATTAGCATGTTTCTTAAGCATCTTTTATGGGCTAGCACTTTCATAGATATTGCTCTACTTAGTCCTCACAACAGTGAGAATATTGAGGGGCAGAGAAGTAAAGTGACTTTTCTGTGATTATTTAGCAAATGATACTGGAGGCGTTGGAATTCAGATCATCTTACTTCCTAGTTGGAAGCCAGATAATTGCAGGTATTTTGCAAAGTGCTCTGTATGTAGAAAATAGGCTGACTCCTGAGTACCCACCCCACATCGTTGCTTATCCTTTTCTCACAGGATATTAGTGGTTTTAAGAAGCCTTCGGGTCCAGGCATGTACACAGGCACATTCCTTGAACTGACACAGTGTGAATTCTCCTGTCACAGCAAAGGGTGGTATTATAGACTCTTCTTGATCCCATCCTCAGTGAAGTAAGCCACCTCTTGATGATGGCTAAAGATACACTGAAAAAAATGCAAGTAAATATGGTAGATGCCAGAGCAGATGAGATTCTTGCTTTTCCCAAATACTTGGTTAGTGAGTAGATGAAATAGTCCTGAGGGGCAAAGGCGTGTCTCATCTAAGATGCATGCTGGTGTTCCAGGTGTCGCTCCTTCCAAGCATTGACCTCTGCATCCCCAAACCCTGAGGCAAGCTTACTACTAGGGAGAGCTGGAGTCTTTAAATGGATGGTCCTGGGCAGCCAGCTGATGATTATTCTATTGTTATTTCAAACTATGGATGATAATCAGTCCACTACCTGTCTGGGATTTCGTCTTTTGCATTTTATGTGTTCTGCAGTGGTGAGGACCTTGACAAACTGAGCTTAAGCTTTCTTCATTCGGTTGACTTTCTTGGCCTGCCTGCATTTAGTTCATGAGGTTGATTTTCTCCTTGTAGTCATAAATATTTAAAACTAGGAATTCGCACAAAATCAAATTGCTTGGGCTTGTTTTCCTTTATCTAGCTTTTCTCAAGTCAGACGTATCTGTTAGTGACCAGGAAGTGGTTATATAAGAGTTGAATTACTTTTTCCTGATGCAGATTCGTACACATCCACCTTTATCCAAGTTTTATCCCCCTTAAAGCAAAAGACTTTCACCAAGAGAAGTCAAGAATGAATATGACATTGACTATATCTGAAACTGCTTCTATAAACTTATTAGCCTACACATACCATCTTTAAATAGAAGTGCCTATTCTAGGATATTATCGCTTATCTACACCTTTTCAAAGAAGCTGAAAAGAATATTCTTATCATTTCTCAATTACTCAGTGCCTTCTTATCATCTAGTTTAAATATTAGAAATTTTACTTTCCATGACTTAGTGTAGAGGGCTGACCTTATTAGTGGATATACACCACTCACTGGTAGTATAATTTGGAGGCAAATCATGTGATTATCGGAGAAGGCAATGGCAACCCACTCCAGTGCTCTTGCCTGGAAAATCCCATGGACGGAGGAGCCTGGTAGGCTGCCATCCATGGGGTCACACAGAGTCAGACACGACTGAAGCGACTTGGCGGCAGCAGCAGCACGTGATTATCAAGATGACCTATAAGATGCCTGAATTTATTTTTTAACTTTTAAAGCTCCTTACAGATAGATATGAAGGAGCTTTATCTTCTTTTTATCCCTCTTCTGTAAGCATATTTTCCCTTTAGAAATTACTCAATACATATTCTTTTCAACCAGAGGAAAAAAGATTTTTGTCACAATGATCATCTTCTGTGATTTTCTTGCCTTTTCATTCTGTTTAATTCCTATGCCTTATTCTTCAGAGAATATAACAAACCTTCATTTTCCATTTTCTCCAATAAAGCTTAGCAGTGCTATCATGTACATAGTAATTTCAAGATTTTGGAATTCCTTTCTTCTCAGAAAAGAAAATTTCATTGTCTTGACCCAGTTTCATTGCTACAAGTTTTGAAATGGCTTCCAAACTGTTTAAAATTATCAGCAAAGCTGGGATTGTCAAAGGTCCCCAGAAGAAGACTGGTCATATACAGCATCTGTTGTGTAAAATGCAGCAAGTGTAGGAAAGAGAGAAAGGATGAGAAATATAAAATAAATTATCTTCAGGGTCGTCTTCACTTTTCTTTCCTGACAGTAATGCCTGTAGAATTAGAAGGACATAAAAAACAAAAAGTAATACATTTTTTTTTTTTAGTTCATTAATTTTGCTTAAAATTGACTTGAGACAGACATAAGTACTGATCAGGTTGACACGTTGACCTAAAGTTGTTAAAATGTGCCTCTCAGTTCTGGAGCTATTTAGAGCAAGAGTCTTTAACAATGGATACCTTCTTCGTACTCAAGACCTATCTTAAGTTGGTCAGTGATTTATTGTAGTTAATTTGTAGTGTTTTGTGGTAGTGGTCATTAACATTTAGAAGATATTTTTCTCGGGGAGTTACGTTTTGGTGCATATTTTTGCAGTTTTTCAAAAGTAGTCCTTGCTTTATTCTACATTTATCTTGATTTTGAAACTGTTGGCATTTTATGCCCTCTTCAAAATTAAGATCCTCTAAGAAGCTCAAGGTTGAAACTCAGGGCTCTAGAATATCTTAGCAAATCTCTGCAAGCTGCTGTTATGGTCTGTTCTTGGCACAGTGCCTAAGGGCAATGCAGCTGCTGCAGTAGAGTCTCCGGAGGGTATTTATTAAAATGGATCCTTCTGCCCAGCCCCACACCTACAGAGCAGTGTCGCTGGGCATGGGGCACGGGAAGCTGCCTTGTAAGCGGCTCCCGAGGTGACTCCAGGCACACTGCAGTTTGAGAGCTGCCGCTGTATGGTACATGCCAGAGGCTTCGACTTGCTGCATCGTTCTCCAAAATGCTCCTCGGCAACATGGGTGGTGGAGGATTGATCTTACCCAGGACGAATGCACTTCCATTCATTTTGCTTCCTGTAAGCCCAGGTCCTTTAAGGTGAAAGAGACTCCCCTTTAACTGGACAGTTAATAATTCTCTTTGGTTTCCAAGTGTTTATGGATGCATTGATTTGTCAACAGTCAAGGAGGTCAAGGTTGTTATTTTTCATAAGGAAAGTGAGAGCAGAACACATGAAGTCTTAAGCTGTGAAACATCGCTGTAATACCTTTGTTATTCAGTGTTACAGTCTTGTTAAGTTTCCATCTATTTGTTAAGAGCAAAACAGTGGTTCTCCTGCTTGAGTCGAAAGTATTGGAAAAGAGGTCCTGAACTTGAGGTTTGTGGGCAGAATTCAGGGGTCTGTGAACTTAGGTGGGAAATAATTTTACATTTATTTTCACTGATCTTTAGTTGAAATTTAGTATTACCTTTAATTATGAACCTAGGCAACAAATCACAGCAATATAGGCTCCACCTGTGATTTTACCAATCGAAAGTATAGGTATTTTCATATCATATTGTTGTTGGAGGTATCTTAAGATACTGCTTATACAATTCACTGGGTCAAAATTATAGTAGTTATTAGACCTACTGCTAAAACTTGTTACAGAAATCTTATGCTATTACATCATTTAAAAATTATTTTGATAGCAGTATTTTCTAATCCATTGATTTCTGTTGAAATTTATGTATCTTGTCTTTGTTGTTGTTGTTTAGTCACTATTGTGTCCACCTCTTTTGTGACCCTATGGACATTAGCCCACCGGGCTCCTCTGTCCATGGAATTTTGCAGGCAAGAATATTGGGGTGTGTTGCCATTTCCTTCTCCCGGGAATCTTTCCCACCCAGGCATCAAACCCATGTCTGCTGCATTTGGCAGACAGATTCTTTACCACTGAGCCCACCTGGGAAGCCCATATTTTATTATACCTATGCATTTATAAATATTTTTCCAAGAAGGAATCCATAGGCCTCAGTAGACTACCAAAGGGGGATCAGGTATAAAAGATGGGTAAAAACTCCTATACCAGATCTTGTCTAGGATCTTTTTGTTCTAAACCATTTCCTGCCCTCTCCCGCTTTGAGATGTCTCTTAAATGAGCTATTTTTCCTATTCTTAAAATTGTCTTTTTTTTTTTTTTACTGTAGCTGACTCCACTGGAACCCATTCTCTGTACACAACATACAAAGACTATGAGATCATGTTCCATGTTTCTACAATGCTGCCATACACACCTAACAACAAGCAACAGGTAAGAGATCCTTGTGTTTTCTGTGTTTTTTTTCACCCTTGTTTCATTTCCCCCAGAAGCCTAAGTGGCAAGCTTGTAAAATCTTATACCAGAATTTAGGGTTGCACCTGTCACAGCAGCAGGAAGCTTTGTACTTTGTGTGGAAGTAATAGCAAATGAGCTGAAAACAAATGAAGAGACACAAATTCTAGGTTAACAGCCAGCTGGATGGCTTTGTAAATTAATCATTTGCTTTTCGCCTAGGAGGATTGAGGTTTTCCTGAAATCTGAAAAGAACAAGTTGAAGTCATGGTGATTAGATGACTCTGCAGGGTTACAGAGAACACATATGAGTGGGTGAAGTTTCATCTCAAGAGGCCAGTGTACAAGGCAGGAAAGTACTGACATTTAATTTCAGATTTCAAAGAAGGTTTCCTCTACTTACTTGGAGAAAATTCAAAGTAAATGTCAATGGGATCTCAGAGAAATGGTTTCTGTTTTTTTTGTTTTTTGTTTTTAACGTATCCTTCAGGGAACAGCATAAGTAACAATTGCATTTGTGTACCTCATATACAGATTTCTGTTATAAAGATTTTTTTTAATCAGATCTTAAAGTTTTTTTTATAAAGATCTAGAAGCACAATGCCTGTTAACTGCAGTGTAGTCAGTGAGATGATAAAATGTGAAAACCAAGAAATGGCAGATGGTTACAGAGCACGATGGAGACTGGCGGTATTGTTTTAAAGAGTCACGCGGTGATAGTTGGTTTTAAAAATGTTTTAAAACAAATGATACCAAACTGAAACCTAAAAGTCCCAGAGAACTAACAGACTCTACTTTCAATAGCTCTTATAAACACAGCAGTCTTAAATCACTTCTGACCTTAAAACGGACACAGATTTTGTTGTTGTCAGTTGTTGTACTAACAGCACAGAGGCCAGCTGCAGGGTGAATCACATCCTCTTTCACAGAATCTGACAAAACAAGGATCAAATCTAACACGTCGTCACTTAAGTCTGATTACATCACACATGTCAGTGACACAATTTTACCTCTCCTGATTCCCAAAGTAATCGAGAGTAAGAAACAAAGCAGTGAGTCAGCTGTAAATCTGAAATAAACCTATTTTAAGGTAAATTCCCTGGTCTGGAGCTTGTTGACTGTCTTACGCACATTCCAATTTCTAGATTTCTTAGAGGAAAGTACCATGCTAAGAAAAATATACTAAACTCATTCTGACCAGACAGTAGAGAGATTTTAAAAACATTAGCAGATGATATTTAAAGGGAAGATGAAGACTTATTCTACCTGATTACTCGATGGAGAAAGGCTTCCTAAGTGTCTCAATGGTAAAGAATCCACCTGCCAATGCAGGAGATGCAAGTTCCATCCCTGGGTCAGGAGGATCCCCTGGAAGAGAAATTAGCACTCCAATATTCTTGCCTGGAAAATCCCATGGACAGAGGAGCCTGGACGGCTACAGTCCATGGGGTCGCAGAGTTGGACACGACTTAGGGACTAACCAACACTCAGCAGAGAAAAGTAACGTGGGGGAGTAGGGGTAAAACATTCAGTAACAAGATTCAGTTGTTGATATGTAGCTAAATAAGTTAAAGTGCTGAGCTGAGTTAGTTGGCATTTAAGTGGAGAGCTATCTAAATTGTTTAATTTGGGACCCAATCAAAGCAAAAGTATTATGATCCTAAATCAGAATGGAAGAAATAATTGGTATTCTGCATATTAAGAAATTTTAATTCCCTAGTTAAAAGAATTTATTGTAATCTACATAAATTACATTATGGTTTGAAAAACCAAAAAGAATGTGTCTTAAAATCTTTTTGCAGGTGTTGATTTATAAACACTGTGTTTTTTTTTTCCATTATATATATTGCAAGATGGACAGATGGATTTATTTCTGTGTGGGTCCTTTAGTAAGTAACATTACATATCAAGCCATATTTTGAAGGAAGGATGACAATGCATCAAAAAGACAATGACATCCTTGCAGGAATGACATATACATAAATAGACTGTGAGTTAGATGTGTTCAAGATCCTGAATAGATTAATAATCTTTGATAACAGGTATATTTTATTTAGCAATCAATAAGGAGTAGCCTTTATGTCACATCTGATAATATAGCATGTTTAGAAATGAAGTAAACAGCTCATTAGAAGATAATTTGGGATGCTTTAAAATTCCTATGGTTAAAAGTATGGAGGGCAAGGGTGGGATGATATGGGATAATGGCATTGGAACATGTTAATTATCATATGTGAAATCAATCGCCAGCCCAGGATTGATGCTCCGGGCTGGTGCACCGAGATGTCCCAGGTGGAGGGAATCGGGAGGGGGGAGGGAGGGGGGTTCTGGAGGGGGAGCATGTGTAAACCCATGGCGGTTTCATGTCATTGTATGGCAAAACCAACACAATAAAGTAAAGAAAATTTTTAAAAAAAGTACATTCCTCGAACTTCCTAACTCCCAGTTCTCAGTCCTAATCTAATAGGCTGTTGTTTCTCCACTATTGGCCGGCAGCCAATACTTGATCATTGATTTTACTGGTATGTAATCTGTATAAGTTAAAGTCACTGGAGAAATTTTTCTTTAAGATTTATAAATAGAAGTTTATCTCTAATGAATAGTTTATGTAAAGGCCTTGTTGTTCTCCTCCTGGTAGGAGCCTCCGTGTAATAAATATGAGTAATACAAATTTTGTTCAGTTTTTCTTCACATAATTGAACTAAACTGCTTAAGGACCCCTCCCAGAGGCACTGACCTGGGATGATTCATTTGGAGGGTCTGAAATTGAAAGCCACCTTCCCTGAACCTTTTAATGTGAAACAGAAGGTGGTCTTAAGCAGCTTTCCCTATAACTAAAGCACGTATTTAAACCTGAAATTTAACCTGCTATAAAACTGTTAGAACATCCTGGAATATTATTAATTTCTGCTTGTGCCACAAAAAGTATTATCAGAAAACACCTTAGCCCCGTTTCTTTAAATGAAGCTAATTGAATCAGAACGTAAATTGTGTTGTAATTACTTCAGCCATTCTCATCTTTTAAAAAAATCTTCCCTGTGGCAAGTTTCTTTCTAATACAAAAATGGAACAAAACTGTTGTTATGGAAACTGAGGATTTGGAGATGCTGGGACTTGGTGTAATATGCTAGAGATTGGTTAGATGTATTTGAATGGACTATGTATTTTATGCAAATTTCTGAATATTCATTTCCATAGTCTTCCTTGGAGGAAATGATAAGACACACTAAAATATTGACAATAACTGTGTAGATTTCCTCCCCTAATATGCACTGATTAATAATGAATGTTTTAAACACAGTTACATAAGGGAATCAAAGAGGAAAAAGCAGAGCGTCGTCATTTATGTTGTTTGCTTATGTTTTCTTTTAGCTCCTACGGAAGCGGCACATTGGAAATGATATCGTAACAATTGTTTTCCAAGAGCCCGGAGCACAGCCATTCAGCCCGAAAAACATCCGATCCCACTTTCAACATGTTTTCGTCATCGTCAGGGTTCACAACCCCTGCACCGACAGCGTCTGCTACAGGTAATGGCTCCAGAGGCGGCCAGATGGGCCCTGGCGGGTGGTCACATCGAAGGCCCACTCCTGCCCTTCTTTCGGAAGTGGCAGTGGGAAGTCTGTCTCTATTTCTGTCTGCCTTTAAACTGTGCGTGCGGATGGCCGGAGTCTCAGGATGACGTGTCCTGGTGGCACTGGCATCCCCTGGGCATGTTGGTCAGACACCTGCTGTTTCCATTCGCACCTCCTCCTCAGGTGGTGGTCTTGACCCACACCATCTGGGCACCAGCTCATTACTCATTCTGCTAATTATATTTTGCTTTTGCCATGGCAGAAGCAGAGAAGAATGATCATAATAAGTAGGGAATAGTGAAAGTCACTCAGTCGTGTCCAACTCTTTGCAACCCCATGGACTGTGGACTATACAGTCCATGAAACTCTCCAGGCCAGAATACTGGAGTGGGTAGCTTTTCCCTCCTCCTGGGAGTCTTCCCAACCCAAGGATCGAACCCAGGTCTCCAGCTTTGCAGGCAGGTTCTTTACTAGCTGAGCCACAAGGGTGGCCAAATAAGTAGGGAAGAGAAGTTTAATTTTTAAAAAAAATTATTGCTATTATTTTAAAAAATCCCAAACCTTTGCTTCAGGCTGACTTGATTCACTGTAACATTTCTGATTTCAGTCTTAGAGGCTTTGTTAAGTGTTTGGTGGAATTGTTTCCATGTCTCTCATTGATGTAGTCTCATGAGTTACAGAACTCAAGATCTACCTGCAGTGGCCTCTGCAGGAATCCTGGATGGGATTAGTGTTGAAGAGAGTAAGAATCTGTGATGCTGGGTTGACATGAGTGTCATGCCAAGAAGATGTTTTGAGGATGTTCTAGCATGAGTAAGATGTCCTAATAGGAATCTGTCCTTTCAAAATACGAAAGTTATATTGTATTTTTCCATCCCTGAAATTTGGGAGACAAGGCTTTGTTGATTTTGAATAGTTGTTTTTTATTTAATGTAGCCATCTATACAGAAAGTGGCCAACCTAGGCTGCTAATTGGTTTGTTGTGAAATCTATAACTGTCTAATCCTAGGGATAAGGCAGGTTAATTATAGGAGAACAAGCAAGCTCAGGGAACAGAACAAGTCAAGGTTACTCCTACTGACTGCCATCATCCCTGCCTGTTCCACAGTAACTATGTCTGATGAGCTCCCATTATAAACCCAGCTCTAGTTTAGGTATCTTATTTGTATTATTACCTCATTCAGTTTTTAAAACCTATGAGGTGGCTTCCCTGGTGGCTCAGACTGTAAAGAGTCTGCCTGCCATGTGGGAGATCCAGCTTCAATCCCTGGGTTGAGAAGATCCCCTGGAGGAGGAAATGGCAAACCACTCCAGTATCCTTGTCTGGGAAATCACATGGACAGAGGAGCCCAGCGGGCTACAGTCCATGGCATCACATAGAGTCGGACACGACTGAGCGACTTAACACTTTCATGAGGTGGGTACTGTTTTAATCCCCATTTTCAGATGAGAAAACTTAAGCGCATGGGGATGGGTAACTTGCCTGAAGTCAGCTGGTATTGGGCAGAGTGTAGGTTTGAATGCACCAAGTCTGATTTTAGAGTCCTGTCTCTTAACTGCTCTGCCCTGCTGCCTCATGCCATGCCGTGTAAAATAGGGTTTTTGCTGCCCCTACTGCCAGCCTTCAGGCTGTTCCAGAACTTCTTGGATGCCAAGTCTATGTGAAAACCCCAAACCAGGGAGTTTCCTAGACTCGAGTGGAAACTCAAGCAAAGGAAGCCTACATCTGAAGCCTCTTAGCAAGAATATGGTCTCCAAAAGCTGCTTTAGTTAGGGGTAGAAGGAAAGAATTAATATAGAACATTTGACTGTAATTGGGATGGATAACTGTTTGAGTTTAGAAACTACCCCCAAGCAAAGGGAAACTTGCTGTGTACTGGATTCCTGCAAAGGATTTCATATGACTTTGTGGATAGAAAGCTAAATACTTTTTTGAATCATCTCTAGGATGTTTGGGGAATGGAAAGCTACGTACTTTCTTTTAAAAAGAGATCCTTCTTTCAAAGGTCTTTGTGTAAGTAAATTGCTGTCCAGTAGAAATATAGTGCAAGTCACATATTCATTTTATATTTTCCAATAGCCATATTTTTTCAAGTAACAAGAAATAGGTGAAATTAATTTTAACAGTATGTTTTTGCCCAGTGTGAAGTGAAAATCCCTCAGTTGTGTCCAGCTCTTTGCGACCCCATGAACTGTATTTTGACCCAATAATATATATTATTTACTTGCTATATCCAAATATTATCATTTCAACATATAATTTTTAAATTTTAAAAATTATTGAGAAATCTTACATATTTTTGGACCAAGACAAATCTCAAATGTGATTTTGATTTACAGCTCACCTCAGTTAGGATGTTCAATTTTCTTTAGAAATAATATGTATTTAGATTTCATAAAATTTGCAGTTGGAAAAGTACATTCATGATAGCTTATTCCAAATTTTGGAAAACTGAATCAAATATCAGTTTTAAAAATTTAATATGGTTTAATACTCCTTGACCATACCAGCCACATTTTCAGTGCTTAATAGCCACTGGAAGTGTGTCCGGTGCAAGTCTAAATACACTGATATAAGGAGGAAAGATGTCTGAGCCTTCTTCAATACTTGACTGGTGGAGGAAGTGATGTCTCTTTTATTCTTTTCAAACTCTCCTCCCCAGCCTGAAAATCATGGTTTTTGGTTTACCTTTTTTCTCCCTCTCTCTCATTTTTAATCTCTTACCTGGAGAGTGCATATTCTTAGCCCACCTTGTGATGCTGGATGCCTTTGCAGGAGGACACTGGACACCCCAGCTCACAAGACATGGGCTAGTCTGGAAGTCCTTAGTTGTCAAGCTTGCTTGAAGACCCAGTACACTGTGAATTTTGAAACTATAGTAGTGATCTTTTCCTGTTAAAAACTTTGGGTACATGGGTTTTTCTCAGTCCTCCTCAAATTCAGGTAGACATGTTTCCTGGGGTATGTGGTGATGCCAGATGTTTATAGCCCCAGAATAACTAGGGTACTTCTCTTGTAGTCCTTAATGCTTGGGAAAGGGATGTGAGGGTTTATTTTCTTACGAAAACGTATTAGGAAGTAGAATGGAAAGTTTGTACCAATTTTAAGGTACAATGTGGGTCTTCAAAGAGTTTTCATACATGTGAGTTTTTCTCATACCCCAGTCCCTCCCCCAAACTACTAGGGATATGAATTCATAGACCTCTTTCATTAGGGATACCCTGGTGGGAAAGCTTGGAGATACATTCAGTTTATACAAATTTTATTTAAATCTACTTTTAATTTTATCTGTAAGAGATATAGTTAGACTATTCAAATGCTTTTCCTCATTTAAAGTCTCTTGTTCCCAGCTTTCTCCACCATGAACACGCAACGTTTGTTTACTGCCATCTCCTTGGTGCCCAGAGTGTGGACAGTTAGTTCCTCAAAGGAGTGTCTTGCTATAATTGTGTAGAGAATTGTGGGGTCAATACAGGCTAAAGATGCAAAGAACGTTTCGCAGGGAAAATAAGATTCAGTGTATGTTGGGTAGCACAGATGGTGGAATTCAGTGGCAAATTAGAAATAATTCTGTGAGTCAGGGAGTGGATAGTGGTACAGATGGACACACAAACGCAGGAAGGACACTGGTAAGTACAGTAAGAAGGCTGTGTTGTTGGAAAGATTGGGGGACTGTAGAGGCCCTTGAAATCCTAGGCCTTCAGACAGCACTATATAAATAGACTTTTAGGAAAACTTATTGTCAACATGCAAAGTAATTTATGTACAAAAATGCAAATTTAGAGTTTATTCTTACTCATTTATTTTTTACTAGTTCTTTGCAGCCCTAATCAAAATATGCTAGGCAGTATTCTAGGCTCTAGGATTCCAACAGGGGAGCAGAGAGGGGGAAAAAAAAAATTCCTTTAGTGAATATGGAAATGAGACTCTGAAATAATGTGTGTTGTATCACCCTGGGAACTATAATAGAATGTTTATACAGGAAACTAATGATACAGGAAGACTAATCCAAGTTAATTCCAGAGTCTAGTTAACCTTGAATGGTGGGCATAGCCAAGAACTCAAATTAATCACAAAGTCTGGGTACTAAAGCTTATCCCCATACCTGATAAGAGAGCCCTCTGGTCTCTATTACTTGTATCATTACAAAGAGCTTAATTGTCTGATTTCAGTTGACAGAATAGATTAGAAGCAACAAATCAAAAAGATGAACCATTCTAGTGGCAAGGATGTACTGAAAGCATCAATAAGTGATGACTGATAAGGGAGATATAGAAAAATGAGTCATATTTAATGTACAGATTTAATAAGCATAGCAATCCAAAGTAATCTGACTTGGGACCAAACAACCAAATGTATGCCATTCACCCCAAGGGCTTCAATTTATAAAAACACAGTGCAGAAATTTTATGACCCTATTTTTAAACAGCTAATGAATGGATGGGTCTAGGCATTGATCATCAAAGGCTGCAACTATCATAAAAAGAGACAAATGTGTGTCTCATAATGGAAGAACACAAGCCCATCTAGGAATCAGTCTTACCCCTCTTCCCAAAATTGAACGTGAGTCTGATCAAACATCTAGAGAAGCCGAGTTGTAAGGAATATAAAAGAGCACAGAGCATGTTTTTATTTAGGAAAATTCAGGCTCTGGACAGCTCTGGAACACAGAGCCCAGTTTCTTCAACAAATAGATTGCGAGAAATAAAGGGGAGGTGAAGTGAGAAGAGTAGAGGAGCATTAACAGAATTCAAAATTTTAAGATAAAATTAATTAATTGTAATGTATGAGCCTTACTTGGATCCATTTCAGGCAGACTCTTTAAAAATCTTAGGACATCTTTAACAGTTGAAAGTTGCTTTTGGATGAAATTAAAGGGTTACTTGTTAACTTTAAAACTAGTGTTGTAATAAGTAGTTTTAATAAATACTCATCTTCAAAACAGATGTTAAATTGTGGTCAGGAGCTATGTTTAGGAAGTAGATTTATATATATATTATTCCTCTCAGGAAGATTTCCATATTCAGTGGTTAAGCTGTAGTAAATGTTGAAATGAGTTAGTGTGATGTAGTGCAGAAAGCACTTTGAACCAGACCAGACTGTTAAACATGTCAGATCTTAAATTTCCCTTTCTGTGCAGTAGAAGACTGCTTGACCCCTACCTAAAAATTCCCTAGGTATCTGGTGAAGGCAGGAAAGTGTGGTATATGCACATTCAATGACTATGCCTTTCTTCTTTCCTTCTCTTGAATAAAAAAAGACTAATATGCAAGCTTCAGCTGTGTCTCTCACAGTTGAAAAATCAACTATGTATCACAAAAGAAAAATCAATGTGGGTCAAGTGGTGAGATTCTTTCAGAAAATCTATTCCCAGCCATCATTAATCAGCATCCTTCTTGTCCCACATAGCTGACCTTTCTGTGACAAAATTCTGAAAAATGTCCCTCTTGGTGCTGGAAACCATTTAGGCTGTGTTGAGATAGCCTACTGCGTGGAGTCCTTCAGGTCTGGCCTCTCTCATCCCTCAGCAGCAGCTGGCACCTCTCCTAGTCCTCCTAACCCACCCCCACCCCTCCATCATGGAGCTCCTTACCAGCCCTCCTCTCTGTACTTGCCACTCTCTGGGCAGGAATGCCTCTTCTCACACACACCCTGGCCTGCCTTCGCCCAGGAATGCCTGCTCTTCATTTTCTCTGGGAGGGCTCCCTTGACCTCCCAGGACTGGATAAAGCATCTTTCCTAAGTGTTCGAGTAGCATGCTGAACTCTCCCCAGGAGAGTGCCCAGCCCAGCAGAGGTAGCCCCACACCCGGATTTGAGCTTCTAGAAGACTGAGCATATGTGACATTTCACCCTTGGTCCTGGCAGATGGTCAGGGTGTTGGTGATTGAAGACTGTTAGTAGTAGAGAGCCCCCAGGGAGGGGCCGGTGGGTGCCCATTTGTTCTGCCGCTCATCTTTCCTGTCCTTTGCCAGGGTCTGCTTTCTCAGAAAGCTCCCCAAGCTGGCAGTCTGATCTGAGCTTCTAAGCTCAACAGTTCTGATGCTAGTCCCCGTCCTTTCAAATGTCGCTCTTTATTGCTGTTGCCATGGTGCTTCAGAAGTTCAAGTGTCTCACTCTTCTCACTCGTTTTCATCGAATCCTCTGTTTAGATGTCTCTGCAACATTCCCACGTATCAATCAGCTTGCGACTTCTTCCAAGGTCTTTGATGCTAGCGAAAGCCCAGGCCCACTGGCAGCAGCCTAATGGTGATCTCTTTGGCTGTGTGACTCTTGTAGATGGTCCCTTTGGCAAGCACCTTAAGAGTGGGAAATTTAAAAACATAGCCCCAGGGAATAAACGTGGTCTTGTCACACTGCCGGTTATCCAGAAGCTCAGATTCCCGTCCTGGCTAGCTCTAACAAGCTCTGGGCAAATCGTTGTACTTCTCCGAGTCTGTTTCCTGAAGAAGGGAAGAATGTGTACCAGCTGCTCAAACGGAGGTTCAGGGATGTGTCAAATGACAGAGTGAAAGAGAACACCTCCTGGTCCCTCAGTGGCTTCAAGATGAGGGGAACTGAACAGACTTTTGTGTTAAAATGAATATAGATACTCTTCAGTGGAATGCAAAATCAAGATGAATGTTAAGATGAAACTCAAGATCCTGTTGACAAGAGTTTGAGGAACCCTGACTTCTCTTAAGTATCCTCCCCCCACCCACTGCTAACTTTCCATAACCCTTTCAGCCTTTGATCTTCTGTCTGTCATCCAGATAACCTACTTGAGTAGATAACCCTCCTAGTCCTTGACAGTGCTGGGCATGCAAGGCATGGCCATGATTTTAAAGAATGTATTATTTCTCAAGAGATACAGTATAGCATACTAGGCTAAGTATGGCCAAGAAGCTCTTTGGAATGTGCTTTTAAAAATAGCAAAAGCCGTTTATAATTAATTCATCTCAAGTATCTATATATAGCACACTGAAATTCTAGAAAGACTTCTTTTCTTATGAAGGCAAAAAAAAAAAAAATATTTCTACTTAGCTTAAAACAGACCTTATTATCAAGAGTTCAGAATTGGTGGCATCTAAATTAATGAGCTTTTAACCTTGTAGAAAACCTTGAAAGTTAGATTTACCCAACAAAAAGCCCTTTGTTTGAAAAGAGCATTCTAGGGTATCATCTTCCTCATCTTCTTCTGTAAGGATTCTATTTCTAATGATGCAAAGCTGATTCTGGTGTCTGTATCATTTACCTCCCTACCGTGATGAATCACTGATAATTATATGTTAAGGGTTCAGGTTTTTTCCCTCATAGTTCATTCCCGAGTCTTCTAATTATCGGTGGGTTTTCAATATTTGTTTGTCTAATGTTCTATTAGCTAATAAATAGATCTATTAGACAACCCGTGAGTTTAAGGGGCAAGTGAATGGATGGTGCCCATATCAACACCTTCTGCTAAGCATTTTTCTCTCCTTGTTTAAAATAAAATCTCTGCTGTTTCTTGAGAAAGAATAATGATATGAAATTAGGGAGAGAAGAAACTGTCCATTTAAAAAGAGAAGGATATTAAGTATTTCTGGGTCCTTCTGGGATTCCTCTTAGAAAAGCAAGTGAATCTGGATTTTAGCATCGTCTGCTTCACTTGAAAAAAAAAGATCAAATTAAAATTATACAGCTGTCAACATTCAAGCCAGACAGTTCACATTAGACAAGAAAAACTGCCTTTCTAATACTGATGTAATTAGCTATCGTGCAGATGGAGGTTTCTGTGAATTCTCATTTCAAGTTAGAAAATGGGATGTTGCCTGCCACCTTTCTTTGTCATGAAATGAACTAGGTAGTCTTTTTTTTTTTTTTAATAAATTTGTAAAAAGCCATTTTCAGAAATAGGCCGTCTTGTGGCATCTTCTGACAAAATATATAATTTGTCTCCTAAGGTTGCTGATTTTTATTTATTTATCCTACTTTCACAAGCAATAATCATTTTTGGAAAAGCAAAGCCAAGTATCTTCAAGCAAACCCTTGAAAAGAAGAAAAAATTATGCAAGTTTAATTTGAAAGTTGCATGCTCTTTGATTATGTCCTTTTGATTCTGAGAGTTCTAGAGAAACAGATTTTGTATTCTTAGTGCAATTGCATAATTGATTAAGTTTTAAATAATTAGATAATTTGAAAAGAGGATGTTTGATCTGTTAGAACCATCATTTCCAGTCCTCTCAAACTTTGCTCAGGTCTTAGAAGGACATCTTGAAATATGATATAAAACATACAACCTCCCCACTTTCATTTAATTTATGTTGTTTTAGGAAAAACTCAAGTCTTTTTCCTTTTGAGATTAAAAATAATAGATTAGTATAGATGCTTGTGGATCCTTGTCTTGGACTCAGTTTTAGCAATATAGACGCAAAGGAAGTGACTGAAACAGGCTTTCTTAACTCAGTCTTGCCTAAAGGAATGGGGAAAGGAACATATTTTCCTCACCAATTGTCAAAATCAAATACCAAAAGTAGACAATCTGGACCAAAGAAATAGCTTCATTTAAAAATATGATTTTAAAGTACAGTGGGTATTACCAAATAAAAATTATAATCATTTTCTGTTATTTAGATTTCAAGTTTCATTTTAAAATTATGCTTTCGGGAGAATTCCCTGATGGTCCAGTGCGTAGGACTTGACACTTTCACTGCCCAGGCCCAGGTTCAATCCCTGGTTGGGGAACTAAGATCCAGCAAGCTGTTTGGTACAGCCAAAACAATTTAATAAAAGAGTTTAAAAAAATAAAATAAACTCATGCTTTTTTATCTGGTTGCTTAAGGCCTGACACATAGGAAAAAATAATATGTTTAATTTTGTTTTTAGTCCATTTGTCTTCTGTCACGTATCTCTCAATATTTTCATTAGAAGGTGACTTCTGTGATCATCCTGTCTAAAATGGGCACTGCATTTATGTTCCTACAGAATCTGTGTTGTTGTTGTTTAGTCATTAAGTTGTATCTGATTCTTTTGTGACCCCATGGACTGTAGCCCACCAGGCTTTTATGTCCATGGGTTTTCCCAAGCAAGAATACTGGAGTGGATTGCCATTTCCTTCTCCAGGAGATCTTCCCAACCTAGGGATCAAACCCGTGTCTCCTGCATTGGCAGGTAGAGTCTTTACCACTGAGCCACCTGGAATGTACCTACAAAACATATACTTGTTCTGAAAGGTGGTTATAGTAACCCCCACCCTCCCCACTTGGGAATAATCACTTAAGTATTTTAAATGTTGTCTCTTGTAAAGAATATTACAGTTATATCTTTTTTTCATGGAGTTATGGTTGATTTACTGCCTGTTAATGAAAGTTTTTACTGAAAGTTTTTGGGTATTTTGACCTAGAAAAAATACTCCTAAATATGATTGAATGGAAAAGTATGCTCATGTTAAGCAGAAGTGTGTGTTGTTCCTTGTGGGAAGATGACAGTTATTTTCCTTTTGAAGGATATCTTTGTCATTGAGAAAGTGTATTTTAGTCTCCTGTTGTGAGTCTGAGAAATATTGACCAGCCTCTTTCTCACTGATCTTTGTCTGTTTAGTGTGGCTGTCACCAGGTCCAGAGATGTGCCTTCTTTCGGACCTCCCATCCCGAAAGGGGTCACCTTCCCTAAGTCAAATGTGTTCAGGGACTTCCTTTTGGCCAAAGTGATTAACGCAGAAAATGCTGCTCATAAGTCGGAAAAGTTCCGGGCCATGGCAACCCGGACCCGCCAGGAATACTTGAAAGACCTGGCAGAAAAGAATGTCACCAACACCCCTATTGACCCATCCGGCAAGTTTCCATTCATTTCTCTGGCCTCCAAAAAGAAGGAAAAGTCTAAGCCCTACCCAGGAGCTGAGCTCAGTAGCATGGGAGCCATTGTGTGGGCCGTCCGGGCCAAGGACTACAACACGGCTATGGAGATAGACTGCCTCCTTGGGGTCTCCAATGAGTTCATCGTCCTCATCGAACAGGAAACAAAGAGTGTGGTTTTCAACTGTTCCTGCAGAGATGTGATAGGGTGGACTTCAACCGACGCCAGCCTCAAAATCTTCTACGAGCGAGGCGAATGTGTGTCCGTGGAGAGTTTTGTTAACAATGATGACATCAAGGAGATTGTCAAAAGGCTTCAGGTCAGTGTTTTCCTTCCACTTATGTGCATGTCCCTTTCATCAAGCTTTCCATGCAGACGAGAGCCAAGTTACAGAAGCCCGTCCTGTTTTATTAGATCCTCTGAAAACGCCCTTCGTGGTGGGAAGGAACCCAGAGTTTATGTCACGCTCGCTTCCCATCCTTTTTTTCAGCAGAACAAGTCGAGGGAGACACACTGACTGTGCATCTTTGTTGGAAATTCATTTGCATGAGACCCGATCCCATTGCCTTGGTGACTGATGATGTAGCCCAGCCAGTTTGCTTTAGCTGGTGAAAACAGTTGTTGGATTGAGTATCTGCTGCTTTGAATGTCTTAAGGGCAAAATGAATAGCAGAACAGCCATTTTTCTTCACTGCCAGCTCCCTGTAGGTCTCTGTTAGAGATTTCCTTGTAACTTCAGAGAAACCATTGAGTTCTTTGGATGCAACAAGTATATTCCTTTGGTCCTAATGAATGGAGATTAGTGAAGGCAAAATAACCAGCCTGCTCTTCAGCTGGCATTAGGGTATTCAGAAATAATCCTGCTGGCCACGTATACCACTTAAGACCCTGGTGGGTTCATCAGACTGTGATGTTTTTTGTGTCTTTGTCTAGTTCGTGTCAAAAGGCTGTGAATCGGTGGAGATGACTCTGCGAAGGAATGGGCTGGGACAGCTCGGCTTCCACGTCAACTACGAGGGCATCGTGGCAGATGTGGAGCCCTACGGTTACGCCTGGCAGGCAGGGCTGAGGCAGGGCAGCCGGCTGGTGGAGATCTGCAAGGTGGCCGTGGCCACTCTGAGCCACGAGCAGATGATCGATCTCCTGAGAACATCCGTCACAGTGAAGGTTGTCATCATCCCCCCACATGATGACTGCACCCCACGGAGGTAGGTCTGAGAGTCCAGGGCCATTGGGGTACCATGGAGAACATTCCCCAGCTGGGTGGGAGTGTAGGGGAACATGTGAAGAGCGCTCGGTTACAGGAGATGCTGAGAGTTCCCTCCACGGAAGGTCTGACTCTGGACACAGCTCCCTTTCTGCATGTGGCAACAGCAGCTGGAAAGAATCACCAGCTTGGACCATTGCCAGGATTTACATCTCTGGGTATGTAAAGTCACCGTCACAGACAGAGAAGTCTGGTAAATATCCCCTTTAAACATCTTACTCCAGTAGCTGAGAAACATGGAACATTTGATGTTAAGAGACACTCAGCATGACAAACTGTCAGAGGTTTTTCTCTTGTGTTCCGTGACCCTGATTCTCCTGCATCTCCCATTTGTAGCCAGTTGCCGTCCAGAACTCTTGAAGTACTGTTTTTGACCCCTGCTGTCTCAGCCTGGAGGGCTGAATGTGACTCCCCAAGCTTTTTCTTAAGTGCATCTGCATGTGTCAGAAATCGACTTCAGACGAGCTAGTCCCGCTTGTGATGCCCGGGCAGTGTAGTTCCCTGACTTTACAAAGGGGAGCCCGGGAGCTCCCGGCCCCTCCCAGCTTCTGCCAAGCCTGCAGCCCTGTTGAAAATTTAATTTCTCTGTCTCTGGGGAGATATCCTGATGGAACAGATTTAATCAACTGTATCTTTTCTCCTCTGAGCATGCACATGCTATTTTTGCTAGTTGTTTTTTTTTTCAATCCGTTAATTTGGTTAAACCTGTTATTTTCTAAGAGTTTCTCTTAAGCTTTGGCAATTAATGCTTAGGCTTTCTAAGGCCAAGACAATATTCTTATGCTATTTTTTTCCCCCAAAACATGACCAATCCTACACCTGAGCTTTTATAGAATCACGAATGTCAGATGATAGATTGTGTTGACAGTTAGGATGGGTTATTTGTGCCTTTTAAAAAGTAAGCAGCAATGACAGTATCAGTGTACTTCAGTTCTTCAGACCAAGTGTCACAGACCAGACTGTGCTCAGGATAGTACTTAGTACTGCTTACCTCCCAGGTGGATGTGCCGATGTCAGAATGTGGTGGAAATTCCCTTCTCTCATAGTTGTAAGAACTGCTCCCTTTCTGATGACTGGATTTCCCTGGACACCAAAATTTATATCCAGAACTTTTTGTTTTAGCTATTTCGAGGGCAGGGAGGGTTTATTCTGAAACTACCTTCATTTCCTCAAGCACATAGCATTAATGTTAAGTATTTTGCTCAACTGTAATTCAGGAATGACTCTTGAGTGCGATCAGAAAGGCAACCGGGTCCTTGCAGCACTCTCCAAGTGCTCTGTGATCCTCTTTCTCTTTCTTTGGCCTGTTTTCCATCCCATAGTCTCTCCTGTGAATTGTCTACTTAATAGTCTGTATGTCTAAATAGTCACTTATAAGCTGGAGATAATAACCAAGCTAGGTAACTTGCCGGGGCTTCCCTGGCAGCTCAGCTGTTAAAGAATCCACCTACAATGCAGGAGACCCTGGTTCAATTCCTGGGTTGGGAAGATCCGTTGGAGATAGGATAGGCTACCCACTCCAGTATTCCTGGGCTTCCCTGGTGGCTCCGTTGGTAAAGAATCCATCTGCAATGCAGGAGACCTGGGTTGGGAAGATCCCCTGAAGAAAGGAACAGCTACCCACTCCAGTATTCTGGCCTGGAGAATTCCAAGGACTATATAGTCCATGGGGTCGCAAAGAGTCTGGACTGAGCAACTTTCACTTTTCATGTAACTTGACAGCCTTAGGTACACACAATACAGAGTTACAGAGGCTGGTCTAAGGACTAATCTACTCAAAAGGAAGCCTGTTGATCATCAGACTCCATCTGTCTGCTCAGGGGTCTTTCCCTGTGTTTCTAGGCTCCTCAATTCATGGGGAGAGGGAAATAGATGTGTATGTGAGAGGAAATGGGATGGAATGGGCAACATTACTGACATTAAACTGTGAATAGTAGTTACTAGAAAGATGGGTCCATGACGGAGGTGGTTTGTCTACAGCAAAGTACTAGACTAGATATATTTGCTGTGATGTATTGGTAAAAACAAGTAATATTTGCTGAGTTATTAACTTTCATATGCCAGGCCCAAGAAAAAAGGACTTGTATATGGATTAGCAAATTTAATCCATGTAACAACCCTGTGAAGTAGTAGTATAAATATTACTTGTAGTTAAAGGAAACCCATAGTCAGAAAGGTTAGTAACTCCCTAGCCTCATCTGGCAAACCCAGGTCTAACTTCAGAATCCAAACTCTTAGCTTTGTATGCTTGGGACAGAAAGCCTTTCCCTATGTACCAGTGGAAGCAGGGATATATGCTGGTAAACTGGCTGTTTGGGGAAAAGGACCTTCGTTTGTAGTATTTGCTGATTCCCATGGTACAGATACTCCCACTGTGGCTGATGTCAGGCTCCCAGTATGCCACCCCTGAATGCACACCGGGATAGATGCTCAGAGTCTAATCCTGCAGACCGGGGCCGGCCGGCCGCAGCACAGCCTTTGTGGATGAGCCGTATTTTCCTTCTACTCCTCTCACTGCTTCGGGGGGCATCGTCGTCCTCCTCTAGTGGCCGTGGAGCCAGCAGTGATGGGACAGAAGAGTACTGGGAACCTGCCCTCGTGACGGCGTGGGATGGGGCTGCTTAGCGCACGGCACAGCCCTGCAGGCCTCAGAGCCGCGCTCTGACCCTCTCACTAGCGCTGCTGCCTGACACCCTGCACGCTACTGGAGGACCAGAGAGGACCAGAAGCCCACCCTCCCCTTCCCTCCCTTAGAAACAACTTCAAAGGAACAGCTGAGACATTAACACCTTGATACAATTTTTAGCAAAAGAAGATAATGCTCTTCTGTCACTTTTTTCCCTCTCCTCCATACTTCACACTCCCACGACTGTTTTGCTCGCAGCTAATTACTCTGCTCTTTGACTAGTCACTCTCCCCTCTGTCAGCTGGTGCTGCTGCTCCAGGGCGGGGAAGAGCAGGCCTCCTGGAAATACACTGCCCTCCCTTCCCAGCTGCGTGTTTCTCAGGGTCCCCCAGACCCGAGGGTCACAGGGCCCAGGCTCTAGCATGGGGATTGTATGTAATCACCAGCATCCATGTATGCTCACATGGAGACATCACTGGTTTTGGAAAGGCAAAGTTGTTTTGTTTTTTATTTTCAATGAAAAGGCCAGTTTAGCAACAATAAAATGGGGCTTCAACAACACCTGTAAAGTCCAACTCTTCTCCCTGTCCTCAGGAAATAAGCAGACCCTCCATGATTGCTCCCACAGGAACGTGTATTAAAGAGAAGATGGCATAGGGGATGTAAATCAAAATTCCTGAGGCCCTACTGTGTTCTGGCTTTTTTAAAAAGTCTTCATGGCAGCCTCATTGCCATGGAAACAGTGAGCAGAATGAGGGTAGAGGTTTAGTGACTGTGCAAAGAGTGAACCTGGGCAACTAGGGTGATGGCATGAGGGAAACAGTCCTAGCAGAAACAGGTTTGGGATTTAGCTGTGAACTTCACCAGAAGACTCCCCCCAAGGAGTGAGATGTCACACTGCTGGAGGAACCTCCCCAACCCTGTCCATCGCCAGTGGGAGTATATGACCAGCTGTATGTCTTGGTGTCCGTGACTGCCGACTCTTGTGGCATTCTTGTGGCAGGATGAGAAATACCTAGATAGCGGATTCAGTTGTGATGCTCTGAATGGTATTGCATGGGAGTGGTGGGCCTTCATTCTGCTGAGGGCCACCAGCCTTTGGGTTTATTTTTTTGATTGAAATATAGTTGATTTACGTTGAATGTTATTTTCAGATGTACAGCACCATGATTCAGTTAAGATATACATATACATACATATATATATATATTCTTTTTCAGATTCTTTTCCGTTATAGGTTACTACAAAATAATTGGGTATACAGTTCCCTGAGGAAAGCAATCAAGGGCCATTCAAGTGGAAAAGCTAAAAACAAGTTACCTAAAAGGACCAAATTATTTTTTGAGTAAGAATCGATTGCAGAGGTTTTTTCCTGATTTTAAAAAAACAAGTATTGCAAAGCGTAGCAGCATCCTGCTTTAGAGCGAGAAGGGCTGTTAGAAACCATCTGGTTCAAGTCTCTAATTTTTTTAGATGAGGAACTTTGGTTCAAAGAAATCAAGTTGTGTTTTTTTTTTTTTCCCCAAGCCAAAAATCACATGGTTTGTTAGAGACATACCATGTCTCTGTCCCAAAGCACCCAACTTTTCTGATTCAAGAGTCCAGTATTGTGATTTTCTGTTCACTATACCACTCAGCTGATTTTCTGTCTGTATTTCTTAAGGTCTTAAGGGTAAAGGAGAGAGCAGTGGGTATTAAGAAATTAAAGAAAATATTAGAATAAAAAAGCTAAAAAGAAAAAGAAGATGAGGTGACGTTTCGATTAAGTTAGGGTTTCGGCTTGTCACCTTGTGTCACTTTTAGTTCCTAAAGTTTAATTCCTGTTGATTGTAGCTCTTTTAAGAATTGTTGACATACTATCATGGGCCCCAAGTGAAATGCAGTGAAGTCAGATGTAAGATGAAGTTTGGTGACCTGGAATGGAGATATTCTTTAGTTAGTGACTGAAATAAGACTAATCTACAAGTCGTCGTATTCTGTGGATTCAAATCCTGGCTCTGCCACTTCTTGGCTGTGTAGTCTTTGCAGATGAATCTCTTCAGTCCTCCATTTCCTCTCCTGATCCACAGGGATAGTGATACTCAGACCAGAGAGGTGTTATAGCTGAGCTAGATTAGTGCTAGCCAGTCAGGAGCTGTAAGCGTCAAGAGTTTTTGTTGTTCAATGCCCAATTTTACTTGGAGTAATACAATACAAATCCCTCTGTGAATTTTCATGCATGTCATTAAAAGCCAGTTGTTTTTTTTTCATTTATTTTTAATTGTTTTTGCCATACATTGTCATGATATCACCATGGGTTTACATATGCTTCCCCTCCGGAACCCCCCTCCCTCTTCCCTCCCCCCCCCTCCCGGAAATCTCGCTGCACCAGCCCCAAGCATCAATCCTGGGCTGGCGATTGATTAGACATATGAAAATTAACATGCTTCAATGCCCTTCTCCCATATCATCCCACCCTTACCCTCATCCACAAAGTCCATGAGTCTATTCTATACATCTGCGTTCCTTTTGCTGTCTCGTATGTTGGGTTCTCGTTACCGTCTTTCTAAATTCCATATATATGCGTTAATATACTGTATTGTTGTTTTTGCTTCTGGCTTACTTCACTCTGGATAATGGGCTCCAGTTTCGTCCATCTGAGTAGAATTGCTTCAAATGAATTTTTTTTTAATGCTGAGTAATATTCCATTGTGTATATGTACCACAGCTTTCTTATCCATTCGTCAGTTGATGGGCATCTAGGTTGCTTCCATGTCCTGGCTATTGTAAACAATGCAGTGATGAACATTGGGGTACACGTGGCTCTTTCAATTCTGGTTTCCTCAGTGTATATGCCCAGCAGTGGGATTGCTGGGTCATATGACAGGTCTATTTGCAGCTTTTTAAG